>OY282560.1:271114176-272314176 GCA_958295665.1 Tipula vernalis
GGCCCAAATAAAAATCTTAATTTTTCAATCGCCATGGACACCCTGTGAGACCCATTAGATATTTATGAAATGTTGCACAAATATTTCTATTGATCTAAGAATTCTGGCCATACCACTGAAGTTGATGCTAAACGGTTAGAAAGTACTTAGTATTGCTTAGGAATGCTTCTATGGCCCAAATAAAAATCTTAATTTTTCAATCGCCATGGACACCCTGTGAGACCCATTAGATATTTATGAAATTTTGCACAAATATTTCTATTGATCTAAGAATTCTGGCCATACCACTGAAGTTGATGCTAAACGGTTAGAAAGTACTTAGTATTGCTTAGGAATGCTTCTATGGCCCAAATAAAAATCTTAATTTTTCAATCGCCATGGACACCCTGTGAGACCCATTAGATATTTATGAAATGTTGCACAAATATTTCTATTGATCTAAGCATTCTGGCCATACCACTGAAGTTGATGCTAAACGGTTAGAAAGTACTTAGTATTGCTTAGGAATGCTTCTATGGCCCAAATAAAAATCTTAATTTTTCAATCGCCATGGACACCCTGTGAGACCCATTAGATATTTATGAAATGTTGCACAAATATTTCTATTGATCTAAGAATTCTGGCCATACCACTGAAGTTGATGCTAAACGGTTAGAAAGTACTTAGTATTGCTTAGGAATGCTTCTATGGCCCAAATAAAAATCTTAATTTTTCAATCGCCATGGACACCCTGTGAGACCCATTAGATATTTATGAAATTTTGCACAAATATTTCTATTGATCTAAGAATTCTGGCCATACCACTGAAGTTGATGCTAAACGGTTAGAAAGTACTTAGTATTGCTTAGGAATGCTTCTATGGCCCAAATAAAAATCTTAATTTTTCAATCGCCATGGACACCCTGTGAGACCCATTAGATATTTATGAAATTTTGCACAAATATTTCTATTGATCTAAGAATTCTGGCCATACCACTGAAGTTGATGCTAAACGGTTAGAAAGTACTTAGTATTGCTTAGGCATGCTTCTATGGCCCAAATAAAAATCTTAATTTTTCAATCGCCATGGACACCCTGTGAGACCCATTAGATATTTATGAAATTTTGCACAAATATTTCTATTGATCTAAGAACTCTGGCCACACCACTGAAGTTGATGCTAAACGGTTAGAAAGTACTTAGTATTGCTTAGGAATGCTTCTATGGCCCAAATAAAAATCATAATTTTTCAATCGCCATGGACACCCTGTGAGACCCATTAGATATTTATGAAATGTTGCACAAATATTTCTATTGATCTAAGAATTCTGGCCATACCACTGAAGTTGATGCTAAACGGTTAGAAAGTACTTAGTATTGCTTAGGAATGCTTCTATGGCCCAAATAAAAATCTTAATTTTTCAATCGCCATGGACACCCTGTGAGACCCATTAGATATTTATGAAATTTTGCACAAATATTTCTATTGATCTAAGAATTCTGCTCATACCACTGAAGTTGATGCTAAACGGTTAGAAAGTACTTAGTATTGCTTAGGAATGCTTCTATGGCCCAAATAAAAATCTTAATTTTTCAATCGCCATGGACACCCTGTGAGACCCATTAGATATTTATGAAATGTTTCACAAATATTTCTATTGATCTAAGAATTCTGCCCATACCACTGAAGTTGATGCTAAACGGTTAGAAAGTACTTAGTATTGCTTAGGAATGCTTCTATGGCCCAAATAAAAATCTTAATTTTTCAATCGCCATGGACACCCTGTGAGACCCATTAGATATTTATGAAATTTTGCACAAATATTTCTATTGATCTAAGAATTCTGCTCATACCACTGAAGTTGATGCTAAACGGTTAGAAAGTACTTAGTATTGCTTAGGAATGCTTCTATGGCCCAAATAAAAATCTTAATTTTTCAATCGCCATGGACACCCTGTGAGACCCATTAGATATTTATGAAATGTTGCACAAATATTTCTATTGATCTAAGAATTCTGGCCATACCACTGAAGTTGATGCTAAACGGTTAGAAAGTACTTAGTATTGCTTAGGAATGCTTCTATGGCCCAAATAAAAATCTTAATTTTTCAATCGCCATGGACACCCTGTGAGACCCATTAGATATTTATGAAATTTTGCACAAATATTTCTATTGATCTAAGAATTCTGGCCATACCACTGAAGTTGATGCTAAACGGTTAGAAAGTACTTAGTATTGCTTAGGAATGCTTCTATCGCCCAAATAAAAATCTTAATTTTTCAATCGCCATGGACACCCTGTGAGACCCATTAGATATTTATGAAATTTTGCACAAATATTTCTATTGATCTAAGAATTCTGGCCATACCACTAAAGTTGATGCTAAACGGTTAGAAAGTACTTAGTATTGCTTAGGAATGCTTCTATGGCCCAAATAAAAATCTTAATTTTTCAATCGCCATGGACACCCTGTGAGACCCATTAGATATTTATGAAATTTTGCACAAATATTTCTATTGATCTAAGAATTCTGGCCATACCACTGAAGTTGATGCTAAACGGTTAGAAAGTACTTAGTATTGCTTAGGAATGCTTCTATGGCCCAAATAAAAATCTTAATTTTTCAATCGCCATGGACACCCTGTGAGACCCATTAGATATTTATGAAATTTTGCACAAATATTTCTATTGATCTAAGAATTCTGGCCATACCACTGAAGTTGATGCTAAACGGTTAGAAAGTACTTAGTATTGCTTAGGAATGCTTCTATGGCCCAAATAAAAATCTTAATTTTTCAATCGCCATGGACACCCTGTGAGACCCATTAGATATTTATGAAATTTTGCACAAATATTTCTATTGATCTAAGAATTCTGGCCATACCACTGAAGTTGATGCTAAACGGTTAGAAAGTACTTAGTATTGCTTAGGAATGCTTCTATGGCCCAAATAAAAATCATAATTTTTCAATCGCCATGGACACCCTGTGAGACCCATTAGATATTTATGAAATGTTGCACAAATATTTCTATTGATCTAAGCATTCTGGCCATACCACTGAAGTTAATGGTAAACGGTTAGAAAGTACTTAGTATTGCTTAGGAATGCTTCTATGGCCCAAATAAAAATCTTAATTTTTCAATCGCCATGGACACCCTGTGAGACCCATTAGATATTTATGAAATGTTGCACAAATATTTCTATTGATCTAAGAATTCTGCCCATACCACTGAAGTTGATGCTTAACGGTTAGAAAGTACTTAGTATTGCTTAGGAATGCTTCTATGGCCCAAATAAAAATCTTAATTTTTCAATCGCCATGGACACCCTGTGAGACCCATTAGATATTTATAAAATTTTGCACAAATATTTCTATTGATCTAAGAATTCTGCCCATACCACTGAAGTTGATGCTAAACGGTTAGAAAGTACTTAGTATTGCTTAGGAATGCTTCTATGGCCCAAATAAAAATCTTAATTTTTCAATCGCCATGGACACCCTGTGAGACCCATTAGATATTTATGAAATGTTGCACAAATATTTCTATTGATCTAAGAATTCTGGCCATACCACTGAAGTTGATGCTAAACGGTTAGAAAGTACTTAGTATTGCTTAGGAATGCTTCTATGGCCCAAATAAAAATCTTAATTTTTCAATCGCCATGGACACCCTGTGAGACCCATTAGATATTTATGAAATTTTGCACAAATATTTCTATTGATCTAAGAATTCTGGCCATACCACTGAAGTTGATGCTAAACGGTTAGAAAGTACTTAGTATTGCTTAGGAATGCTTCTATGGCCCAAATAAAAATCTTAATTTTTCAATCGCCATGGACACCCTGTGAGACCCATTAGATATTTATGAAATTTTGCACAAATATTTCTATTGATATAAGAACTCTGGCCATACCACTGAAGTTGATGCTAAACGGTTAGAAAGTACTTAGTATTGCTTAGGAATGCTTCTATGGCCCAAATAAAAATCATAATTTTTCAATCGCCATGGACACCCTGTGAGACCCATTAGATATTTATGAAATTTTGCACAAATATTTCTATTGATCTAAGAATTCTGGCCATACCACTGAAGTTGATGCTAAACGGTTAGAAAGTACTTAGTATTGCTTAGGAATGCTTCTATGGCCCAAATAAAAATCTTAATTTTTCAATCGCCATGGACACCCTGTGAGACCCATTAGATATTTATGAAATGTTGCACAAATATTTCTATTGATCTAAGAATTCTGGCCATACCACTGAAGTTGATGCTAAACGGTTAGAAAGTACTTAGTATTGCTTAGGAATGCTTCTATGGCCCAAATAAAAATCTTAATTTTTCAATCGCCATGGACACCCTGTGAGACCCATTAGATATTTATGAAATTTTGCACAAATATTTCTATTGATCTAAGAATTCTGGCCATACCACTGAAGTTGATGCTAAACGGTTAGAAAGTACTTAGTATTGCTTATCAATGCTGCTGTGCAATATGTGCACACTATTTTATTTAAGTATTGTAAGTCAATATTTCCTAAGTTTTTTGTTTTGTACTACACTAGATGATTAACAAAAAATAGATAAATTCTTATGTTTTATGATAAAAGTGTTTTTTAATAAAATATTTAATTGTCGCGTTTGTTTTTTTTAAAATATTTTAAATCGAATTTCGCCTAAATGAATTCTTTTTTCACCAATACTAATGCAAAACATTGTTGTTGTAATTTTTTAGGAAAAGTTAGGAAAAACTTCACTCGCATACCAAAACATACTTTATTTAATATTTTGTTTGTTAAATATAGAAAAAATAATTAAATAATTAAACAAGAACCTATATGGTATATATGGATAAAATAAATGAGGTAAACCATGAACTATTAGCTCTTACTACATTAATCAATTACAAAAAATCTCTAATGAATGTAAGTATGTATTATAAGTTATTTTTTGAATAAAAATAATTACATTTTCTAATGTCCGGTTTCACAAAAAAATATTCAATCCCTAGTTAAATAGTATTTTCTCCCTTTCTTCTTTTATAAAATTACGTTTTGTTTCATAATACAAATTCTATGCAAGTTGATATAATATTTTTTTTTTACATAGAAGTATTTAGCATTCAGCTAAATATTGAGCTCGATGAAATTGGGCAGTTAAATATTTAACTCTCTAGTTAAAATGTTGATGTAAAAAAAGAAATAAAATTAGCAAGCGCTGAATTTGTATTATGAAATAAATCGCAATTTAATAAAAGAAGAAAGGGAGGGAATATTATTTAACTAGAGATTGCTATTATTTTGTGAAACCGGGCATAAATGTAACACACTTTTTTGTAGATGATTATTATCATGGAAGAGGACAACAATTCAGAAGAAGAGGAAGAACTGTGCCATAAAATTAGATTGGCGTATGATACGAGTACACCTCATCGAATAGTATCTTATATCGTAAATGTCGTAAATCATTACGATGACATTCAATCCCAACAGAATTTCAGGTTGAAACGTGTTGCTTTTGAGCGTTTGCTTACTCCTAAATTTAATACCACAAATGTCGCTAGAGGTAGACCGCAACGTGAAGTTAAATAGCAACTTCTAGCTGTAATTTGGCTCTTGGCAACACCAGATTCTTACAGGTAGCTAGAATCTTGTTTTACGCATCTTGTTTATATGACTTTAAATTTTTTCACTGTAGATCTGTTGCAGAACGCTTCAACATGTCGAAGAGTTTTCTGTCCAATTGCTTCATTCACGTGGTCAATGCGCTCAATTTAGAAATTGCCAAATTCATTAAATGGCCAACCGGTCCGGATTTGCAAATCGCAAAAGCTAAGTTTGGGACCAATAGTGTTTTTAAAAATTTGATCGGAGTCGTGGATGGTACTTATGTAGCCCTTATTGTATCCAAAACAGATGCCAAAGCATACACTAATCGAAAATGTTTTAACTCAATGACATTACAGGCAATTTGTGATGTTGACATGAGGTACATTGATATATACTGTGGGTGGCCAAGTTCGGTGCCGGATATTAGGATTTTTAAAAATTCCCATATTTATCAGGGATCAAATGACAACGTGGCAGCATTTTTCCCAAATGGCGAATATATTTTGTGAGACAAGGCATACCCGCTGTTGGATTGGTGCATTACACACTATATGAATCGTGGTCGTATGTCTGCTGCGGAAGTCAGGTTCAACACAAAACATTCGTCTTGTAGACAAGTCGTAGAACGGAGTTTCGCGTTGCTTTTTGGTAGATTTCGTCGATTAAAGAATCTCGATACGCACAGGACAGATTGGGCAGCAACAACAATCACTGCATGCTGCATATTACATAACATCTGCTTAGATTTTGTCGGTGACGTAGTCGGCGATTATATAACGGAGGGTCAACCCATTCAGCACAGAAATAATACAAACGAAGTACATCAACCTTCTAACAGAACAAGAGATTCTTCAACGAGCAATGCCATTATGAAAGGAAACAGTATTTCTGCTCAAATCAATTAATGAAAATTAAATATTCAATATGTATCAATCTAAAACATAAAACTGAGGCCTTATACCATTCGATGAGACATCTCGAACAGGTGCAGCTTTGATTGTATGTGGCTGAAGGCTGGAAGAGACTGCAATTGGAGTAGATGAATGGTCTCTACCAAATAGCTTATCAAATTCCTCAAAATAGTCAAATTCAAAAGGTTCGACACCGGTACGACGATCATGGTCGCATTTTTTATGGTACAAATGTTTCAGATTATTGAATTTGTCTCTACATTGAGTTATAGACATTTTATATCCATTAGTCATCATCAACGTGTGTATTTGATCCCATATCTCGTCGCTTTTTAAAAGACCGGTGCCGAATAAATATTTTTTTTCTTTGTATGATCCGATTAAATCGACGATTGTGGCTCGATTCCAAACCACTCTACTGCAATTAGTTGTTGTGTAAGAGGAACTGGGATGATTATTTGTTGTATCAATATTTATTGTTTCAATATTTGTTGTTTTTTTTATTTCAGGAACAGATTCATTTTCGCCGTAATGTACTGATGGGCCAATATATGTGTATGCGCCTAAAATAACGATGACGTTTTTCAAAATTAATACAACATGCAAACAATTATTTAGTAACACTAATATACATTTTTTACATTTAACTTTAATACAATGTAGATGCTCCCCAACAAAACTCAAGTTGATGATATGCCAACATAATTTATGTTGGCATGTCGTAAGGCCAAAATTGAAATTAAATTTTTTTCACAATTACATAAATTACTAATTACATACTTCTCTTAAAAAATTTAATTTGTACTTACCTATTTCGCTGTCAAACACGTATTCATTTGGATTTATTGAATTATTTTCATCCATAAATTGATTACCATCAGAATCCATAATTATTTTATTTTAATGACAGCTGGAAAGGCAGTATTGAGTATGATTCAAAATGACGTTTATAACAATACGGGGAAATTTTGGTTTAGGTTTAAGAACAACAAAAAGCACGTTGCTGTGGTTACAAAAGAGGTTTATGAACGCTTTAGAACTGTCATTGTTAACAATATTGTTACAATGTAGAGTTTATGAACACAGTCCAGTGATTCAAATTGGACAACAATGAGTGTGCAGTTACTGGGACCCTATTATGAAATGGATCGCATTTCACATTTTTTGCGATTTGCTTCATATGTATATTATTGAAAAAAAGCGATTATCGCATGTCGAATTTCCTATATAGGAATTTTTATTTTTATAGGAATTATTTTTGACAAAATAATTTAATGTTAATAACAAACCACAGAAGAATTTAACGGCGCGAAATTTTTTAGTAATTCTTGAAAAAAAATGAGAAAATATTAATGATTGCTGTCAGGGCTGTCGACTGTGTTTAAGGTGTATCGGGCTTTGTAGCTTTTGTGTTTTAAAATTGCGACCACTGTGTTTCTCCAAAAGTAGATTGATCCATTCTCGGCACATCTCTATAATTTTGGAGTAGATTATTATAGCTTGTAGTGGCTTATTTACGACACCGATAACTTTGCCGTTCTAAACTGACACCGTCTGGTTTTATCTGACTCCAATTTAAAAACACAATCACAAATTCTCTGAATAATTTATTAATTTTTATAGTTTAGATTTTTAAGTTTTATTTTCAATTTTCAATTATAAAATGTATAAAATATACTAAAATATTCAACAAAAATTTATTTTATAATTTCGGTAAGATGGTCACCGCAATAATGATGATCTTTTTGTTTTTTTTATTCATATCTTTATTGCTTATCATTATTGCGGTCATGACAGAGATAAATAATTTATTTATATTTATTTCTTATTCTAAATAAATGAATCAAATCTGTGGTGAAAAGTTAAAGTATCTTAATTCGAAATTTGTAGTTTGGAGTAAAAATGACTTAGAGATTTTTTTGGTTCTGTGAAATTGAAACGTTTACTGATTTGTCTGAAATTTTTACAGTAAGGATATAAAGTTAAAGACAATAAAATGTATTCAATAGAAATTTAAATTTATTTACGCTTTAGGAGAAATTGAGTGAAATACTATTTAAGATGTTTTGTTAATTCAGATTATTTCATTTTGTAATATTAAATATAAATAAGATACTCTGTTATTTTTAATTTAATAAGATACTCTGTTATTATTAAATGCGCCGGTATATCTTTTTAAGATGTTTTATAAAAATTAAACAAAATTATTTACCTATTTAAGATGTTTTATTAGACTGTGAGTAAATTTCATTTTTACTTCAAATATAAAAAAAATATAATTTCAATAAACTAGAACTAAAATCTATTCAGTTAAAAAACAAATCTAAAAAATATCCCATTTTAATTAAATATAATTATAATCTATTCAGTTTCATTGTCATCTTCTTCTGTTAGATTTGGATGAATATTTGGTAGATCTTCGGCCGGCAAATTTTGATAGAAGGAATGAAAAATAGTGTTGATTAGTGGAAGCATATCTATTAAATCTTTTTTCTTCGCTGCACTAATTGTGATTGGCTCATTGTAACATGGTTCCAAATCAGTTGTGACAGCATGTACTCCACGTCGACTTATTTTAATTGATTTAAATGGTTCTCTGGTATCCAACGTTGTTTTATACTGAATGACACCAACATCTTTGGTATATCTCAACCATTTTACTGCATTCCAGTAAAATTTATCTCCATCAGTGTTTGTTTTACGCCATGTAAATTTTTTTTTAATATGTCAGAAAAATTAAACACCTGATTTTGTGTCATTTCATGAACAGCTAACGTTTTTTTGACTCCAACTCCACGTATAAACTGCATCCAATCTCGAGGGTGATGTATGTCAATATTGGTTTTCTTCTTTTTTTTCTCAATCATTGCGTGATCCGAATCACATTCCATATGTGTATGGCCAGAAATTAGGAATTTATGATCGATAATCTGAATATTCGAATTGGATTGTAGGAATAAATAAAACATAATTGCTACGAAGGAATTTTTGTTCTGGCCGGAACAGTTGTCACTATAACACGTTAAATGTAAAACATTCGATGGTAAACTTTTGATGTGAGAAAAGAGGCACGAAGCTATCTCATTTCCTCCTCGACGAGCGACACTTTCATCCCACATGTAACATACAACATCATTAGAATTTAATTCATGAACCGTCAAGTTGAAAGTCCATAATGGTCTTTTATAAAAGCTGACAGAAGACTTTAACAGAGGTGTTGCCAGACATTGCTGAAGATCAAATGTTAGGACTCGTGTTGTTGAATTAATTTCTGCGTCAGCTTTGTCCATGGCTTTGCTGTTATATGCTATTTTACCTTCGTCGTGATGTTTTTTTTGTTCTTCTAATAACTCTGCTTTTTCTTCTTCAGATACAACAGCTAACTTCATTTTAATTGTATCACATCGGCTGCAGGTATCGACTTTAGGAGACTTAAATTTTAAATTTAAACTATTAAAAATATGTCGATATGTAGTAATAGAAACTGGACTTGCAGTTGTTTCACAATACAATCTATGCATAATAGATAGGTTTAAATCACTTGTTAAATATTTGACTGAAGAGTCCCTTCGATTATAGTGGCTTTCATAGGAAGGAAAGCTTTCAATATGCTCTTTTATTTCTTTTTCCTTTTCTTCCGTCAGTTTATAAGAAGGAGTATGGCAACCTCGTTTGTCTTTGGTGACAATGATTGTAGATGAATCTTTCTTTTTGTTATAGATTGTTTTTAAAACTTGTTCGTTTTCACAAAACGTGCTAGAAAAACATTTTTGGCAAACTTGTGTCCTTTTTCCGTTCAATTCAAGAAAATATTTGTAAGAATGGCTTCGACTTCTTGGAGCTACGGTACTTTTGAGCAAAAGCTGAGTTTTTTTTGGATGAACTTCAATTAGACCAGACAAGTATGCTTGTCTTAGGTTATATTCTCCAAGACCCCAATACTGCTCAAATAATTTCTTTTGGTCATTAGGTGATATTTTCGTTGAGCATGCTCTTTTACATGGCTCAAGTAATTTAACCTCTCTTTTGGATACTAGTTTACCCTTCAACGTATGGTACTCTTTCCCCAAATTCCTTTTTTTCTTTCTTACCGTTTGGCTGAGTTGGTCAATGTGGACTTTATTTGCTGAACTTTAACCTACATCAACATTTTCTTCTAAATCCATTCCCTCGTTCTCTTGATCTAATTGATCATTTTCTGACAGGTTACTTAATAAATTTCTTTCAATTTGGAGACCATATTTTTCTATGTCAACATCATCTTCATAATCCTCAGAATCAATTTCATAATTTGTTGGAATATAATTGGGATCCGCGTCACTATCGTCAAAGCCTTCAGAGTCGATTTCAACTGCTGGTGCTGGACTTCCATCATTTATTTGTGAGGTTATTATTTCGATTGCAAATGTGCTTCGCAACAAATTCAAATCAATTTCAGCAATTAAACTACATTGAGTTTCATTTCGCACTACCGGCTCACATACCTCACCTTCTTTATACAGAACATATTTAGTGTAACTGTCCTTTCCTGTAAATATTCTTGAATTAAGATAAAATGTTTAAAATGATTTTATCAGTTACCTGTAAATTCTTCAGGTTTATTCGTCTTCATTTCTGAGCTGCACAGATTTGGAAAAATATTTCTTTGAACCATGACATCTTCTTCTGCTGTGGTTAGAGTGGAATGACCTGGGAAATATAACAAATCAGGAGTCGGTATAGGGAAAACATATAAATAACTGTTACCTGTACTACTATATGCTGCTAAGGATACTGACTGCTGGTTCGAAAGCCTTTTTTGTTTTTCGTAAACCGTTGTTAACTTAAATTCACTGATTTCACTGATTTTAAAATTATTTTAATCACACACTATGTAGCACTTTTTTTAATCTTAAATCAAACTACCACAATACATTGGTTTTATTAAAACATCTTAAATTCATTTAAACATTGATATTTTAATAACTGAATTTTGACAAAGAATCTTATTAAAAATAAGATGATTTATAATTTTCTAAAAAAAAAATTCACTTATTTTTTTGAAACGACAAAATATCTTACATGCATTTAAAATCACTTTACCCGTAAATTTTAAAACGATAAAATATCTTAGTTGCAACAAAAATGCTCTAATAAATCAGAAAACGCAATAAAAAAATTAAAAATTTGATTTACAAGATACCTTAAATACTTTTAAATATAACTGTGTTCCACTGAAGTTAATTTAGGGAAATTAAGATGTTTTGTCAAAATAAAATATTTTTTTATTCAATTAAGATGGTTTTTGTTTTTGATATATTTTAGGTTCTATAAAAGATAAAGAGAAACGAAATAGAGCAAATGGTTGAATTTTGATTTTGGAACAACAATTTGCGTAAAAATGAATTTTGACTTAAATCGAATTAAGATACTTTATATTTTTACCACAGAAATATACATATTACAATTAGATAGAAATATTGAACAAGCAATAGTTATTTATGGTACTAGTGAGCAAAACGAGATATTATCCATGAGGGCGATAGCCTCGTGGGACAAACTTATCCCTCATGGATAATATCTATCAATAATTTTCACGTTTTTTGAATAATCTAGGATTAACTAAAAAACCCCAATAACCCCAATAAATCAATAAATGTTTATTTCATTGTAAAGAGGAAGATATGCCATTAACATTTGAAAACGATATCAGCCAAATGGCCGCCACGGCTACGCTTGCAGCACCGTATCCTTTTCATGAAATTTTCCATGATAAATTCGCACAAATGGCCTCCACGGCTACGCTTACAGCACCATATTCTTTTCATGAAATTTTCCATGACCAATTCGCACATTTGCGGCTGTATGTCCTCGATAACTTTACGAATTACATTTTTAAGGTCTTGAATCGATTGTGGAGCATGGGCAAAGACCTTATCATTCACGTGGCCCCAAAGAAAAAAGTCTAAATGTGGTAAATCACAAGATCTCGGTGGCCAATTGTGATCACCTCCTCGAGAAATAACACGGTCAAGAAACTTTTCTTGCAAAATTGCGATTGTTTCGTTGCTTGTGTGGCACGTAGCGCCGTCTTGCTGAAAATAAACGTCGTCCACATAAAAAATCATTAATCATAGCTCCGTAGCGCAATACATTCACCGTAACAGTTGCACCAGCCTCATTTTCGAAAAAGTAAGGTCCAATTGAGGATGGAGAGGCCTTTCAACAATCACTCTTGGATTTTCTGAGCCCCAAATGCGGCAATTCTGCTTATTAACGTAGCCTCCGAGGTGAAAATGGTCCTTCGATGAAAACCCGGATCATTTTGATGCATTTGAAGGGCCCAATCAGCGAAGATACAACGTTTATGGTGATCGACCGGCTTGAGTTCTTGTGTTAACTGAACTTTAAAAGCCTTAACACCTAAGTCTTTATGCAAAATACTAATAATTTATGTCCCAACAGCTCAAATTTTTCCACCAGTTTCACTATTGCTGGCCGAGAAGGTGCTTTACGATGACCAAAAAGTGCTTTAGATTTGCAAACTGTGACTGCAAAATTTTCACCATTTTTGTAGTGAATTTTAATAATTTCATTGCGTTGTTGTACCATTTTTAATAATGGCGTAGTTTTTACTTGTCAAATGTCAAAAGATGACAACTTCAAAATTGACAGCTGCCCGAAAAGCAGGCTATTCAAAATGAAACCTCTTATTGGAAAACCCTATATTTTATATTATTCGCCCGAATGTATACTTTTTGAAACGCATACATATGTAAATTTGTTGTTGTTGTTAATTCTAAACACCAAAATACAAAGCATGTGAAGTTCCTAGTATGCAAATTTTCCACACTGTGGAAAAATTATTTGAATTCCATATGAAATTCCATACAACAAAATATCAAAGGCACATTAAATTCGGTTGATGTGCATCGGGTTTTGTCTTTCTCTTTCTCGCAGAAAAAATACTCACATACAAATATCGACGCACACGCCATTTTCTATACTCAGCTTAGTTTGTCAATTATGATTTGTGTTTTGATTGAGCCAGACGAGTGTGTGCTGTGTGAATATTTTCAAATTTTAAAGTGTTTTTTATGAATTGATTATTTATTTTAATTTTGAATGTTAATAATTTAATTCGTGTAATTTGAAAAATTGTGTAAATACATATAGAAAATTAGTGCGCGATCGCTGGACAGCTCTAGAAAGGTATAAAATAATGACGCTTAAAATGGCGTCGCATGTATATATACTCGTACATGCTTGTGAACAAACAATTACATAAATTTTTGTTTCTTTAGAAATAATAAAATGATTTTGTTGGTTAGCTTAATTTATTTTTATTTTTTATTAATTTTTTATGTCGAATTCTTTTTGTTTTTTCAAATCAATGTGAATTTTGTGGTGTAAAAAGTACATGAAACAAATTGATGTTTTTTTTGACGTTACTAACAACAACAAAAATAGAAACTTCATTTTGTGTTTGTCAAAATTGTGAAATAAAATAAAATTGATTACATATTATAATAATATATAGTTGAATAAATACACTAATTATTTGTTATTTTTACTCTATAGGAAACGTCATTATTTGCTCAACGATTTGCGGATATGACCAAATTTGTGAAAAATAGTATGGCGAAAATCATGACCGACGAGTGCGCAAAGAAATGTTCGTGGCATGGTCTGCAAGGGAACATACCCGTAAAAAAATATATGTGCGTAAGTAAAAATTTTAAAGGGTAATTAATAAACTAAATATAATGAGTAGAATCGAATTAAAAAATATAACTCGCCTCAGAATAATATATGGACTTTATTTTTAAATTATATATATATTATATTATAGTATTATATTATAGTCTAATAATATTTATTTTATTTTGCAGATGTCACGCTAAAAAAATACCCGAACAGCTGCGAGGAAGACATTATCAATATAATTTAAAAATGGCTGCAATTGGCGCGAGACCGTTTGCGAAAACGTCGCAATTCTAAAAATTCAAATTAATATGAGTTTATTTTTATTTATCATTTATTATTTATAAGTAGTATATAAAAAATTATTGAATTTGAATTGAAATAAATTATTTTGAAATTAAAATTTTATTTTGAGTTATTATTCGCATGGAAATGTTGGTTGATTATATTAGGAAAAGACCAAAAATCTACTATGGAAATAATATTTTGTTTCCGACGGAAAACTTTTTTATAATTGCCAGAAATTAGTACGGAAAAGGATATGAAAAAATGCAAATTTCGAACTAACTTCCATCTAATTTCCAAATCTGAGTTTGTCTCGTTTTAGTTAGGGCACACACCCACACTGGAATTTTTGAGACACTTTTCTTTGGCGAGTAGTACCCTATTCTGTGTACTTTTGATGTTTCTTTCCATAGAAACAGTATGCTTTTCGCACGAAAATTCACACGGATTTCCGTTGGGCATGCATATTGGGTTATCCCAGTTTTTCATCCCAGAAAAAATAAAAATGTTCATCAGGTAACACTATCTCATCCCATCCCAGATTTTTTCTATACATATTAGAAATGAAAATAAAAAATAAATTGGTGATTAGATTTTTTCATCCCATCCAAGCTTTTTCTATCTAGTGTATTTCAAATACAAAATAGTCAATATAAACTAATCATAATTTTAAATTCTTTATTACCGATCTCATAAGAACTTAGTAGGCCGGAAATGATTCTTTATATTTTGAGTTGGTAATAGTATAGACTAACTTTGGTGAAAATCTAAGATCAACCGTATGCGTGCAATTTCCACAATCGGCCAACTTCCAAATAATGGGTTCATATAAAATAATCAAAATTTTAAATTCTTTTTAACCGATCTCATAAGAACTTAGTAGGCCGGAAATGATTATTTATATTTTGAGTTGGTATTAGTATAGACCCAAGGTGACGGTACACGTTACCAATATCATAACCAAAAGGACACTACTGTCAGAGGCATCTCGCATTTTTGACCCGCTAGAATGGTTGTCGCCCAACACAGTTTTAATCAACATTTTATGCCAACAGCTGTGGTTGCGAAAATTAAACTTGGACATTGAATTGGCTGTGGACATCACAGATAGATGGATCAAAATTACATCATTGCACTTACAAACATCAAAGTATGAACATACAACTGTACGGTTTTTCTGATGCCTCAAAGCTTGCATACGGAGCAGCAGTATACATACGTGTCAAAGACTCAGAAAATAGGATATTTGTTAGTTTACTTGCCGCAAAAACTAAGATATCACCAAAAAACAAATTTCGCTACCACGCCTCGAGCTATGCGCTGCAGTACTACTATGTCGTTTGATGAAATATGTACAAGACGCTGTTAAATTGCAGATAAGCTCAATCTTTGCATGGACGGATTCGCAAATTGTCTTGACTTAACTGTCAGCTGACTCATCTAGAGGACTGGCGCCAAACATTACAAATTCGCTGTGGTGGAAAGGACCTCAATTCCTATTGTAAGATATTCCACACTGGCCAAAAGTTACAATATCACGAGATCCCGGTAGCGATTTCTTACAAAATTTTCTGTTACAATAAATTCTGCCCATTCATGTCAACGGCTGTTTACTAATTATTCTTCTCTAACCAAAATATACAGAATCTTATGCTATACTTTCAGATTCTCTTTAAATGCCAAAAGGTTATTGAAAGACGAAAAAGTAAAACTTAAACGTGGTATCCTGCCACCTACAGATCATGAACTTACGTTAGCTGAAATATTTAGTATAAAATGGGTGCAAGCAGAAGCATTTCAAGATGACCTAAAATATCTAACTATAAATGGCGAGCTTAAATGAGGTAGCAAACTATCGTCATTAACGCCCATTGATGACCATGGGATAATGCGTGTAGGTGGTAGACTAGCAAATTCAAGCTGCAATTTCGACCCAAAGCACCCAATTATTAAGCCACAAAATCACATCTACGCCAAACTGATCAATGACAAATATCATCGCCAAAATCCACACCTCGGACCAATATTGCTAACTAGCATCATTCGCCAGAAATTTTGGATAATAGAAATGCATCTTATGCTTCATGCGAAACATAAAACACAATCAGCAACTTATGGCCGATCTCCTTTGGGAACGTGTTAGTAGTGGTCGACATTTGCAATGTGACTAAGGCGCACATAGCATTATTTATTTGTCTTTTATTCACAAAGCATTAATTATTTGTCTTAAAACAGAAAATGTAATTATCAATCAACTGGTATTAATTAAAGATGACAACATTCCACAATCACACTCGATTATTGGACGAATTGAGAACAAGTAGAGGTACCACGAAAAGCACAATTGTAAAATTAATACCAGTACCCGTTGAAGACGACACACACCAACACTCAAGCCGGATCATCGTTAAACAATCATAGTTGAGTAAAATACAAATCACAGTTTTTCACATTATTTTTTATTAATCAATCAAATTTTATTCAAAATTATTGAATTGTAATTATTATTATTTAATGTAAACGAATTACAATTATTTAAGTGTTGTGCAAGTTTATAATTGTTTTTGGGAATTCTGTTTGCCTGCTACAACTTTAGGATCATTCACAAAAATTTTATTATCTCATTTTATGATTGTTGCCGTTGTTTTTCTTCCAATCCTTATTAATTATTTTTTATTATTATTTAGGGGATATGAATTCTAATACCAACATTAGTTATGATTAAGTGGTGTTTAGCACCTAGAATACGTTACAAATCTTAAGAGTAATGTTTATTCATACTCGTTACAAATACATGTATAGGAAGTGTCTTGGTTGGGCGTAACCCGAAAATTACCAGAAAACCAAACAGTTAAATAATTTTGGAAATATGTAGTAGCTTTTCTGCTTTTTCAACAGTTTGCCAATTTCCAAAATCTTAACATTTTTTTTAACGTTACAAAACTGCATTTCCGTAGAACAAAATTATGAAAAGTTGGCACGGTCCACTCAATTCACTTACAAATGCATTTGAACTAAATAAAAACTATTTCAGGTGCAGCTACGGAATTTTACTTACTTGCTCGCATGTCACTACATTTAGCTTAGCAAAGGAGCCAACATTCGCCTCAGCTGGATTTTAAGTACGTAAAGTCATTAAAATCACAAGCTTTTGTAGACGGATAGGTAATTTGTACCATTTCATTGTATAAATGATTGTTAAGGCTCTCTGATTCTGGAATAAATGAAATATTTACGATTATTTGATTGAGCATATATTATATGTATGTGCTTACGTGAAAGTTGACAATTATTCCCAAAATGCAATATTCAGTAAGTTGAATTAAAGCGGCTACTGTTATAAAAAATCCAATAATCCATTTACTCCATAACGTTAAGAGTACCGAGAATATTTAAATGATTTCAGCAGTCACCAGTTGCATTAAACAAAGCTTGGCGAAGTATTTACCCATCTGTTTTTTGTATTCAATATAATCCTGATGTGCTGCAAAACCCTCAAGTAATGTTGCTTCAATTTTACGTATATTACCCGGATTACTGTCCATCAGCTTATTCAATTAATCAATACGATAATTAAAAATTTCAAAATATGCAATGGATTGGAAAACTGTATACATAAATGTTAAGTCTGCCGTTAGCATACCAACAATTCCCAACACCAAAAGCACCATTTGATAACCTATATTAATTGTGTATCCGAGTGGTTGATGCCAATCAATAAAAGGAAGTTGAATTGGAAAAATAGTGTTTAACTCATTGTAGACAAACCACATGATTAACGGAAAAGTAATATATGCCAAAACGACAACAATATAACAAACAAAATTTAGCTCCAGTATGAGAATACACTGGGACAATAATTTTTTGAGTTTTGGTTCAACTGCTCGTTCATTCACATACCGAAGATGAAATCCATGTATCTGACTGAATAATTTATAATAATGATTAGAATTTAATATGAAAGTGTAAAATTTATGACACCCCTGTTAAAAAAAAATACAAGTGTTATTAATTTCTGAATGTAGTAAACCTATCTCCAAACTTTGCATACTCACTTGGAAACAAATAAGAAAAGGTGGAACTCCCTCTAGTTTTTGAACAAGCGGTATATCCGCAAATATTACGAAAATATAGGAAAGCATGAAAATATGTGTTAAAGCAATTGTGATATAAGTCCGTGCGTTGTATTTATAATTGCGATTAAAAACATTGCCCCCAATGACTCCTGTAGATCCTTGTAAAATTTCTTCAATAAAGTTGAGTGTCTCAACATTGTTGTAGTCCGAGATTTTCCTATGCGGAATTTCCAAATTCTCCAACATCTTCGCTAATTCGCGGTTTTTATTTTGTTTTTTTTTACGATCACACTCACTTGGTAAAGGTAAACTGCCTGATTAAAATTTCTTTTGCTATTTGTTTGATTTATATACACAGGTAAGTAATATTTGTATAGATACATCGTTGAATTATTGATTTATTAGCTATTATTGCTAATTAAAATAGATATTGAGGGTGGTTGTTTTAACACCTGTGTAATTTATAATGAAGTATGTAATAATAAAATGTGGATTTTAGCAGGTTTCGTGTACATGATAAATGAACTTCTCTTTTTGCAATTACCCGCTTTAATAATAGAAAAACGGTCAATTATTATTTATTTTCCAAAAATTACACTGCAGGAAATCATAATTTAAATTGATACGTTTTATAACACGAAGATTGTGATTAAGTGTTACAATAATTTAAACTTATGTAACTATTAAAATGTGACCAATTTCTTCAACATATTGTAATGAAAATCAATGGAAAAAAACACTCAACAACGTAAACAACCAAACACCGTATTTGTAGGAAAAATCAAGTCAAATAAGCCTCTTTTTAATTAAAGCGATTTGTCCAAATTGACCTAAGCACTTTCTTAGTATAGAATCCCTGATCGAGAAGACCGATAAAAATATTACAAAAATGGAGGATCAACTAAAAGCGCTACAAGAGTTATTGGGTGAGACAATGGCGGCAAAATGAAAAGTCAATGAGGAAGCTGCCGAATCCAAATAACAGTTAGTGGCAAGCAAGGCCGAAGTGACTGCGTTGCAGCAAGAACTAGGGGAACGGTTGCAGCTAGGGCATCCAATTTCTGTCCAAAATATGAATACCGGTTTTTCGGTATTACTTGACAACCAAAACCGAAATACCGGTATTAATACCGGTATTGTTTATGTAACACTTATAGAAACATAATCAATCTCGATTTACTTTTTGCGCAATTTTGTTGTTAACTTCATTGTTTATTACAACGTCAAGCCTTTCCTGCAATCTTATCGATAAATATTTTCCTTCGCGGTTGTGGGTTTCACTATCAAGTATGAAGTATGAAGCTTCATCTGGAGCTGGGGTTGAAGAAAACCGCTTTATAAGATGGATAATTATATTAACTATGTATTTCTTTTCTAGTTAGTCGATTAAAATTGATGTTCGAGCCAAAAATGCTTTGGACTTGCTTACATTTATGCAAATATTGCAAAAGGCAAGATAAGTTCGTCTTTCTATGATTCTCGATACAAAAGAGGTTTTCATTCGTTCAGCTAATGGTCCTTCTCCCAAAGGTTAGACCATGAATGTCAGGGTAGCGTTAACAGACAGAAGAGTGAGATTCCTCTTACACAACACTTTTACTGCCAGTTTGACTGGTAAAATCATAGTTAGAAAGCGTTAATTCTATACTTTAGAAACGCTCGTTTCGGTAAAGCTGATAGTTGATTTGACTTCGATCGGAGCTTTTAAGATGAAATTTCTGAATTTATAAAACCGCTCCATCATAAAATGTTAGCTATTCCATCTTGTTGTTGGTTCTAAGATTACAGGTAGTTCTTTGCCGAATTCAGTTTAACGTAAGATTTTAGATTAACATTTTTGGTCGGATCGTCGAAACTTCTTATACGCTTCCTTTACGAATTCTGACTTTAATTACAATTCAATGAATATTGGGCGAATAATCAATAAAAATGTACATCCCTAAATAGCGGTGTTGATCGTTCAGTACCGGTACTGAAAAATGGCCCGGTATACCGTTATTTCGGTTTCCGGTATACCGGTATTGGATGCCCTAGTTGCAGCCAAACGTAAATCCGAGGAGGAAGGTGCCAAGCTACATACCTGTAACGAACCAACATCAACACATACTCGTACCGAATCAACATACGCATTCTAGCTGATGAAGCATAAAACACAAAACAATTTGTGTACGTACACCAAATCAACGACATTGCCGCGAATAAATGAAGGTTCATCAAATATGTTTGGCAATACTTGTAATAAAACAGTGGTGAGTGCAAACTATTTGATAATAATCCTTTACTTATCCCAAAATTCTGAGTATTCCCAAAACGTTTTCTTTTTGATAAATTACGAAATTCCACTATTGAATACAGTTAAAGTTGAATAATAAAAAAAAATTGATAAACTTCGTGAATATTGTATTAAATATAACCGGAACAGAGATTTTTCAAATATTTTTTTTTTTTTTTTTAAAACATCTTTTGATATGGCTACTACAATCTTAAACATTATTAATTCATTAGTAAGGTTGACATTAGTACTTATGAGATAAGCATAAACTTGTGTGGGTCTGCTGGACCAGTATCCAGTTCCCTTAAGATATAATATTCATACGGTTAGCTCATGTGGTTTGATTCGTTTGAGCCGCCTTATTTCGTTTGTACTGTCCAGTAGTTGTACGGCCTCAACGTTGGTATGGTTAAGAAGCCTCTTCTCATGTTTAATGGCACATTCGCGGATGACGTCGTCTATCAATTGTATTTTTAGATCATTGTGTATTTCTCTGTTAGTCACAAATCGGTAAGCGTTGGTGACCATTCGAAGAAATTTATTTTGGCTACGTTGTATAAAGTCTCTATTGGATTTATGAGTACAACCCCATAGCTGCGCACCATACATCCATATTGGTTTGAAGATAGTCTGGTAGACTAGTCTTTTGCAATACAGGTTCATTTTGGAATGATGCCCAATTAACCAGTACATTTGACGTTGTTTTAATCGTATCTGTTCAGCTTTTTGTCTCACATGATGTTTCCAGTTGAGCCTTGAATCTAAATGCAGACCAAGGTATTTAGCCGATTCAGCCTGCGGCACTTGCACCCCATTGAGGTATATGTGTAGACTGTTATTTTTGTGTCCGAGCGTAAATGTCACATGGGTTGATTTGAGCTCATTAAGCACTATTTTCCAGTCAATTGTCCATTTAGTAACGTCGTTCATTGCTCGTTGAAGATTTTCCACTGCCCTTGGTTGTGATTCGTCTACTGACATAATTACAGTGTCGTCAGCGAACGTGCCGATGAACGTTTTATTCGTTGTAGGTATGTCCGCAGTGTAGATAAGGTAGAGGAGGGGTCCCAATACGCTTCCCTGCGGAACTCCCGCTAGAGTTGGATAAAAGTCAGAACATGTTTCTTCATGGGTGACTCTGAATTGGCGATCAGAGAGGTATGATTCAAGCAGCTGGCAATAGTTTTGTGGTAGCATTTTGCTCATCTTGAATGTCAATCCCTCGTGCCAAACCCTATCAAAGGCCTGAGATACATCCAGAAATACGGCGGGGCAATATTTCTTTTCTTCTAACGCTTGCTCTATTACCGTAGTTATTCGATGGACTTGATCTATTGTGGAGTGGTTATTCCTGAATCCAAATTGAAAATCAGGAACGTTTACCATTGGCTTTAGACGTTTTAGTAGTAGTTTTTCAAACAGCTTTGATAAGGTCGGAAGCAGTGAAATTGGTCTGTATGATGTTACTTCTTCATCTGGTTTACCTGGTTTCTTCAACATAATTATTTGAGCCGTTTTGAAGCATTTGGGTATATACTTCAATCTCATACAGGCATTAAATAAGTATGTGATCATGATGATTGCTTTGCGTGGAAGTTCCTTGAATAGACCCGGTGATATTTCATCAATTCCTGGTGCCTTTTTTTGACTAAGACTTTTGTCGATTTCTTCAGCAATTTCCATTGGCGTCACTCTTTTAAAATGCTGATTTGGTTGATAGACAGGTGTTACGTCAATGTTGGATTGAATGTCATGGGGTTGAAACACTGTTGCTAGGTGTTGAGCAAAGAGTTCCGCTTTTTCTTTGTCATGTCGAACCCAATTGCCTTGAGCATTTCTTATAGGTGGTACTCGAACTACAGGTCGTTTAAATTTTCTGGTTGCTTTCCATAACGAGTAGTCCTTATCAATTTCTGGACCTAGCCCGCTTAAGTAGTTGTCGAAGCAATCCTGTTTGAAGCTTTTGATTAGCCTATTGACTTTGTTACTTATTCGATTGAAGGTGGTTTTGTCAGCGGGATTTCTGGTGAGATGCCATATTCTCCTTGCCTTTCTCCTTTCCTTGATTTGTTCCCTGATTTCAGCCGGGTATTTGACTTCAATCTCCGCTTTGTCCTTTAATTCTGGAGTAGCTAGACTGGCGGCCATACGAGTGTATTCAATGAAATTGTTTGTTTGTTGTTCCAATTCTTCATTACTTTTAACACTAACTTTTAATTCAACTAGCTCTTCCAGTTTTTCTCTGAAGAGGTCCCAATCCGTGAATCTATTAGTAAGGTTTTGCTTCTTTTTGTTCTTGATGACTATAGCGCTTACTGACAACAGTACAGGAATGTGATCAGATGTTAAGTCGTTAATTCCTTCGACTGTAGTGTAATTGGATGAAATACCTTTTATGATGAAGAAATCAAGCAAATCTGGTATTTTTCGTGCATCCGTTGGCCAATACGTTGGCCCCCTTGGAGACAGATATTCACATTTGTTTTCATGAATGGCATTGAACAAAGCATTTCCTTTCCCAGGAGAAATTAGCCTGGAACCCCAAGCTGTATGTTTTATATTATAGTCCCCTCCAATAATAAATCTTGGACCGAGCTTATTAAAGACGTTATTAAATTGTAACTTCGTTGGTGTATGCCGTGGAGGACAGTATGCTGCCGCAATATTTAGATCTGCGCCATTATAATTGAGATAACAGTTCCTTGCATGTAGCTTTCTCGAATATCCTCTTGTTGATTATGTTTGATATTATTTTTAATTAGTACAGCTGAACCACCTCTGGCTCTTTCACTAGGATGGGTTGTCCAGTAGGAATTAAATCCCTTTATTCTAAAAAAGCTTTTGTTGGAGAAGTGCGTTTCTGAAATAAGTGCAATATCTATGTTGTTTGTATGGAGAAATATTTCCAGTTCTTGGGCTCGTTGGTTGAGCCCATTAGCGTTCCAAGTTACAATGCGTAGGAACGAGTTAATCATTTGTGTGTATGCTGACTTTTTTTGCTAGGCGGATAGAAATTAATTTCTAGTTTTGCCACCCTTTCTGTTAAGTAACCAAGTGTCTGTTGAATTTGACTAAGCTTTTTAATAATTTCAAAGTTATTAGACTCGTTATTAACTTCTATATCTTTGTTGTTTTGGTTTGATTCATCAGCAGATAACTTGGTGATTTGCGCATAGGATAATCCAACTGTGGATGGTGTGATTGTTGTTTGTGGTTTAGCAGCTTTGGTTTGTAATCGCTGCACTACTCTTGTTCTATTATTCTGTTGACTTTTAATTTTGTTCTGATATACACAGCATCCTTTATAATTTGCAGTATGTCCTTGTTGTTGACAAAGAGCACATGAAGGCGCGATATCTGGTTGTTTTTTGCATTTTGTCGTGTGATGATCTCCAGCACATTTAACGCATTTGGTTTGACGATAGCAAAAACTCTTGGTATGTCCAAGTTGTTGACAATTCGTACATTTTGGAATATCCCTTGTCTTGTTAGGTGGCTCAATTTTAACTATACAGTACGCAAGTTTCTTGATGTTGTAAACTTCTTTATTGTTGTCTTTTTGTTTTAAGTCGATGTAAAACAATGGAAAGTGTTTCCTGTCTTTTACACCATTAGTTGTGACCATTTTGTATATGTTAGTAATACCTGCGACTTCATGTCCCATTTTTTCTAAGTCTGCTTTAATTACATCGTGACTAATGGAAGATGGTAAGCCTCTGATAACTACTCTATAAGCCTTTTCGCTCTTCAGCTGATAGGTGTGATATTCTATATTTTCGGATTGGTTGCTGGGTTCTTTTTTTAATTCTTCCAGTAATTTTTTGACATTTCTGTAATCATTTTCATTTTGAAATGTAATTTTAATGTCACTATTTGAAAGCGCCTTAAAATTAGTTGATTCACTAGTGGTTTTTTTTATTACTTTTTGTCGAAAAAGTTCGAAATTTTTGATATTGCTCACGTTAATGGGTGGAGGCAGTGGTATTTTTGGGGTTTTCTGTTCAGTGTTATTGATCACAATTTGTGTAGTATTTTTTGGAGGAGTTTTCGTTTTTGTACGCCTGCGTTTCCTAGCATTTCTGTTATCAGCACCGGAAACTTCTTTTTCCAGTTCTTCCTCATCTGTGCAATAATCCTCTTGACTCAGAGCACTGAATCTATTATTCTGTTGAAAAACTGGAAATTGCCGCAGCAACCAGTTGGAATTATTTGAATGTTCATGTTGACTGGCTGATGGCTGAATATGGTTTGAAGAAAGATTGTTAACTCGTGCTGAATCCTTAGCTATGCTATTTTTAACCTTTTCTTTTAGTGTAGAGTTTTCTCTCTTAAGTTCAGCAACTTCATTGCTCAGTTGCGCGATTAGTTTCTCCATTTTTTGAAATTTATTTAACAGCTCCTCGCTATTTATAATATTTGTTGATGCACTCGGCATTTGTTCTGATAATGAAGTTACTTTTTCAGTGGAGATTGCGTTGTTTGCAAATATTTTTTTTATTGGTGATCTGATTGTAATGGAGCCCTTTCGGAATGAAAGTTCTTCCTCGTTACTCTTTTGAGCGTTGATATCGCTTAGCTTATTTTTGGTATCATTAGAATTATGTAGCAATGTTTGGTCCCCCCTAGAATCCATGGGACCGACCTCCGGAGAGAGTGGATTTTCCTGAACATCAGGTCTGCCACCTAGGGTATTAGTTTCCTTGTTTGTTTTATCCATTGCTTTTGTTTTTATAGTGTTATTACACTCGCCTCTAGAAGTTCAGCCGTTGTGATACATTAAAAATGCAAAACAAACGTTGCCCAGGTGCTACCGCTTGGAGGTACACTAGAGACAGTTGATGGTTTCTACATAGTTGCAACGTTGGAGTATAAACCAATTTATAATTGGCTATAAACGGTCAACGCCTACCCTATTGAATCCCACCCAACACCCTTTCAAATATGACGGAAGAAGAACAGATTACTAAAATGGAGAAAACTCTCCAGTTATTGCGAATACCAGACGCAATAAAAGACATACCGCCACTCGACGGCAACCGAACAGAACTGAACAAAATTTTAATTTTGGCAATACTAAAACCTGCATTTGACAAACAAGTTCGTGGAAACATACTGCTTCATGCCATACGAAACAAAATTATAGGAAATGCCGATAAAGCATTAGAAATGTACAATACAAAAAATGAATGGCTAGAAATTAGGCGAAACCTTATCTCACATTTCGCATATATAAGAGATGAAACAAGTCTCATCAGAGATCTGCAGAACATACATCAAAGAAATGACCCTGTAGAAATATATTTTTCGCGAGTATTAGAAATTATTAATGCTCTCAAAAATTGGTCATCGTTAAATACAAGCGATCAGAATGAAACAAAATTTAAATCAAAGTGGTATGACGAAATGGGATTGGCAGTATTCGTTTTAAATCTGAAAGATCCACTAGGATCAATGGTTAGAGCCATGAAACCCGCCGATCTACCGACAGCCAGAATTTATTGTTTAAAGGAACAAAACACCATTTACATGAGAAATAAAGTTTTCGGTATAGACCAAATACAACTCACAAAACCAACGGTACCACCACGTGCACAGATGTATAAACCTAGTTATGTCACAAACTTCCCCAGACATGCAAATAACAATCAATTCTTTAATCACAATAACAATTTATACCCGCTGCGTAATGATCACCACTATTTTAATCATCGACCATTTACTAACCATAATCAATTCACTAACAGTCGCGGGCTACCACCGAAACCCGATCAAAGGAAATTCGAGGCCATGGATACAACTTCAAATAGTAATAAATATAGGCAACCTACATTCGCGCAACAAAAACCTTCTAACTTTAATAATCCATGTCAAAATAATTTCAACATAAATGGACCGCTCAGATTCCAATCAAAAGAATTGTACAATATTTCCACCAATCCACATGATCACGAAAGGGTTCACTTTTACAAATCATACGATGGGAACGTACAAATTGAAAATTATGAAGAAACGTACGATCAACCTATAGAAAAAACACCAGAAGAACCACCCCCATAATTGAAATAGAAGATGAGGATTTTCACCGAACCCCATCGGCGGATACGGCTACTTGAGCCTACTAACTAATCAACATCAAACAGTGTATCAATTACCTTACATAAACTTAAAATTCAACCAAACAAATTACAAATTTTTAATAGACACCGGATCCATTAAATCTTTCATCAGTCCCGACATAATTAAAAAAGAATGTATTCAAAAAATCAAACCCTTGACCATCGCTACTTTGTTCAACAGTACCACTGTCGACCAAATGGTAGTATTAAAAGGCCTAAAAGAATTCGAAGCAACTGAACCTTTACAATTTATTTTATTCAAATTCCACGACTATTTTCAAGGTCTAATTGGAATGGAGATTATGCAAAAATTACAAGTCACCTTGGATCTAGGAAATTCTAAGATAATTACACCTACCCTAGAAATCCCAATAAAATACAAATTAAATTTTATCTCAGCAACGTATAGTATAGCACCAAGGAGTGAGTTGGTTGCAAAAGTTCCTGTAACTATAGCCAACGGAGAAATCTACCGTAAACCTCAAGTGCTGAGAAATAACCTCATAATACCATAGAGAGTTTATACAAGTATTAATAATTTCGTATACGTAGAAGTAGTAAACTATGGGCCTCAACAGAAACAATTCGCTGTAGAACATCCAATAGAATGCGAAGAATTGAAAGCAAATCACATAGAAGTCCATAACATTGAACCAATGTCTACAAAAAACGACAGCGAAGACATCACTCAATTAATACGGACGAGTCACCTTAATTACGAATAGAAAAAAAGCATAGAAAAACTGTGTTCAAAATTCGAACACATATTCCAAAGGGAAAACGACCCATTAACCTTCACCAACGAGATAAAACAAAATATTGATCTGAATGACGAGAAGCCAGTCTTCACTAAAAGCTACAGGTACCCTTACGTTCACAAATAAGAAGTTGAATCACAAATAAAAAAAATGTTAGACCAAGGAATCATCCGACCAAGTTTCTCACCGTGGACGTCACCAATATGGATCGTGCCAAAAAAGAAAGATGAATCAGGTCAAACCAAATGTAAAATGGTTATAGACTACAGGAAGCTTAATGAAAAAAACATTGAAGACAGTGGATACACTCCCTAATATCACGGACATCTTGGACAAATTCGAGAAGTGCATATATTTCACCACGTTAGACTTAGCCTCTGGATTCTACCAAATCGAGGTAAATCCAAACGACATACAAAAAACTGATTTTTCCGTTGAATTCGGGAACTACGAATATGTTCGTATGCCCTTCGCCCTGAGGAATGCCCAAGTACATTCCAGAGAGTGATGGACAACGTACTTACAAAGAAAAATCTACCTGTGTTATATGGACGATATTATCCTCTTTTCTACATCGCTCCAGGAGCATATGGAAAGTCTAACCAAGGTATTTACTAAGATACAAAACGCGAATCTGAAAGTCCAATTGAACAAATGGGAATTCTTGCACAAAGAGATAGCCTTCTTGGGAGGGACATATAGTCACGTCGGATGGAGTAAAGCCCAATCCGGACAAAATTAAAGCGATACGAAATTTTCCGCCACCCAAAACAGAAAAACAGATAAAGAGTTTCTTGGGACTCTTAGGGTATTATAGGAAATTCATAAACAATTTTGCAAAAATTACAAAACCAATCACAAAATGTCTAAGAAATGATGCTTCTATCACAATCAACGATAACTACATAAAATGCTTTGAAGATAGTAAAGAATTACTCTGTAATCAACCTATCCTACAATACCCGGATTTTTCGAAACCCTTCCTGGTCACTACAGACACCAGCAATATGGCTATAGGAGCAATATTATCACAGGGACAAATCGGACAAGATCTGCCTATTTGTTACGCTTCTAGAACATTGACAAAAACGGAAGAAAATTATTCCACGATTGAAAAGGAATTGTTAGCCATAGTTTTGGCAACAAAATACTTCAGACCGTACCTTTTCGGGAATAAATTCACTATTATCACAGACCATAAGCCATTGGCATGGTTATTTTCGCTAAACGAGCCTAACTCTAAATTAGTTAAATGGCGACTAAAACTAGAGGAATTTGACTACGATATTGTCTATAAAAAGGGGATACAAAATGCTAATGCTGATGCCCTTTCTAGGATTCAAATTAATAACATTGAGGTCAATAACACAGAAGATTCCTCCTCAGTAGAAGATACAACTAGCATGCCCTCTACTCCTGATGATTTAATACCAACTACGAAAAATTCAATTAACACGTTCGACAAACAACTTATAATTCACATGTCGAATACATTAAAAAGTCCCTTGTTTAAAAATGAAATATATTTTGGGACAAAGAAAAGAGTAACACTACAGCTACCTAGAAAGCGTGGGATTAAAACGGCCATTTGCGAGGAGCTGCGAAAATTGTTTGGGAGAACCCGAAATCTCACTTGCATATACACTACGGAAGAATGCTTCCAGTATGTAATAGAAGCATACAAAGCCATGACCTCTACGAAACCCCGGAGCACAAACCCAAAGGTAAACTTAGTGCGATCAAAAACGTTATTAACGAATGTACAGGAAAAAGAAAAACAAATGGAATTAATACAACATATACATTTAAAAAATGAACACAGAGGAATAATTGAAAATTACGAAAAACTAAAGCAAAAATATTATTTTCCACACTCTAAAGAAATGATTAGAGAGTTCATAAATAAATGTGATATTTGCCAGCGAACAAAATATGACAGGCAGCCACCGCATCTACAATTAACCTTGAGTGAAACACCAAAAAAACCAATGGAAATTATCCTTACAGACCTATTACTATTGGATGGAAAAGTATTTCTCACGATAATCGACAAATTCAGTAAATTTTAATTCAGTAAATTTTATTATCGGAAAACCTCATACACTTTTTCAGTCAACATGGATTATCGAAAAAACTAGTAGCCGATTCAGAGATAGGAACTGGCAAAGACGTAAAAAATCTACTGGAAAAACATAATATCCAGTTACACGTTACCACACCATATAATTCCACGGGAAACTCTCCAGTCGAGAGGTTACACTCTACACTCAAAGAATTATGTAGCATTATAAAAGTGCAACGACCAGATGACCCTCTAGAGGTAATTATGATGTCAGCAATACTTGCGTACAATAACACTATACATTCAACAACACAGATGACTCCATTTAATCTCTTAAAGGGGCACTATGTAACAAGAATGATTGACTTCAACAATGCATCATACTATGCAGAGCCCAAAGAAAGGAGTTATTCGAACATTTATGTAATGAAGTGTAATAGTTCAAAATTAGGTCCATGGTCCATCTCTAGTGGGATGTTGTTGTTTCCATCAATGTATGATTTCAACAAGCAATTTTGTCATGACGTAGTCGAGAGGCAACGATAATAATACTGATAATAACATAATAAAAATAATAACATCGGGTGACGGTCAAACGGGTTGCCGCTAAGGACGTTTAAAAAAAGTATAAAAAGGCAAGAATAAATGTGCAAGAGACGGTTTTTGATAAAACGATATTGGTGAAATAAGTAGGAACCAAAAAAAAAAAAAAAAAAATTGATTCGAGTAGATTGAGAAGTAATATTGGGAAAGAAAGTAAAATGTGAAATGTGTAAAATAATTAGATTGAAATTAAAAATAAAAAAATTAAGAATTTATCAAAAGTTTAATGTATATCAATGACAATCAAATGTATATCAATTATATCAATTAGGGAATTTACGTTCACTGTGTGAATTTTGTTTAATTTTTTCAAAATAAAAAAAAATAAAAAAATAAAAAAATAAATGTTTTAGACATTAGTTAATGTTATTGTGATTATAAAAAAAAAAAATTATTAACACTTGGTGTGACATTGTCTTTCAATAAAATAAAACTCAAAAATTAGAAAGAAATATAAAATATGTTTTAAATGTCTAACCGATAAAAAGAAAAAATAAATAAATAAATATAAATAAAATCTCAAGAAAAACTTGGAAGTTGTCGCCATTATTGTTGTGTGTTAATTTACAAGCATGGTGCATAATATGCTATATGCATGATTCATGGTTCTGGCAAATAAATAGTTAGAAATACGAAAATTAACAATTTGAATTTTTTTTTTTGTGTGAAACGTGTTAGTGCTTTACCAAAGTGGTGGTTTCATATAAGAAGTCAATGAATAAATAAAACAACGTTTGATAATCATACTGGGTGTCATGATGTTAAGGAAATGAAATAAAAACAAATAGAAAAGAAATTACAATACATAGAGTGAGGGAAGTATTTTTTTTTTAAATATTAATTGGTTATCGACATTTCCGATACCCAATTCGTTCCGGATCTACAGTAAAGGAAGCAGTAGTTACAGTTGGGCACTAAATTAACGGATGATCATTGAGGAACGGGTACCCAACATAACCGTGAGACGTGGTTTTGGTGAAGATAACGTGATGGATGAAAGCAACCAACACAAACAACAAGCATTATGGTGATGTAGAAAAAAAAATAATAATAATTCATTGTTTTATTTCAGAGGAATATTGTAAACTAATTTCACTTTTGTTTGCTTCTCAAATTATTTTTTTTTATTATTTTTATTGCTAAAACTTTAAGCATAGTTGTATTTATTTATTTATTTATTTATTTTTTATTTATTTGTTTACAAAAAAATTTGAATAAAACACCAACTCCGTACTTAACACAATCTATTTTGAGCTAGATGCTCATTCGTAAGAGATTGTGAAAGATAAGGTGTGGATTTACATAAAAATAGATTTTTAACAAAAGGTTCAGAGTCTAGCCCTTCAAACCTATCCTGTAAAGCAGTAAGTCTGCTGCTTCGAATTTTTATTTTATTTTGTAGGGTGGCTGAATTATCGATGTATTGCATCCTTAGCAGAAACCAGTTTAACCATTTCCTTATTTTTGAATCGTTCCAATCGACATGATTATGAGTATTTGTTTCCGCTGAATCGAATGTCATAATATCGATGTTGGGCACCATTATTAGGAAACACGGTACAAATCCTTCCACGAGTTTTAACACATTCCAAGCTACCCCACTAAGAGTATTTGTTGCGGTTTTGTGCATTATATGCTAACGCAATTTAAAATTACAAAAAAAAATGTAAAATAAATATTTTTGTAAGAAAAAAATAATTACGTTCGGCTGACTCAAAAGTCAAAGCCAACAGTTCAGTGTTATCGAATAATTTTGTTTCTTTGCTTATTGCCAGTTCGCCAAGTTAAAAAAAAAAAGACATGCACAATTTTTTTTGTTATTGTTTATATTAATGGAGATTTTAAATTAGTAGTTAGAAAATAAAAAATGGAGTAATTAGTAACTCCATTAAGGGGATGTTTGCGTTGTATAATGCAGTGTAATACCGTCACTATTTTTTTTTTATTATGATTAAGAGTTTTGTTTATTTTTTTTTTTTTTTGCACACTATATTCTGAATCAAAATATTTTTTTTGTAAGATGGAATACTGACGCATCGGAACTAAAGAACCTGTCCCGTCACTGAAACCTATCCCAAAATTTTACAGTGTGCAACGGTGTGTCAGTGTGACCCAAATCCATCGGTTACAGAAGTACACGAGAAATCATTAAAAATAAAACAAAACACAATACAAGCGCGAAATAAAAAGCTAAAACCACCATATTACCAAAACTAAAATCCAGAGTTTTAAAAAAATAAAAGTTTTAAGTCGTGGAAACTATAATTGCCACCGGTAAACACCAGTTGGAGTCAATCCGGGTAGAAACAACGACAATTGCCGAGAAACTCTTGGTATTAAAGGTCGTATATAAATCTTAATCGGAAATTATTATGGGATACCCTTAAAATAATATCACGCTATTAGGACAAAGGAGATTGAGGAGAGGGGCGTTAGGAGATATAGAAAATGAAATGGAACGTGTTGAGATATCGGTTACAATTTTGATTTTGATTTTGTATTGTTTGTGTTTTATTTTTTAGTATTCTCGAATGACCCACAGCAATGCTCCGTCCAGACTAAAGCACTGAGTAAACAATTACATCGGCCACATCTCACGTTTGTCACCTAATGTTGTGATCTGAACAAAACGCAAAAAGTTTCAGAAAATAAATTTTGAACATTCTGGATACTCTCTGAACGGAGTAATTTAAATTCTTAAGAATTTTCAACAGTATACTAGGGATGTATAATTGGAGCTAATTCTTAACACTACAAGTACCAACCGTTCAAAATGACCGGTTGCGTTAATTGTTGATAAGACTTTCTCTTTAAATTTCATTTGATATTTTATGAAAATATTATGACTTTTTCTAAATCTAACTCATCATAAATTTCCAAAATAATACTAACATCATTCATTTCAACGGGTTGGTAGTTCTAGTGTTAAAGATGGAAGATGAAAAATGGCGAAAGCGATATTGATTGTTGTTCAACACGTCGCAATTCTAAATAATCTAACACTAACTGTGAATGTGTAGTTTGGTAGAGGATTAATATTGTAATGACTAATTAAAATTTTAGGGAAACCTTTTAGGACCTCTGCTCAAAATAACGGGAATTTTTTGTAAATGTATAGTAAATGGTTGGTTTGATCATGTATAAAGGACGCTGTGTTGGAAAAGTTTCATCCGAGGTTAAAGCCGACTCTCTCAAATTTATTTGCATTTAAACCAATTTGAAATTATATATGTATATTATGCTGTGTGCCTCAGAAGACTTTTCAAACTAAACTTTTGTAAGACCCAGTAATTCATGAAATATTTAAATAGATGTCACTAAGGTTAAAAGTATTCAATTGTGCCTTATAGCCAACTAAACTTTTTCAATGTCTCGTTTAAATGAAAGACGTATAATAATAAATAAACCGAGTCGTTTATTAAAAGTATGTACATAATTCAAAATAAGAAGGGTGTTCAAATTTGAGGTATCTTTTTATATTTTAAATAAAGTACATTGGTGCCGGCTAATAATAAAAAAGAATGTCGTTCAAGTGACCTCCTCTGCTAGCTCGGCAGGCTGTCAATATTTTACCCCTGTGTGGGGTTTGCTAGTTCCCTTATCAGGCGCCTCCCCAGGTGGCGGATAGGGGAAAGCTTGCCAGATATGGCAGGTACCGGGGAAATAAAATACTCGGAGCGGACCAAAACCTAGCACACCCAAGCTAAGGTGGCACTACATACGCCGATGGCTGCGTGGCTAAGAGGGTACTTAGTCGTTAGTATGTGAACTCCGAATTTGGCGACGTTCGGTTTAAACCCGTAGCCTTCCCATGATATTGCAGAGCTCTGTCATGGGTGACCGTTACTTGTCGTGGGTATAAAAATCATAGGAAATAATAATAATAACCTAACGAAATTAGAAAACGAGACGGATGCGTCTCTAACAGCATCAAATCAATCATCATCGTTGGATGCCGATACCATGGATCCTGAGAGGGACCAACTATTGCAAAATAAAGGGAACAACTTTCCTAAGAGCATGAAAATGTTGAGATCACCAATTCTAAAGGTTCCAAATATAAGTAGTTGTACACTATAACTAAATACGGCTGCGACATTCGCGACTGCGTCCCAAGTAACTAATAATAACCCTCAATCTGAGGAAGTAATCAAAGCTCTAGCCGAGTCTAGACAAGAAAATAAAGAATTAAATAAAGCAATTCAATGGATGCAGCACCATATACAACTTCTTGAAGAAGAAGTTAAAAACCTTAAACATAATCTAAAGATGGACTACCAAACTGGTCATGAAGATTCGGTTGAAGTAGTAGCCCTAAACCAGGAAAACAACAACAAATTAACGGAATGTGCTAACTTATTTGAGTACCAAACCGATGAGGAAGATTTAGAAAGAAAGACCAATTGGATAATGAAAAAGTCAAAAAGGGCTCTATAAAAGCAAAAAACACAGGAAGTAAATTCTTCCAGTAAAAGAAAAGCTGAGTCGTCCCCAGAAATGAACACTAGTGTGAACATATCGGGAGCAAAGGTAAACCAATTACCAACTATCAGCAAGACCAAGAAAGAAAAACCACCACCACCAATCAATATCACACATGTCAATAAATTTAGCGATATTCAAGCGCTAATGAAAGAAGTGACAGAAAAGGAATATAAGCTTGGGTCGCTAAACAACAACGTCTGGAGGGTAAATATGCCAGATTCAGACGGTTATAGAAAACTTTCAACTGTATTGAAATAAAGGTCTCCAATATGAAGACAAATGAAGACAAAAATACCAGACCCATTAGAGTAGTTGCTAGGGGTCTACATCAAACATGCACACCAGATGAGAAAATTGAAGACTTCAAAAGAAAAAATTTAACGTTCTTAGATGCAGTTAATATGTGTAAAACTGAAAGGAAGCCTACCGGCAAAGGAGGGAGTATTGTTATTAAAATAAAGTTACCACTATTCACTCTGACTTTTGCAAACTCAGAGAAAATTGAGAACATATTCAATATTAGGAACATCTTAGGAATGGTTGTCCGAATGGAGCCATTGAAAAAAGTAACAAGGATCTTACCACAATGCAAAAAGCGTCAGGCATACAACCACACGCAAAAATACTGCAATCGTGAAATCAGATGCGTAAAATGTGCGGGAAAGTATGACACTAAAGAATGCGTGATAGATAAGAACACTCCAGCAAAACGTGCTAACTGCCAAGGAAGCCATCCTGCTAGCTGTAGAGGGTGTGAAGTAGCCAAAACACTGCAAAACATACGAAATAGGACAAACAAAACCAGCCAAAGAGAGCAACGAAAGAAAAAGAAATCCTGACAAAAACTGTCACTACGTTCCATAGTGCGAAAGTGGCAGAGGGATTCTCATACTCACAAGCAGCGAGACAAGGACTACCTGGGCCTACAGATCAAAATGTTGGAATTCAACAAGCTATGACAACAATGCAAAACACCTTAAATGCTATTGTCGAGGATTAGGAGAGGTTAGGATATCGATGAAAAATTAAGGAGATTTCTAGCAAAAAAGTTGCTTTATCTTCTGATCCTTCACTCCAAAAAAAAATGAACAAAACGCTAAGAATATTAACCTGGAATGCTAATGGACTTCTACAGCATCTTCCAGAGCTAGAAATTTTTTTGAATACCGAAAAAATTGATATATGCTTAATAGCAGAAAGCCATTTCACTAGAAAGTCTTATGCAAAAATAAAAGGTTACTCTTGTTACCATTCTATACATCCAGCAGAAAGAGCTAGGGGTGGAGCAACAATATTCATCAGAGAAAACATCAAACACTTCGAAGATGTCAAACTCGAAATAGAGACAATTCAAATTATATCACTTAGCGTGCAACTAAACAATTACAAAAAGCTGCGGGTTGCTGCGATATATTGTTCACCAAGGCATCAACTTAAAAAGGATGATTACCTCCCAATGCTCAAAATGATGGGCTCAAATTTCGTCATAGGAGGAGACTTCAATGCCAAACATACGCATTGGGGTTCGAGACTAATATCACCTAAAGGTAGGGAACTATTAGAAGCTGGACATCAAATAAACAGCGAATTTCATTCAAGTGGTATTCTTACTTATTGGCCAACGGATACAAACAAAATACCAGACGTGATTGACTTTTTCATAGTCAAAGGTATTGCAGAAAATTATATCCACATCGAAAATAATGTAGGTTTATCCTCGGATCATTCTCCAATCATACTTACGATCAGTGAAACGATAATTGAAAAAGAAAAGCCACCAAGGTTAACAAGCGGGAAGACCAATTGGGGAAAATTCGCATGGTTAATTGAGGAAAGTATTGATCTTCAAGTCCCAATCAAAAACCGAACACAACTTGAAAGAGAAGTAGAGCTGCTCATAAACATATTCAGACCGCAGCATGTACACAGGAAATAAGAAATCTGGTCAGAGAAAAGAGGAAAGCTCGCAAAATCTGACATAGAAATCGAGCACCGGAGAGCAAAGCTATCTTCAATCAGCTCGAAAACAAGCTGCAGAAGTTAATAGAAGAAACCAAAGCGGTAAGCTTTAACAAATATTTAATAAATCTTTCTGGCCACAAAGAAAGCGATTACTCTTTATGGAAAGCTACAAAGGGACTAAAGAGACCAAAAGAGCAGGTGCCGCCAATTAAAAAAGCAGATGGTACTTGGGCCAAAAGCCCCAAAGATAAAGCTGATCTTTTTGCTGAACATCTGGAAGAGACGTTCCAACCTTTGACTAGACAAACACCAGATGAAAATACCTTTCTAATGCAAAAAGAAGATGAGTTAGACATACAACCAGTTACAATGAAAGAATTCAAAAATGAAATCAAACATAACCTAAATGCAAAAAAGGCTCCTGGATACGATCTTATTACAGGAAAAGTTATTAAAAATTTGCCAGGAAAATGTCTTAAGAAGTTGCTACACATAATTAACGCAGCTTTTAGAATGAAATATGTTCCTCAGCGGTGGAAAATAGCAGAAGTTATTATGATACCTAAGCCTAATAAGCCACCTAATGAGAAACGTCATACAGACCTACATATATCTGTATTGCCATCATTGTCCAAACTTTTCGAAAAATTACTCCTTAAAAGGATGAGAAATCTGATTGAAGAAAGACACCTGTTACCATCGCATCAATTTGGTTTCAGAGAGAAACACTCCACCATAGAGCAGGTACACAGAGTCACAACGTGATTGAGAAGACGCTTGAAAACAAAAAGGTATGTTCTGGAGTTTTCCTTGATGTTGCCCAGGCTTGAGACCGAGTCTGGCATCGAGGACTGGAATATAAATTACATCGCGACTTTCCTAAGCAGTTCTATGAGATATTAAAATCATACAATGAAGGGAGATATTTCAGAGTGAAATATGAAAGAGAGTTCTCATCACTCAAGAGAATTAAAGCAGGCGTACCACAAGGGAGCGTGCTCGGACCAGTCTTGTATTTGCTTTATACGAGAGACGTACCTATTACTGGAGAAACAGATATTGCAACCTTTGCGGATGATATAGCAATCTTCGCGGTTGAAAGTACAATCGAAGAAACAACCAGCAAATTACAGCACACTGTGAATGAGATTGGCCACTGGACAAAAAAATGGAGATTAAAATTGAATGAGCTAAAATCAATTCACCCAACATTCACCTATCTAAAAGTTGATCACTTACCTATTTACATAAATAGGCAGGAAATACTACATGAGAACACGGCAAAATACCTAGGTATGACGCTCGACGCCAAGTTAAAATGGAAAGAGCATATCAAGAAACAAAAGTAAGAATTGGATATAAAGTTCAGAAAAATGTATTGGCTCATTGAAAGAAATAGTGAGCTTACCCCATTCACAATAAGCTGCTTTTATACAGGCAAATACTCAAGCCTGTGTGGACCTATGGCATCCAGCTCTGGGGATGCACAAAGAAAACGAACGTTAAAATTATACAAACGTTCCAGAACAAAGTACTGCGATGCATTGTCAATGCGCCTTGGTATATTAACGATAATCTACATAGGGATCTAAAGATGGAAACCGTCAACGAAGAAATCACAAAAAATGCCAAAAAATATATCCAGCTTTTACAACTCCATGAGAACACGGATATTCAACATATTGTCAACGACGTCGACAGCGCAGTGACAAGACGGCTAAAGAGAACGAAGCCGCTTGATTTAGTTCCTCAGGACTGAAAGTTGCTGATGTAACCGGAAGATCTGGGCCCACTGGGAATAACTACTGTGTTATAGCCCAACTAACAGAGAATTAAAATAAGAAAGAAAAATTGCTAAATGAGTTGTAATAACTTAGTCGTCATATATTAAATAAAAAAAAATAAAAAAATAAAATATTTTACCAAAATGTTGAATAACTTTTCGCATAATGATAGTTCAATTAGTAATATTTGCTCGATGATGATGTCTTTGAGGTGTTGAACAGTTTTAGGATTATCCGTATAAACTTTACTCTTCAAGAAACCCCATAAGAAGAAGTTCAATGGTGTTAAATCGCATAATCTTGGTGGCCAATTCACGTCTGTTCTTCGAGAAATTATTCGATTGTTATTAAACTTCTCTTTCAAAAGATCGATTGATTGCGTTGCTGTGTGGCATGTTGCACCATCCTCTTGAAACCATATATTCTGCACATCAATATCTTCCAATTGACTCCAGAAAAGTTATTGGTTTGAGGCTTAATTGCTCTGAACGACGACGAACTGATGTTCTTGGCTTTTCAGCAACACTTGTTCTAACAGCTGCAATATTTTCACTTGGACGACCACTACGATAATAAATTCTGCTTCTCTGATCTAGAACTGAACCAGTTTCTTCAAATTATCAATGATAAGTTTAACAGCACGGTTTGTCAGACCATTTTGTCTATCGTATTTTGAACGAAATTTTCTTCCAAATTCTGAATAACTTTGACCATATTTAAAATAAATTTTAATAATGAAAATACGTTGTTCAATCGTGTAGCGATCCATTTTAACTAACCGAAATGTTTGTACTTAGTCATCTGTCAAATAACTGGTGGTACTCTAGTATCAAAAATATAAATCGCGGAATATTTAAAAAGATACCTCAAATTTGAACACCCTTTTATATATATATATATATATATATATATATATATATATATATATATATATATATATATATATATATAATTTGTGAGGTTATGTTACGGTAACATTATTATTTATTTGTAGATAACACGAAACTATAACAAAACTGAAATTTACAAGCATATATTTGCTAATGATAATGCTTATATCCGCAAATACTTAAGACTGTCTGCTCATTCACTTAATAAAATATGCTGTATATTCGCCCACCATAAAACTTTAAATTGTTTCAAATTTTCAATAAAATTCCGTGTTTCTATGTTTCTATATTGGATTAGCAGTGGGGCGAGCTATAGGGTCACTGGTATAAGTTTCAATTGATATACTGTGAGAGCAATTCTTCACAAAATTCTTGATACGTTTGTGAAGCTTGCACGAAAGGTAATAAAATTGCTAGGTTTAGATTCATATGGTCTTATTGGCAAACAATTTAATCGACGATCGGGCACCTCAATATTTTCGAAAGCGTATTAGGTGCTATCGATGGATGTCACATAAAAATTGGTATACCGACTGCGTTAGACTGTTAATATATAAATCGTAAACTTGATTACATTATTAATTTAATGGCAGTATGCGATAATTCTGAATTGAAAAAACTCCAAAAGAAACCTCCTTTGAATGCACCACGCAAACCAAACTGATTGGAATTTACCAAAAAACCACATGTCATGGAAGCAAGAATGGAACCGGGTTGCATTTTCGGACTCATGGAAAGGAAACTGATGCCCGTCAGAACCATCCAAATTAATTTCTTTTTTTGTTTACGTTAGTAATTTATTTTTAATTAATTTGTTTTTGATATTCAATTATATTTACTTTAAAGTCGTCGAAAAGTAACCTCCTAAAATGCCTTTTTACCAAGCATCTATGAGGAAATAGCGAAAGCTTCAAAATTTGAAAAGTTTAGTTTGAAAAGTTTTCTGAGGCACAGAGCATTAATCTCGCATTTACGAAATACCGTGATTTCCGAGAAGAAGAGTCGGCCGATGCATTCTGTACAACAATAAAGGGATCGTAAAGTTACGCTTTCTCAACGTTATGATTCTGTATTGAGATTGTGCCACCAGAAAAACCACGAATTTTTTTGTAAAATGTGTATTATGGAGAATAAATTGAAAAAACTCTACTAAGGACCAGGGATGAAATTGGTATAAATTCCAAAGTACTAAAATGTTGAGCACAGGGGACTTAATTGAGCTTCAACGGATTTTTTAAATTTTTTGATGAACTTACTACTTACATATTACACACATAGATGTCACTAAAAGTAACAAAAAGATATTATTTCTATTTCTTAGGAGGTAAAGGGTTCAGTTAAAAGGATGAATGCTGATTTTGTGAATTAAGACTGATTTTTACATTCAAACATCTTCGCAGATGCAGAGCAGATGTCAAATCAAAAATTTGTTTTCTTTAAACATAAAAAATAAATTTAAACAAAAAATGTCGTAAATTAAAACAAATTATTGGTTTTCTTGTGTGTGTAACATTGTAACCTTATTATAGCTATTTATTCAAGCATCGCCGATTTTACAGAAAAAAGATGAAACTCGACATCTGCAAAAAAAAGCAGACGACGATTTTTGGGTTCGTTTCTCGAGTTTCAATTGAATTTTCAAGCAGATGATTTTTTTTCCTCTTTTTGTCTTTGTAGTTTCTCCTATGTTGTGTTTCAGGTTTTTGTAAGTCGGCACTCACTCATTAAATGGTTTGTTTAGAATTATGGGAGATATCAGCAATATTCCACATCAAGAACGTCCATGTAAAATCATTTTTATATAAAATTTTTGCATATTTTTTACTTCCACCGAACGGAATAATATCCCCCACAACAAAACAAGACCAATGCACTTGCACTCTCCCACACCACCAATATTAGAATAACCCTCCCGGCGCAAAAATGTATACAGCAAAAATGTACAGCGTACGAACAGTTTACGAACGCTTTACATTCTCTATACACATTTACATTCTCTATACACAGTGCTGTTAATTATATCTTGCGGCTTTGTTTTATTTTCAATTTTTTTTGTACAAATTAAATTAAAGTTGTCGTATTGTGAAAATATAAAAACTTCTGATAATTATTGTTAGTTTTTCGTGGCATTCAAGAGCAGCACTATATCCATAATATCGTATAAAAATCATTATAATGATTATTTTGAAAGGTATTTAAGTAATACTCGAAGTACTTCATCTATGATTGAAACATTTTATTTCATTTCAGAAAAAGATTAATTAACAAATTTGGCACGTTGTGTCTTGTGTTGTGGCTCACTTGAAGAAAAATACAAATAAAAGATAAAATTTAAAAAAATTGTTTTATTCTAATTAAATGGGGCAATTCGCACTAAACCGTTCGTCAATGTTACGCTTAAGTAGTTCGTAAACATTACGTTTAAGCGTACACATTATGAACACTTTTATACATACTAATACATACAAATGTCTTCGCAAATTTGTTTCACTTCTCATGTGACAAAAGTACAAATTACATACTATATTCGTACTGTTTTAGTGTAACGTTTACGAACACCTTAGTATAGCAAAGTCTTCGTAAACCGTACGTTTATGATACACCTGGTCTGGAGGGAAATATGAAAATGGAAACAGAACAATTGAACAATATTCAACTCAACACAACAAAGAACAAAAAAAAAAAAAAACGATGCACACCCTCCCGGCGCAAAAATGTATACATCAAAATTATTTCGTTTACGAACAGTTTACGAAAGGTTCTTATTACAACACACTACTGCATTTTCATTCTCTATACACAGTGCTGTCAATTATATCTTACGGCTTTGTTGTATTTTCAATTTTTTTTGTACAAGTTGTCGTATTGTGAAAATATAAAAACTTCTGATAATTATTGTTAGTTTTTCGTGGCATTCAAGAGCAGCCTATATCCATAATATCATATAAAAATCATTATAATGAATATTTTGAAAGGTATTTAAGTAATACTCGAAGTACTTCATCTATGATTGAAACATTTTATTTCATTTCAGAAAAAGATTAATTAACAAATTCGGCACGTTGTATCTTGTGTTGCGGCTTATTTGAAGAAAAATACTAATAAAAGATAAGATTGATTTAAAAAAATTGTTTTATTCTAATTAAATGGGGCAATTCGCACTAAACCGTTTGTCAATGTTACGCTTAAGCAGTTCGTAAACATTACGTTTAAGCGTACACGTTATGAACACTTTTATACATACTAATACATACACAAGTCTTCGCAAATTTGTTTCACTTCTCATGTGACAAAAGTACACATTACGTACTATTTTCGTACTGTTTTAGTGTAACGTTTACGAACACCTTAGTATAGCAAAGGCTTCGTAAACCGTACGTTTATGATACACCTGGTCTGGAGGGCATGTCGTGTTCACCGTCGGTATTCGTTCGTCTCATCTACATCTTGTCGAAATTCGAAGAGTTGTCCAACGAAAAATTATTCGATCTTCGAAAAGTGCTGCCTGACGTTTACAGAAAAAATTCAAATATAAATATTTTTTCGAAAGGACTGAAAATATAAATAGTTTTTCGAAAGGACTGAAATTTTGATCAAAAGGATCGAAGGACTTTTTATTTTCTAAAGGACCGAAAAAAGTCCTATAGGACCAACTTTTTCATCCCTGCTAAGGACTTGTTAGAAGATTGTGATAATTATTCCAGCTGTAATAATTATGACATTATTTTGTATGTAACCAAATTATCACAGCCACTACGTATTGTAAATTTGACACTTCTGTAATAATATTCATAGACAAAACCGCGCAATAACAATAATTAAGCCGTTACGTTAATTTATTTCTAAAAAAATAGTACAAATAAAACTTATTACAAAATATGGAAGAGAAAATTATTTCACACCTGTCAAAATTATTACAAAAACAAAATTATTACGAACTTCGAATACGTCTTAAATCCAATAACAATAATAATTTTATAGAGGGCAATTTAAATAAAATATGTATATATGTATATGTATTAGTATACAAATTATTTGTTAATTTAACTAAATTCGTTTTTTTTATACTAGTAACTAATAAATGTATTCGTACGTACGACATATACAATACATTTATAAATAATACATAATACTAATCAAAATGCAAACCCATTTATTTATTTAATTATTTCCCTTTTATGTTAAAAATTGCATGCTATCAAATTATTTTTTGATTGTAAATAATTCCATAATAATGACAAAACCAAATTAAATATTTAAAATTGGAAAAACTAAAACCAAGAATATAAATATCTACCGTTCACTAAAATTATATTGCTGAAACTGTAAATATCACAAAATAATAATTTATAATTTGCAAAACAAACTATGTATTCAAAATTAAATATTTTATTATTAATTTTAATTTATTTTAATATTTTGAATTGTACTGTTTGTATAGTGGACAAAATAAACGTTATCGAAAAATTTAGACCCGAGAAAGTTGAACAAGTGAGTATTGTACTATAAGTAAACTGTAGTATCTCATTAATAATAATATTACAATTTTTATGGCAGGCACCTCCAAAAATTAATGTTATGATTCCACCATCAATGGATAGTAATTTATTTGGGTTAAGTGATTCAAATGTTGAAAGTGAGCGCAGCGTTATATCAAATATTGAAAAAATTAAAACGTTAGCTGCTATTTTGGAAAGTTTGGGTGATAAACTAATTCCTTTGATCATGGAGAATTCACCAGCAGTGCCAGTTTTAAATCGAGCAAATGATGTCGATATATTAACTGGTAGTTTAAGAAAAGATAACAGTGGGAATAATATTAGAAGTCTACACGTGTTTCGTGCTTTAACGAACGACGATTAAAGGCTAACAGCTAACAATTTAAAAAAAAATGTATTATTAGTCAGTTAATAGAGTATTTGTTAAGGTGTGAAGCGATCAATAAATTAAAGGGAGTACTAATGATAACCAAAGGTTTTTATATTATAATAATAATAATAATACCCCAAAAATTAGCAATTAAATACAATCTCACAAACGCAAACAGACCACCGTTACCTTATTACAGATATACCTATACCAGAAACAGTTTTGGAAAATAATATTTATAAATTATATTATGATAGGAGCATCATCACTGATCGCATAATACCACACAATAGACCGGATATTACACTAACAGATAAAAGAAACAAAACTACATACATAGTAGACATCACAATACCAAACACACATAATTTACAACACAGTTACACAGAAAAAATCACAAAATACACAACATTGGCGAATGAGGTGCGCCAGATGTGGGGAATAGACAGTGTCATTACGGCGCCCTTTGTTCTTTCCTCCACGGGAGTCGTACCCCATTCGCTGCATAATAGCATTAATACAATTCATATACATACCTTAAAGAGCATGTATAGTTTAGTCCGCAAGTTTCTGAATACCCAACCAATCACACACGCACACAATATCAAACCGTACAAACAATTAATACAATATATCCACAACAGCGCCTAACTATGCTCTTGTTTCTTTCAAGCCGTTCATATTAGGTAAAAATCCCAGCATAAGCTGAGTGAAGTGAATTATTTTTTTTGGCCCATGACGAAATATTCCTAAGATCTGCATTATGTAAGTTGTATAACGATTTCCTCCAATTTTAACAAGTCACTACCAATATACAGTTGCAAAGCATTAGCGTAAAGATGAAATCGACAATTTAAAATATACCAAGGTAGGTCCTTTATATAAATGGAAAAAAATAAAGGGTCTAAAATTGATTATTGAGGCACCCCAGGCAATTACATTACTTATGCCAGAAAGATCATCCTGATGGTGATGGTGATGGTGATGGTAATGGTAATGGTAATGGTAATGGTAATGGTAATGGTAATGGTAATGGTAATGGTAATGGTAATGGTAATGGTAATGGTAATGGTAATGGTAATGGTAATGGTAATGGTAATGGTAATGGTAATGGTAATGGTAATGGTAATGGTAATGGTAATGGTAATGGTAATGGTAATGGTAATGGTAATGGTAATGGTAATGGTAATGGTAATGGTAATGGTAATGGTAATGGTAATGGTAATGGTAATGGTAATGGTAATGGTAATGGTAATGGTAATGGTAATGGTAATGGTAATGGTAATGGTAATGGTAATGGTAATGGTAATGGTAATGGTAATGGTAATGGTAATGGTAATGGTAATGGGATGGTAATGGTGATGGTGATGGTAATGGTGATGGTGATGGTGATGGTGATGGTGATGGTGATGGTGATGGTGATGGTGATGGTGATGGTGATGGTGATGGTGATGGTGATGGTGATGGTGATGGTGATGGTGATGGTGATGGTGATGGTGATGGTGATGGTGATGGTGATGGTGATGGTGATGGTGATGGTGATGGTGATGGTGATGGTGATGGTGATGGTGATGGTGATGGTGATGGTGATGGTGATGGTGATGGTGATGGTGATGGTGATGGTGATGGTGATGGTGATGGTGATGGTGATGGTGATGGTGATGGTGATGGTGATGGTGATGGTGATGGTGATGGTGATGGTGATAGTGATGGTGATGGTGATGGTGATGGTGATGGTGATGGTGATGGTGATGGTGATGGTGATGGTGATGGTGATGGTGATGGTGATGGTGATGGTGATGGTGACGGTGATGGTGATGGTGACGGTGATGGTGATGGTGATGGTGATGGTGATGGTGATGGTGATGGTGATGGTGATGGTGATGGTGATGGTGATGGTGATGGTGATGGTGATGGTGATGGTGATGGTGATGGTGATGGTGATGGTGATGGTGATGGTGATGGTGATGGTGATGGTGATGGTGATGGTGATGGTGATGGTGATGGTGATGGTGATGGTGATGGTGATGGTGATGGTGATGGTGATGGTGATGGTGATGGTGATGGTGATGGTGATGGTGATGGTGATGGTGATGGTGATGGTGATGGTGATGGTGATGGTGATGGTGATGGTGATGGTGATGGTGATGGTGATGGTGATGGTGATGGTGATGGTGATGGTGATGGTGATGGTGATGGTGATGGTGATGGTGATGGTGATGGTGATGGTGATGGTGATGGTGATGGTGATGGTGATGGTGATGGTGATGGTGATGGTGATGGTGATGGTGATGGTGATGGTGATGGTGATGGTGATGGTGATGGTGATGGTGATGGTGATGGTGATGGTGATGGTGATGGTGATGGTGATGGTGATGGTGATGGTGATGGTGATGGTGATGGTGATGGTGATGGTGATGGTGATGGTGATGGTGATGGTGATGGTGATGGTGATGGTGATGGTGATGGTGATGGTGATGGTGATGGTGATGGTGATGGTGATGGTGATGGTGATGGTGATGGTGATGGTGATGGTGATGGTGATGGTGATGGTGATGGTGATGGTGATGGTGATGGTGATGGTGATGGTGATGGTGATGGTGATGGTGATGGTGATGGTGATGGTGATGGTGATGGTGATGGTGATGGTGATGGTGATGGTGATGGTGATGGTGATGGTGATGGTGATGGTGATGGTGATGGTGATGGTGATGGTGATGGTGATGGTGATGGTGATGGTGATGGTGATGGTGATGGTGATGGTGATGGTGATGGTGATGGTGATGGTGATGGTGATGGTGATGGTGATGGTGATGGTGATGGTGATGGTGATGGTGATGGTGATGGTGATGGTGATGGTGATGGTGATGGTGATGGTGATAGTGATAGTGATAGTGATAGTGATAGTGATGGTGATGGTGATGGTGATGGTGATGGTGATGGTGATGGTGATGGTGATGGTGATGGTGATGGTGATGGTGATGGTTATAGTAATGGTGATGGTGATGGTGATGGTGATGGTGATGGTGATGGTTATAGTGATTGTGGTATGATCGTTTGATGGTATAATGATGGTGTGAAGGTTAGATATTATGATGGTACGATGGTATAATTGTATGTTAGCGTGGTGATATGATGGTATGATTGTATGATGGTATGGTGGTTTGGTGGTACGGTGGTATGATCGTATTTTGGTACATGATAGTATGATGGCCTGATAGTAAGATGGTGATGGTAAGTTGGTATGATGGTATGACGGTATGATGGTATGAAAGTATGATGATATGATGGTATGATGGTATGGTTGAATCATGGACTCATGGTATCATGTTGTGATAGTATATCGTGACCTAATTGAAGAAGGGTGATGGTTTGATGTTATCCTGCTCCCTAATCCTGCTATTAGTTAGATTTAAAATCTCAAATTCTTATTCAAATTTCAATTCAAAAAATTCATTGGCATCAAACACGGCAAACTCCATATTTTTCCATATGAGTCGACCGTGTCACCATCAAATGCAAAATAAAAGAAAACGACAAGACAACAAGAGCATTACTTTTGATTACTATGAAAATCTGCGTTTGTAGTATTAATAAATTAAAAAAATAATATTTAGTTAATATTATAATTAGTCTACAATCAAATTTGTTAAAAATTATTTTTACAAGGATTTTATTATAAATAAAATAAACTATCAAATTTAACTTCAATTTGGCAAAAAATGGATGTTGCCTTGTTTGATACTATTTATCTCGTATAGTGTCATGAAATGTGGAATTATTGTTTAAGGTTAGGATGGTATGACGGCACGGATCAGCATCCATATGATCCATATGATTGTACGTTGCCTTTATGGTATGATGGTGAATAGGGTTTGAGTTGAAATTGAGTTGGATTTTAGTGAGGAGTTTGGTTAGGGATTGAATTGGGGCCGATGGTGAGTGTAGTCGGAGGTTAAATTGAGTTGAGTTCATACACGCATGTAGCTTTCGAATCATGTTGATTTTGAGAATAGGTTGGCCATTAAGTGTAGAGTTGAGCAGAGGGTTGAGATTTGGCTCGACCTAAGTTAAGCTGAAGTAGAGTTGATGGCATGATGATATGATTGTATGATGGGATAATGGTATGATCGTATGATGGTATGGTGGTATGATAGTATGTTTGTATGATGGTTTGATAGTATGATGGTGATAGTATGATGGTATGATGGTAAGATGGTATGTTGGTATGCTGGTATGTTGATATGATGGTAGCATATAACATGTTGTGATAGAATGACGGTATAATGGTACATCGTTTGGATGGTATGATAATACCGTGCTGTAATAATATGTAGTATGATAGAACGATGGTACGATGTTGCGATGACATCATGGTATGATAGTTGAAGGTATGGTGGTGGTACGGTGGTATGATTTTACGATGGTTTAATGGTATAGTGTCATGAAGGTATGATAATACAATAGAATAATGGTATGGTGGAATTATTGTTTAAGGTTTTGATGCTACGACGGTACGTAAAGAGTTTTAATGAATAGGGTTTGATTCGAAATTTAGTTGGATTTGAGTGAGAAGTTCGGTAAGGGATTAAATGATCGAGGGGTCGAGTTTAGGGCTTAGTGGAAGGTTAGATTGAGTTTAATTCATATACGCATGTAGCTTTCGGATCATGCTGATTTTGAGATTAGGTTGGCCATTAAGTGTAGAGTTGAGCAGGTGGTTAAGATTTGGTTCGAGCTAAGTTGAGTTGAAGTTAAGTTACGGTAGGGGAATTATTTAAGGGTTGATTTGGTGTTAATTTAAATTGAAAGTTGATTGGGGGTTGATTTGGTGATTGAGTTGGGAGTTGGGTTGGCAGTTAATTTGGTGATTGCATTTAAGATTGTGTTGCGATTGAGTTGGAGGTTTAGCTGAAGATTGACTTAAGAGGATCACCTAATAAGGTTTCGGCCCTTTATATTTTACTTTTTAAGTGAGGTGGTCGATTCGTAAGGTTCCTTAAGGTTTCCAATTATCTGCCTTGACCACAGAAACAGATTGGCGAAAAAATTCGAAGCTCGACAAGCCGTTCTCGAGATACCATGGGTACAGAGAGAACTCCAGATAGGCAGACACATATTTTTTTGTTGATTTTTCGTACCCAGAGACTTTCAAAACGTCTTTTTTAAAGTAAATTAAAATAGAAGGGTAGCTAATGCAAAGGTGGGTTGTAATTTTACTACTAATGAGAATTTTTACTGCATAGATCTGCCTAATCATGCAAATTTGAAATTATAATTAAATCCATTTATTAAAATATGGTTACATTGGTATTGTAATTTAATTTAAATATTGTATTACAAAAAATAATCTAAAAAAACGCAATTAAATATCCCAGCAGCAGAAAAATTTGTTTTTGGTAAAAATATTTAATATCAATAAACATAAACTCAGCATGAGATTTTGTTGTGTTTGATAAACCTTTGATAAAAAATGCAATAAATAAATATTGATTAAAAATATACATAATTTGCTTTATTCTATTAATGCCAATATACATACAATTTCAAATATCGATTTAAAAAATTATTTCTGATATTTTACAGAATAAATTACAAGGGTATGTTTGGAATGTTAGTTGCATAGATACTCGTACATCATTAAATTAATTATTATGTGAACTACAATAGAAAGTTTTTATAATAAAAAATAGAGCACTACAAATTGAAAACGCGAGATTAAGTATTTATATTTCAGAGCCATCACTTAAAAATTGATGAATAATGAATAAATAAGTAAATAACATCCGGTGGATATGAAATTGAAAAAGTTACACATATGTAGGTACATCTAAAATATTTTTAATAATAAAACTTACCGAAACCAAAAATTCGTTGTTCATTATAAAAAATCCGGCTATCGAAAATTCAATTTTCTCATGCAAGATTTGTAGCAAAAATTGTGTCACCTCCAACCGAACTAATTCATTGCTCGAGAGTATACCAATTTCTATAATAATTTGTTGGTTTCTGCGTTCCTAAAATGATAAAATATGTGTAAATTGAATTATTGTATTAAATTGGAAAGGTTAGTTCTTTTGTGGTAGGACTTGATCTTAGTGCTCGGTTAATATAGGCGGTATATTATATTGTAGCTGAAAACATGTAACGATTAATATTTTCGTAAAGAGCAAATGCTCAAATATTCGTGCAAGCAGGCCTCACTTCCTCCTCCTGTCGGTGCTCAGCTCAGTGATTCGGTGTTATTTTAATAACCGTTCAGAAAAGAACAATGAGGGAGAGCACATCAGGGTCCCTATTTCTGAATACGATAAAAATCTCTGTACGAAACGAAAATTCAATTCAAATACGAACCTATAGTATATTTTTTGTTCGTATTCATACTCAGAAATAAGGACCCAGCAGGAAGTTCATCACAAGACGAATCTAACAAAGCCAAAAGAACTAGTCTGTATAGGAAACAAGCGTAAATTTTAGCGGAAAAAAAATCGATATAAATTTCTTGTAATTGGCTAGAAAAACGTACGTTCAATTTTTAAATTATTATTTTTACAGCAGACGCATGTGCAATTTTTATTCATTTAGCGGATGTTTTTATTTAGCGCGACTTTTTTTTTTTGCAACTATAAAGAAATAGAATAAATTGTAATTTAATATGAGTTTGTAACGGACATTTATCATTCCCGTTACCACTACAAAAAAAACTGCAACCCAACTTTGAAGATGTTTGCTTCACCAAAAATCTAATGACAATGTCCGGGTACAGTTAAAATTACAATTACGTCATTCAGTTGTTATCAAATTTGTTTGTTCATGATACAAGCATGTACCTAATCAAGTTTCATGAACAACTAATGAAATAACTTCCTCTTGCGGGAAAACTAACGTATATTTTGCACAACTTCAACCTATCAAAATCGGACACCGGAACTTTGGATAATGAAGATAAAACTTAGTTAGTAATTGATGAAGATGTATATGTGTTTGAAGAAGAAGAAAAAGTTAACCTAGAGGAAACTATGAATACTTCGATTATGGATGACTTACATCCAACACAAGTCGATGACTTACATAATGGTTTAATTGATTGCTAAAATGCTAATTCATAATTATAGAAAATGTATTATTTACTGATTACTGTTTTACTCTGAAATACAATATTCCTTATTATTATTTTTGAACTGAAATATTTAAATACGTTAAATGCAGATCAAGTAGCTGACCCTCTTTTGTCCATATGTCAAAATTTTAATACTCTTTCTTGGTAGAAACGGGAATCAAAATATAGAATAAAAATCGTGTTACCTATTTTACCCATGTTACCGGTTATATTACCGGTAATGTTACCAAATTACAAAAATATCGGTAATTTTACATCACTAGTAACGGGTATATATAAACAACCACACACTTGTCATCACAGATTCTTATCATTTTTAGATGTTGTTGTTTGTCTGCTTATAAAAACCAAATCGTTGTAGGTGATCTTAATATTGACATTTTGGGCAAAACCAGTTCACAGACTCAACTAGGTAATTACATTTCAACATTACTCTTAAACAACTACTTTATTATAAATGAACAAAACGAGTTACATGCTACTCGGATTTCAAGCTCCACTAGAACCATAATAGATAACATTTTATCTGACCACAAGGAAAAATTTTACGTGTTCTATGATGATACAAGGTAGAATCAGTGACCATCGATATGTGTTAGCAAAATTTGTTATACCAAAAAAGACTGTCAATTCAATGCGTGCTAGTACTACTATTAACTGTGATACTGATAAGGTGTTGTCTGCTATACAGGATAAATTTGGGTCATCTACCATTCCAAATTTGAATTCACTAAATGACTTTATTGCTACTTCAATTAAAGATAATAAAATAACCACACTAATGTTAAAGTGTCGTCATTTAAAAAGCCATGGTTCACTACTCAACTTATGAAACAATCTAAACTTCGTGATAAGTATTATAAATTGTATAAGGCCTATCCGTCTAATTCATTTTTTCTAAATAATTCTAAACGCCTCAATACCGAATTTAGACAACTAGTTCGAAACACTAAGAAGTGTTATTATACCACCCAGTTAAATATCAATACTAGGAATCCCAAACAAATGTGGAATATATTTAATCAAATCTTGACGAATAATTTAATTCCACTAGACGAAATAATCTGAATAATTCTATTAAACTGGAAATTGACTACACAGTAAAAAAAAAACATTGAATTTTACACACTTTTGACAGTGGGCAAATTTGCCTATCATTTTCATGTAATTTTACAAGCTTTGAAAAATTACAATCGAGTTGTTAAAATTCAATTTAATGTCACGTAATTTTACAAAGAAAATATAGTACGTTAATAAGAGGAAAAGGCCGTAATATATCATTAATGAGAATGTGAAAGTACATACTTTTTATGTCAAATTACATAATTCATCGTGTGAATGCAAATTCTTTGTCTGTAAAATTCCACTCTGAAAGTGTGTACTTCTGCATGCCAAGCTAGTAAAATTAGACAATTTTATTTAAAAGCACAGGCCTTAAAATGTAAATGAAACAAAAATTAAATTTCATATAAAATTATATTTATAAAATATACAGTATGTATACAAAATTTCATTTATACTATTATCTTATTAAACATTAATATCAATTCATCACTAAAAGTTAAACAAACTATAGTCTAATTTCTTAACAAATTTCTTTAATAAAATTTAAAACTTTTGCTTTATTATTAATTTTTTTTTTTTTTGATCGAGAGTATTCTGTATTGAGATTCAAGCATGTCCTCTGCAACACCTCGAACGTTTGTGAAACGTGCGTGGGATATTCCAAATTAAAAACAAAATATGATCCAATCAATTGAAATATTGCCCTTTTTGTTGAACAGCACTGGTAATTTACAATTTGATTTTCGATGAAAAAGTAGAATATATTTTCTTTTTTCTCATTGTCGCCTGAAAACAAAAAGAAAATAGTACAACTGATAATATATATAATCAAAAAATTCACTAAAAATCTTAAATAAACAATAGCTAATCAATAACTTTATTGTGAGAAAATGTTTCTTTATTTTATCTAAACTGAAACCTTCAAACCTTGATTTTTCTGCATAGCGTATAGATTCAACCAGAAAATAAGAATGAAAATTAACAGATTTTTTAACTGCAGAACTCATAAGAAAAGGTCAGTACTAAAACTTAACTTGCATCTATTACCTATGACACAGGATACATGCCATTCCTTTTCTAATATCAGACTACCCATAACATATAATTAAGGTGTAGTAGATAAAAGATGAAAATCGGACGAGTTGGAATACTATGACTTTAACATAGCTGGTATACTGAATCTGTACCATTAGGCAACAAAACAAACCGAAAAATCTATACTAATCCTACAGAACCAAAAATTATACTTTGTACTTATTAAATACTTATCATAATCTGCTTACATATAATAGAAAAGCAAGGAGTGGCATCCAGAGGTTCAATTTCGTTTTGTGTTGTTCCTGCCTGAAAAGATATAATATACAGTATAAATTAATTACATGAGAACATTTGAATTTATTTGGTATATAATTACAGGATATTGACGTATCATCAATTCTAGATTTTCTTTGAAATGTTGTGTTATTAATTCCAGAACTTTAATGTCATCGTCTGTTGAAGTACATTGAAATTGTTTTTTCTTTTTTTGGGAAAACTGATTTGTTTTTATTTTGAGATTTTCCCATCGTCCAAGGAAAGTCGTTTCTTTTATATCCATTAACCGTTCGAAATGTATAATCATGAAATAAGGTGACAACAAGTGAGGCCAGCATTGTCGCACTTCAATTATTTTTGGATCTTGCATTAAAAATTTTCTTTGGTTCGTATATGTGTTTTGGAAAACGGTGATTATTTCTTCCTTTCCCAGGACTCCCCCGCAAGTGAGTCCCATTCCTTAAGGAAGTTCAGTGTTAGGCTGAAAACGAACTGATTTATGTTGTCGAGGAACTGATTTCACATCAGTGAAACATAGTATGCCGTAAGCCGGTTTGAGCCGGCCAATTGAAATTGTTTGGTTTTTTCCATTAATTGACACGGTGAATTGCTTCCGAAGGCGTCGAATAACTTTAAACGGCCCTTCATAAGGAGGAGATAAGCCTGTGCGAACCTTGTCGGTTCTTACGAACACAAAATCACAGTTGGCAAGTGACTTGGGAACAAAAACGTCATCTTGTTTGGCTTGCCGAGTTGATTTTGGGATAAGGTTTTGCATTGTGTCACGGAGTTGATCGATGACTGTGTCGCTAGTTGGTAAAGGTGAGAGAGGATTTTCAACGAAGAACTCACCGGGTAGCTTGATGGTTTGTCCATAAACCATTTCAGCTGGTGAGCACTTCAGATCTTCTTTCACGGTTGCTCGGATTCCCAGTAGCACGATGGGTATTTCCGAACTCCAATTGATTGTGTTTCCTCTGGCCATTAACGCAGCTTTGAGTTGCCGGTGGAAGCGTTCGACCATGCCGTTAGCTTGAGGATGATAAGCCGTTGTACGAATCCGATGTGAGCCAAGGAGTTTTGTTAACTCGCTGAAAAGCTTTGACTCAAACTGCGTTCCTTGATCAGTAGTGATATTAAGGGGCACGCCGAATCGTGAAACGTAATTGTTGACAAAAGTCAAGGCAATGGTTGCAGCTGACATATTGGTCATGCAGTAGGCTTCGGGCCATCGAGTAAATCGATCGACACAGGTTAGCAGGTAAGTATATCCATTAGATGGAGGAAGTGGTCCTACTATATCTATATGGATATGTTCAAAACGACCTGATGGTATTTGGAATTGTCCATGTGATGATTTGGTATGCCGTTGGACTTTGGCACGTTGGCAGGATAAACATGACTGAGCCCAATGGCTTACGTCCTTGTTCATACTAGGCCAAAAATATCGAGCAGTAATCAATTTACGAGTAGCACGAACACCAGGATGCGAAATGTTATGTAAAGTATCGAAGATGGTTCGACGCAGTGATTGTACGATGAATGGGCGATTGTACCCAGTTGATGTTTCGCAGATAATGTCGAGGCCAGGCAATTGGAAAAGCGCCAGTTTCATTGATGAACCGGAGTGACATTCGGAACCAGAAAATAAATTCTGAAGTTCTAGGTCAGCTTTTTGAGCAATTGCGATTTTGTTTAAGTCGAGTTGTGTCTCGACTGCGGCCGTTTCATTGTCTGTTGTGCGAGAGAGTGTATCTGCAACAACATTGTCATGTCCGTGAACATGCTGAATGTCCGTGGTAAATTGACTAATATAATCCAAGTGGCGAGCTTGCCTCGGATTACGTTCAGTTTTAGACTGAATTGCTCTAGTCAGAGGTTTATGGTCGGTAAAAATGGTGAAGTCCCGACCCTCGACAAAATATCTGAAGTGTTTAACTGCCAGATATATTGCGAGTAATTCCCGATCAAATGCGGAATATTTCTTTTCAGCATCTGAAAGTTTCCTTGATAAAAATCCCAATGGTTCCCAACACTCATTGTTATACTGTTGCAGCACTGCCCCAACGGCAGTGTTAGATGCGTCAGTAGTTAAACTAAGCTTTGAATCGCTCAGTGGATGTGCAAGCAGTGTTATTTTCGCAAGTTCAGCCTTAAGTGACGTAAATGCCTGTTGACATTCGTCAGTCCAAGAAAAATTCTTTGGTGTTTTGGGTTTACGTAGAAGCAAGACCAAATGGCTGTGAACTGGTGCGAGTATTTCAGCAAGTTTTGGTATGAATCGGTGATAGTAATTTACCATACCGATGAACCGCTGAATGTGCTTAATTGAGCTTGGAACTGGAAATTCCCTAATGGCATTAATTCGTTCTTCAGACGGCAGAATACCATTAGGGGTTATTTTGTGGCTGAGGAAATCAAGAGTGGATGTGCCAAAGACGCATTTTGAACTATTGATGTGAACATCAAACTCAGTTAACCTTTGGAAGAGTTGTTCCAGGTGGAGTTTGTGATGTTCCTCACTTTGCGATGCCACAAGAATATCGTCAATGTAGACGAAAACAAAGTCTAAGTTTCGAACAACTTCGTTCATAAATCGCTGAAACGTTTGAGCGGCATTACGTAATCCAAACGGCATTCGAGTAAATTCGAACAGGCCAAAAGGAGTTGTTATTGCCGTTTTAAAAACATCTTCAGGTGAAACGGGAATCAAATGATAAGCTCTGACGAGATCGATTTTCGAAAAAATTGTACATCCATGCAAGTGCATAGAGAAATTTTGAATGTGGGGAATCGGATAACGATCCGGTATAGTCACAGTGTTTAACTGTCTATAATCCCCACATGGTCTCCAATCGAAATCTTTTTTCTTAACCATGTGTAATGGACAAGCGACAGGAGATGCAGACGGCCTGCAAATCCCTAATTCCACCATATGCTGAAATTCCGTAAATGCGGCTTTATGGCGGACTTGATCTAGTCTTCTTGGTCTTGATACAGGCAGATGTCCTGCTGTAACAATGTGATGGACCACATTGTGTCGGACTGGCAATTTATAATTTGGCTCTGCTGTAAGTTGAGGAAACTTTTTAAGCAGAGTGCCATAGCCGTTGGTGATAGAATAATGGATCGGAGTCGGTGTGTCGACGTGAACCATGTTGGCATTGATTGACAGCTTTGTCGCTGAATCAATCAGCCGTTTATTCTTTAAATCTACCAAAAGTCCAAATTTACACAAGAAATCGGCGCCAATGATAGGACGATTCACAGCAGCTAAAATGAAAGCATGCGTGAAGGTTCGTTTTAGTCCCAAATCCAACTGAAGCAACTTTGTGCCGTAAGTATGGATGTTAGTGCCATTGGCGGCCGACAGAACTAGATTAGTATTGCGTTTGAGTATGTTAAATTCACTTTTGTAATTATAAACTGGAATAACCGAAAGGTCAGCGCCAGTGTCGACTAAGTAGGTAATTCGGTTTATTCGGTCGAATGCGAATAACCGAGCTGAATGATTAGGGTTATCTTTTAAAGGGATCCCGACCCAGGGTTGTGATAGTTTTTTGAGTCGCCATTGTTGCCATCAATTTTATTGATTTGTGACGTCGATGGTTGTAACGTATTGAAATTGCATGGCGGTACACATTTTTTCGCGGCTGGACCGAACTTGGTATGGTACCAGCATCTGCCGTGTCGGCGCGAGTAATTGGCGGAGTTGCGGGATCTGGACCGTGAGCGAGATGATTCTCGCTGTCCCCTTAATTTATCACGAAATAAATTATCTAGTTTTTGTTCAAGCCGAGCCAATCGGTTTTCGAACGAGCCAGAATTCTGGCTGGTCGATGGGACCAGGTCACCGCGCACAGTGGGACGGGATTGCCTTTGATTTATTTGTGACATTCCGGGTTGTTGTTGGCCGATGTTGATCACCTCGTACATGCGGTCAGCCGTTTTAGCCAGTGCGTCAATGGCTATTGAATCTGGCTGGGCAATTAACGCAATTTTGATAATCTCTGGCATTTGTCTGATCCAGAGTGATTTTATCGTTTGCTCATTGAAATTCCTGCCCACCAGAGTACGAATGTGACGTAGCGCGTCAGAAGGTCTACGGTCACCAATATCCTGGCCCGTAATGAGAGCTTCCAGTTGCCTCTCAGATGAAGGCGCTAATCGGTCCAACAAAGTTTTTTTTAAATGAAAATACTGTTCTGTATGTGGGGGATTTGACAAGAAGTCTGAGATTACATCACAAGTCTCTGGTGCTAATGATGACAGAGTATGTAAATATTTGGCTTTCTCGGATTTTACACCTTGAAGGTCAAACTGAATTTCAGCCAGCAAAAACCAATTGTGTGCCTTTTGAGGCCAAAATGGCTGTAATTTTACTAAATTGTTTGCGGCTGATACCTCCAAGGGTGCTTGCTCCCCCGTCTCCATCTGTTGGGGTTGTGGTGGATTGATCTCAGTTTTCTTTTCTTCGCCATTGACCATTTTAGAAATGTTAGTTTAATTCTCTTAAAGAATGTTTGTTTCTGGCGAGTAATGAGATCAAAAACAATAAAATGTTTACAATAGGTATGAAATACACCATATATTTTTTCGACCGACCATCAAATCTTTAAATTTTCAATCAATATGAAATGAAAATAAAGAAATAGAAAGATAATTTCAAAGAACACTCTGGGAAAAATTATATAAAGAAAACAAATAGATAGAGGAATGGATACCTTGTTTGACAAAAATAAAGGTGGCACGTATTGGCCGACGAGATACCCCCGAATTACGAGACGAGCGTGTCACAGCGTATTGGGGGGCTCGTTGAAATGTATTAAATATGAGAAAAAAAAAATAAAAATATATTAATTAACCTATAATGAAAAATATTTCATTTAATATGTGTGATAGGCGTTACTAATGACGAAACCAAAACACCTGTATTACGGATTATACGAAGAACAATTTTTTTTTTTTTTTTTTTTTTTTTTTTTTGAAATATGTAAAATAAAACTTTAAATCGATATTCTGTACCCGAGCAGAGTGGTAAAATATTTACATTAATATGTGTTACAATTTTAAACTAAGTGTGTTACAAGATTTTTTAATTAGAGTGTAACAAAAAAAATGAAAATTATAATTGTTTGTTTTCGAATAACAAAAAAAATTTAAATCTATTAAGTATTAATTGAAAACAAATATGTATTGTAATTTATTTTCAAAAGAATAATAAAAAAAATTTTGAACACTTAGCTGAAGTAATTTTTTTTGTTGTTGCTGCTGCTGATGTTGTTGTATTTCCTGTTCTCCAAACTCCCGTTGTTTATTGGCTGTGTGTACAGAGTTCCACTTTATTGTGTGTACCCGTTCATTCCGTTTTTGTTTTTCTGTATACTATTGTTATTCCGTTGTAATTGATTTCATTGGCGTTGTATACGAGTATGTAGAATATGTATACTATATTTTGTATAAAGGTGGTATCATATGTGTAGGCGTTTGTAGATGTACAATTAATTCAATGTTTATTTTAATTATATGCTCGTGGTGCGATTTTGTTTAGGCGCACTGTAATTCTTCGGAATTTTCCAATTTATATGTGTACATAAATTTCCGTATGTACATACGTGACTCGGCGACGGCGTGTATATATACGGTCGGAGCAAAAAAAAAATTAAAATTGAAGAGAAAACTTTATTAAATTTTTGTTCTAATTGATTTTTGGGTTTTTATAACCCGATAAATTTTTCAATTTTTAAACAGTAATTAGGTTACGTACCTTTGTACCAACACTATCCAAATTATACAAATTTTATATTTTAAATACTATATATTTTACCACCGCACTAATTCAAAATCAAACGCGAATATTATTTTTTTTTATTTAAATAAATTTATCAATTAATTTTTATTTCCCGAAAATGTCGGATTCGTGAAAAAGTCACAGAAGTAAGTGTTTTTTTTATCAAACAAAATTTATATATCCGAACACCAAAAAGTATTTTTTGTTTCGTCGTATTAGTTTCTTTTTCTTTTGGTGTTGACACACGAGACGAATCGCATGCCAAGTTTGATTGTTGTACTAAAAGAGAGATGGAGTAACACAGAAAATATCAATTCGAAATCGAATTCGAATTGAGAAAGCTATTGAAAGCGAGATGGTGTAAAAACAGAAAAATATAATTTAGTGATCAATTATATTTTCTATTGTCCATCTATTTTCGCTAGATGACAGTACGCAACACAAAAGATATTTTGTGCGCTAACCCTATATTGTCGTGGTGAGCTAATGCCAATTTATATAAGTAAATAATTAATTTAAATAAATTGAATGAGTGAGCCGCTACAGGTTATTAGATATCGCCAGCGACTGGCCCAAAAAATAATCAACATTTTGAAATCTCACTTGGCTGGTTTGATATGGGAACTGTTTTGCAACTGACAAACATTTTGTTTGTGAAAATTTTTTTACTACAACATCAGAGGAAAATCTCTGGCCATATAGGGTTGATTGCAAAATTTGATGTCTTTGAGTTAATGATTTTGTTAAATTAATAAAATTTCGACTTTTTACAGCAATTTGTTTAAAATATTGATGTTTGCTTTCAAATCTAATTGTTGAAAATTTTACTAATGGTCCATACAATTTCATAAGTAATGGATAATGCTGAATATAATGATGCTTTCGAATCAGACTTTTATCTGGAAATAATAAAATTCTTAGTTCGAGATATCGATCAATTAATCCTTCTAAATAATTGATTTGGGTAAAAGTCACATGATGTGATGAGACAATTTGAGTTATTTCCAAAAGCAGTGTAACCATTTCAAGAACGCTGTCATTTAAATTTTTAATTTTACCATTAAGTACTAATGGTAGTAAGGTGAGTTGATAGAAATTTTGCATTGCATGGCCAACAACTTTTTTACTACTATATTTAATTTCAGGAAAACTGACATTAAATTTAAGTGATTTTGTTAATCGATTAGATGTAATATTGAAATAGTCATATGTGATCCAATCATGACTAACAAAGTAATGAATAGCTAAGCATAAATCTTGAGGTATAACACCTTCGTACAAATCATGTGCAATACAAGGTGGAAGGCCGCTGCTTACATGAAAAAAATTTAAATCATTAAAACATGAATTATTTTTAACTCCTCTGCTAGACTCCATAAATACTAAATTTGAAACATCATCGTTATACGAAAACTTGGTTCTTAAATCTCGGCGCGTTCGGTAATTAATTTTAAATTCTGGTAATGTTATGTGACAAAATCTACAAAAATATTCAGCAGAACTGAAGTTTTCGAGGAATCCTCCAATTTGATGCAAACCTAAGTTATCGCCACAAATTGCTATGATTGATCCTTTTATCGACTCTGTAGCTCCTCTAATAATTATTCCATCTTCTTCTAATATCTTCAAATCTGATATAACGTTTTCGAAAACAGAATTAAACCCAAATGTTTTTAAGTGTGATTCAGTACATAATAAACAGAGCATTATGTTATTGATTTGTGACCTGTTGTGAGCATGTAAATTTCCAAGAACAAAATAAACTCCTAACAGTTTGTGTTTTGATTTAGCTGTGCCTAATGGGTTGCACACTTCAAACGCGTCTACGTAGAACAAAAGCTCCACACGCTCTTTGTTATAAAAGAAATCGTTGTTTTTGTATAATAAGCCGTCTTTGTAATCTTGAAGTTTAGAATAATTGGATTTTCGGTTTGAAGAAATTTGCGATTTAACTTGTAGATCTTCCAAAAGAAATTGTAATGTGTTTAGTATAGGGATGTAATAATAAAAACAATTCTTATGATAATTATTTAATCCCAAGTTGATTTTAATGGGTTTAACCATGGAAGGCGATATAGCATTTTGATTTCGTCTATAAGTTGATAATGAAGTGTTTGACATCAAATTTAATTTTGGCAATATTGAAACTAACAAATCATTTCTAGAACTATTTGCATTATTAAATTTCGCGAAATGTTGATCAATAATCTTTCGAACTTGGATTGTTAACACTTCTGAGCAATATGCAAGTTTCTCAGCTATAAAAGAAATAACACGTTCAGGAATATTATGTTCACTTTTCAGTTTCAATAACATTTCGGATATTAACTTTTCAATATCTGTCTCAGAATCACTATCAACGTCTTGTAGAGTAAGTATATTAGATTGGGGATTCGGCCCTATCGTAGAATGCTCTGATAATTCTGGCATTGAGTGTTCTGGTATAACAGCTACATATCTATCAAACGAAACATCACTGACACCAGAATTATTTTTTAAAAATTTTAATTTATGTACAGTATTTATGTGATTACGAAATGTTTTTTCGTGTGTAAAGTTTTTTACACATTTTGATATTGGGCATTTGATTTGATGGATCTGAGGATTTCGGAAATGTTTCATAACATGACGTAAAACGTTTTCTAAAATGTTCGAACTAAATAAGCAGCCATTTTCAGAACAACAAAAACTGTTTTCAATTTCTGTTTTTTCTTTTGGGGTTTTTCTGTGATTTCTGTAAACATGAGAAAGGTAATTATTATTCCTATTGAAATTTTTTTCACAGTTATTGTACAGACACTTGAAAACAGCTCTTGTTTCTAATTTATGGATTCTTAAATGGGAGTTATATTTTGATAAAGACGCACACATTTTATCACAATTTACACAAATAAACATTATAGCACTAAGAAAGGAAATTCATAAATATTAAAAGGACTTTCACAATTACGAACAAGTTCTCTCCAAGTCAACAAATCCTATTTGAAAAGTTTAGTTTAATTAAATTTAGTAAACACATTTTGCATTGCAGCTAAACTTTAATAACACGAGGATTACATAACCTTAAATTTATTGAATTGCTTACGTACCTGTTAACAAACAAGCTTATTTCACTTTCCAACTCTAAGTGTAGAGATTATATTAATTAAGAATAAATTGTACTAATTTTAATAATTACTATTAATCACTTTTAACTTTTTTTTAAATTTAAATATAAATATTTTTTGTTATTTCGCGTCATCTGCGTTGCATCAACTGCGTGGCAAAATGAAATTTCATCATATTTATTCGATCGTGCATTTTACTTTTGTTTAATTTACGAATTTTGCCGATCTCATATGCTCTTCTTTAAAAAAGTATGTAATTTAACACACATTTTCTTGCAATATTAAATTTATTTTTAAAAATACATGACATGACTGTAATAATATACAACAACAAATAAAATGTGCTATTTACGGTTACAATTCGAATGAAATTGTTGTAAATCAATACATAATATAATAAACCAAATTTAATTTTACATACTTACACGATTACAATTTACACTATTTTCAAGTAAATTTCAATTGTAACTGGTTAAAATTACAAACTGAATGTAATATTCAAACGAAAATCCTGTAATCTTATATTTTTAATTAAATTTACATAAAAAATGTATTATTACACGAAACTTTAATAAAAAAATCTGAAATTGTGTAATTTTACGTAGAATTAGTAGTTTTGTGATCAAAAGCATGTAAAATGCAAGTTGAAAATTCAATTTTTTTTTTACTGTGTACACTGTTGTAACCGTTAAACAGCAAATTGCGAATGAGTTTAATATAAGTTCTTTACAACTTCAGGACATTTCATTATTGAACCGCGCCACATTATAAGACCACTGATAGCTATAGAACCAGTAATTATTGAAGAACTTAGAAACATTATAAATAAACCGAAATCATCCGCCTCACCCGGTTACGATGATATAACAGGCAGTATGCTTAAAAGTTTGATTGATATTATATCTCCTTCATTACTAGTAAAATTAAATTCTTCGATCAATCAAGGTGTTTTTCCAGCGTTTCTTAAAATAGCTCGTGTTATTCCTATACTGAAATCTGGTAATAGTTTGTTAATCAATAATTATCGACGAGTCTCTATTCTTCCAGCTCTCTCTAAAATATTGGAACGAATAATTCATACAATATTAGTAGACTATCTTGACTTTAATAACCTCATCCACAGAAATCAGTTTGGGTTTACCAAAAATTGTATAGTACTGCTTCGGTTGTACTAAATCTTGTCGAAGGTTTTTACGAGTCTATTGAAAATAAATATGCCACAGCATGCGTATTCTTGGACCTCAAAAAAAGCATTTGATTGTGTGAATCATGATATATTAATTGTTAAGTTTATGAATTTTGGGATCTCTGGCACTGCCTTAAAATTGTTAAAAAATTATTTAACTGATAGGAAGCAGACAGTTTGCATTGCTACACATGAATCATATGAAATGAATACATCCGTTGGTGTCCCTCAAGGATCTATTCTGGGCCCCACCTTCTTTCTAATTTATGTAAATAACGTGTTTAATTTAAATCTAAGAGGTAAAATTCAGCTATTTGCAGATGATTCCGCCCTCATTTATAGTTCAAATTCTTATGAGCAACTTAAAATTGATATGGAGAGGGATTTGGCTATTATCAACGAATGGCTTGAACGCAACAAACTAGTATTGAGTATTTCTAAATGAAATTTAGCATATTCCACCTTAAACAGAAACCATCACTAATATTTGATGAAATTGGGCTCAGGAACGAATCAATTAAACGTGTTAACTGTGTTCATAATTGGGGTTATTACTAAACTCTCAACTTTCCTGGGCCAATCACATTAATGAAATTAAACATAAAATTTCTCCTGTTACAGGATTTTTTCGGCGTGTTGGTCAATATATACCTGCTTCAGTAAAATGCAACTTATATTTCAGTTATATTCATTGTCATTTAATGTATTTAATTCAGGTATGGGGTTCTTCTAGTGAAGTTCATTTAAAAGATTTACAAATCTTACAAAACAAAGGATTAAAATCTTTAAGAAATCTACCATAGCGTACTCCAAGTAAACTTCTTTATAGTGAGAATATTCTTGATATCTCATCGCTAATTGAATATCAATATATCATCACTATATACATATACGAGTAATAATAGGCAGGGTACAATTATATTATGTATCTGAAAAACTTACGCGTAGTTCTCTGAGTTATCGCCTACCTAACTATAAATACAGTACGACTCAGAAAAGTATCTTTTATAAAGGTGTTAAATTATTAAACAGTTTGAGTGATGAAATGAAAAATAAGAAAATTTCGAAGCTAAAATCATATTTGAAAAATAAGTTGTTCAGCGAATATATCGAGAAGTATGATACTTATCATTTGGATTAAATTATTGTTGTTAGATTTATTGTTACTTTTATGATGCTTGCTGTTGTATGTTGTTCTATATAAGTTGTATGTTGTTGTAAATTATTATAACATTAATATTATTGTCGTATTATGATTATTATTATTATTGTTGTTATTATAATTGTAATTGTTTATTTCTCTTCCCATCCTTGGTTTGATTACCAAATACTTATAATATTTTCCTATTTTAAAATGTAAAATTTTTTTTGGAAAATTAATAAAAAATAAATAAAAATAAAATATTAAAACAAAATACGTTTGGGGGTGGTCGATCTTTTATGAAGTAACAAAATTTTTAAATCAAAGGGATCCAAAGTAAATTAGCGGCCATTTTGAAGCTAAATTTAAGGTAAATGCTAGGAACTTAGGAATATTTAGTAATGGTAAACTCTAAATAATAGCTTGCTAAATTTGGCTTCAACAATTACAATTTCGATAAACTGTATAGTTAGTTTTAAGTTAGCTTTGAATACTACAAATCCCAAGATTCTAAATAAAATTGATAACCCGCTACACAACTTTCAAATTGGTTGATTACATCGAAAATTGGTAGATGAAAAAATCTAAAGAAAAAATTATAACTCTGAATTTTGTACAGAAAAATTCTAATCTGTTAAGTGTTGAAGCATTATTTACACACAACATTAGTATTTTTATAGAGGTCTACATATTTCGATAATTCAGAAGAATAGTATAGGTAATTTACATTATGAGGTTCTTCTACATCATTTTTCTCTTATTTCATTTGGATTCATCCGTTTTCTTGAGAATTTTATAGTTCTCGAGGTATCAGTGAAAATGAAAAGAAGCTGTGCTACTGTGCTTATTTAAAATCAAAATTTCAGCCTAAAGCGACTTTTTCTTTGTTTTAAATGACCAGGTTTTATAGACTAAAAATTACACCGAAGTTCATCTCCAAGTGGAAATGTGGTTGAACCCGTAGACAAATTCAAATTAAAGTTGGTTAAAGTCCAATATGAATTTTTAATTAAATGAATTATTATGTAAATAATTCGAATATTGCATACAATTGTTGCAAACTATGGATATACTTGCAGCGTAATATTTAAACGTTGCAAAGTAATTATAACTACTTCTGGCTACACGCAGCTACTCTTGCTTATAATATGGGTGGTTAGCTTCGATAACAAGATATTTAGTATAATTAATACGATTTATAGGAAACGGGTATTTGATTTTCCAAATAATTCCAATAATTTTCCAATTTGCCATATTGCTAACTTTCTACATTCCATTTATCATCGATATTTATTTGTACTTTGCCACATTAAATGGAACATAGCTGATTATTACCTCAGTTGAAAATTAACATAGTTCTTATTATTACTATTCTATAATTCTTTAGCCTGACGACGCCACCATCTATTGTTAAACATACTAACTACACTATTGCTGATATATTTTGCTGAATACGTTTGGTGTGTTTACTGACTAGAAGGTATATTTAATTTCTAATAATTGAATAGACACGAAATTGTCTTTAATTGTTGAAGTATATTTTTGTCTACTAACGTATTCGTGCTGCTACCTGTATTTTAACATGTTAAGCTGAATTGAAATGAAAGTTTGTGTACTGACTATGCTGTTTACGTTTTACGTAAAAGTTATTAAGAATAGTGTTTGTGTTATTTTAATGAAGTATTTTTACTCAAATACGCTGAATAAATTTTACAATGGATGAGGTATAAAATTAAAAATTTGAAGTTTATTTACAAAATGAATCTCTACTAAGTTGTATTTGTTGATATTTTGCTTTTTGTAATTACGGCATAACTGTATGTTTGGCTTCTAACTTTGAGAATTTTACAACAACAATGCCATGTATTTTCATTCCGTTTGGAATAGATTCTCAAACCAATTTTTTGTTGGTATTTTTCATGGCTATACACGTCACACGTCACATCAATTTTCTTATTCTCCACGTTTATATTAGTAGAATAAAAGTATGTAGCAAAAAAGTATCGTCATGTGAACTCAAATTTAAATATTTAAATATTTTATCACATACTTTTTTGATATTTCGGTAAAGTATGTATCAAAAAAGTATTAGTAAATTACGTTGTAATGTGAACTATGTGAAGAACATACATATTAGGTACGCATAATGTAAACGTGGTATTAGTCGTTTGTTACGCCTAAAACCACTACAACAAAATGGAGGGGCGAAATTTTAGGCCTAATATTTTTTTTTTTAAATGTTTTTAATTGTGTAATTTTGTTCACATTAAATATGTTGTTGTTTAAATTAATTATTTATTCTTCTAAAACGATTTTATTTGTTTTTGGCCGACATCTTTATAGTTACAATCGTGTCAATTGAACCGACTTCAAAAGTATCAATTTTCATGCGACGTGACGTAACTTAGGTCGAGTTAACGTAATAATTTTGAAAAATTTTCCTAGTGTTCTTCAATGGGGCAAAAATGATAAAAATATCATGATATTTTATCCCCGTCTAATACGCTTGACAGACCAGGGATTAGCTAAGCGCGATTAGTGAAACAAATAGCTAATCCACCACAAATCGATTTGCGTTGACAGACTTATAAGAAATTTAGTTATAGAAACAAAATCATATTTGACTGTTTGTTGGGTGAATATTTTAATTGGTTTAAAGCAGCGATGGTGAGGTCGACAATGACATGTCAATTATTCAATTGTTGACGTGTCGACAATTGTCAGTGTCGACGTCCTGATTTAAAACAACAAAATGTCATCAATGTCGAATATGTCAACAATGTCAACAATAAATAATTTTTCGATATTCAAATATTTTTGATATTCAAACGGTTACGACATCAGTCAGACAGTTAAGGTTGTTATCTTGTTAAGATTGTTTTCTCATCATATTTGCCGTATTGTCAGCGGCATAAATATAAGTTGTATACAGTTCAAGTGCTAGTTCAGTTGATTCCAATACAATGTCGGCCAACGCTTCTCCTGTTTCAGACTCTGTTGTGAACATCTGAAGAATTTAGCCAGTAATTAATTTATCTTTTCTTCCTCGTCTTTAGTAAAGCAGTCAACAAATCCGCTCATCTGTTTTCGAGAATTTATAGTTTTCCGTGATTTCATCAGAGTTTGGCTTGTTAATTTATTTACCGTAACATTGGCAATTCTCGATGAAATTTCTGGTTTACTAGATGCCAACAAAAATTGAGATTCTGAGGTTATGCCACTGGATACCTCAATAATTTGTTTCGGAACGGTGAGAAACGATCGGATTTACGTCTGAGTCTGACTCAAGATATACGCCACTTTTTAATTGTGTTGTATTACCACTAGTTGTATTAGAAAGTAGAAAGAAATCAATGAAGACTGAGAAATTGAGAAATTTGTAATATGTTATGTATGATAGTTATGTATGATTATGATGAGAATGAGTAACAATTTTTGTTTTGTTTTTTATTGTCGACGAATTGGTACGTTGTCGACGAATTGATGACTTTGTCGACATAGATGACGCTGAAATCTTATTGTCGACGCATTGTCGGCGCATTGTCGACTCGTCAACGTCGACAATAATAGATGACGCGTCATCAAACATCCCTGGAAAGGTTCTGTTTTAATGAAGTTTAGGAAACTGAGGTTTCAATAGCTTAATGAAAGAAAGAGATAAATATATGTATTGTGGACGAATGTAAAAAAACGTTGAAACGATTTAAAAAAAACGAGATCGATTGTGGCATATTGTATTGTATTAAATGGTTGTGTTTTAGAGTACATTATAATAAAAATAAAACCGTTGTATTATTTGATAGTGGAAATTATTGTTTTATTTAACCCAAGATAGTTCCGCTCCAATTGACATACTATATTACTAAAAATAAAAATTAAAATACGAATATTATACCCTATAATCAAATTATTTTTGTTTTTTGGTATAGGGCCAATTCGGGCATAATGCTTTTGATAATGATCCCGAATGAATTGGGATTGAAAGCTCAAGTTTAAATCTTCAAAAATAAAGAGCCCTATACCAAAAAAATAATAATAATTTGTTTAAATATAAAGAATTGGCTCATTATAAATAAAAATAATTTATACCCTATAATATTCCGATGTGGGGTTAAGGAATAAAAATTAATTTCCAGTGTTAAGTAAAAGTGATTGTGAAAAATAAACCGGGTACGCCATTTTGTGAAAAAAAAGAACACATGTATATTTGAACACAGTAAAAAATTGATCCGAAAAGATTCGTATCGTGGATGGTGATTATTTTAGTGAAAAACGAAGAAAATTTCTTGAAAACTTGATTGATTGACCGATTTTAATGTGATTTTCAAAAATTGTTTAAATATTAAAACGTGTAAAAAATGGTGGTATTGCAAGAAATTTTAAAATTATCAGTGGACGAATTGAAGGAGAAATTGGAAGAAGTTGGCGTGAACGTGGATGGATCCAAAGTTGTTTTGCAACAAAAGTATTTGGATTATTTGTCTGAAAAAGAAAACAGTGATTTACAAGAACAAATGTCAAAATTGAAAGAAGATATGAATCGATTGATGGCGAGTAGTTTTAATCGAATCCCATCAAATAATGGTGATAATGTTAACCCTATGCCGCCTAGTATAAACGTTTCAGTGGTTGTTGTTGATGATCATCAAAAGGAAATTTTTCCGAAGAAGAAAGTGAAAAATCTGGATTTAAAGAAGCTTATCACTCTATTCAAAGGTGATGGCGATAGTTTTAAAATGTTTGCTGCGTCTGTGCGATTGATTTGAAGAAAGTATGATGTTGGTGAAGAAGAATTGAAATTGGACGTTATTGCTTGTTTGGAGGACCGTGCTCGTGAATGATTTTCATCAAGATCATGCCGTATTGATTTGACGATTGATGAAATTTTGTTTGAATTGGATAAATTGTTCAACACGCGCATAAATAGTGTACAACAACGACTTAAGTTTGAGTCCAGGATTTGTAAGGACGGTGAAGATTTTCATACGTACTACACTCAAAAAATGATATTGGAAAATCCGCTACTAATTGAAAACGAAGAGTTAGTGGACTATTTGATTGATGGAATAAAAAATTCGAATTTACAAAGCCAGGCCAGATTGCAGATGTTTAAGACACCTGAGGATTTACTAAACGCATTTTCTAAATTGACTAGTTGGAACAGGAGAATAACACTTCAACGTCGTGAGCCGCCTAATAAAGTATTTATGAAAAATGAAAACTCACCAGATAAAAAATTTGTATTGAGTTCTTCGAAGGCCAGATGTTATAATTGTGGCAAACTGGGTCATGTCTCGCCAGATTGTAAGAAACCTAAACGACCGTATGGTACTTGCATTTGTTGTGGATCAAAAGAACATAAAATTTCTGATTGTTTGATACCAAGAGAACCGCCAAAAAATTTACTTTTGGTTGATGAGAAGGTTGCAGATGGAGTGAGTATTGATTGAACTATATATTTTAATGAAGATCCTGTTAAGATGGTTGCATTGATTGATTCGGGAAGCCCGATAAATTTGGTTAAGATAAATTTTGTAAATAAGGAGTTCATTAAGCCAATTAATACTAAAAATGATTTTAGAGGTGTAAATAATACCTTGATTATATGTTATGGAACTATTGATGCAAATATTGTGATTTTCGGAAAATTATGTAAACTTAAATTTCACGTTGTTGCTAATATAATAATACTATGAACATTAATATTTTATTAGGTAATTATTAGGGATTTTAACGTATTGTTCACCGATTGTTTTAGTAAAAAACGTAATAAGGATGAATATAGAATGTGTGTAGACCATAGACGTCTGAATAAGATTACCGTCAAGAACAATTACCTTCTTCCTGTGATCGAAGATTTGTTGGACTTCCTGTATGAGAAGAAATATTTTTCAAGTTTGGACTTAAAATCAGGATTTCATCATGTGAGCGTAGCAGTTGATTCCGTGAAGTATACATCATTTATAACACCACACGGGCAATTTGAATATTTGAAGCTTCCGTTTGGATTGAAGAATGGACCTTCTGTATTTCAAAAGTTTGTTAATAAGATTTTCTACGAATTGATTGCTGAAGGCAAACTTGTAATATACATTAATGATATATTGATTGATACCCGGACTGTAACCGAACACCTGTTAATATTGGCTGAATTGTTTAGATTGTTATCAGAAAATTTATTGGAGCTTCGACTGAGCAAATGTGAGTTTCTGTGTGAAAAGATTGAGTACCTCGGATATACTGTTGACGGAGAAGGAATACGACCTAATCATATCAACATCAAATCGATTGAAGAATACCCGATTCCGCGTAATATTATGGAGTTGCAACGATTTCTAGGAATATGTTCTTATTTCCGAAAATTTGTGCAAGACTTTTCGATGATTACGAAACCGTTGCAAGATTTAGTTAAAAAAAATTCTCCGTTTGAGATTGGAGAAGCACAGTTAGAATCATTCGCCAAGTTGAAGTCAAAAATGGTTGAACGTCCGGTTCTAGCGATTTTTTCGCCACAAGACGAGACAGAGTTGTATTGTGATGCTATTGCAGTAGGATTTGGGGCGGTGCTTCTACAGAAAAAATGCGATGGCAAATTCCACTCAATTTCATATTTTTCAAAACGGACAACTCCAGCGGAATCTAGATATCATTCTTATGAATTAGAATGTTTGGCGATTGTTTACGCTTTGCGTCGATTTCGAGTGTATTTACATGGACGTCCCATTAAAATAATTACAGATTGCGCCGCATTGACTTTGACCCTTGAAAAAAAAGTAATAAATCCAAGGATTGGCTACGTGGGCTTTGGAAATGATGGAGTTTGATTACGTCACCGAGCATCGAGGAGGTCGTCGTATGCAGCATGTGGACGCATGATGCGTAGGGCGCAAACAGTATTGGTTATTCACGATAATCCGTTTGAGCAGACGATAGCGATTTTTCAAGCTCAGGATCGAAAATTAGAGGAACTGAGAAAAAGTTTGGAGAAAGAAGAAAGTCAGTTTTTCGAATTGAGGGATGGGTTGATTTATCGAAAGATGAATAAGCAAAAATTAGGATTTTATGTTCCAGAAGCAATGCAAATTCAAGTAATCCGAAATTCACACGATTTGATGGGACATCTCGGATTGAACAAAACTTTGGAGATTATTAGTCGTCACTATTGGTTCCCAGACATGCGAACGATTGTTGATTTATATATCAGAAATTGTTTGAAGTGCATCAAATATAATCAGCCGAGTGGGAAAGTCGAAGGCTACCTACAATTCCTAAAGGAAACAAACCGTTTGATGTAGTACATTCCGATTTCTACGGACCACTAGAATTGATAAGATTTAAAAAACGATTTATACTTGGAGTCATAGATAGATTTAGCGAATATATCCGATTGTTTGGGACAAAAACGACCAGTTCAAAAGACACCATTGATTGCTTCAAATTATATTTTCAACAGTTTGGTAGACCGAATAAATTGATAACAGATCGTGGAAGTAATTTTACCTCGTACGAATTTAAGAATTTTATGGAGGAAAACAACATTCAGCATATTTTCGTCGCAGTGCTGCGCCTCAAGCAAACGGTCAAATTGAGCGATTTAATCGAACATTGACTTCGATGCTTTCAAAATTGGTTGACGAAGAAAGGGGAATCGAATGGGATCGAGTTTTAGAGAATGTTGAGTTTGCCTATAATCACTCGATATGTAATTTCACGAAATTGACACCTAGTATGTTATTGTTTGGCGTCAACACCAAGGGACCAGTTAACGATAAGTTGATTGAATATCTCGACGAAGATAACCGGTTAAATAATGACGATTTACCGATTGAAGAGTTGCGAGATTCCGCTGTAAAAAATATTATTAAAAATCAACAGTATAATGAAAACTATGTTAACCGTAAGAGGAAGGACCCGATTGAATACCACAGAGGTGATCTTGTGGTTGTAAAGAATGTCGATTCAACACCTGGAGTTAATAAAAAATTGATTCCTAAATATAGAGGACCTTACGTGATTGATAATGTTTTGGGAAACGACCGGTATTTAATCAAGGATGTTGATGGATTTCAAATCACTAATAAACCGTTTGAGGGTGTACATATATTATGTATCAAGAATTAAGCCATTTTTAACGAAAACTGTTTAAATAATATTAGTATGTAAATGTATTAGCTAATATTTTGTAATATTTGTTATTTAATTTTTTTGAATTATTTTATTAGTATGACTATAATTTGTAAACCGAGTCGGTTAGAGTCAGGTTGGTCGAAACTATAAGAAATTTACGAAGGGAGAAATTATCGAGTAATTTTGCCAGTTTCAGTTTCGATCTGAGTGAGAATAACGAAAAATTTAATAATTTTTTTACCAGTCAATCTCATCAGGCTATAGCGACTGAAAAAAAAAATTACTAAATTTTTCGTTATTCTCACTCAGATCGAAACTGAAACTGGCAAAATTTCTCGATAATTTCTCCCTTCGTAAAAAATAATTATTTGGTTAGGGTACCGACAAAACTTAACATTTCAATATAAGAAATTTAGTTATAGAAACAAAATCATATTTGACTGTTTGTTGGGTGAATATTTTAATTGGTTTATAGGTTCTGTTTTAATGAATTTTAGGAAACTGAGGTTTCAATAGCTTAATGAAAGAAAGAGATAAATATATGTATTGTGGACGAATGTAAAAAACGTTGAAACGATTGTAACGATGCCACATAGACGCATCGTTCAGAAGGGGTTAAAGAGCCAATAAATATGACAGATTTCTAGTACTTTTTTTGAACTGGTTTTGGTAACGAAAAATTGGTAGACGATAATTGCATTTTTGTTTGTTTTTTTTTTGCTCTTTTGAATGAAAAATAATTTGGAAAAGAAAAAAAAAATATTTAAATTGGACGGGGAGTCGAATGCAAAATTTTAAACAGTTCGGTCGAAACCAACTTGGTTTCAAAAATAAAATGTGTTTTTTTTTTGGTTATTAACTTGTGCAACTAAAGTTAATTTAATTAAAATAATTAAAATCAGTGTCTAGTTATCAAATAAAACTTGATAAACATTGTTTTTGATATATTAAATCAAGTGAGTTTGCTTGTGTGAACCTCCTTGGCAAGGCTAAAATTAGCGTGGTCAATTTTAGCTGTGTGTTTTTTTTATTAAGTAGAAAATAGTATCAGTAACGGTACATATATATAGTGAATTTTTTTGATTGTCGAGATTCCAGTGAAAAAGTTGAATAGTTAACTGGTAGTTTAAGTAGCTTTAAGTTATGAGTTGAATTACTTATGTTTAAGTGATAAATAAGAATAAAAACAGTTGAACAATAACAACAACAGAAACCTAAATAAACAATTATAATAATAATAATAAAACAAACAAAAAAATAACGGAAAAACTAAAATAGCCTAAGCTAAGTGTATCACACTGTAAATCACCGTAACCCAATCAAGACATCCGTAAAATTGGGAAGGTGTATAATTCGATCTTGCTGTCCTTAAAAATAAACAAAAAAAAAACAACTAATAAATAGCCAAAATAACAATAAATTTATAGTAATTAACGACAAAATTAATAATTAACAATTAAATTATATATAAAAAAAAATTAATCGTAATATAAATTTAATAATAAGAAGTGAAATTTGTGAAAAAAATACAGTAACAGTTCAACAATTAAAGTTTTAAATTATATGTTGATTACACTTGCGGCATAATATTTTTAGCTGTGTACTGTAAAATTAAAAAAATTAACTAACGTACAATGTTATCGTTGAATTGGGCCAACGAAAGCTGCCGCTGCATTCAACTTTCAGTAAATAAAGTTATTGTTGTGATAGAAAAACAATAATAAACAACATCTACTAAAATATAGTAAGATAAGGTTTTCTTTTCTTATTTAATTTATAAATTATAATAAACTTAATTAAATTATAATTTTCATTATATTAATTTATATATATTATATTCAGTATGTTCTAGTTAAGTAATTTTAAGTTGTGGTATGGTAGTTTCGACTAGGGCGTAGTTTAGGTTAGTTTCATTCATTTTGTATGAATTTTGTTTCTTTTCTTCAGTCAACTTGGAAATTAATTTTTCATAAAATAAAATAAAAACAAACAAATTCAGTATACATCCAATATTATTTTATGGACAAAATAAATAATTTTTAAATTCAGTTGATTTGATAATAACTTTCCTGATTTCATTATTTTTATTATTTACCGGTGAAATTTTTTTTTTGCGTTGTGAATTGAAGTGAAAATTTGTGTTCGCTCTTACAGTTTCAGTATGAGATAAAGTCAGTCCGATAGTGGAATGGAATCATAGTAAGTTGCGTATGAGGTAAGTTGTCTTCTGCTGGTCTGTTTTTTTTTTATTATTACTTCGTTGCGGTCTAGCAAGGTTTATTCATGCCTTCAGAAATTCCACCCCTAACCCTGAGCCCTAGCCGGCCAATGATGACCGCCTGAAGGCCGCTGAATGAACAAAATTTTCTGTTAGCAATCTGAATTGTGGAAATGAACACAGAAACATCGCACGCACAGGACCTTGACAGACATTTCTTTTTTTCTGCACCACACTCAGATTTGTTACACGATTTTAAAAAAAACGAGATTGATTGTGCCATTGTATTAAATGGTTGTGTTTTATAGTACATTATAATAAAAATAAAACCGTTGTATTATTTGATTGTGAAAATTATTATTTTATTTAACCCAAGATAGTTCCGCTCCGATTGACATATTACTAAAAATAAAAATTAAAATACGAATAATATCAGAGCCTTCTAGAGTATAGAGCCATAATCTTAATGACGTATTTTTTAGAAGCTTTTTTAGTGGTATAACTTTTCACTGATTTCCATAGGAATCCATAGTAAATATGATGTTTTTTAGCTTCAAGTTTTTCTAGGAAAAAAGCAAAAATATTATAAAATGTTTATATAAAAGTTTTCTACATATCTTTAAGAACAATATACAAGAAGGCCATATTGGTATTAAGTAAATATTAATTGCAGAAATATTAAAATTAAATTATTTCTAAAATATATTTTTCAAACCTTCATTTTGAAAAATACATCAAAGTTGGCTCTGATGAATTAAAATAATACTTGCTAAATTTATCTTTATTTTTACTAGTGAACGTAAGATGTCTAAAATGGTAAAAGAAAAATACGAAAAAAAATTATTTAATCGCAAAATTATCACACGTTCCTATATTTTGTGAATTTGTTTTGCTTTTCTTACAATTTTTGAACTTGAAATTTGCCCAGGTGGTAATTTTTGGAACGATTTTTCCAAATTTTTACGGCCATCACTGCCATCTATGTAATGTGTATTGACTTAAATGACCAAACGAATCGTAGTAAGCTTTTATTTTAATTTGACCAGAATGCTGTTGTTATGAATTTTTTTTAATATTTTGGTTTAAATAAATCAATTATTACAAGAAAATGAAAACGATTTACTTAAACGATATTCATATATGTTGAAATTCAAACATTTATGAAAGTATTTCAGAAATCATAATTAAGAATTTGTAACGTTTTCATTTAAAAATTTGTCTTAGGAAAAAAAGTGATTTCCCATATGTTTTGTGTGTTTTACTATGAAAAGTTTAGTTTTTTCCTCGTTTCTAATTCCCTTATAAAAGCTCACATTTTTTGATTATGGCTCTATAAAATACAGGGTACTCTGATAATATACCCTATGGACTAGGGATTAGTCTCCTAGGCATCGAACTAAAATGCTATGATGTGATATTTCCGTGAAATATAGCTAGTAAATCAGCTGTAGCCTAATTCTGTAGCACATAAGATAATGTGAAAATGTGCTAAAGAGGATTTTACACATTTTCGCACCTAATTGGTATTCTACAATTATTCAGCAAGATAAAAACATTTACACTTATAATTTATCTTTTGTTAAAAATTTTCGGGTTAGAAACTTCAAAAGTGTGCAAGAATTTAAACTAATTTTTTGGATAATTTGCATTTTTTTGCATATTTTTTGGAAAATGAGTATCGAAAAGTAAGTAGACATTTTAAATTTGTATATTTTTATTAAATTCAAATTAATATTACTAAATTTTTGTAAAGAGTCATTATTCAACGAGGGCGAGTCGCCAGTGCGGAACAAAAAGGGGCTTTTTTATCTTATTTAGAAGATAACATTAATTTTGCCCACGAAAGGTAAACTAATTAATTTAAATTTTAATATTTGTTAAAATAAAATTATCATAACCTTAAAGATTCGAATGTGATGCCGGTTTAACACCCAACAGCAAAAGTGGTAAGACTTGTCAACCAAATTAAATGCAAGGGGGTGCTTTAAAAAGTGGAGAGCAATGGAAGCAGTATTGGAGGGACTTCTATAAATTTTTAATACCCATTTTTGGAATTTTTTGAAAATTTTAAAAATTTTAGACGGAATGTGAAAGCGAAAGCCGCTGAGGAGAAGCGGCAGATTGAGGAATCCAGCATAAGCGGACATTGAACGTCGCGCCGTATCCATAATATCTAGTTGAGTCGAATGCATCAGTTCCTGCAAGCCACATTCAGCCGTCTTGTACGGAAATAAATAAAGAAACATCTACTGCTATTATTAATAATAATTGTAATACGACACCAAAGCCACGAAGACAAGGAACGGCAAGATTTAATGAACGACGCAGAACGAAGAACGACAATGAAATTGGCCAATATTTGGAACAAGAAAAGGACAAAACTAATTGAAACCCAGGGAGAAGTTTGAATTTCAAAAAAATTTAGAAGTGGAAAAATTAATTGTATCAAAGAAGAAGGCTGATGCATTAGTATTGATAAGCGAAAGCTTAAGAGATTTAAAGAATCTATAGGAAACTAACAATCGCAATAATCCATAAGCAAATAAAAATTACAAATAAATTAAATTTTATATTTTAATGTGATATCCTAATGGAAGGAAAAAATAAATGAATTTTGAAATACAAATAACATTACATATTTTAATTAAAATATTCCTCGATAAGTCGGTATCGTACCGAAATTCCCCTATGGAAGTACTTGTCGCTGTTGTAATCGGTGAACTCATCGTCTTCTACTTCATCGTCTTCTACTTCATCGATATATGCCTCGTATGGTACACTGGCACGCACCATTAAATTATACAGAACAGCGCATGCGTTGATGATTGTCCCTGTCTTTTGTGGTGAATATCTTAGTATCTTGTCTTTTCCTAAAATTCTGAATCTCCCTTTAATAACTGCGTTGCTGTTCCTCCGTACCTTGCGTTTATATTCAAAATATTCAAATCATAATCACAAATCTATAACGCAATCGAAAAATTATTATTTTTTGTTTACTATAATGTACATATGTATATTCACTCAACTCACAATTTGAACGTTTTTAGTATGTGCCCTTGTTCTACCATTATAATGGGCGTGCTCCACCGCTTCATTTGGCTTCTGAATCCTAATCTGGGTACAGTCAATAGCGTCTATTACACCCGGAACTCCGAATTTTTCATAGAATCTGCAAAATAAATTTACGTTATATAAAATTAATTTCAATTTAATAAAAAATTGCATAGTTTACGTTGATTTGATGGAATTCATATGAATATCTGTTCTAGGAAATTTTATAGTTGTTGCACTAAGGTTGTCTTCTATGGCTCTGCTCACCAAAACAAAACACCTAGATACCACCGTTTGGGATATACCTAGAAGAAAATCGTGGCCTACATTTTGCTGATATCTATCTAAAAGTAAAAAAAAAGAAATTTAAATGAGGTTCCTTATGTGACAATACAAATGTACTTACCATTGGCCAAAACACTCAAACGAATTAAGGTACAGCGTTGTGATTTTTATATTGATGGTCGCAAATCATCAACTAATTTCTGCACCAAACTTTTTGGAAGCCTGTAGTACCGCTGAAATGTACTTTCTGGGATATTAAATGGGGTATGTGTGTCCCTTAATCTCAACCTCAAAATTCGAAGACATCTTATTCGTCGCATTTTTTCCATTTCGTTGATAATGACGAATCGAAACATTCTGAAATGCCTATATAGACATATTCAACTTAATTAAATTGGTTTATTATCTAAAGATATAATTAATTAATTTTTTATTTGTATTAACTTAACCTGAAATTTTTTGTATAAATTAATTAATTTTTTGTTATTAATTTTTATATTTTTTAAACTTTTAATTTAACATTAAACTTATAATTTCAAAGTTTTGTAATTAATTGAAATAAAAATTTAATTTAACAATTATTATTTCAATTTTCTCTAACAAAACGTCAAAGTGGTTTTAGACAACGAGAAAAGTTATTCAGCAAGATCAAGGTTACACGCTGAGTATTTTATTTTATAGAATACCATTTTAGCGAAATGAGATGAAAATCGTGTAAATTTTTTTTGTGTAAACTTTTTCAATATTTCGTATTAGGCTACTGAACTCATTTTTTAATTAAACATTTCGAAGATTTATACATTAAAGCACATTAGACTTTCTTTTTGTAACATAACTTAGAAATTTATTCAGCACAAATTGTTTAGGATGTTATTGATTTTATAACTTCTATCGTAAACTCACACGCTTGCACTTTCAGCAATGTTAAAAGAATTATTTCGCATTGTAGCGCCGCTTGTGCCATCATTAAACCCAATACAACGGTATAAACTTCAAAATTTTTAATAGTGTACTAATCTCGATTAGTCACTAATCCTCAAATAAAACTAGATTAGCTAATATTCAACTTGACAAACTGCAGGTAATCTAAAAAAAATCACTAATCGTGCTTAGCTAATCCCTAGCCTCAAGGGTATAACTGATTTTGTAATACTATACGCTACACCCGATTGAACAGCCAAAATTGAGAAAAAATGATAAATTGATTTTAAAAGTCATATTTTGTTTTAAATCGGTTTGTAAAATTCAATTTCGTTTCACTCGTTTCGTCATAAGGTTTTTAATTAAATGTTTATATTTTTTAATTAATTTTTTTTTTAAATATTTTGATATCAAAACTATTTGGTTTTTAACCAAATATTGGAGAGACAAATAATTTTAGTTTGAGTTTCGTTGTGTTTGAGTTCTCAGATAAAAATTCAAAATATAAATTATTATTTATGTGTATATAAATAGGCGACTAAAATCAAGTTTGCCAAGTGATCGGACGCGTTTGTTTTTGCGTCAAATAATTTTCGTTTTGAAATTAAATATTATAATTTAATTGAAATTATAAAATTACAGCATTAAAAAACTGCAGTATATAGTGTTTTGTATATACGCTTGTGATTTATATTTATATGGTTTACAATTTTGTAAGCAAAATAAAAACGAATAACGAAAAAAATTCGTGAGTGTCCATTTTTAACGTTTAGTGGAAAGTAAACAAATTTTCAAGAAGAAATTATAAATTTTGAAAGAATTCATTGAAACGACAATAGACAATAATTATGACAAAGACTTGTGTCAAGTGCAACAACACCAAAAGGTGCAAAGAGCTTCTACACTGTTTTGGGCCTTGCAGCAAGTTCTTCCACGTTGACTGTCTGGATTGGAAGTTCCCTTCGAATGACGGTTGGATCAAAGCCGTTAATGACTGTCCTTATGCTGTTTTCATGTGCATGGAGTGTCAGCGTTTATTAAAAGATGAAAATTGTATGGCGTTGGACGAGATCAAATCATCGCTGGATAAAATCGACTCGAAGATATCATTAATTGCTGACACCACTCTTCCAACCGTTAATACTATAATTAGCCAGGCCGCCGAGTCTTTGGCAAATTCGTGTGCTTCGAGCCTTTCATCTGTTTGCAGTAAAATTGGGGACCAGATCGCTGAACAAATCCGCGATTGTTTCGCTCAGGCGTCGATCCTAACCGCTCACGCTGGCACCCCTTGTTCCGAGACATCGACTACAACTATCCCGGTTATTTCATCAGCAGCAGAAACCGCGCGTCGTGCGTCGTACGCGTCAATAAGTGGAACCAAACCATGTTCTCTGCCTAACAGTATCCGGATGATTAAACCGAAGTTTTGGTTTCATTTGTCGCAGTTCGATACCACTGTTGAGGATGCTGCGATTGCCGAATTTGTGAATGTCAACTTTGGTATTTCTAATGCTGTGGCTACCAAGTTGATACCTAACGGGCGTAAACTTACTGACATGGAGTATGTCTGTTTTAAAGTGGGAGTTGATGCAGATTTAACAGCAAAAGTTATGTCCACGGTGAATTGGCCAAATGATGTGTGTATCAGACCTTTTATTAATACAAATTTTCGGCAGCGTCAATCACACCGTATGCCAGAAACGAGACAAGGTGTCTTTCTGAACCAGAAAATATCGACCCTGAAGCCTCCAGTGGTTATTACGCAACAAACTGTGCCGGATTCCGGCAAGTAATTTCTGATCGCTCTTGCTTTACCTCAATTTATTACCACAACGCCTCTAGCATCCGAGGTAAAGCTAAGTCTTTTCGCCTAGGCGTTTTGGACAACGATTATGATATCATAATAATCTGTGAGACCTGGCTTACTATCAATATGTATTCTGGAGAATATTTTCCACCGGACTATGTCGTTCACAGGAAGGATAGATATGATTTTGACACCAGGCTTAGAGGGGGCGGGGTATTGATTGCGGTTAAAGTTTCTATTCCTAATGAGTTGGTTGCCTGTCATCCTAGTCTCGATGTTATTGCTGTTCGAGTCAAAGTGGCCAATTCCTCTATCGTTGTCATCGCAGTGTATGCTCTCTACGGATCGAACTTGGACTATTTTGTAATGTTAATCAATTTCATCGACTCAGTTGTGATGCCATCAGTGCATCCTAATGATCAACTTGTCATTGTGGGTGACTTTAATCTGCCCGATATTGCTTGGATTGATGTTGATGGTGTCTTTACATCGCTTTCCACTGACGAAAGGGCATTACACATTATCGACTATTTTGCTAGCATCTCAACCAAGCAGCTAAACCGTGCTAGCAACAGTCTAGGGAAATACTTGGACCTGTTATTTGCCAATGACGTCATGCATTCCGAGGTTTCGTCATGTCTGGATTTCACCGGCTCCCAGAGCATCTACCACACACCGATTATGATAAATATTTTTCATGTGAATTGTACAACTGATTCTATTTCTAACAAGTTCTATTTTAATTTCAGAATTGCCGACTACGCTTCCTTAAACGAGTTCCTCAGGAATTCTGATTGGGACTTTTTGCAACGTGGCGGTAATTTAAATGACATTGTTTTAATGTTTAACGTCCTTCTCAGGAGTGGTATTGAAAGACACGTTCCGTTGGTTAAAAAACAACCCGGCTTTCGGGAGCCATGGTACAACAATAGGTTGTTAAATCTGGAGAAACGCCGCAATAAGTTCCATTCATTATACAGACGGTACGGAGTACAATTTTATCCCAATTTTGATAAAGCTCGCAAAGAGTTTAAAAGTTTAAATTGGTTTTTATATAACCAATATGTTGTGCGAATTGAGGAGGAATTAACATCAAGTCCAAAGGAGTTCTGGAGTTTCATGAATAGTAAGAGGAAAGTGGTTGGTTTCCCTTCTCCTATGTCTTACCAGAACGCCGTCGCTAGTCAACCCTCGGAGATCTGTAATTTATTTGCTAGCTTTTTTGCCTCAGTATACGAGCCAGCCACGATGCCTCCTACCATGTCCACAAGAGGTCACAGTTCCGTGGACTTTAATTATTTTAAATTTACTGAGCAGGAAGTTCGTGATTGCTTGCTTAATCTGGATGTTAAAAAGGGCGCTGGTCACGATGGTATTCCGCCGATCCTTATTAAGCATTGTGCCGAGAGTTTGTCCCGCCAATTACCTTCATGTTTAATGAAAGTTTACGTAGTGGGTTTTTTCCAGAGCCTTCGAAAATTTCCTGCCTTCATCCCATTTTCAAGGCGGGTAGAAGAAACGAAGTAAGCAACTATCGGGGGATTGCCATTCTTTCTGTCATACCCAAGCTATTTGAGTCTATGGTTCACAGGGTCTTTGGTTTTCCATACTAAATCATTAATTTCTTCTGCTCAGCACGGGTTTTATCCAGGCAGATCCACAGTGACTAATCTGGTTTCTTTCTGTGGCAAATTATTTAGCAGTTTAAACTCCAGGCAGCAACTGGACGTTGTTTATACTGATTTTGCGAAAGCTTTCGATAAGATCGACCACTCGCTCCTGATCACTAAATTAAAGAACTTAAATTGTCAGTGCATCCCAATTGATTGGTTGTGTTCTTACCTTTCCGACCGCTGGCAATCCGTTAGGATTTTTGATTCTAGTTCCCAGCTATTTCGCGCGACATCCGGCGTACCGCAAGGAAGTCATATTGGCCCTTTATTATTTACATTGTTTATCAACGATATTGTTGACTGCTTTGAGTTTGCCAGTTGCCTCCTGTTTGCCGATGACATGAAAATTTTCGCCCGGGTCAACAGCGTGTCCGATTGCGTGAAGCTGCAGGATGATTTGGACAGATTTTGTAGTTGGTCTATTAGCAATAGACTGGATCTCAATGTGAGTAAGTGTAAGACTCTTTCATTTTATCGCATCCAGTCACCTCTGTTTCATCAGTATCGTTTGTGCAATGAGGAAGTCGACAGAGTGGAGTTTATATCCGATCTGGGTGTAATTTTTTCAACTGATGCCACCTTTACCAAACATATTAACACCATTATACCTAAGGCATACATTATGTTGGGCTTTATTAAGCGGAACTGTAAGGACTTTATCGACCCGATTACTCTAACATCACTGTATGGTTCCTTTGTCCGTTCTATTTTGGAATATGCATCGCCGGTGTGGTCACCGTCATATCACTGTTATTCGAATAGAATAGAGAGTGTTCAGAAGCAGTTTGTTTTATACGCACTTCGAGGTCTACCATCTGCACGGTCTGTTGAATATGTTCTTCCACCCTACCAAGATCGCTGCAACCTGTTGAAACTGCACCGGTTAGATTGTCGACGTGTTGTAGCATCGGCATTGTTCATTTGCGATATTTTCAGTTCTCGAATCGAATGTACCGAGCTGCTTTCGCGCTTAAATCTTTTCGCTCCAGAACGTCAAATGCGTCCACGTGATGGACTGTTACTCGTCAACCGGGTATCAACAAATTACGGCCTTTCGGAACCACTTTTGAGAGCTTCGCGAGATTTTAATTCAGTGTATGGTGTTTTCGATTTCAATATGTCCAGAGAGTCGTTTAAGAAAGCTTTATTTAAATTTTTATAAAAACTAAATAGTCGGCGTTTTCTATCTATATTTTATTCCTTTTGTGTTTTTTTTTTTTTAACATGTTTGTATAGCTGATTGTTATCACTGTAGGCTATACATGATATATATAAATAAATAAATAAATAAATAAATAATTTAAGCACCGAGAATATCATAAAGAAAATAAATTCGAGTGCGTTTAATGCCAAAAGTGATAAAAATTATCATGTACGTATTCGGTCTGGCCAAAATGAAAAAAAAAAAAAAATCACGATATTTTACGTCAAACTCATTTCCTGCTAACTTCACCTCGTTAAATATTACGTCAAACCTGACCGAACAGGTAAAAATGAAAAATTTGGTTTTTTTTTCGTCAAACTTTACTTAAAACGCCGGTACACATTGAGAACGAATTATCATTTTTCAACAAATTATTGATTGATTGATTTTAATGTACGATCAAGCATTAAGTAAGTCTCCCGTATTATAAATGCGAATACTACACCACTATACACCCATGTTACAACACGACACCATATTCTCCCTCACCAAGGAAACATGTACCATCATACTCAGTTTTTCATGAAGCCAAACATAGCAATATATTCACCCCGTAAAGAAAGGCGCCACATCGATAACCACATAAGTCTAATAGTGTGATATCCGCCCCTGGCCAGGCAGCAATCGTACACCCTTTTACACATAACAATATCGAGGAATAGGAAAGGAATGTTAGTGAGGACAGACTCGGCCCGGTTACATACACCTAATAAAGCCGCACACAATTTTTTTTTCCGCAACAAATGTCTCTTCCACGCCGTGTTGAATTTCTCTCTGTCTTTTGGTGCCACAATTTTTTCTGAAAAGCTGTATTGAATTATTATTATTATGTCCACTATTTTTTCCATCGGCGGTTGTGAGGGGAGCGAGATTTCGTTTCATCATCATGTTCCCATGCGGTCACCCGAATTCGTACTAACTGTAGCTACTGTTGCTTGACGTTGTTGTTGAAATCGTTGCGTCTCTGCTATCCCTGCTACTCGCAGGGAAAATCAAGCATGCAAAGTATGTAAAATAATAAATCAATGAAAGGAAATTGAAACATTATTTTCTTAAAAATTTATCGGTGTGCCATATAAGTAATATTGACGTTTCTGTGTGAAAACTGCAACATAAACTTCAATAAATCCATTAAGTTAATAATTAAGTACAATACATTTAGCCTCTCGATTTGCTTTTACTTAATTCCACGTTGTTCACATTCAATTAATCGAAATTTGGCATGCATAAATAAATACGTCATTATGTGTTGCAAACCAAATCTCAACTCAACTCAAAATTAATATTTCCAAATTAGTACTTTATTTATATAATTTAGTTAATTTATAATCTTTTAATAGTAATTAAATTAATTTAATATAATTTAATGCAGTTTATACCCTGTAAAAAAAATTAATCATACCTAAATATACTATTTTATATGGATTATACATATATGGAGGTTTCCGATTCGACTCAAACTCACTCGATTATACGAAGTATAAGAATCCTATTTGAGTCGAATACATTAAAATTTTCGTTGTGTTTGTGTAGATCATGTTTTATCAATAACACTATAGTTGTCTCATGAATACAAAAAACACAAATAGAGAAAACAACACCAAAATAAAAATAACAGAATCTTATACTAACTAAACCACCAACACACATTGAAGGTAAATATTTTTCTACAATCTTCCATGTGCGTAGCAGGAGACGTAACATGTTTTCATTACATTATATACAAATAATACCCTTATCGGGAACATAAAAACATTCCTGTTCTATTTATAGGAAAATATTTGTGACGAATATACCAAAACCAACAGAATGTCTCTCTGTTTTTGTTGTTGTTTAAATATTATATGACAAAAACCAATAATATATAGTACATTTCCTTGATAAGATCTGTGTAAAGAGCGAACGAGATGGCCTATATAAACATTTTTGTTGGTTTTGCTATGTATCAAGTTTCAAGAATATATTTGTGTCGATTGTAAATAAAACACAAGAACACATTCGAAAATTATTATACATGAAATTAACTACGACGTATATCAAATTAAGTTAAAATCAATTTAATACGATCCAATTATTAGATTTTAGTAATTAAATTCCATGTACAACCACACAAAAGTTAAAACCATGCACTTAATCAAGAAATCAAGAATTTTGATTTCTTTATCTATGAATATAAAATATTGTCTGATAAATGCATCCCGGTGGATTGCATTTTCCAAAATTACACTTTAATTATTATTTCTCTTACACTTTAATTATTATTTCACTAAAATTGAATTGAATAGACTTAAAATTAATTTTAAAATGTATATATTACACATATGTATATAAAAGCATATACATAACAATACATAAAAAAAAAAAAAAAAAAAAAAAAAATAAAATTAAATTAAATTTTTGAAGAGGATAGAAAAAACGTGTCTATTCTCTTCGAAGAACATTTGCTCACCACACAGTATTTATATTATTTTAATAAAAAATTATTCAAAATAAAACGTATGGTATTTATGTTTATATAGTATTTTGAAAAATCAGCTGTTCATAGTAATTTGAGTTTGATAGCAGTTCAAGGTTAGTGGAAAAAAACAAATTACTATTGTTTTTGATTTTGAATTTTATAATTCATTCAAAAAATATAAAAGACTTCGAGCGAAAAACAAATGACAGCAACTGTATAATATGTCACCGAAATATCATTTACACGTTAAAACAAATATGAGAAAAATACATTTAAAACACAATAAAATAATTAACAAATAATAAATTATTTAAATCGCTCCGAAAAATGTGACCGAGTAACAAATGGAAAACCACATTAATCTTTTATTTCAGATTAGCGGGAGATTAATTTTAAAATATTAGAGATTTAGGTTATATTAGATATTTAAAATTTAAATAGAACAAAATCAATAGCTGCCAAAAACTAAAATTCAGCCGAATTATTTATAAACACTACATTATATTGTACACACTATTTGTATTATATTGTAAATTTACTAAGTACTTCGCACACTGATTTAATTTAAGTTAAATTTATCTCAATCAATTAATCAATCAATCAATCTACCAAAACAAAATATTATAATACTCGTAAGAACAAATTTATAAACATAAACACTTCAAATTGTCAATATTCCCATATTTCCAATCTCAAAAGCTTCGGAAAAAATATTCCCACACCCGATTCAATAATTATTGATGCTTACTGCTTATTGGTACAAATACCACACGAACACAAATAAAATAAATAGTGGCTTTTCAATCGACCACCGCAAGTACTTATGCACCCCAATTATCATAGTCGCATCATGTCATTTTTGGTCAAATTAGGTACCTAAGCAATTTTTATATAATATACCAATGATATAAAAAAAAATTAGGCAATTTAAATTTAATTTACATTTTTGCACTTTTCACGGCAATTAAAACAACTACATTAATATAAACCCGGAGGTTTCATTAATACTTGCTCAGTTGATCGCGGCCAACCGAACCATTGCCGTTTTTTGCGAAATAAATAAAATCATGTTTTAAAAAAATTCAATTTTCAAAAGGTTTAGAAGTGATTACCTTAAGGTAATAAAACAAAATTACCACTTAAAACTTATTCTAATTTATCGTACTAAGGTTATTAGTGACTAAGTGCAGTTCAATATACTATCAATTTGTAAACAAAGTGGCATCTAAAGCTTATTCATTTTACAACATTATTTTAAAATCAAATTACTAATGCCTCTATTACGGTTCTCACATTTTAGTCACCCGGTAATTTCAGCTCACCGAAACCAAATTTTGATATTATGATTGTCACATTTGAGCCATCCGGTATCTTCAAAGTAAAAAATAATGTTTTATGGTAAAATGATATAATTAATTTTAATTTAATATAAATATTTTTTAATTAAGCTTACCTACATAAAACTAATTATCTAAGAACAGCCAAAATTAGTTGTTAATACTTATATTTTGTAAACACATAAAAACGCTCTAATTGATAAACACTGTTGACACAAATTTCTGTGTCAAAAATCAGTTATACCAACTTGATAACACCAAAATACATGAAAAAACGCACGGCAATTCACATACTAATCACCTAAATAAAAGCGAAAACCATATTACGAAAATATGAGTCACAAGACTCAAGAGGTGGTGTGGGTCGTTCGGCGTGGTGGGAACCAAAATATTGGTATTATGTTATGGTATTTGCGAAACTTCATATTTGCCTTTTTGTAGTTTTGAGTAATTTCAATTTTTCTGTTTTTGATTGCCCTGTCTTAATGTGAAACTTCACTACAAAATAACGTTATGGCATTTAATGAAGGATATTTGGCTATTTAAAAAAGCAGAAAAATCGGTATTCGTTTGCAGAACCCAAATATGCCCCTAAAGCATTTTTCGACTTTTGCCGTTTGTGACTTTTTTTTCATAGCACGCCATTATAGATGTGATCGCTTTCCAGCAATTGGCTTACTCAAATCGGGTGGAGGTGTTCTTATTGCTTTACAATTTTCACTTTGCAGTTCGCCGGTTAATTTAGTAACATCTGTAGCTAACTTATGAATAAAACAAATTCTTCGAATTTAGTATTAATACTTGGTGACTTAAAAAACCACCCTTGGTAAAAAAACCACAAATCGAAAGCTTTTGGAATGATAAATAGTAGGCTGGAATCGGATAAACTCATCTTTCTCCAATATGATATCGATCTTTCCTTCTAGTATTACTGATGAACATTATTATGTCTGCACTGAGATACATTAGCGACGGTTGTGTGCCGGATAACATACCACTACCTATTTTTAAAAAGCATGGAAATATTTTGGTGTACCTATTGCGAAATCTCTTCAACCTGTCACAAGTGTCGGACGTGTTTCCGTAGTTTCAACGACATTATCCATTCCAAAATTATTTGAGCTTGAGGTTTGCTACACAAAAGATATATTGGCACGTTATATACCTGACCATGGATTCATTCCAGGCAAATCAACATCGACTAATTTAGTGGAATTGAATAGCTTAGTTTACACAGACTTTGTAAAGCATTTGATTCTATTTGCAATCGTAAGGCCCTTGATAATCTTCAAGCATTTGAATTTTCTTTCAAATTTGTAAAATGGTTCTGCTCGCCTTTATCAAACCGCACTCCATATGTGTTAATTGGAAATACAAAAATCAAGAAAACGTTCTTCTTGACCATACTGACTCACCGAACATCACTGGAAACATCGCAATTTATGTTCCGGGTAGGAGGATCCGTTTTCAACTATTTTTGAATCTCGAACACCCTTTACAAGTTACGGGGAGAACAACCCTGTTAAAAGATTGGCCGTATCAATTAACATGGCAAGCATCAATTCAATTTCAACTTGAAGTTTGACTATTGTCAAACTTCATTATTTGAAATCTTATATGTATTTACTATCTAGATTTATTTAAATTATAAATAAACAAACCAGGATGTCGTCGACATGGCCATTATCTGTGAATATGGCCATTGGCTGTAAATTTGGAATCATCAGAATCAACCATCTAACAGTTTAGACTCTTAGCTTTGGTCTTTCTAAAAAAATTTAAAATGTTTTGAATAACAAATAAAAAAAATTAGGCCTATCCGACCCCTCGAACGACACAATTCCTACAAAGGATCCGTCACAGATCACCAAACTAACCATTTATATTTTACAAATATTTTCCGTTCTTTCCGTTTACTAACCGGTTGTTAGGTGTCTGTGGACTGTCCCTTAGGGGACGGGAGACGACAAGTGCTTTGCACTGTTCTCCCTCTGTCCACAACATTCAACAACCTAGTATTTACTACCAATTTGTTAGGGACCTATGGCCAACTTTTTTTTTTTATTTATTTCTTTTCTTCTACGTGATTTACGGATGAATCTGTTAATCACCTATTTCTTCCTCCTAAATGATTTACAAAGGAGCATTTAACCATGTGGTTGGTCCGATTTTTGTTCCTACTTTTCCTTTTGGTTGTTTACAACCACATTTTTTTCACAAATACGACTTTGTCTAGATCTTGAGGGGAGCTACGAAATCCCACGATCAACTTTCTCTACCCGACTTGAGCACCGGGATTACGTCGTGTAGAATTTCCCCCTTAAGATAATTTTTGTAACGACTTGATTTGGTGTTAAAACTGAATCTAGTCAACTATCAGTTACAAATGGCGCCCAATGTGGGAACTAAATTTCCCTCTAAATTAATTAGAAGTTTTTGCACCATTGCTACAAATAGCGCCCAACAAGAGCTAAAACATCAAGCTATATCTTATTTATTTCTGTTTTTACAGACAATGTTTCTTTATTTGAATATTTCTGGACATACGTTTTTCGACGTTAATATTCATGTTGAAGAATCTTCTTTCAGTTTATGTATACAGTCGCTGGATCCATGATTACTCGGATTGTTTGTGGCATGTCCCGTATCCACACTCTCGGGACCACACCGATCATCATGGTAGTGATGGTAACATGAATTGTCCACAAATATCCAAAACAACAGCTCATATCCCAGCTCAAGGTGTACTATTTTCGTCCAGTACTACCCAGACCTTTTGGAGATGCGAACCAAGTGAGGGTGCTTGCATAGCTTGGTTTCATTTCTCAAGACGATCATTCCCGTTTTGAGTGGCAAGTTGGTTGTAAGTGTTACAACAAATTGACCTAACTAAATTTATAAGATCCTCTTTATGGATTCGTAATAAGTTTGCGTTTAATTTCACTTCGGTTCGTCAATTTTATCTTTCATCCCTCGGGATGTGTTTGCAAGTCAGCTTTAGTTTTAAGATCGTCCTGGGTGTAGTTCGGAACCAATGGACAAAATTGTCTCTGTTTTAGGAGGAGCATGAATGCGTTTTGTCTGAGAAAAGAGAAGAGAATCAAAAATAAGCAATAACCGGCGTGGTAGGGAAGACTATATTTGTTCTGACAGGAGTGGCATGGATTTTAAATTATTGTTTACATGAATGGTGTACGACTTGGCTCCTACACAATCCGTGTATCTCTGATATGAGATCGAATGCGGTATTGTGGAAACGGGAGTGCAGTGATATGAGGCTGTGATACCAGTGAGGCTCACTTACCATGAGTACTGAAGGTATGTCGCAGTTCTGAAGTTTCTTCCAATTCGTTTTTCAAATCCTTATCCTTCCCCTGTTTGATCTCACTGATTGAATTTTGGCTTACCAATATTGGGAAATTATTTGCGGAGGAGACTATTTTCCTTGTAAGAAGATTATAGGTTAGTTTTTTGATTAGTCTTAGGGTTTTTTTTTGTTCTTTTTAATTAATAATAGTGGGGAATCATGGAAGTAGAACACCTATCTAATGATGAACTCTTTGTGGAAATAGAAGTACGCGAGTTTTTTGCAACAGCGTCACGGGACGTGACCCCTGCGCTGAAGACCCAATTAGCTGAAAGGTTAAGATCCGAGCAGGAGGAACCGTTGAGGCTTCCTACTAAAGCAAATGATGCCGCAGGTAAACAACCCTCGAGAGAGGCAGACACATGAGGAGATAGTGCCAAAGGTGCATACTAAACTGTTCCATATTCAGGGTATGATCATGAGAAGCACGGGTTCTCCGACGTTAAACAGCATAGCAAGTAGCTTAATAAAGAGATGACGTTCATTGGGGGGTTACACGTTGGAGCTAAAAAGTGGAAAACTAAGCATGCAGGAGTTTACAGAGGCAGCTTTCAAAGCGGTACTTGCTCTGCTCCGGCATAGGGTAACACAAGAGGAGAAGCATACCCGTCGGATCCCAGCTCTAGTATTGGCAGGAGAAGAACAAGAGGACCATGGAGAACATAGGGAGGAACTAAATTCTTCCGTCAAGCGGCGAGGGACAGCTTTTGACACTGGTTTTGCGCAGCGCTTGGAAAGGTTGTCGCTGGGTAAACCTGTCAGTACATCTTCACATATTGACCCAAAACTCCACTATGAGGAACTTTAGCTAACCCAGAATCACTGTATAAGGTACAACCTGGAATGAGGCCAAAATAAGACAGGAAGTCAACAATTAGAGGATTCGGTTCGCGGAGTTGGTAAGCAACCCTAACCTCCAACGTTTCCTTAAGCGAATCGAGTGGCATGCCTGGCGAGCACATATACCAGTCGATGAACTAATAGGGGTTTTAGATTTGTGTTTAGAAGGTGAGGCGTTAGACCGGTTTTGGATACTGGTGGATAGACATCCCGAAACAATCATGATCATGGTTAAGCAGGAGATGCTGTTGCGGTTCGAAACAAGCCGAGCGAACAAAACAATTTCTGATAACCAGTTGTAAACCACCTTACGCCGGAATATGCGGCCAGGTCTACAAATGGTACTGCATGGTGAGCATGATTTTCGTAATCACTCCAATTTTGTTAGACGATACAGTTCGCTGAGGGATATGTGGCGACATTTCGGTAATAACCGTCGGACGTCCCGGGGTTGGACTTGGGACTCTAAGGGGTAACTATCGGTTCCCAGCTAAACAACTAGTTCGCGTGCTATAGATGCAATAAACGAGGACACTTTGCCAGAGCATGCCGATCTCCAAGATTAAAGAAGGCATCAGTAGCCCTAAACGGAAGAAGGACCCAACGCTCGCTCCAGTAAGAGCTTAGATTATGAAAGGACAGAAATCTGCGTGGCACGGGATATTCGAGACTTCACCAAAGCTAAAATCCTATTGGGTGCAGTGGGACTCATTGAAGATGGAGAACGTTGTGCTAAAATGAGCTTGGGTAAGGGTGGGTGGAAAAACTATTCAAATGCAGACCGTGTTAACAGAATTCAGAATTCCAGAAGTATTAAATGAAGTCCACAATGGATCAAGCGGCGGACATCTTGGCGTTAATAAAACTTTGGCCACGTTTCTACTCAGTCAACTGCCGCAATGATGTTGAAGATTGGTACAAAAATTGTCACCACTTGCGCAGCTAGCAAAGGACCAGCAAGACGAACTCGAGGCAGAATGCAGCAGTACAACGTAGGAACTCCATTTAAACGAGTGACTATGAATATCGCTGGGCCGTTTCTGCGAACAGTTGGTGGTAATCGATACATACTTGTATGTATCGACTACTTCAGTAAGTGGCCGGGAGCCTATCCAATACCAAACCAGGAAGCACAGACAGTGGCCGGAGAATTCGTAAACAACTGGATCAGCAGATATGGCGTATCGTTGGAGTTTCATTCGGATCAAGGCCGTAATTTTGAGTCAAATGTGTTCCGAACTACGTAAGCGTCCTCAGAAGCAGAATGGCTGAGATCCATGAGCATGTTCGAAGGAATATCAAACTGTACACTTAAACAAGGAGATTTAATATGGCTCTACAACCGACAAAGAAAGAAAGTCCCCCAAAGCTACAAAATAATTAGGAGGGACCATATACAGTTATAAAGAGGATAAACGACGTCGTGTACAGGAATCGTGGAGCCAGTGAGCAAAGACGAAAGTAGTATGCGTCGATAGGCACGATATCAAGGAGATCCAGGAGGGGGTGGTGTGACGATTGTGACCATCATACAACAAGTCCACGTTATGAATAGCTAAAGTTCAGATGGTTGGCGCATGGTTTGGAGAGGAAGGCCGATGGTTCGATGCTCGTCGTAGCGAATGTTTTTATTACAATTATTTATTATGGACATCGAAACATGTTTACACGCCAACGAACAAATTCATAATGATCTAGTAAAAACAAGAACGGCCGATATGTAGCGTACAAAGGAAGGCGTGGTTTAGTGATTCAAGAATAAATGAACAACAACACAAATAAATACACACCGGCTGTCAACGATTATGAATGATAATGATTATAACAAGCCATAAAATGATATTTCCAGATGATTATGAAGGAACTTAACTCTAAACATAATCTGCGGTCATCAAAGATGGACAACTAAGAATAAAAGTGGCTTGCGTTCTCTCTGTAAAGCAGTCCTGCTTTGAAAGCAAAATTAATAAATTGTCTAGCAAGTAATTAAATTTTTAATTTTAAAAATCGTAGATTTATTTTTAGTTCTTACATTATTTAGATACAGTTATCTGAAAAAAATATTTAAATTTCAATAGTATTCAATAATTAACTTACCAATAATTCAACGCGAGCACAATAATAAAATAACAAATAAACATCGGCGGTATTAACCAGTAATCCAATCAAATTGAGTATTATTTGAGGATAATTTTCAACTTTAACATTAAATATTATCCAAAATAACAAAGATGTCGACTGTATAATTATCCGGGTAATGTAAATAAATTGCGTAAACCCAAAATAACTATTCAAGTGGTCAACGATCGACCATAATTCAGTACGCAACAATTTCAATTTTCTTATATCGGCTTTATCGGCGATTAAATGTATTGTCCTCTTAAGGCGATTATTATAAAATTTAAATATTTCATAAATTAAAATCAAATGAAATAAATAGTGAAAATTAACTAGTTTTAATATAGCGGCTGGTATAATTAAAATTTTATAACCAATAATCGATTGCTCACTCCAATTATAACTCATTAACCCACTTTCATATAGCAAATTTAACAATAAAATTAATAGAAATGATTTCCGTACATTTAAATGGATTTCATTGCGATAGTTATTACCCTCGTGGACATGCATTAATATTTCAAATTTATTAATTTGTAACTGTAACATCCTCAATAATTTGGGATTCTGTTTATTAAATAAAATATTTAGGAATATTATGGTGTACGATAAAACAAGACTTCCATTTTGGCCAAAATTTATCAATGTGCTCACTTGCTTGCCATCCAAAAGTAATAACTTAAAATAAATCTTGGTAAATATTGTCAATGTTATTACAAATAATAAATTATAAATTATACACTGAAGTAATTTCAATTTGGTAGTACGACGAACTTGCATTATCGAAAATATTTCAAACAGTTTTGTGTAGAAATTCAAATATTTTAATTTAAACATGATACAATTGAAATGTACGTCGATTCAAACTCGATTATAACAACTAAGCAAAAAAATATGATTTGCACGTTTATTTATTAGAAAGGATAACTTTTGTATCCCTTATTAAATATTTTAAAAAAAAATTAGATCCCTTGGTATACAATTAAAGTGAGATTATTGTGCACAAACCATTTTATTCTCCCCATAACGAAGTTATAATAATGAGTAGGGTAATGTAACCCTGAAAATTACATTATTAAAGATTTTTAGGTTTATCTTAACAATTGAGAATGAGAAATGGTAATGACACCAAACATCCCTAATCCCTCATACATATCAATTTTATTGGTGCTTGTCTGAGAACCACCGACTTTTTATAAATATCATTGCTCTGTGCAAAAAGATAACAAAATCGGTGCAAGGACTGTGTAATGTCGGCGTAAGGGCGGATCGTTAACGCTCAATTTTTTCAAAAGCAATTCACAAAGTGTATCATTGCACAAAAAAAGTGATTCAATTAAGATTTCAATTAATAATTACAGATGAATGTATTTTACGGAATTTTTTACAAGATAATGGCTTGTATGATTGATTTGAAAATTCACATTTCAATTAAATGCAATTTAAAAAGTAAAGAATTTTTTTATGGCCTTTTATGGACGCTGTTGGGTCATGATTCAATTTGGATAAATAAAACAAACCACTAGACTAAGTCCGATCATTTATTGATACCTATGTATTTCTGATTCAAAGCCACTACATAGAAAATGCGCTCAAAACGCACTGCCCAGTATTTGAAGCATTATACACAGAAGATTTATTCCATTCCATGATAACAACACAGATATATCTACAATAAATCTAATAATTAAATAATGATTGCATTAATTTTAAGATTATATACTTATCTTTATTTAAATTGCTTATTGATTTCGGGAATTGTATTTTGTTATTATTTATTAGTCAAGCTGTCAATGTAATTTGATGACATACATATAAGTTTATAGTACATTTTTATATTACCAATTTTTGGGGCAAATTCACATGTATAGAAATTATCTAATTGTACAATTTTGATTTTGAAAAAAATAATTTGATCAGTGTTCTTTAAACTTTTGTGACAGCAACACACAATAAACTTGGAATTCAATAAAACCAACCTATTAATAAATAAAACCAACAACAGGCGACATTGTTTTTAATTTCATGTATTTTTTTCGTGAGAAAGCGAACCAGCTTGAATTTCCTCAGTTTGTGCTGTACAGACACTATAATGACCGGAAGAAGGCATCCTCGAGAGAAGGTCACTAGACAGTTGATAGCATAACTCCAGTTCCGATTATCTGGAATAAAAATTTCAAAAATATTATTAAAATATTAGAATAGCTATGGCCGCATCGTACAGAATTCGAAAATTTCGATTAGAAAAAAAAAAAAAATTGCGGCCATTTAAAAAAAAAAAACAAACTACTTTTTTTTGTACAATCACGCAGTAAATTGTTAATAAAAAAACAAAATTTGCAACAAAAAAAATCTGTAAAATATCCAAAATAAAATAATAATTGCAGCAATGTTTCTGCTTTATAAGACTGCGTCCCAGTCGAGAAGACAAATTGTATTACGTCTTTCGATCATTGTCATCTATTTCCAAAAAAAATACAAAACCAGTATAGGGGAGATTGTATCCAATATTGGCAACATTTTTATTGCACTTACCAACCAAATTATCAATCAAGAGAAACAAATGAAATTATCAATAATACCAAAAACATAAAATTAGGGGTTTCCAACCCTAAACTTTCTTGAAGTTTTAAAATTGTTACATTGCATTTCCAAATTTCCAAATAATTTGATTAAATTTTTGTTGAAAAAAAAAAAATTGATTAAGTTCAAAACAGAAGGAAAACAAATTTTCCAACACAAAACAAAACTCCGCTTTATTTCGCTGGAATTTACAAAACTGTCAGCCCAAAATGAAAAATTAAGTCAAATTTCATTCATTTCTATATGTTGTTCAGATCTTGTTGATTCAGCGTAGCCTGAATCTAGTCACGGACCAAAAAAAAAGTAAATATAAAAATTAACTACCACAACTAGAATGTTAATAGTTAGCCAAATAAATAAAGCTACTAATAATAAACTTTTGATCTATTTAACACCTGATAGCATATGGAATGTTATAGTTTATATATTAAGTGTAAATTAAGTGGATAATAACTTGATGTCTGTGTGCTTACCTTTTTTATTGTCTATATGCCACCACACACACACACACACACAATATCTTATTATTAATAACACAATTTTAGTTTCTCTATTAATCACAAAATTTATCAGTTTTATTTTATTAAAGAACTAATTTTTAATTTCAGATGATATGGTTATATCTATACACTTTTGATTCACTTATACAAACTATTAATACATGTATACTATTAGATGTCAACTAACTGCTATAAACTATATTTTGAATTCTTAAGGTTTCTTTTTCTATTTTCTTGGAATATTTGAATAATTACTGACTGACTTTAATTATAACTATAACTCAGCAAAATCAGATATAAACAAAAAAAAATAGTACTGTTATTCCAGCAAATACTGTGCTTAGGTTGTAAGGCTAAGCGTTTGCTTGATTAACGAATTTGTCTAATTAAATTACCGCTGGTGGGGTTTAATTAAACGGAGAATTAGAAACTACACGTTTGGTGATTAAGTTTATTCTGGTTTATTATTAATTAATTTCGAGTTTATATACAAATTCATAAAATGCTTAATAATTAGTTTTTATAATGTTGTTTATATGCTATAATATATGATATTCATGTAATTAGAATCATTTGAATACAGATGTTGTTGTTGTACTCGACAGGAAGTAATATTATATGCATACGGATAGGAAGTAATATTGTATGCATACGAAGAAAAGTAAATTTGTGACACATGTTAATTTACTTGAATTGTAAACTAAGCAAAATGTTATAATCTTTAATGTATATTTAAAGAAAATACGTGATTCCATGTTCACAGATGAAGTGAACATACTCCCGGGCTACATTAAGCCTTTTATCTGGTTGTTTGTAATGCGGATCCTCTGTATGTGTCGCGCATAATTCTTTAGATGTCCGCTATGTATTTTACAGAATATGGCGCTGCTACAAGTTGTTGGTATTAAACATGAGGGAGTGGTTCCAGAGGTTGAGCCGGGTGTTGATGTGCTAGCAAATTCATTCTTCTGAATATACAGCAAGCGATGATAAAGAGAGCCGCTGGTATTACTAGATAAATTGCTGCATAGTGATGGTAATCGTGTATGTTAACCTTTGCTTCTGATGTCATTAGTGACCTCTTTTGGTCTTGAATGACGGCCTCAATTGCCTTGATTCCTGGAAATTTCGAAGTTGATGTGTGGTTTATGATGTCTGTAACATTTATCATCTCGCTCAGGTTGAATGACGGCAAAAAGGAAAATTTGTACTTGCTGCTGAATGTTTTGTATCCTGACACTGTAAATGTATCACCTTTGAGGATGCAGTTTGCATGCAGCTCCAGGATTCCCTCACCATGAATGGATGTGGTTGTGGTTTCAAATGTGCCATCAATTTCATGTTCGCAAATTACATTGCAAGTTGTTCTTGAGCTAGTTACAAAGATCCATGCGTTGTACTCGTATCTGTGTAGAGGAATCCAAATAGTGGTGATTGCTCTTTGAAGTATCTGGTAGCTTGTTGGTATTTCGCCATCCTGTTTGAGTAACTGCATTTCACATATGCTTTCATTGGAGCTGTAGTCATACAGCGGCTGACGTGTGTTGCAGAGATATTCTCCATTTAGATGAGTGCAAGCGTTGAATTCATGAGTAGAGAGTGGCATGTATTTATCCTGATGACTTGTTACCATCAAATAACTTGAGGACGGCTGAATATACACATACTTTCTTTGATGTAGCGTGGGCACCGGTATTATGTTATATAAGGTGTATCGGGTTCTCTGTACCAACGGGATTTTAACCTCGAAGATTATGATTTCCTGAATTTTTATGGTTTTGACCGTGGTGATTTTATATATATGAGCTATATCTCTATTACGAAATGGTATGTCTTGGCTTGGTTTGAGATTATCGACTATCTGTCTGGTTTGCTCCTGAAGTTGGTGTGGTGTTAATATGAGTGGACTAAGTTTGCCTTGGTGTACTTCCGTTATGGTATCGATTACTGCTGATTGGAATGTGCGGAGTTTCATCATTTCCAACATTGTGTGAAGAGCAATGTCAGTGAATTCTTCATGAAATATGAGGTCTCGCTTGATGATGTTCACTGTCGTTTCTGTTATAGATATCTGTTGCTGTAAAAGTTTCTGGTGATGTTGTTGGTTTAGATTAAGCTTTGCTATGCTTTCTTTGTAGGAATTTCCGGCACGTTGATCAAGTACGCCAAATAGCTCATTGGCGATGGTACCAACGAAGTCAAACGGTGATCTTTTTTGACGGTCTCTTTCATTTCTTCCCAACATATTCAGTATTTCGTTTTGCTCTTCTAAGTCGATGTAGAGGTTCCGCATTTGGGATGAAATTAATCCACAGTGTATCATATGTGTATATGTAGACTTGGAGTGTGTTGTATTTTTGCATAATTCATTTAGCTGCCGAGTGGATTTTTCCAAATGGTTGAGCTCGGTCCAATATACTGTTAGATTGAAGTATGTTATTAGTTTCCATTCTCCATTGATTAAACTGCTTTGACCAATTTTGTCAAAGTAGATGCCCGGATGAGACGAGAACTTGGATATGTTGTAACTGGATGTTGTTTCTGATACCACCATTCCTAATATACAGAATATTGATAGCGTGTACAGCAAGAGATTTGATTTTGTGCTTGCTCTGGTTACTCGTCTCTGTGGTGGGTTTTGTGTTTCCTTCTGGTTTGAAACATCTGTGACCATACCGTGTTGATCTGTTGCTTGTGGCTCGTCTACTGGTAGAACGGATACTTTGGTAATTGCTCTTTTATAGAGAGCATTTCCCGGGCCACGTATTGAAACTACGCGAACCAATCCGTCTGGTCCCGGGTGTGTTTCAACAATTCTACCTCTTACCCATTTTGTGAGAGGTAGATTGTCTTCAATTAAGAGCACAAGATTGCCCACTTGTATTTGTGGCCTTGATTGTAGCCATTTTGGTCGTTGTTGTAGTCTTCGCAAATATTCGTTACTCCATTTTTTCCAAAAATCTTGTTTCAGTTTTTGTAGCATCTGCCATCTTGACAAGCGATGTATGTTTGAATCTGCTAGATTTTCTTCTGGCACTGCAGTTAGTGATGAGCCGATTAAAAAATTGCCAGGTGTTAGAACTTCAAGGTCTGCTATATCACTGGACATTGGACATATTGGCCTTGAATTTAGAATGGCCCCTATTTGATTTAACAGTGTTGTTAATTCTTCATAGGTGAGCGTTGCATTTCCCATGATCTTTTTTAGGTGGGTCTTCACTGATTTTACACCAGCTTCCCATAGCCCACCAAAATGGGATGATGCAGGTGGTTGAAAATGCCAAGTTATTCCCTCTGTTGCTAATTGTTGAGCGACAATATCGCTGAAGTTAGCTGTTTTTTGTATCCTTTTTAGCTGATTATTAGCTCCAACAAAATTCGTACCGTTGTCACTATATATGTGAGTACATAATCCACGCCTGGATGTGAACCTTTTAAGGGCCGCAATAAATGCTTCTGTGGTGAGATCCGTTACTGTTTCTACATGTATTGCTTTGGTTGATAAGCAAATGAAGATTGCAATGTATGCCTTGTAAGTTTTACCTCCTCTGCCTTTGGTTGTTTTTATTTGCACGGGACCTGCATAATCCACTCCGGTATGCGTAAATGGTCTTGTTGGCTGAACTCGTGCGTATGGTAGGTTTCCCATCAACTGGTTACTTCCTGGCTTGATTTTGAATCTGTGGCATACAATGCATTTTGAAATTACTGATTTAGTTGTCGTTCTGCCTCTTATAATCCAATACTTTTTCCGGATGAAGGAGAGGGTGAGTTCGATCCCACCATGCATCATTTTCAAATGTGCATGATTGATTAAGCTTTTACTCAATTGGTGGTGGGCAGGAAGAATGGCTGGATGTTTCTCTCCGATACTCTGTTGGCAACATAAGTTTTATATTTCTGAATATCTCCTTGTATCCATGACAGCACTATGGTTGAATCGGTCCATGCGATAGTTGTTGCTTGCTGTATTTCTAATGCTTGTTTTACTTCATTAAGAAGTTTAGCCAATAAGAGAGTGCCATTTAGTTCCAGCCTTGGTAATGTTACTTTTGATTTCGTTGGCGCGACTCTTATTTTGGCTGCTATAAGGTTGATGCTCACTTCACTTTCTTTATTGATTACTTTTAGGTAGACGCAGGCGGCATAGGCTTGTTCTGTAGCATCGCTGAAGCCGTGAACCTCAATCTGTGATTCAGGTGTGTAATTTATCCATCTTGGAACTTTTATGTCACTGAGAAGCTGTAGTTTGTCTTTAAAGTTTAACCATTGTTGACCTATGGCTTCAGGAACCGGTTCATCCCATGTGAGACCCATGAGCCACATTTTTTGTAACATTATCTTTGGTGTTATTATTACTGGTGCTAGCCATCCTAATGGATCAAATAGCTTAGCAGTCGTGGAGAGAATAATTCGCTTCGTCAACTTGCCACTTGGAATTGGTACGTTTATATTAAACTCAAATACATCCGCTTTAGGTTTCCAAAAAAGGCCAAGGGCTTTTATGCTTTGATCGATTTCAATTTTATGTGATTCTGTTAGTTCTCTGTCGGCTACGTTGATTAAGAGCTGTGTTTGGTTGCTTGCCCATTTTCTTAAATTAAAGCCTCCTTTTTGAAGTAGTTCCGTTAGTTGGATTTGAATGGCTGATGCTTCTTTGATTGTGTCGCAGCCTGTCATGAGATCATCGACGTAGAAATCTGTTTGTAACACCTTGCATGCCGTTGGAAAGTTCTTTCTTTCGTTTTCTGCGAGCTGATTTAAAGTTTTTACTGCAAGATAAGTGGCAGCTGCTGTTCCGTATGTTACTGTGTTAAGTTGGTACTCTTGAATCTTTTCGAAGAGGAGTTTCGCCACAAAATTCGTTGAAAGTTTCTATCTTCCTTGTTTATCCAAATCTGCCGAAACATGTTCTCTATATGTCGGCTGTGAAGACATATTTGTGCTTTCGCCATCTCATTACGATATGCCACAGGTCTTGTTGTATTTTGGGACCAACATGCATTACATCATTTAATGACCGGCCGTTGGTTGTTTTGGCGGACGCGTCAAAAACTACTCTTAACTTTGTTGTAGTACTTGATGGCTTGAGGACCGCATGATGGGGCATGTAATATTTTCCTTCGTTCAACTCTGTTGGTTGAATTTTCTTCATATGTCCAAGATATTCATATTCTTGTATGAATTCTTTGTATTGTGTGGCTAATTCGTTGTTCTTCATGAGTTGCCTTTCTAGTTGGAGAAATCTTGCTGTTGCCATCTTTTTGGAATCTCCTAGGTCTGCCTGTTGTTGGAACGGAATTTTAAGAGTGTATCTACCGTCTGATTCTCTTTTGTGGGAGTTTCGAAAATGTTGTTCACATTCTTCTTCATCAGTAGTATGTTTTCTCGGCGAATCTAGTTCCTCTTTTTCCCAAAATTTCTTTAGGATTTTCTCAATTTCATCAGCTGTATTTTCCTTTGTTGTGATTGCTTCGGTTTTGGTTAACGGCTCGTCTGTTGAGTGTGAATTATTAGATCTTCCTAATATTATCCACCCAAACCTTGTACGTTGAGCAATTGGTTGTTGATTGTTTATTTTTATTATATCCGGTAATACTATATCGGCATAGTAATCTGCACCAATAAGTAAGTCTATCGGTGCTGACGTGTGGAAGTTAGGATCGGCCAACTGAGGTAGATTTTTCCAAGTCTGGCTTGTTATTGTTCTCCGTGGTTGATTGTCTACGGAGTGAGCCTTGAACTTGATTGGACGTTGTTTATTTTCTTTCTGCGAAAAAATATTAATTTGTCATTTTATATAATAATTTGTGTTTTGTTGTTGTTGTTGTTATTTGTTCTGTTTTGTTATATTACTAGTTACTACCATTACATTTAATGGCTTCAAATTGTTTGACGTGCGGTGTTTCCGCCGTAAATGAAAACTTTTTAGTGTGTAGTGGTGTGTGTAAAAGAGTGATCCATTACAAATGTGCTGGACTTAGAAAAAATGTCTGCGATGCAATCATCAAATGTGATAATATTTTTTGGTTTTGTGAAAATTGTAAAGACATTTTTAGTGCCAATACAAATAAACTGAACGAGTTAAGTGAGTTAATAAAACACATTGACGTTTCTGTCAAAAACATTGAAGAGATGGCACAAACTAAATGCCATAATAAATCAAAGTTACCAATAATATTAAATAGTGACAACTGTCCATCTGCAATAGATCCATTGCCGATCTTCGATAGTCCTTCAAATGGTATTATTGCAGAAAATAGAACTGATTCTGAACTTACCAATGCAGATCAACTAAATACTTCTACTCATGTTCGCAGAAGCGCTTTTGCGGAGGTATTATGTAACTCAACGGCAGCTGCAAAAGTGAAGAAACCCCTGCGCCCTGGAAATCGTATGAAAACAATTTGTGGAACGAGAACTTTACCGTCGGATTATGGAGTACAGATAGCTAATCCCCTGTTATGGCTTCATCTGTCAAGATTCGAACCAAATATTAGTGAAGAAAAAATTTCAATAATGGCTAAGACATGCCTGAACATTGATAGCTGCAAAGTTATCAAACTGATCCCTAAAAACCGTGATACTCAATCATTAGATTACGTGTGTTTTAAATTGGGTATTCCAGAAAAAGAGCGCGCAGTTGCTCTTGATTCCAATTCTTGGCCAACTGGTGTACTGATTAGAGAATTTAAAAATTTAAATTTTCGGTCAACATTGCCTCCACGGGAGAAGTTTTGGACACCTACGACAGTCAACAATACAATAATATAAATAAATTTAATTTATATAGTGGTAAAGCTGTTTCAAGTGATAGTCCGCAGGTAAATTCTTATTTAAAGTTTGGCCATCTAAATGTTAGGAGTTTAGTTAAACATTTTGATGATATTGCTGTACTATTACACACGCACAAGTTTGATTTTCTTGCTTTGACTGAAACCCTACTTAACAGTAATATTACAAACAGGTCACTCCACATTAATAATTATAAGATATTACGTTTTGATCGAATTAATAATACGCGATGGGGTGGAGTTGCTATTTATTTTCGGGATACTTTAAAAATTTGCAAATTATTCTCTGGTAGCTTTGGAAAGGTAGAAGTCTTGGGATCTGAGCTTATTGGACGATTTGGAAAAATCCTTATTTTAGTTATTTATAATCCTCCTCCTTGTAGTACTGATGATATTAATAATTTAGAAAATATTTTTTCTCAGTATTTATCACAATACGAAAAAATTCTTTGTTGTGGTGATTTTAATTTTAATATGTTAACAAGTAATAAACTAAGTGTTTCTTTAAGTTTATATAATTTATGTTATTTACCATTTAAGCCGACTAGACTTGATAAAAGTTTGTTGGATTTGATAATATTGTATGAACCTGATAGACATAATATTATTTCATTTGGGCAGCTTGGTGTTCCTGAAATTTCTGATCACGATTTGATTTTTGCCAGCTATAAATTGTGCCGAAACAGAGATAAAATTACTTATACTAATGTTCCAGATCACAATGCTATCAATCATGAGTATTATATAAATTGTTTTCTTTCATTGGATTGGTTAAATCTTTATTTTTTTCCTGATGTTAATGATATTCTTAGAGAATTTAATTCGAATATATTACAGTTAGATACTATTTGTGTCCCTCGTAAAAGAATTATACACAAATGCCCTACAGCCCCATGGTTAAATTCTTATATCTTGAATTTAATGGAGCGCAGAAATTTGGCTTACAAAACATATAAAAAGTCTAGATTACCTTTTGATTTTGACTCATTTAAATTTTTCAGGAATAAAACCAACAAATCCATTAACCAAGCTAAACATTCATTTTATTTTGGGAATTTACACAATTCTAAACTTACATGGAAAAACCTTAAAAAACTCGGTGTTTCATGTGCCTCGATTGATGCAGTCATTAAGTTTTCAGCTGAGGACATTTTGAACGGTATCTTTAAATTTTGTGATTCTCCTGTCGTTTTGGCTTTACCTGATATAGGTTTTTCCAATTCTCAAACTCACGACGTATTTGTATTTGATTGTGTTGATGAATTTATGGTATTGAATGCTATTCGTGAAGTTAAATCTGACTCAATAGCATATGATATGGTAGATTTCAAGGTACTCAAGATATTTATTGATTTATTTTTGTCTCATATAACATTCATCCTTAACCAGTGTTTGACAAAATCTGAATTTCCTAATTTGTGGAAGGTGGCCTCTATCATTCCCTTACCTAAAAAGGATGTAATTTGTAATATTGGGGACATTCGTCCGATTAGCATTTTGCCTGCCTTATCAAAGGTACTGGAAAAAATTATGCAATTGCAAATCCAAGTGCATCTTAACAGATTTAATTTTTTGTGCAAATTCCAATCAGGATACAAAACAGGCTACAGTACTACAACTGCACTTGTCCATATAGTGGATGATCTATCATCTATCTTAGACAAAAATAATTCATTTGCTATATTAGTACTTTTAGACTTTTCTAAAGCATTTGATAGCGTGAATCATATCCACTTGCTCCAAAAATTATATTTGTATTATAAATTTTCAACGTCTGCTATTTTGTTTATTCATTCTTATTTGAGCAATCGTAAACATTTCGTTAAGCATGGTGATGATGTTTCTGGCACTTGTGAAGTGGTTACTGGGGTGCCTCAAGGTTCCATATTAGGTCCTTTACTTTTTTCTATTTATATTAATGATTTGCCTTGGCATATCCAGAATTGTCGATTTCATCTTTATGCTGATGATTTGCAACTATATATAGGTGGTGATATTTCAGAATTAGATATGATTGTCAAGTACCTTAATGATGATTTGAGGAATATATCGTTATGGGCTAAAAATAATTCGCTTGCTATTAACCCCAGCAAAAGTAAAGCATTATTTCTATCTAGAAACCACTCTCACAATATTGAACCTGTGTTACGTCTGGACAATGATATCATCTCATTTGTGCCAACGGTAAACAACTTGGGACTTATTTTGAATTCAAAACTTACTTGGAATGACCACATAAGCTCCTTATGTCGGCGGGTTAATTACAGCTTATATTCGCTTCGATTAATAAAAAAATTTTGTCCAATTAAATTACGTATATATCTGCTTAAAAGTTTGATTTTACCCATTTTCTCATATTGTGATGTGATATTTTATAATAGTGATAGTTCCTCAAAGCGTTTACTTGAGGTTACGTTTAATAATTGTATCCGGTATGTTTATGACCTTAAGAAATTTGATCATATCACTGAATTTAAAGATTCCATTATTGGATGTGACTTGTTTAAATTTTACTGTTACAGAACTGCAGTTTTCATTTTCCGTGTTATTAAATCAGGTATCCCGTTGTATTTGCATGATAAATTAAATTTTGCATTGTCATTGCGTACAAGAAACATCAGCTTGCCTGTGAGTAGGACCAATATTTATAACAACTCCTGTTTAATGAACATGATTGTCACTTGGAACAGCTTGCCTCTAGAACTGAAAAATATCAGTTCTATTGAAAGTTTTAAAAAAAAATCATTTAAGTTTATAACTCAAAATTAAAATTTTGATTATTTATTGTATATTTTGTACATATACATATATCTAATTTTTGTTAATTTTTTATTTATGTTAATTATTGTTCATATTCTATATTGTTTTGTTTTATGTTATTATTGTAATATGCACGATTGTAAAAAAGTTAATACTTATACTTCGTTAATAAAAAATCTATTATTATTATTATATTATTATTGTCTGTAATTTTATTCACTACGTAAGCTTCAATTTCCAGGTTATACCTCGATTGAAATTGAGATATAATTGATAGTTTAGCAGCCTTTTTGATTATTTCTTTGTTGTTTGCGCAAATGCCAGTGACGTGCAATTCTGTGCTACACGTTTTTGTTTGTAGTCTGTTTACTGCGTTTGAAGTGATGAACGTGGCTTGTGAGCAAGGATCTATAATGGCACGTAAATGACAGTCTTGCCCATTCTTAGTTGTTGCCCTTACTAGTGCGGTTGGTAAGAGAATGTACGCGTCATTTGTACTAGCGTGTAATGTAGTATTACTGTTGTTTGCTGGTCCGGGTTTAGTTGTTATTGATCCAATCATCTTATTGTGTAGTAGCTGGTGATGTCGTCCTTTGCATTGTTGACATGATGTATTAGCCTTACATTCGGCTAACGCGTGGTCGCTTTTAAGACACCTTCTACATAGTTGCAATAATGATACCAGCTGATTTTTGTCAAGAATGTTCATTGCTTTAAATTTAGAACAATCTGCAAGATGATGGCTTTGGTTGCAGACAACGCAGGCTTTGGTTGGACTCGTTGTCAATAGAGATGTTTTTGTAGTAGTTGCTGGTTTACGAAAGCTTGAAGATTTTTCTCGATAAACTGCTTCTAATGACGTAAAACGCGATTCAAGGAACTTCATGAAATTTTCAAGAGTTTGAATTTCTCTTGGATTCTCTAGTGACATCTCGTATGCTCTCAGGGATTCGTGATCCAGTTTTTTGGCCAATACGTATATCACTATTTGATCCCAAGAATCAGTGTTGATTCCTAGGTGCTTGATTGCATGTAAACATTCTCTGGTCGTGTCGTATAATCCTCTTATGGCTGGTGCGGATTCGGTATTTATTGTTGGTTGTGCCATCAAGGTATGAATGTATTTGTTTACGTTCATCCTGCGATTATCGTATCTTGTTTTGATTATGTCCCATGCGGGTTCATAGTTTTCTCCCACGGATTGTAGGTGTTTTATCAGCCTGGCTGCTTGACCTCCAATGTAGGTCTTTAGATAATTAATCTTGTGTGTGTTGTTAAGTGCTTGATTGTTGTGCACTAGTTGTTCAAAGACATCATGAAATGCCATCCATTTCATGTATTCTCTATTAAAGTGGGGTATTTGTATTTCGGGAAGCTTAATTTCTGCCGGTCGATTACTGCCGGCTTTATATTGTTTGTTCTTCATGATCACCTCTACTACTATTTCGTCATACGCTTTTCGTATTGTGTCGTAGTATTCATCTATGAAGTATTTTGTTGTTGTTTTATCATCCTCAGTCGCCTACAGGCATATGTTGTCGTGAAGATCTGATACTTGATTCATCATTCTCTCCATGTGAGTTAGTGATAAATTCAATGATGCTTCAGCTTCTCCTTGTTCCAATTTATTTTTTGTGGACCTTATCTCTTTGTATAAGCTCCTCATTTTGATGTCTTGTTGTTTTAATTGTTGTTTGAATTTTGGCGATTGTCTGAATTCAAGGTTTGACTCAATTTTTGGCGTCTCGTGTAATGGACTATGCCTGAATTCGCTTGTTGATGTCTCTGGGTCAGTGTTGTTGATCTCTATAGCTGGGGTGATGCTGAGTTCTTTGAAATTGATTGCTGCATCTGCTGTTGGAAGTGGTGTGGATGGCAGCCCCGGATCGTTTAGGCGTTGTCGCATTTCCTCCATAATTTTTTGGTAATTATCTGCCACATTTTGCCTATCCTTGTAGTACTGATCTGTTGACTTCAGTGGTGGTTGGAGTTCTCTGATTAAATTGTCGTCATCGATGTACTCTTTGTATATCTTCTTCAAAGCTGCTATTTTTTTCTCCAGATATGTCTTCGTTTTTCGTATTGCTCCATCTTTTTTATAGTTTGTGATGAGCTGCTCTATTTCTTCTGTCTTTTGCTTTTGTTTCTGCAATAGCTGTTCCATGCCTATGGTTGTAATTGACTAAGTTGCGGCTAGTTAGTGGAACAACGGGTGTCTGCTTCACGGTGCAGTTGTTTGGATATCCGCCGGTTGTTGATTGACGTATTTGATAGATATCCCTCCGGTTGTTGATTGACGTATTTGATAAATATCCCGTCGGTTGTTGATTGACGTATTTGATAGATATCCCGTCGGTTGTTGATTGACGTATTTGGTTGTTGCCAGTTTTAATGGCTCGAAGGACCAATGTTAATTCCAGCAAATACTGTGCTTAGGTTGTAAGGCTAAGCGTTTGCTTGATTAACGAATTTGTCTAATTAAATTACCGCTGGTGGGGTTTAATTAAACGGAGAATTAGAAACTAAACGTTTGGTGATTAAGTTTATTCTGGTTTATTATTAATTAATTTCGAGTTTATATACAAATTCATAAAATGCTTAATAATTAGTTTTTATAATGTTGTTTATATGCTATAATATATGATATTCATGTAATTAGAATCATTTGAATACAGATGTTGTTGTTGTACTCGACAAGAAGTAATATTATATGCATACGGATAGGAAGTAATATTATATGCATACGAAGAAATCCAAGTTCTAAACTGAAGTATATGTAACAAAAAAACCGTTTCTACTCATTATCTATCCCTTTGCAAGCATATGGCAAATAGCCTGAGCAAAATCAAAGTTCAAATCAACGATAGAAAAAAAAAAAAAACCCAAAATAATAAAAAATATACTCAACTCAACCCTTTCAACTGAAAAATTAAATATTCTATAACTAAATAAGATCTAAATAACACGAAGAAATAAAATCATAAACTGAAAACATAATATTCTGTGTAATCAGAAAATTTAATTAATTTATGGGAAAAACCAAACTAATACGGACGGGATCAACTCACTTCACTTTACAAAAAAAAACTAATAAAAAAAATTAACCACACCAAAAAAATATTATTTACTAAACCTAAAAACCTAAACTACTTAACCCACTAGGTTTTCCTATGGTGATGCCTATTTTATACTATCTATAGAGATGTATCTGTGATAAATGTTTCACCAATATCCATACCACCTCAAAATACGGTTTGAACATTTATCCATAGCTAAACAAATTTATCACCAAAAAAAAAAATTAATTAATACTAGATTGAATCCAAGTCACCCACCCACCTCACAACAACTCAAACTGAAATTTGTCATACTTACTTAATTCAATGTCAACTAAAACCATCAAATTTAAAATCTTTGGTGTGAAATACCCCGATTTCTTTGCCATCCATATTTTCCAGTAAATAAGTGCTCGAACCTACTTTTCTTTTTATTCGAAATTTGACCCATTTTGGTGCTAGTTTTGAGTTGAAATTCTGAGCAGCGTTTGACAGTTGAAAATTTCTTTTCCATATAAATACCTCCAACGTCATGATTCCTTGCTGTTGAGCGAAGATTAAAATAATTTTTCATACGATCTTCGTAGATTGTCTTGCACGATTTTGTTGATTTTAATGAATTTTGCTTTCAAGTATTTAATTCGGGTTTGCGTGGGATTATCCGAGATTTTTGGTTCATTGTGACATTCACTGATAGGTACGAATCCATGTTTGTATATTTCACGTCCGAAATTTAAAAAAATATGGTGGCCCATAGAATCGTGACAAACCGTCCTAATTTCGCAAGCAATTTTATGTGTATGTTGGTCCCATTCTCTGGGATCGTGTTTCACATATGACCTGATTGCCGCCAAAATCACCCTATTAACTCTTTCTGCCGGATTATTTTGCGGGTGCGGTAATTTTCATTACGAAAATGATTTACTCCATTTTTTTTTAAGAAACTGTTAAATTGAATCGCAATAAACTGCGGACTGTTATCGGAGATTACAGTTCTAGGGGTTCCATCGAAAAGGAATACCTGCTGTTCGATAACTTTTATTGTGAGTTTAGTATCCGATTTTTGAAGTGGGAAAAGAAGTACAAAATTTTTGTAAACAGAACTATGATTACCAAGACAAAAATATTTCCGGATTTCGATCATGTCAACGGACCTAGATTATCAATTGCAATAATGTTCCACAGTTCACTTAGAGATTTGAATGCGCCCACAGGAGGAGATTTTGGTCATGGGCCATCTTTAGACGCTTTACAAACTTCAGAATTATTAAAATAATCCTTAACGATCCAAAAATAGTGTTGTTTTATCCGATAAGCAGTTTTAGAAGTTCCTAGGTGTGCGGATAATAGATCGTCGTGACAACGTTTGAGAACCTCAGTGCGTTTCGACAACGGAACAACTAACTTTAACTTTGATCCTGGAAATAATTTATAGATTTGATTGTCCTTCATTTCAAAATCTGGAAACTTCTCGGAGCAATCTTTCAACCCTGCTTTTATATTTTCATACCATTCATCATTGTTTATTAATGTATCACATGCCATTGACCGAGAAAGTGGGTCGAGAACTTCATTCAATTTGCTCTTTCTATGGGCGCAAATCGAACTTATACTGTTGAAACCGCAACACCCAACGACCAAGAGGTCTACCACTAGGGTCGCTCAAATTATTAAGCCATAGGAGTGACGCACGATCTGTAATGACCACAAAATAACTGGCCTCGATATAAGGACGAAATCTTTCAATACCTAATATTACCGCGAGACGCTCTTTCTTTGTCATGTGATATTTCCGTTGTTGTGTAGCGAGCTTCTGGCTGAAAAATGACACCACTCTTTCATTTTCACCTTCACCTTGGCTCAAAACGGCACCCACTCCAACATCGGATGCATCCGTTTGAATCACAATCGTTCTTAAAATACTGGATTAGCCAAAATGGGTGGTGATATAAGAAGTGATTTCACATTTATAAAAGCATTATTAGCAGATTCAGTCCAGATGAATTTCTTCCCCTTCTGTGATTCCTATATTGCACATACTACTATGCAAATAGTAAAGTCCGCCGTAGATATGGTAACATTTACTGAAATGTATAGCACCGCATGTTATAATTTGAGTACTATATTACATAGTAAATAAATCAGTAATTTTTACTTTATTTTACTCTAGTAAAATAAAGTATAGTAATCATGAAAATTTTGGACCTTGAGATTTTTAGAGATTTATCTGTTTTGAGGTCCCCTGAGTCCGAAAAAGTGGGTTTCGAAATGGTGTCTGTCTGTCAGTCTGTCTGTTAGTCTGTGTCCTCTCTACAGCCCATCTGGTTTAACCAATCGATCTGAAACTTCAGATTTAAGCTTTTTTGATAAATTGGGAGGTCCCAGTGAATTTTACTCCAAATCGCCTAACCGGAAGTGGCCACTCCCTTGGTCCAGAAAATTTATTTTGCAAATATCTTAAAAAGTATAAGGTTTACAAAAAACTACGTAAAACAAAATGTTTCCAAATATTAAAAACAAATAAAAATAAAATAAAAATTTAAAAAAAAAAGTTATAAAAAACAATAAAATTTCTCAAAATTCTCTGTTCGTTAAAGAAAGTCGTGTGTTGGCCACACCTCCATTTTTTTTCTCCGTGTACTTTATTTGTTTTTGCAAAAACTTCGACTTTTCCAAATTTATTGTTAAATTCCTTAAATCCCACACTCTACTAGTTTATGTTGGATTTCCGAAATTGTTTCATCCAATACACTAGATGATTCTACAGATAGAATTTCAACAGCAGGTCTTATATTGAAAAGCTTCCAAAAATTCATTCCTAAAATGAGAGTGGAGGTAATGGAAGGCACAATATGCGTTGGCACCACTAAAGTTTTACTATTATAAGTATAAGGTACATTTACATATCCCTTAATTTTATGTGTAGTTCCGTCAGCTGTTGAAATCAACGAATCAATGGGAAATATTGAAAGTTTAACTTTTGGATTAGATTATCAGAATTTATGGCAAAAATGGTGCAGCTAACACCAGAATCCAGAAGGCCATCAATAGATACATCCAAAATCTTAACTGCTATCGTTGGTCTTCCATCAGAAGAATAATAAATAACTGTGTTTAGAACATTCTCAAAATAACAGAAATAATTACAAATTTTTAAACTTTAGGTACTGTGCGAGTCTTAAATTCAGAGAAATTAGAGAGACTCCGACCTCCAATTTCCATTTTTGGTTTTCCGAAGTAGGACAACATCTCGGATATTTCCGAGTTATAACTTCTAACTTTCCACACCTGTAATAAAATAATTTTGATTTAGGTTTTACGCAATTATAAAACCTGTGGCCTATTTCCAAACAATCCCAACACTTTTATTTACTGACGTTTGGAATTTCAATATCTTTAATATTTTCCGAAACACTATCGGGCGAATTTACGGGCGAGAAAATCTATTTCCTGGAGGTTCTACAATTTGTTTGTACAATGAAGCTCTTCTATTTAAGTTACATTTTAAATCCTCTATCTTTTTACAATGTGACTTGAGTTTCTCAATAGAATTTATTTCAGATATTAGCAGTTTTCAATAAACTCTTTTATGTAATTGGTTCATGTGGCATAAAATAAATTTGCATCTATGCTAAATAAATATTAAACGTTTCGTTTTTAGCTTGAATTCTTTGGTCTATTTCACGCAAGAGCCAATAGTCATGTTCTTCTGATAAGAAATCTCTTTTCAAAGTCATGACTAGTTGATTCCACGATTTAAAGTTTTCACAAGTTGCTTGAAACCAGATTTATGCAGAACCACCAGCAATTGTTCTGTCACTGCCCTCATTTTAATTTGTTGCAGAAAATCATTTAGTGACAAGCTAGCAGGATCTTCACTGAACTTTACGTTCCATTTATAAATTGGATAGATTCTTTTAGGTCTATAACGCTCTCCTCTAAATATTCTTGAAATTGTGGAAGACAATCATCATCAAAGTCCGAATATGAATCTGAATTAATTTCTATAGACATAGCCGTAATTTTTCTTCGACTAGCATCTTTCGTAATTGCCCCCCAAGTTTTTAGTCTGAAGTTTCCTTTGTGATTTATCCACCTCGGTCACTAGAATAGTGGAATTACAAGGATGTTCAGTACCGAAATTTGGGGATTGGAAGGATTGTTCGAAAATTCAGTATTGCAATTTAGTTTCACGTTCATCCAGTTTCTTTTCTGCGAAAGAGTCTTCCCCGTACACCTTGATAAGCGTGTGATACGTATATACACCAACCCATGATATGAAACACGCTTTTCTTTGGTCCAAAGTTATTACATTATTTGCCGTAAAATATTGTTTTAATTGTGCAATGTAATCCTCAAAACTTTCTTTCTTGTGATCGAACGGTCGAAATGGTGCAACAAAAAATTTCCCATTACACTATGCATCGGCACGGCACAAAATGAAACAAAAAATAATACGGTACTTTTCAAACAATACGCGCACATTTTATTTTTGCCAGAAAACACGCGTAGAATGATTCTCGTCGCCAAAATGTTATGTTTGTATCTGTTTCCTTTTCTAATCCTAACTAATTCGCTCCATAGTTTGTAGCGTGTATCGTAAACAAAAAAAATAAATTTAAATAAAATAAATATAGGTTCTAATTATACATTCTTCCTTTTATTAAAAAAAAATTATATACTATTATTATTATTATTAACCGGAGGGCCATGTGGGCGATAAGCCACCTCGCACCGCGACCTAAAAGATCTATTGTGCTGGACCCTACTTAATTATCCGTCCAGTCAATATTCAGGCTCTTAATGAATCTGACAATACTACTGGCCGGTACAAGATACATACTATCCGGGCTCATTGTTCTCCCTCCTAGATGTTGCAGTCTTTGCTGGAAAATGGCTGGGCAATGGCACAGAACATGTTCCGCTGATTCCGCTTCCAGACCGCAGAAGCGGCATCCATCTGTCGTACTTAGGCCCATCTTCTTAAGGTGATACCTTAAGGGGACATGACCTGTGAGGAAGCCAGTATGCAGCCTCAACTCAGGTTTCCTAAGTTCAAGACACTCCTTAACCCTGACAGACGAAGGTGATATAAATATTTTCGCCTGCCGTAAACCTGGAATTCTGCGCCAGTAGGAGGACTTTTGAACATCCTCCCAGCGTTTTACCGCTGCTCTAAGGTGTCCCTTAGTGACACCGCAGAAGGGTTCTGGTCCAAAAAATGGAGAGGCAGAACCCTCACGGGCGAGGCCATCAGCTGCCTCGTTTCCTTCGATTCCAGTATGACCTGGCACCCACATAAGTGTTACCTTATTTGAGCCTGCCAGATGTTTAATAACCTTCAGACAATCCCATACCAGCCTTGACTCAACGGTACAAGACCTAAGAGCTTTTAAGGCTGATTGGCTGTCTGATACAATATAAATCTTTGCATCGTTTAGGCCTTTTGCTATGCCTATCCTAGCGCAAAGTTCTATAGCATGTACTTCTGCTTGAAAAACGGTAGCATTGGTACCCAAGGACTTAGAGAGGGTAGTGCCACTCCCGTGTATTCCTATCCCCGCCCCATCTTCCGTTTTTGATCCATCTGTAAACCATACCATGGACCCTCGCTCAAATGATGTGTAACACTTCGCATGGTCTGGAGAATATCCAAATTCAAAAAAAAACATTTTGAAAACAAAAAAAACAAAAAAAAATTAAGGTTACTTTACAAAAAAAATTATTCTCCAAATCATGTGTCGTGTTAATCAGAATTGGACCCACACAGGGACTCTAGAGCGGTCGTTGCCGGCTAAGCTTCAGGGTGATGTCGTGGGGTTTCTAGAGTTTATGTGGGTCACATAAAACCGCGGGAAGGGGAGGGTGATTCTGAATACCTACCTACCTATTCGGACACTTACCTGGCCCTAATTCATCCTCAGTTAGACGATTAACGCCTCATTTTAAATATAATTAATATAATAAAAATAAAAAAAAACATATATATATAACTTAACTATCCGGCAGCCTGTTGATCAGTTGATTGTTTTGATTATGATTTCCATGCGCGGTGTGGTGGTTTTTGCTTGCTTATTGAACTACAAAGTAATTTTTTCTAATCCGTAATTATAATGTATGCATGCATTATATCCAAAGAAGGATCTTTATATAGCAAAAGAAAAAGGTTTTGTTGTCTTATCCAAAACTTTCTGTTATCTATCTAATTATATTAGTTTTATTCTTATATTGTTGTTGTGTCTCCGAATTATGTTGTATCTTATGTACTTATATGTAAAATTGGTACTCTTGTGTTTAAGATTTATTTATTCATCCAAAAACTATATGAATGATTATATTTATAGACAAAACACTTAAGATTTTTTTAAAAAAAAACTTTTTATTCACAATACCAACTATCAATTTCACTTAAAAAAAAAAAAACTTTTTTTTTTATCAATTAAACAACATACGTGTATAATTACAAAACAATTCACTTTCAATTAATCATATTTTATGAATTATTTTTTTTTTTGTAGACACAGCAAATATAGAAATTCACATGTCGCTGTTTACATTTTTATCCACTTTAATAATTTTATATTCAAAATAAAATTTACAACAACAAAAAAAACAATTATCCTCTTCTTTTTATTTTTTTATCAATTTTTATTTAAGATAATTTTATAAAAGAGAAAAAAAAATTAACAAAAACACAATTCACTTATATTTATTATCCTCAAAAAAAAAAAAATTTTTAATAAATTTAATTTTATAGTAACACTTTATAAAAAACTTAATTAAACTTAACTTAAATTCTAAAACTAAAAAGAACCAGATCGGCTCTACCGTTACAAATTTACTTTCAGACTGACTAAAAAAAAAAATTTAGAAGTTCACAACGATTCTTCTTTTCCCTTCAAAACAATTATTATATTTTTTTTTATTTAAAACGGAAACAGAATATCCAATTTAATTACTGTACTTAATGATTTTACAAAAAAAAAATGAAATTACAAAAATTTAATATGAGTTACCGGATTATATTTGTTTGCATAATTGCAAAAAAAAGTGTGAGAAAATTTGGATTGAAAAAAAAAAATAAGAACCGGTGTGACGGCGTACACGTGCGTTGTTACAGATGGTCCACCTGCCCTCCACACATCCCGGTCAGGTAACCTAACACAGAATGGTTTGTGGAAGTCCAGTTTAGCTGGCATACAGTCGGAAGGCATTCCTATTGTAGGGTCTGTCTGAAATTCCTTAAGGATTTCAATATGACCCACCATATTGCCTGGCTTGATATTTCCTTCCGCCTGCATTTTCAGGGCCATACTTGCAGCGTCCTTTTTAATATGCAGGTGTAACGGTGTCAGTCCTAGAAGTGTCTCCACCCCCGCGGTTGGACATGACTTCATTGAGCCCGTAACACCGATGCAGGCTACACGCTGAACCTTATTCAATAAGGTTTGCGTTGTCTTCTGCTCAGTTTTAGTCCACCATACAACCGATGCGTAGGTGACCATAGGCCTAATGATTGTAAGAAATGACCAGTAGATCATTTTTGGTTGTAGTCCCCAAGTACGCCCATAGAGTCTTTGACAGGCCCAGAGAGCCTTGATGGCTCTATTTTGAACTTTCAACAAATGTTGGTTCCAGTTCAGTCTTTGATCTAGGATAACCCCTAAATATTTAACCTCGCTGGAAAAAGGAACAGTAGTACCGTTTAACGAGGGAGCTGTAAGCGCAAGCTTTGTCCTCCTCGTAAAAGGAACAATGACAGTTTTGCTTGGATTGACACTGAGCCCTTCCTGGTAACACCACTGCCATATTATATTGAGTGCATTTTGCATGCGATCAGAAATGACCTCATCAAACTTGTCTCTGATTATGATAGCCACATCATCCGCATAGCCCTGGACATCAAACCCATGGCTACTCAGAAGGAAAAGTAGTCTGTCAATAACCAATGACTACAAAAGAGGAGATAGTACGCCTCCTTGGGGACAGCCCTTTACGGCCTTGATGGTTACTGATTCGCCACCTAGTCTGGCAGTAATCTCACGATGTTCCAGCATGGAACGGATCCACCTAATTGTAGAAAGTGGAACCCTTTTTCCCATTGCTGCCCTCTCTATAGATCCATAGGAGGTATTATCAAACGCCCCCTCAATGTCCACAAAGGCACAAAGGGCAATTTCTTTATATGTCACTGCTTTTTCAATCCTCGTGACTAGCCCGCTAAGGGCCATAACCGTGGATTTACCAGTTTGATACGCAAACTGGTCCCGATGCAGCGGATTCTTTCCAAGGACCTCACTTCTTATTTGATAGTCCAGGATTTTTTCCATCGTCTTCAAAAGAAACGATGTGAGGCTAATTGGCCGATATGCCCTGGCCTGGGTGTCTGGACGACCCCCGCCCTTTGGTATAAAGACCACATTTACTTTCCTCCACAGTTTCGGAATATAATTAAAAGCATAACTTGCCCGAAACATCTGGATCAAGCTGGGGAGTATTTCCTCAATACCTTTTTGAAGTAAAGCTGGAAAGATACCATCCCCTCCAGCGGATTTGAAAGGTTTGAAAGACTCAATAGCCCATCGAACCTTGCTGGGTGTGAAAATTTTCCCAGAGAGACTCCAGATCCTACTGTGAGGCGAATAGGCCACCTCACTCGAAGGATCATATGAGTTCTCTTGGGCTCCTACCACTACTGAATCCGGAAAGTGAGTCTCTAACAGTACCTCTAAGGTTTCCTTCCGGTTTTCAGTGAACCCCCCATCTTGCTTCTGGAGAAGTCCTAAACCATTTGAATGATCCCTGGAAAGGACTTTCTGGAGACGAGCTGCAGAGGGCAATTCATTGATTCCCTCATAGAAATTCCTCCAGGTAGCCCTTTTGGATCTCCTTAGTTCGAGATTATATTCCGTCAAGGCCATCTTATACTCGCCCCATTCACCGGTGCGTTTAGCCTTGTTAAATAATCTTCTCGATTTTTTCCTCAGTTTACCCAGCGTCCCGTTCCACCAAGGGACCATCTTTGTGGACTCTCTTCGCTTAACTGGGCAGCTGTTCTCGTAAGCCAAGTGTATAGAATTATGCAGCTGGTTTGAACAGATCTCCAAACCCTCTGGAGACTCTATGTTCCCCACAACCGAGGGCATTTCTGATTCGAGTGAGACTCTATAAGAGTCCCAGTCGGTCAGTTTTGGAATTCTGATTTCCAGCCGCTGCATGGTCTCAGCCGCCAAATCGAATCTGATGTGCAAGTGATCCGATAATGAGGCCTCTTCAGACAAATGCCAATTTTTGACCAAGTCGCTGAAATGCGGACTAGCAAGTGTCAGATCTAGGGCCTCTTGCCTAATCGCATTTATAAAAGTAGGTTTCCTTCCCCTATTGACAATGTCTACATTATTTGAGATCAGAAATTCAAAAAGGTACTCACCCCTGTTATTGATGTCCGTGCTACCCCACACCGTGTGGTGCGCGTTTGCATCGCATCCTATCAGGTAGGCCAGCCCATTGCGTTTGCAATGAGCTATGAGCCGCCTAACTTCAAGTGGAGGTATTAACTCTGAGTCTCCAGGAAAGTAGGCGGAGGCCATTATAGCCTCCTGTTTGCCTCTTTCACCCAGAACCTCCACCATTACTGCAACCAAGTCCCTGGAGATGAACTCTGAAATGGAAATAAAATTAATTTGCGAACTGGCCAACACAGCCGCTCTAGGACTCTGAGTTCCGTTATGATAAATTAACTTACCCACTTGATTTGGTATACCTCTAATCTGGTTACCAATCACCCATGGCTCCTGGATTAGAGCCATGCCAATGTTTTGGCAGATAAACCTGCGACAAAGGACGTCCGAAGACGCCTTTGCATGATGCAGGTTTATCTGCAGGCAGGCGATGTGTGCCTTCACTTCACCAAAGGCCCCTTCTGAAGGCCCTGCTCAGCCTCTTTTTCAGCACCGCCACCACCCGCATGCATTCTTTGTCCGGCCGATGGCTGACCAGTGTCCTCCATCGCCGTTCTGCTGGCCCCCGCTGCCTGAGAGCCTCCAGGCCTAACCAGTGGCTTGCACGGGAGGAGTCCTTGTGAGGCCTTCCCCCGCGGAACCCCTGACGCCTTCCTCTCCCTTTCCCGCCTTCTCCTCACCTGTCTCCTGGAGAGGGCGGTCACCCCGGTGGTCTTAGCTAAAGGTGCCGCTACCGTAGCTTCTACAGGCTTCACCACTTGGGTCCCGCCGACAGAAGCTGGCTTAGCCCCACTCTGACCACCCTTGGGATGCAATTGTACAGTCCCAAACTTATAGTTGACCTTAAAGCCAACCCGCTTGAGCTTCTCAACTGACGAGTGGTCCATAGAGAACGTGAAAAAGGCCGAAGAGCCTTTCGCCTCTCTCCTGATCACTCTCCAGTTGATCGCCTGCATGCCCTCATTTTGGCTTTTTATAAAACTAAAAAGCTTCTCTGTGGGCAATTCAGCACTATTTGGGAAGGTGCCGAACACAATCCTGGCTCGAGGCAGGTTTTCCGCCTCGGCCACGATCAGCTGCGCACCCTCCCATGGCTTGATACCACCTATGGCCTCCCTGAGCCACTGAACAGTGGCCCGGTCAGCACAGGTTAGTACCAGCCAACCAGGCCGAAGCTGACTGCCTTTAGCTGCTCTCCAGTGAGGACAACCTCTGGAAAACCAGTGGGCAAGATCCCAACTATCTCCGACTCCGCAGCCTGCCTGAAGGTAAGTCCAGACCGGACCGCAGAACCCGAGACCGTCGGGACAGATTCCTCTCCCCTGGCCTTCTTTTGTGCCGGTGGAGTACCCTCATCCGAGCGGATCCTCTTTGACGGTGGGGCCTCTACGGGAGCACAAGACTCCCTTTGTGGCCGCATCGCCAGAAGCCTTGTCTCGCTTCCGGGCGGTTTGCCCTCAGCAAGAAGCCTCCTGTACCGCTTCTTCGCGGCCCCACACATTTTCACGCGAGGAGCCGCGGAAGGTTTGTCAGTGCTGCTGACAGCTAAATTCGGGTCCTCTCCGACGACTTTGCTCCCCCCTGCTTTCACAGAGGCGATACCCCCACTTACGGGGTCCGAGTTCTCATCTCCTGAGGTGTCCATGTCGGAGTTGAGAACTAATTTCTCAATCCCCGAACGGAGCTCTCCATCCGATAGACCACTTGTTACGCCCTTTGGGTGTCCCATTTTGTTTTATGTGTTCAATATTGACTTTCACATTTATACCTCCCTTAAGCGGAAATTTAACAGACAATTTTTTTTTGTTATATACAACATGACCACCACAATGTTGACTTTCAGTGTACCTTACTTCGTTTCCTCTTTATCGAATTTTTTTTGGTAGTGGTTTATGATCTTCGAAATGTAATTTTTTTTTTCCCCCGCTTATGGCTGAGTCTATAAAAGCTGAACAAAATTGAAAAAGAAAAAAAAGGTGATTCTAGTTTTGGTTCTTTTTCTGAAAGGTTGTGCTGACTGACTTCAAGTCATTTAAAACCGAGAGAAAAGAAAATATATTAATATGGACTGTGTATTGATTTCTATTGTGTTAAGTTAAGTTAAGTTGCTAAAAATAATAATAAAACCAAAATAAAATTACCTATAAAATAATTCAATAAAATAATTGTGCATAGTATAAATATCTTTAAGAAAAAGAAATAAAAAAACGTGGCCATACTAAAAATTATGTATGAGGTGTTCACGAATTTTGGACAATAAATTTTTTTTGTATATCTAACGTAAATGTGAGAAAAAAAAACCGTTACTGATTGACTGTTGTAATTTAAATATATAAATATATTGGCAATTATTATTGTGTAAATGAATAAATAAAAACAACAAAACAACATAAAAACAATAAAAATATTTAAAACATTAATTATAATCTAGTGTTTTAAATTGTAACATTTCATTCATGGTAGTGAATAAATCATCACGTTAACTGATGTACATACACCTGATCATAGCAGTAAATGCGTAAGTGTTATTTTATTAACGGTAATATGTATTTTCATTTCGTTCCATGAGTCCACCATATAACGTTCTACAATTCGTTATTTAAATCCAACTCATGGTTCCAATGCTAACGTATTCATCCATATCTGAGGCTCAAAATTCTATGTGACTAATGCTTGATACTAATTTAATGAGAAACCAGAATTAGCACAATTATAAAAAGTATTAACACCAGTTATACATGGATCAAATTAATGACTTAAAATTACCTTGATCAAACAAAATTTCGTGTGAAGTATCATAAATTCATCACTCAACGTTCATCAATGAACTACAGTTGTAGATATTAATTTTGTTTTGTGTATTATCACTTTTGATTTTTTTATTCAAAATTTTTTTTTGAATTTTTCTTTAATTAATTTTCAAATTTTTTGTTAAGTTCAAATGAATTTTTTTTGTTTTGCATTACATTTCTTAAATGTTCACTTTAATTTTCTGAATATCTTAATTAATTAAATTTAAATTTTTTTGAAATTCTAAAAAAATATAAATTTATTGTATTCTAGAATAGACATGAAACATTCCCCAATTGTGATAATCCAAATCAAATTAAACATGAGTAGATAAATTTAATAGTATTTGTTGTAAAATGACGAGGCTTGAGTGACGTTTTGGCGTATTGAATCAGTTTGTGTTTTCCTTCCTGTATATTTTTGTTTCTTCGTACAACGGTCTAGCAAGATCTATTATGAATACTATCAAATCCCACTCCCAGCCGTCGAGCTTAAGCCAAGCAAGTAAATGACCGTGATAGACTATTCATATAGATAAAAACATATTTCTATAACGAAATGGATTGCACCTGAGCCAAAACAATAATTTTTTTTTGGTTTTATTACAATCCAGAAGCATTTGGCTTCACATTTCGTTACACACTCATCGAGAGTCCCACAGCGGAGAGAGGACCGAGGCCCTCGAACACCACCGCGGAACTATCGCTGGTATATGACGCTTTAGGAGCGTCATCATCCTTATTATTTTTAAAGTGTTTCGACATTTTGTTCCCACGAGTTGCTGGGAAAAGAGAGTCGCCTGTGGGACACCCAGCTTTACCACAGGAAGGCTAAATAAAACTGGAGGGCGCCTGGTATCCAGAGTCCGCATACTTTGGACTGATTAACCTATTAGCCATTCATCCATCGGCATATGCTGTTCCACCTTAGATTAGGGTTTTTTATCAAGGGTTTCTCCTTTAGCGCCGTACTTTAGCCTGTGCCAAATGGTCAGAAGTACCAAAGGGCCTCAGTTACCAGTGATTGCCACGAGGAGGCAGTACGTACACTTGCGAATTGTGACCAGGTTACCCCTTCCACAATTGTACCCATCACGCCAGCTGCCTAAAACATGACCAGAACAGCTCGCGTAATGTGCACCCTACCGAAAGGTTACGGAGCTGGTAGATTACTCTACTCAACTTTGATCCCCCCCTCCAGTAGACGCCAAATCACCCCACTATCATACTATCTTTATAAATATTTTTTACTTTTATGTAATTTGTAATAATTGCAAAAAAAAAAACTAATTAATTTATTTTTATTCTTCTGTTTTTGTTTCCATTGATTTTTGAACGCTGCTACGGAATTCGGTGGAAACCTATGAGATGAAAAAAAAATAAAAGAAAAAAATTAGATAAACAAAATAAATTCTTTTGTTCCTTTTTTTTTCTTTTAAAAAAACAAGCAAAAAAAACCCATTAGAGGACAATTCCTAAAATGAAAGTTTATTTCTTTTTGTTACAGCAACCACATGATGTCAATAAAAAAATTATGCTTTTTGTTTTTGTTGGGCGCCATGACATCCAATACACGCAAGCTTGTGCACTGGCATAGCTCTTGGAGCAATCCACCTTGGCGTAAGGTTCAGGTTGCTTGTCAAAAAAAAAAATGTATAAATAGGAAAAATCCACGATAAAAAAATAAAATAGGTAGTTTTACAGAAAGGAAAAGAAGAATTATTTACCTTGGAAAACTCACCCACGGTATAAATGATTTGTGTTTCCTTCAAAAATGGCGACTACCATTTTGCAAAACGTGCTGCTTCTCATTGACCGCAATTTGACCATCTTCGACTATTTCGCAAGAAAAAATAAAATTGACACTGGAAATTTCTTTCCACTTGTCGTATTGTATTGGAAATTTTTTTTTTCCTCGTTTGAAAATAAAATTATATAAAAAAAAATTTAGCCACAAAAAAAAAACCCACGCACTGATTAAATTGCTCGATCACGTTCCCTTTCCAAAGCATCCATTTTATTTTTGTTCAAAAAAAATAATTAAATTAAAAAAAAAAATTGTTCCGTGTGACGATGTTCAATGCTAAATATTTTGCGGCATACGTTTAAATGTGTCTTATAATTGGCAATTCAATCTATTTTATTTTCACCATATATATATGCACAGAAAAAAAAAACTTCTTAAAAAAAATTATGCACCGCAATCACACATTCTAAGATTACACTCTTAAGTTTTTAAATGTATATAACGTTTTATATATATATATATATATATATATTTTTTTTTATAAGCACTTATTTAATATTAAAACAAAGTCACATATTTACCAGGTGGCGAGATATTTTCCACCGCAAAACTTCAAAACTCCACAAATGGTCCGGTTTCCATGTCCAATTGCCGTGTCTGCATACATTCCTCCAAACAACAAAATTTACTCCAAAAAAAAATAAAGATTCTTTAATTAATAAAAAATAATCTCGTCGGATGACACAATTTCAGCACAAAATCAATCTTTTTTTTTTTCCTTTTTTCTTTCTTTTTTCTGACATTTTCCTCGCCTTATATAGCGTTCCATTTCTTGTTCGCCATCCCCTCTCAACTCACAGGTGAGTACAACCAAAAATAAATAATAATTCGGTAAGAAGAGTCACCTAATGAAAAATGTAGGAAACCACGGGAAAAATATCACGAGCGGTAATTAAAACCGTATAAAATTTTACCATTTACTTAAAATAGATGCCACCCTTGTTCAGAACAAAAGCATAAAATTAATTTTGCTAACTTAGGCGCAAACCATGTACATACTATAAAAAAAATTATCAACAAAGAGATATAATTAATAACCGTTTCAATGGTTTGTTTTGCTTGTTGAATCATGGAACAACAATTGATTAAAAAAAAAAATTTAAAACTTACCACGTTCAAAAATCAAATCCACAATTCAGAAACTAAATAAAAAATGAAAAATTTGAGCGTTACAAGTTGAATTGCATTGGGTTATGTTGACCTCGTTTGTAACGATGTTTTGTTTAGTGAAACTGAATGCAACTACAATACAATCACAGTTGAATTACCAAATATCACCGCAATTTATTACATGTAATTATCAGTTTTATTAGTAGTAAAGTTATTAAAAAAATCACTATTCAGGATGATATATAATTATGAAGATGAAATGCATTAACAATTCTTTTAAATTCTGAGGTAAAGGTCATTTTACCGACGGTATGACTATACGTCTTAAGGTTTGATCCGGATTCTTCTGAATATGAAATTGTGTTCATGGCTAAAAACTTGTTTTGGAGATTGAAAACTGTAAAGCATTCAGTCTAGTTCCTAAACGACGCAGTATCGAATCTTTGGAGTTTGTTTGCTTCAAATTGGGCATAAATGCTGATGTACGAATTAAGGCCCTAGACCCTAATACTTGGCCAACCTGTGTACACATTCGGGAGTGAAGTTTCGAACAACTGCTGCTCTCAACAAGTCTGCAGAATAAATCATTAGAGCTTACTAAGTAGTAAATTTGTCCCAAGTAATAAACTGCAGTGTGAAATTTCGGATACCAGCTGTATCAGTCAACTCTTGCTTAACTTAAGTGGTGTAGTTTCAAGCAAGATGCTTCCGCCTATTAGTTCCGGATAAACCTCTTTTACCTCGATGTAGGAGTTTTCACGGCCACTTCCATCGACGAAAAATGATTAGAAGTCACTGATTATTTTGCTAGCTGCAAAATAATAATAAACTGCTAAATCGTATTGAAAAACGCCGTAGTACATACTTTACATAAGTTACACGGAGTTAAGTTTTATCCTAGCTTCAACACTGCTGGAGTTTAAAACTTTGAACGAGTTCCTTTACAATAACTGCATTTTGCAAATCGAAGATGAATTAACTTCCTATCCTAAGAAATTCTGGAATTTCATAAATGGTAAAAACAAGGTTGCTGGGTTTCCTACCCCAATGACTTTTCAGAACTCTTTCGCCAGTCAGCCCTCTGATATATCCAATTTGTTTGCCAATTTTTTCGAGCCTGTCTATGAAGAACATGCGGTACGATATAACAAGCCTTTAACTATTCGCAGTCTTTCTGATTTTATCTTTTTAAAATTTACAGAAGCGGAGCTCTATGATGGGTTATCTCAACTTGAAGTTGATAAGTGGGCAGAACCAGATGGCTTTCCACCCATCCTTATTAAGAATTGTGCAGAGAATCTAGCCTAGAGATTTTACCTGATCTCTGGAAATTATCTTTCATCCGTCCGATTTTCAAATCTGGCAAAAGAAGTGAAGTCAGCAACTATCGCGGAATCGCTATTCTTCCTGCTATACCAAAACTATTCGAATCTATGGTACAGAAATTTTTGTTTTTTCATGTAAAAAGGTTTGTTTCTCCTGATCAATATAGATTTTATTCGAGTAGGCCTACGGCGACTAATCTAGTCTCTTTTTGTGGATATTTTTATAGTAGACTAGAACATAGGCAACAAGTAGATGTAGTATACACCGATTTTTCAAAGGCTTTCGATAAAATTGACCATTCGATTCTTATCAAAAAGCTGGATAGACTAGATTGTTAGTTCATCCTTATTAAGTGGTTACATTAATACCTTTCTGATCGTTACCAATTTGTTAAGATTAACGATTTTAGCTCTCGTTCATTTTTTGTTACCTCAGGAGTTCCTCACATTGGTCCGCTTTTATTCTCATTATTTGTAAATGATGTTGTTGAGCGTTTTGAATTTGCACATTGTCTGCTTTACGCAGATAATATGAAAATAGTTGCTCTAATTAATGAGTTTGCTGATTGTGCGAAATTGCAAGGTGACTTGAATAACTTTTGCAGTTGGCCGTTTAATAACAAATTGTTGCTGAATGTGAATAAATGCAGGATTTTATCATTCTCTCTCATTCTCTTCCAGGAATATTTTTTATATAATATTGCTGTTGATAGAGTTGAGTTCATGTCCGACTTAGGCATAACCTTTTCTTCTGATTTAGCTTTTACTAAAGACATTGATTGTATCATTACAAAAGCTTACATTATGCTAGGTATTATTAAGCGCAATTGAAAAGACTTTTGCGACCCGCTCAAGTGCCATTCTGATAGGATTGAGAGTTTTGAGAAGCATTTTGTTTTTTACGCTCTTCGTGGATTACCCACTGAGCGAGTGCATCATATATTCTCCCACCTTACAATGATCGTTGTAATTTATTAAAACTACAACGTTTGGATCACCGACAAGACATTGCATCTGCTATCTTCGTTCACGATGTTTGACTTCCCGAATAGATTGTGCCGAATTACTTGCTTGTTTCAATATCTACGCTCCCCTATGCTGTTTACGCGGTCGCCGTTTGCTACATATTGATCCTGTCTCTACGAATTTTGCACTTTTGATAGGTCCCTAACGAAAAAAAGGAATATAAGAGAATGCAATAACTGGCGATGTATCTCCTGAAGTAGCAGCAATGATCTTTCTTTTACGATTTTCAAAAACAATTGATCAACTTCAAAGAAATTAGCAAGCTGATTTTAGACCAACAAGAAACAGCACAGAACATATCAATATAATCAACGATGCCGCCACAAATTAAAAAAGCAAACTAAACATAAAATTTAGCAAGAGTAAAAGTTGTATTAGTGTCAAAAGTTATATTAGTGTGAGAATATAATTCATACCTAAAAATCATCTATTTCACTATGCAATTTTTTTGTTATTTTTGTTATTAATAAGTGATAATACAACACTGTTGTATTGTCGCTGTGGGAAAAACGTTGTTATGGCAATAGCCTACTATTTATTATTTTTGGCGATTTTTATTAATAAAAATAAATTCATTAGAATCAAAGTAACACACAACAAAAACAAAATTCTTATATAACTATCTGTCAACTTATGCAATTACAAAATATTTGTGAATCAGTATTGATTACTGCTTGATACAAAGATGGATAATTGTGATAATCAAAGATGGGGAGAGTGTACAAATAAAAAAATCGAAGAGTTAAATCTCAATAGTGTTCCTTTAAACACGGAACGAAATAAGAAAAGTATTTGGAAACAGTTTATGGATTTTTGTGCAACACGTCAATACACAATTGAGCGAGACACATCAATTGATATGCTCGCGTCATATTTAAAAGATTATGCATGCAATATGCGTAAGTCTAACGGAGAAAATTACAAGGAAACTGTAATTAAAACTATTTGGAATACGCTAGCGAAAATGCTTCAAGAAAAATATTATGCAGAATTTAAAATAAAATTTGATCCATTTCGTGATATTGAGTTTAAACAGGCAAGATGTGCCAGAGATTCAAAACGGAAACAACTTCAAAGTGAACCGAACAAACGGAAATTAAGTGCTGTAGCTTTTACGTCAAATGAATCTACTTGTATGCAAACGTATTGGGATGAAGATAACCCTTATGGACTTCAAAAGAAATTCTTCAACATTGTTGCGACAGATTAGCGTGGCGTGGTAACGAAGCCGCGTTTGCTTTAACTCATTATTTTAAGAGAATTACAGACCATTTCGGTAATGATACGGGACGAATTGAATATAACCCTATATTCACCAAAACTACACAAGGAGGTGCAAGCCGTTGTGCTAATAGTAAGTGGCTCACGCAAAATGTGAATAATATCAACGTTTGTCCCGTACGATTATTCAATAAATTAATGAATAAACGGCCAAATCATGTAACCTCCGAAAGATTGTTTCTTACACCCAATCCTTTCTGGAAAAATTCAACTGGAAGGTGGTATAAAAATCTTCCTGTAGGTGTCAATGAATTATCAAAATGGACCAAACAAACGGCCCAGGCAATTGCAATTGATGTGCAAAATAATAAAATCACCAATCATAGTCATAGATCAACTGCGGTTACTATAATGGCAAATGCGGGTATTTCAGATCAACAATTGATTAAAATAACCGGCCATAGCAGTGCTAATTCAATTCAGCCATATTTAAATATGCAGCCAGAGCAACACAACAATATTCTAGAAAAGATGCGAGGAAGTTCTGCTGAGCCGTCAAAAGCTGTAAACCCAATCGTTTCATCTAAAATTAACAACAAAAATGAAGGACAATTCCGATTTGAAAATTGTACCTTCAACAACTGTCAGTTCTAAATATAATATGTTTCAATGGTATTCTTGCATAATAAATAATTGTTATTACAAATATAATCTTTCATGTTGTGAATTTAAGTTTTATCTTTCACACCAATTCATTATATTCTCCACCCAAATATAACTCGTGGTCCTCTTAAGAATCGATAATTTTTTCCAAATGTCACTCATGCGTATCCCAAGCTTTAGAAAATGCAACTCGTGCTGCGCACTCGTTGCATTTTCGTCGCTGGGATACGCATTCGTGACATTTGAAAAAAATGATCGATAATAAGCGGACCACTAGTTATATTACGTCTGAAAATAAGTGAAATTTTTGAAAACTTCCACTTTATTTTGCAATTTATTACGAAAAAGACAAAAACGCTGCCCAAGCCCGGGAAAAATTTGTGGTGTTTACGGTCAAGATGGTTTATTGAATGCAACAGCATGTATGGTTTGCTCGCTTCCGTTCTGGAAATTTCGATGTCAAAGATGCACCTCGCTTTGGTCGACCAATCACTGAAAAAGTCAATGAAATTTTACAAAAAATCGAAGAAGACGATCAATCAGACAAACGATTTCAAAGAAAGGGTTGACACCCCATAAGGTTATGCTGTCTGTTTTGAGGATTGGAAGGGAATCGTACATTATGAGGTTTTAGAACCAGGTGAAACGGTTGATTCTTATCTCTACTGTCAGTAATTAACTACCAAATGGCCGGTGAAAATTATTAGACATTTTGTAGAAAATTGTAAGCAAGCACGCAGTATTACAATTCAGGCACAATTTAAACACACGTTTTTATTCAATGAGACTTGAAAATGCGATTAAGACACATTGACAAGTTATAAAGTATATATAAAAAAAAAAAATATATAAAGGCCAAGTTACACTACAAACAGAATAATTTAACTTGAATGAACTTAGTGACATAAGATATCGTGAAATTATATAAAATAAATTACATTTTAGATTATTATTCCAACACTCCTCCTTAATCTAAAATTATTTTACTTCTTAATTTCTGAAATTGATCTTTTGCCAGTCCCTTGGTTAATAAATCAGCAACCATATTTTCCGTTGGGCAAAAAAGACAAACAATTTCCTTTCTGTCAATGTATTCCTTAACAAAATGAATCCTCACATCGATATGCTTGGAGCGATTAGTAAATTTTTCAGTCTCGATCCACTTCAGTACACTTTGACTATCTTCATATATTTATTGTGCAATCATCACCGTTCCAGTTCAAATCACTTAAAAATCGTTGGAGCCACACAGACTCTTTACAAGCTTCTGCTAAAGAAACAAATTCGGCTTCTGTACTTGATAAAGTCACACAATTTTGTCGTTTACATGACCAACTGATTGGTCCACCAAGCAGAAAAATATAACCAGAATTCGATTTACGACTCTCACGGCATTCAGCCCAATCTGCATTAGCATATCCGACCAAATTAAATTCCTCACATAAACTACCCAGCTTTAGCTTCAAACTTAAAGTGCCCTTCAAGTAAGTACTCACTTTCTTTAATTGATTCCAATCTTTTGTCGTTGGTTTGGCCAATTTTTGCGATAAAATTGTCACGGCGGCTGCGATATCAGGTCTGGTATTGGTGCAAATATAGAGCAAACATCCAATAGTAGCTCGATATTTGTCAATGCTAACAAATATTTCATCACATGGATCTTTATGATATGTTGGGCTAAGTGGAATATAGGATTCCTTTGCTTCATCCAATGTGAATTTCCTGACAACATTCTTTATATATTTTTCCTGATCCAAAAGAAAATAATCACCGTCAAATATTACTCTAATCCCAAGATAATTATTGATTTCGCCCAATTTTTCAATTTCAAAATGTTTTCTTAATTTATCCTCAACTGTTTTTGACAAAACTTTCGAATTGCTGATAATTAAAATATCATCAACGTAAATCAATACATGTACTGCTTCCTTTGATGACGGATTTTGATACGTATACAAACAATGATCCGCAGTACTTTGTTTTAAATTGCATTTAATAAGAATATTGTGTAAAGTCTCATTCCACACGCGAGCAGATTGTTTCAAACCATAGAGACTTTTCTTAAGTAAACAAACTTTGTCTTCTTCACCTTGTTTCACGAAATAAGTTGGCTGACGCATATGTATTTCTTCTTGTAATTCTCCATTCAAGAAAGCGGTTTTTGCATCATAATGGTACACTTTCATTTTTCGACTAGCAGCAATAGATAATAACGTACGAAAAGTAGTATGGCGCGCGACGGGTGCGAACACCGGATCATAGTCAGTTCTAAACTTCTGACTGAAACCTTGAGCAACCAACTTAGCTTTGTATCTTTTTAAACTTCCACCACTATCCGTTTTCAGCGTATATACCCATTTACATCCAATAGTGTTTTTATCTATTGGTAAATCAGTCAGAGACCAGGTATTATTGTCGACTAAGGAACTTATCTCATCCTCCATAGCCTGAATCCATTTATCCCGTTCATGACTTAATTATAATTTCCTGGTTCACCATTTATGACTACATTTACTTCCTCAATATAATATTTAGGGCGAACACCTTTATTTGGTCGATTTGAACATCTTACTACTGTATTTGAGTTTTCAACAACTGGATCATCAATAACATCTATTTCACTCGCTATGTCTTTCGATTTATTTTACCCGGCTCCTTTAATTCATCTACAGCACCCAAATTGTGATTGTCAATAACTTTTTTCGAAATTTCTAAATCTGCATCGATACGTTCTTCAACATCATTCTGGTCAACACCGGACTTCTTTCTGTCATTACTATTATTCAATTTACAAGAGGAAACATTAACATCATTCATAAACTTAACATCTTTTGAAATCACAACTTTCTTTGTCGATGGCACATATAAACGATATGCTTTTGATTCAACATCAAAACCTAACAAAATAGTTTCTTTTGCCTTTACGTCGAGCTTCCTTCGCTGTTCGTGAGGAACTTTAACGAAACATTTGGATCCAAAATTTCTTAAGTTCATATAAATAGGTTTTCTTTTAAACCAATATTCATATGGAGTTTTGTCTACATTTTTCCACGGAAGCCGGTTTTGTAAAAAATTCGCTGTCATGACTGTTTCACCCCAGAATCCTTTTTCCATATTTGCACCAAACAAAATACACCTAGTCATTTGGATCAATGTGCGATTTTTCCTTTCCGCTAGCCCATTTTGTTGAGGTGAATATGGAGCAGTACGTTGAATTATAATACCTTCTTTATTTAAATAATCAATTATATCTTTACTCATGTATTCGCCGCCTCTGTCACTTCTAATCGCTTTTATCTTTTTATCAAACCGATTTTGTACCAATTGATGAAACTCTTTGAATTTGTCAAATACTTCTGATTTTTCTGACAACAGATAAATGGTTGTGTATCTAGAAAAATCATCGACGAATGTAAGTACATATCGCTTACCCGCAGGCGTAGACTTTGCATGGGTCCACATATGTCAGTGTGGATAAGATCAAGAATGTTCGTTGATCTCGAATATGACTCCTTCGGAAATGGTAAACGTGCCAATTTACCCTCAACACACACTTGACAATCATGACTACATTCTGGATCACACTGTAAAATTGACATACCTTCAACAAGCCCACTTGTTTGAATCCCCTTTACCATCTCAATATCTCGATGTCCCGATACACGGTGCCATTGATGTATACATAATTTTTCCTTATTCTCAATCAAATTTACCATATTGTTCTACGTTCTCATAATATACAAATTGTTCTTAATATCACCAACCGCAATCTGTTGTTTTCCATTTGGTGACCATATTTCACAGCTACTTCCAGAGAAATCAACGTTAAAACCTCCTTGTGTTAGCTGTTTTACAGAGATCAAATTACTTTCAATTGATGATACATACAAAACATTTTCAATCATGACCTTCGTTGCTTTGCCATTATTATTTATAAAATTGACAAGGAATCTTTCCTTTACCAATTGCTTGCACAACATCTCCATTTGCAACAGAAACTTTTTATTTGTGTGAATTATCAAAATCAATAAAACTTTCGCAAATACAGCAAATATGGCAAGTAGCACCGGAATCTAGAATCCACCCATCACTTTTACCAACCAAACACAAATAGTCATTGCATTCATCTTTGTTTTCAACCACATTTGCGTTTTGTCCATTTTTACTTGATTTATTATCCTTTTGTGACTGATGAAATTTTCTACAATTTCGATTAAAATGTTCAACACCACCACAATAATAACATTTCAATTTTTCACTCCCTCTATTTGTGTTTGAAAATTGTGAACGTTGAACATAATTATGCGTTGAAACGCTCATTTCGTCTTCGATATTCTTCAATAATCGTTGATTGTATACAACTGGTTGACAATTCTTCCTCATTTTTACTTTCCATTGCGACGATTAATATATCGTAGCTCCTAGGTAACGAACCAAGTGATGTTGCATTCATAAAAATATTTGAGGTTAGTTTGCCATCACCCAACGCCAGAAATTGTTGAAATAATTCATTCATATTTTTAATATGAGCCTCAATATCGCCATTTTCATCAACTTTTTGCACCATAATTTGACGAAGTAAACGAACTCGACTACCTGGAGTATTCCGTTCATGCATTTCTTTCAATGCATCCCATGCGGTTTTTGCTACGGTCTTTCCCCGTAAATGCACATACTGCGATTCGTCCACCATTAGATTTATTGTGTTTAAAGCTTCGCCATTCTTTTCAACCCACTTTTCATCTGCTTGAACAGGTTTCACATCTTTCACATATTGCCATAAACCTTGCACCTTTAATATTGTTTCGGCGCGGAAAGCCCAATTAAAATAATTTTTATCTGTTAATGGCGTGAAAGAAAATTTCGCATTGCCAAATGAAACAGCCATTATAATCCACTTATAATCGATTAAAATATGTATGATACTATTTTCACTATTACATCTGGGCCCATAACCTATTAGAAATTTTGTAGAAAATTGTAAGCAAGCACGCAGTATTACAATTCAGGCACAATTTAAACACACGTTTTTATTCAATGAGACTTGAAAATGCGATTAATATATTGACAGGTTATAAAGTATATATATAAAAAATATAAAGGCTAAGTTACACTACAAACAGAATAATTTAACTTGAATGAACTTAGTGACAATTGTAACTTAATTAATGAAATAATGAATTGAATTATACTTTTATTGACTACAGAGACATCTGTGTAAACTAATTTTATTTACTCGCTCTCTCTTCTCCTTGACTATTTTCATCGGGTAACATAAGGTAATAAATATGGTCGGAATCTCCGTTATAGATATTTAATTTAGAATACACTACAGTGGTGAAGTGACAGTGTGTTGTGCACGTTACTACGATAGTTACAAAAATAATAAAATACAAATCAGATCGGGTTATGTTATATTCTGGGTAATGTGTGTATGATGGTGTATGGTATTGTGTGTATAATGCAGGGGTGGTGGTGTAGGCGTTTGGTCCGTGCGATAGTGGAATTCTTGTGAATGTGTAACGTGTGGTCTCGCAACATCGCTGCGTATCAGAACGACGTGCCCGGGTAATGCATCACAGAGGATTTCTCAGTCTACGACGAAATACATGAGAACAACACATCGGTCTCCGACGAAATAATACCGATGTGTCTACGCACCCGACGTGTGAATGTGAGCCAACCGTCCCACTACCGTAACTATTCTTGGGATTAGCTAACTACTGTTGGTGTGTTCCAGAATATGGTGGTTTGGACGAAATAGCATATAACGTCTGGTTGATAAGATTAATTAACCCATTAATCATAGGTGGTAGTGTGTATGATATGACCCTACTCTAACAGTGGTTTATTTTCAGATAATAATATAACAAGGTATCTAGCTTATACTCTAACAGATGGTATCAATTCGACGGTGAGTACGTAATTTATATTTCGGCCGTTACATTTTATCATTCATTACACAATTAGCAAATTAAATCGTATAATTTGTATACATAAAATTATCGTGAAATTATATAAAATAAATTACATTTAAGATTATTATTACAACAAAAATCACATAGCCAAGTTTTTCGCCAATAAACCTCAGAAATTATACACCGATGGAATTATAAAACTTTCCGAAAACGAAACTGAACTTAAACGAAATTCATTTTGAATTAAAGAAAAATGTACCAAAAATTAACAAAAAAGTTTTTCCCCAACATAATAGTTTAAATTAATTTTTACTAATTATACTGTCATCTATAAATCAGCAAAATTCATAACTATTAAGGAACGTTCCCAATTCTGATTTAGTTAATATTTAAACCAAGCAGAGTTTATATATCTGGCCGCTGCGGTATTTGTCGCATAATTAAATAAAGCGAATATACTTTTAATTAATTACAGAACCATCTATACTTCAGATTAATAATCTTTTAAATTGGGCAAGTGTCTGAATAGTTATTAGGGCTCATTCCCAATTCTAATTTAGTTAAGTTTTGTAAAAACTAGTTTGTGCACCGTTCGCTAAAATATTAGTGGCTTTCCAATCGACCACATCAAGTACTTAGGCCTGATTTCCATTATGAAATATTTGCTGCGTTCCATTTAATTTGGCAAAGTACACACAAGTACTTCTGACTGCACGCAGCTACTCTTGCTAAATTTTATGAGTAGTTTGCTTTTTGAATTTATGGCGACTTCGTTACAAGAATATTTAGTACAACTAATCGGTAAGAAATGGCTAATCAGTTTTTAAATTAATAATTAATTTTCCAACTTTTCATGTTGTACGTAAATTTTTTTAAATTAATTTTTATTTTCGCAATTAATTTTCTGCGTTCCATTTACCATCTACTCCCAAGTACTTATTTGTACTTTGCCACTTCAAATGGAACACAGCAATTTACTGACAGTATAAAAAAAATGAAATAAAAATATATATTCGCGTGCTGTGTGAGAGAAAAAAAAACACTTGAGTATACTGACAAAATTTACTGAAAAATATAAGCCTGAATTCCACTGTGAATAATTGACTGAACTGACTTCAAGTCGAAAGAAGACAAAAAAAAAAAAATCCATTGGAGTGACAAAGATAAAGCATGTTTTTTTTATTTTTTTTATAGCACAAATATCTTGATAAATTTTGACAGCGACAGCAAAAAATAAAAAATAAAAAAAATAAATTTTTGGTTATCACTTGGAGTTTTAATTTGGCTTTTTCACCACCAATAAATTATTTAAAAAAAAAACGATCACTTTATTAAATTGCCAATAATAGTATTTAGCGATATTATCACAATTGATACCAATTTAACACAATTTACCTGTATACAAACTTTATATTTTTTTATTATCACAGCTATTTTAGAAGCAACCACCAAAAAAAATTATGACAATTACCATAAAAATAACAAACTTTTTAATTATCTTAGGATGCGGAAAAAAATTTGCGTTCGTACACAAAATTTGTGTGCTTATATTAGTTGGATAACCATAAAATGACTTCGATTTTGATAATTTTTGACCATAATTATGGCGATCCACTAATACAAACACACATTTGATGTAAGTAAAATCTTGACTGACTTCGTTTTGTGTTTCTTTCACACAACCACCGATTTTATATTTTTATCTTTTTTATCTCCCTTTATTTTGACTGACAAACTTTTATTCGCAATGGAATTCAGGCTATATGAAGCGAAGTATATTTTGTCAGTACTGGAAAAATATTTCGATTTTTCCATGCAATTTTTCAAAAAAAAAATAAAAACAAAAATGATCTGTGTCAATTCAATGAAATTTTCGATGTTTACGTTTTTATTCAGTAAAAAGTACTGTCAGTGAAAGTTTCATAATGGAAATCAGGCTTTATAAGCACTTACAGTTCATGTCTTTGTTAGACTAACTATGGCCCGAATTTATAGTCGTAACTATTGCTATTGTTATAGCAACGATTTTCGGATATCATTTCAAAATCATGTCTGAAATTCGATACGAATTTCGAATTTACTTGCACTATAAGCGTTGTTACATTACAAACAAATTTTATAGTGTTTTATAAATACGAAAACGTTACTATAACAGTTGTTAAATTTGTAGTAACGACTATAAATTCGGGCCATAGTAAATCTAACAAAGACTTGAACCATAAGTGCTTCTAAATACTAGCGGTGGCCGATTTTATTTATTTTGTCGCTTAATTAATTTAAATGAAAATTACTTAGCTATTTAATTTCCATCTATAAATGATTATTGAAACTATTTATTAAGGCTGCTAACCATAACAGAAACGAATATTGAAACAATTTGTACTGAGTATTTCAGTAAATATGTCATTTGAAATGTCATAAAATTGTGTTTGTTTTGATAAGTTGGTTCTTAATATTCACCGGTGGCTGGTGGTCAATTAAAAGATTACACGCAAATAAATAAATTTAATTTAGCATAATTAAGTTTAAAGTGCGTAGTAAATTGTCAAATATTAATTCAAACATTAAAAATTTGAATTTTTTATACAGGAATCTCATCAATACACCTCTAACCTCACAAACATGGAACAATTTAGTGGAAATGTTGAAAATTTCATTCACAGCTCTCGAGATGATTTAAAACACCTAGAAACTCAACTAGATCACATAAATAGTGAATTACTAGAATATATTCAGCTCAAAAATATGCTCGAAACATTCAAAGAACAATTTAAACAGGAACCACTTAAAACCCAAATGAATATAGGTGGAAATTTTTTTATGCAGGCCAAGTGTCAAAGTTTGGATAAAATTATCTTGAATGTCGGCTTAAATGTGTATCTTGAACTTACCATAGAAGAGGCGTTAAAAATGGTTGATTTGAAAGTTCGTGTACTAAACAAACATGCGGATGTTGTACGAGATGAGAGTTTGAAGATTAGAGCGAATATTAAACTGGGATTATTGTGTATTGCAGAGAAGAATCATTTGTGATTGTGTGAAGTGTTTATAATTGATTTTATTAGATTAGAGTTTATGTATAAGTAATACATTGTTAATAGATAAAATATTGTCAAGGAAATTGGCTTCAATTGTAAATTTATATTGCGTTGCATTTTTATTTCGGTTACACTCCCGGGTTCATTTTCTTTGAAAAATGCATTGTTTATTCAGGAAGCAGAGCTTCAATATTTTATTATTGTACCACTCATTTTCGTCGAGTTTATTCAATTCAGTTTGCTCGTAGTCTGACACCACTGAAAATAAATTAAATTGATTAAATGCGCCTAAATTTCGGCAATGTCATAAATATTTGTAACCAGCAGTTCTTAATCTTTTTATTTTGCAGCGTTTTATAAACTTTTCAAGCCAAATTAACTAATGTAGTCTTACTTTGGGAATTTTACAACAAAAACGCCGTGTTTTTCCATTCTAGTTTTTGTTTGTATAGAATTATTCTAGCAATAATTTTTTTATTTTTTTATTTTTCTATTTAATTTTTAATTTCAATTGATAAAAGTAAAAAGAAAATTATTTTCGGTTTTTATTTTGAGCATAATTTGCTTTTTTATTTTTACACCAATAACTATTCCAGTGACCACAACTATTAAAAGTCGATTAACACATTTTCAAACGGAATTAACGTTTCTGCAATTATAATTACTATTTTCAAAAAAATTTAACATTTACTCAAAACAAATTAAATTTATTTTTCAATTTAAATTCCCAATTTTTTTCCAATTTAAAATAACTTAATTTCAAACCAAATTAGCAATTTTACAAAATTGATTAACAGATTTTCAAACCAATTTGAAATTCAAATTATCTAAATTTGACATCAAATTAAACATGTAGAATTTCCTTTGTTTATTGAGGAAGAAATGGTCCAAACAGTTGAAATGATTCTCTTCACAACTAACATCATCATCTTGTAAACGGCGCATCGATACACTGGAAAAATGTTTCCGAACACTACTTATTGAATCAGAAAGCTAACTCTTTAAACTTCCCCACAATTAGACAAATATTTGAAGAATGTGTAAGTCCAAAAGCAATTTTTTTTTTTTCAAGAGACAATGAAAACTATCTCGCTTTTCTCGGTGTCTAAGCCAATCCTAATTTACTTTCCAATTTTTTCCGCTAACATTCGATTTTATTGATATTTTAAAAATGGCAATCGATTCACAATTTTCTCTTTCGTTTGATGTGAAAAACGAAAAATTGGGAAATATGGACTTACACATTCTGCGTTTCTCGACAACGATTTATCTGTTTGTATGAAGGTAACGTAATTAACTACACCCTTCTTAGCCTTGATGCATGCTACCAAAATAAATCTGTACAACAATAGCAACGCGCTTTATCAACAATTTAATATTACTTCAGCGCACACACGTGGCCCAGATATTAAAAAAAAAATTCAACCAGTCTAAGAAACCGTTTTTCCCAAATTCTACAAAATAATGTTTGAATATGCGACAATTTCTGCTCAAGGTGCCAACTATTTAAAATGTTAAATTCGGAAACAGAAAGATTGGTCTGCCATCGTAAATCACAGCAAAATAATCTCTTAAATTGAGATTAAACATCAAGAAACACTGAACTGAAATACAGTCCTAACCAGAATTATTTGTACCTGCTAAATTTTTGATACAACGTAACGCAAATAACTTTAAAAAATATATTAAGTATAAACTTTTTGAAAACATTAATTTTAATTCAATAAACTTAATTACTCTGCTTTACATTTCAATCAAACATTTTTTTTAATTTTACTTCTAGGCGAAATTACAGTTAATTTAGTTTTTGCCAAAATTATTTGTACCCACAAATTGGATGTCAAAATTATTTGTGCAATATGGAAAAAATCAAAATAAAATCGTAAATCAATTAAATTTAAGATTATTTTTGGCTAATTAAATAATGATATAGTCACTCTTGTTTTGTATGCATATAGTCAGTTTTGGATTATTCTATTTACATCTCGCAAGTGGTTCAAAAATTTGTTGTTAATCTCATTTAGAATCTTATCCCACTCGGTTTTCTTGGCATCCTGTTACACATTTTTGGTCTTGTTAGATCATGAATATCTTCCACTTTAACTTAAGCCTCCGCAAGTTTGAATCGAAACCCTGCCCTGGCCGAGACAAATAATTTTATTCAAGATTTTTGTATAATTTCACGGTAATGATTCTTCTTATGTATGGGAGCATTATCGTGCTGAAGAGCAAATTGGGCACCGACTAGTTTATCATCAACCAGGAATGTTACTTTATGATATAAAACGAAATTGAACATTCTCCTTGAATAGTTCAGTTTTTACAGCCATGTAACCTATTATTTGTTGCCCTAGGGAAAGTAACCGAGGCTGTATCCACACTAATTGATGCTCTATATTTATGTAATAATAAAAATATTTCCAATATTATCAAATTAAGACAAAACTCACTAATTTATGCATAAAACAGTTTTCCATTTCGTTTCCAGACGGTTGTTCATATTACGTTTGTGTGTATGCTCTATAAACTACAACTGTTCAAGGCCATATAGTTCAATTTTGATTTATTTCATGAGGTAACATTCCTGACAATAAACTAATTGGTCCTCAATTTGCTCTTCAGCGCAATAATTTTACCTTACCTAAAAAAAATTATTGCCACAAAATTATTCGAAAATCTTGAATACTATATTGGGATTGCCATAAACAATTAATACATTTGTCTATAAAAAATGCCGAAAAATCAACTGATTCACTAATGTTGTCTGTTCATTACCAATATTGCTGTTGCCCGTACTTTTTTAATTTTCTTTAACCTCACTGGTTTTATTTTTATATAAAGCTGTATTGTTTTTAATTTTATCGTTTGCTTTTTTGTTAAATTTAAATATATTTCTATCCTTTGAAATATTCCCTTTGCAATATTATCAGTGGGTTTTTCACTTTCTCTAAACTGTCTTGTCTCTGTTCAACTGATTCATTCGAAATTACTGCTTATTGCGCTTAAGACAAAGCATTAACTGATGTGCTGTGATCTCGATGCGGATCATCGTCGGAAAATTTATATGGTCGACTCGATATATAAATACGGATCACCGTTGAAAATTTTTGTGATTTGCGTTCGTGCTGTCGACACGAGTGGTTCAACTACATTGGCTGTTATAATATCAGTATCAACGTCAACTTGTGTTGTCGTAGTTTTGGCATGTTTCAGTTGTATCGCCACAAGTTTATCTTCGAACAAATTTACTTTTTAAGTGCAGGTTCCTGTTCGCCGGAATAATGGTTGATGCAGTTTAACAGTTGGTTGCAATTTAGTTTTTCCCGCTATTTCGGTGTATTTTCCGTTTTGATTTGATTTTGTTTCGAGATAACACCGTTTTTATTAAATAAATTTAAGCTCAGATTAATTGCCATTGTTCTTATTCGATGATGACGAATTGTTAAATGAATCCTCAAGTGATTTCAGATTTGATGACGACGCCGTGCCGGTTGGTTTTTTTTCGGTTGGAACACTATATCTGAGCCGCTCACATCATTTTCAACGTCAGTCTTTTCTTAGCCTAAATCTAAGGACACTTTTTCACAACAATCACTTTACTTACTTATCCCGTTATTTATTTTATCATTGCTTAAATTGAAATATTATTTTCGAAGCATGATTTTCTTCAGGCAATTTTTCCGATTTGATTAGTTCAAAAAAGTAATGATGACATTCTGATGGGCTTTATCAAATTCGCTATTCACAATTTTCGATAGTTAGAAATTCCACCCATCCGTTCTCTAGAAGCGCTCTGCATTTATTAATTTTCATTAAACGAGTGGTGTCGCTGGAAGTTTTCATTCGAGCTTTAATATTTTTAGAATTACTCAATATGCGGTTAATGGCTATAGTTTTCGCCATTTTGTAGCCAATTCACAGACCGTAATTAATTTCATAAAAAATTCGAAAATTTCACAGTTATTGTTCGAAATATTCTCAATAACTTTCCACTTCAACTTTCTCACTATCGCAGTTTAAATAACGATTTTTGTTAATACTCGAATGTATATTAAATTTTGTCACAGTTTTATTGAATTTACTCATAGGTTTATTAAAAAAGGGCGCCAATCCAGCTCGAAGGAATATGAAAAATGTGTCGCCAATGAGTCCGGCCTAAAGTTTTGCATAATATGGTTTTGTAAGGCGCAATTTAAAAAAAATATCTCTTGTCCGGTTGTAAAGCGGTGGTCAATTTAATTGTGTAAGAATTCTCCGTATCCAAATTAAGCAGCAGGTCGAATGATCGTGTTTGATGATCTCTCGTTTCCAAACCTTAGGCGAATGCCTAAGAAATCGAATGCAGGATATCTCGTATCCAATTACCATATTTTAATCTTAATTGTTCCCACTTCCCAGTAATTTAAATTTAAGGACAAAATGGGTTAGAATCACCGTTCACAAGTTTTTCGATAGTTAAAAATTCCTTCCACTCGTCTATATTTAATGGAAGTACTTTTACGGGTCGAAAGTACCTCGGTACTTTTTCAAATTAAAGGAATGAAGAAAGTCCCAACCCACCTAAAATATCATCCCTTGTTCAGTCACACCATGAGGGAGTGATTTCTGGTGTAGTGATTGAATGTGTTGTGAGGTAGGGTCCTAGCGGCGGGTCGATTTTCCATCTCTTTCCGGTCGGGTTATCCACTTCGGCAGGCTGTCGGAGGGAGCAGTACGTTACATGTGTTAGTCGGTTCCTAGAGATGACGGCTTTTGTCCCGTAAGGTAATCCAGTGGTTTGTTGCGAAGGAACCGTTCCATCCATTATTGGCATCGGCTGCCGCCGCGACTGAAAAGGCAATTACGGTAGGCGGGTCGATGATAAGGGGGCCTTCATAGCAGATTGGTGGGGGATCGAGGAGGACAGGACTATCATCTCGACCGACTGCACCCTAATTATCATTTGCCTTAACTCCTGAGGGCATGGCACACAGTGTTTCGTTTTTTCTACTTTTGTTTGTCTTTTTATTTAATTCCTTTTCTCGTGCGGTTATACAAGCATGGGATTATGTCTGGAAACCCTCACGACACACCGATAGCTTTAGACTACACCGCACCTGCTAACGAAATCTGAGGATTTCGTTACAAGGTAATAAGGCTAACATTTTCAACTACAGTATTGTGCATTATCCAATCAACTTTTGAACCTGAATCACTTAAAAGACTTTATTTCTGTTTTAATTATTATAAACTGGCACGACGATAAATTACTACAGTACATCAGATTAAATTGTGGTAAAACTAAATAAAATATGCGACATTAAGATCTGGCAAAGTAAAAAAAAAAATTTGAAGATCGATTTACAATAAAAAATTTGTGGTCAACCACGTTGAGATCGAGTTCAAGTTCAGTTAAATAAGAAAATGTCAGAAAAAGAGACTCGAAAAGAAATATAAATCCGTTACCACACTGTTTGGTACGAAGTGGAAGTCCAAACTCATATTTAAGGAGTCGTTCGAGAACACGCCAGGAACGGTTCAAGTCATTACCAAATACAGTAAACATAAATTATCGCAAAAAAATCCAAATACAAATTATAGAAGTCATAGTCCAGGAACAAGCCTTCGGGTAAATTCACCTCCAGTAAGAAGTTGGCACGGTAGTCCAAGCCCGGTAAACAATAAAAGAGGTCATACCTTCCATGGAAGTTATCCGACAATTCTAACTCTCAATGATAGCATACGAAGAGATGCGGGAAAAGATGAGGAAATGGCATTGTTTCTTATGCAATAAGCTGCGACACGCATTAATAGAAACTTCATTCTTATAAATTATATATCTGTAGGCAGTGATCCAGAAGTAATTCAATTAATTATTGAAGATCAGGAGTCTACATTATACAATCATAGGCAGGGATAAGTGTTATAGAGTAATTTTATACACTTAGAATTAAGAAAATGTAGGACAATTAATCAAAATAATTGGCTTAATGTCAGTGTGCAATACAAGCACAAGCTGATTAAACTCCTACTCTGGCGCACGTGGTTAGATATGTTAATACTTGATTGGAAAGAATTATTTAATAAAACAATTGAAGAAAATATTCATTTTTCGGTAACAAGGTATTCAGATCAAACTGTTGTTGTTTAACATTTATATTAATGACATTTTTGATCTGAAATTGGACGGGAAATTATTTATGTATGCCGATGATGGTGTAATAGTCTATTCCTGTAAGAGACTTGAAGAACTGAAAACTAGAATGGAGAATGATTTACTATAAGTTTAAATGAATATTTTGAAAAGAGTCATCTAAGAATGAATATGATTTCTAGAGGTGTCCCTGGCCTGACTGATTCATTTGCTTTATCCATTAATTTACAAGTGATTCAAAGAGTAAAGGAAGCCAAGTACTAAGGTAAATATCTAAATGAAAAAGTATCCTGGGATACTCATATAAGTCATATAAAAAATAAGCTTTCTCCATTTATTTTTATCTTTTACAGGCTGAGAAGTTTGATTCCAACTAATCTAATGAAGGATATCTATTTTGCCTTGCATCTGCTATATCCGAATTCCATAAGGTTTTGTGCCCCAAATAATAAAATAAGAGAGCTTGCAGTAATGAAAAATAAATTAGTTAAAATTATGTATAATTTACGCTGAAGAACCTCGACTCAATTATTATATGATGAGAAAATCATATCGTTAAGTATGAAAATTCAACTGGAGAGAGCGGTATTGACGAATCAATTGGCGGTATTAATAATTGTTGCTGAATACTCTGAAAGCTGACGTAACTCTGTTGCAGGTATCTAGCACACATAGCCATGAAACTAGGGGAAGCATGTTACTGCAACTGTTCAGTATAAACACTGAATATACATCGAAGAAATGGGGTGTTATATAGGGATATATAACTAACTGTATAATGCGCTTCCGGATGAGATTAAAACTTTACATACTATTGACTTTTAGGAGTAACTCAGGAAGCACCTATTGACTCTGGATGCACGGTTCAGGTGAGATCAGGCTTGGTGTGGCATTAGGAAACAAAGCATAGGTGCTTAGGCCGTGGTAGGAATCGTCGATGTTGGTCGGAAAATAGTGATATAATTTAATTAACTGATTTTTAAATTAAAAGTATTTCGGTGTATGGCTGTTCCTGAGTCTTGGCTGTGCTATTCATTCATTGTACTTTTTCTTTTTTCTTTCTCGAGTTGTTATTTGTTTTTTTTATTGTAGTTGGATTTTTCTCAACCTGTACAAGTGTATGTTGCACTTTTTGTTAAGGTGAAAAAATAAACAAATGTTGTGATAACTTAGATCTACCTTATTTAATTCAAAAAATCCACAATGTTTTATTTTAAATTAACCAACGCCTATTGTATTATAATTATTCATTTTCTGGAGTTACAAATATAATTAGCTATATTTACTGTCAAAATAATAAATATGTAATATTTTGGCACTAAAAATTGTATTGATTACGGTTTTCTAATCAAAATCTTGTTTATTAAGAATTTATTTTGGCTATTTTTGCTACTAACTACTACTATATTTACTTACTTGTGCTGCGTGATTACCACCATAAAGAATACTAAAATACTTTTGGCGATAATGACTTTCACCAATCACCCGTCAGCGATAAAATTATGCCTTTTCTCACTTCTGTCTTTGATATAAATGAAACAACAATAATTAATTTTTTTCAATTTTTTATTTTAGTTTTTAAATTGTTTTGTGTAATTTTTCTAAATTTTTAAAATTACAATTTAAATATTCAATATAAGTAAAATTATTTTTTGTTTTGTTCTTGTATAATAATTTTTTTTAATTTTTTTAAATTTGAATAAAATTATGCCATTTCTCACTTTTGCTTTGATTAATATTTTTTACATTTTCATTATTTAATAATAATAAAATAATTTGTTATTTAATTACATATATATGTATGGGAAAATTATTTATCATGTATGAGTGTAAAGTACCTATAAGTTCGTATGAATGAATAAAAAAAAGTTTGCATAATAAATAAATTAATTACTAATTTCCTTTTTGATTCAATATCAATAAACTAATTAAGATTATAATTTTCAGTCGACATCTAAATGTCTTAATTAAAACTAATAAATTCGGGAGAGGCTTTTATCACATATTCAATTTTAAATTAAAATTTGATTGTTTTCTATTTATGCAAAGTTAAAAAACGGAGTTAGTATAGTATACCGTTAAGCTAAAAAATTCGAACGTATTAAACTGCAAGGCTTAAAATAACTTTTCAGCTTTAAGAAGGATTTTAATCGAAAATTTCGGAAAATTTTTCATATTAACGATATGTAAAATCCACATTTGCGACTCTCAATAGTTTCAAAACTGGGGCACCATTAGAAAAGATATACGGAGCAGTCATAAAACAACCTCAGCAAAATGAATATCTAGTCTACACGAATATTAATTTGAATCGATTTACTACAGGTAACTTGAATTTCGTTACATTATAGCAAATTATTATAAAATTATATTACGTAATATCTAGTCTAAATACAAATCACCAACTTTAGCTAAATTAAAAGATATTCAGATTTTTACTTTATTCATTTTTTTGTTGAATATTAATTAATTCATGTAATATCTAATATGCTACCGGTGGTTAGACCATTTTAATTGTGTTTCGATTAACACGAGAAGTATATTAGTATTTACGAACAGTAATTCAACGAAACCGACTAATAGACATAATTCTATTTATTTAATTATATGATTTTAATACGAGTATGTTCCGAAGATTGTAAGAGAATTCAATCCAGTTTCGAACTGATGAGCTTATGATTATTATGTCTATCGAATTATATCTATTAGTCGGTTTCGTTGAATTACTGTTTGTAAATACTAATATACTTCTCGTGTTAATCGAAACACAATTAAAATGGTCTAACCACCGGTAGCATATTAGATATTACATGAATTAATTAATATTCAACAAAAAAATTAATAAAGTAAAAATTAGCGTACACAGAAATAGAGCTGTGTGAATATTGTGAAGAAGAAAAATTGTAAGAAAATTCATCTGTATTAGTTATGATTCGCTAATACTTAACGCACAGCACATTCTGTATATATAGAATGTAAATTGTGGTATAATCAGTCCAGTCGCCGCGGCCTGTTGAGAAGATTGATTTTCCATAATCATAAGCTCATCAGTTCGAAACTGGATTGAATTCTCTTACAATCTTCGGAACATACTCGTATTAAAATCAGATATTCAGATGTTTATTGAATTCATTTTTCAAAACTAATTTAAATTTCCTAATTTTAAAATGTTTTTAAATGTTCCACGTTTTTTTAGTTTAAATTAGTATTTTCGATATTTATTTAAATTTATTAAGCTTCTTTTTATAACAAAACAATTATTTGGATTTCAGCTTAATGTTTTAATAATTTTTTATTAATTTGTTGATTAAAGAAGCCGATTCGACTGTATATTTCGTCATTCTCAAGGGTACAATTTATACGTCATCGAAACTTCGGGTGGTTTTTATTAAAAAAATAATAAAAATCCAAATAATTGTTTTATTAATTTCGATATGTTCTTTGTAAATAAACTATATGAAGTTAATAATGTTGCAAGTATGAACATTTTAAATTCTGAAATTTGATTGAATTTTTGTTTGTAATTTCAGTTAAAAAAATTTAAGAATTTACCATATTCCGATAAATTTCAAAGCTCTCCGTATTTCAAACTTTTCAAATCAAAAATAAATATTCCACTTCTAACAGTGATCTATACCGATATATTGTACTGTTACACTATAAGAAGTTAAGCGATTAAGTGACAAGTTCAAAGTATTTGAATGTATGGGCGTAGTCAAGATGCCCAAAGATTAATTCAAGGGCAAACATTTAGTCTTTACGAGATATTTCGCATTTTCATATTTGTACAACTTCCATATTTACATGCTTTTAGTATTGGAAGAACTTACTTAAAAACGAGAACTAGTTTTTATTAAATCTACAGTCCCTTACTAAATGATAGCCGCACCCCTAATTTAAGATTTATTTCATTTCAAATAAATTCATTGAAACTTCTTCCTATGCAGAAATAATACTCTTCTCTTTACCAATGCGTACATAAATAGAAATCATTATTTTCTGGAGCGTCATGGGAAATTTATGGAGAACCCTCATTTAGTATGGTAATAAAAGATAGAGCCGCAGGTATACTTTCAAATTCTTTTGAACACTGTATCATTATCTATTCGAGCTTGTTGTCGTGCAATCATCTTCTTGTGTCTTAAAATATTATTGTGTTAAATATTATTCTGATTTCTGTTGTTGTTTTAAATATGGGTAGAAAAAGTAGTTTGACCGAGTTTGAAAAAGGACAAATTGACGCTTTTAAGAAAAATAATATGAGTAACCGTTTAATAGCAAAAAATATTAGTCGGAGTGAGAAGGTAGTGCGAAATTATTTAAAAAATCCGCAATAATACGGTTCGCGTAAAAGTACAGGCCGGCCGGCGGCACTTACTGATAGAGAAAAACGGTCAATTTTACGATGCGCCTCTAATTTTATTGGAACCGCGCGACAAATTGCCTTAAAAGCTGGTGTTAATACAAAGATTTGTAATGTGCGGAAAGTGTTAAGAGAGTCAGGTAACATACAAATCAAAAAACTACAGAGAAAACCACAACTGTTACAAAATCATAAAGACGCCAGATTGCGTTTTGCGAAGGAACATATGTCGTGGAAGAAAAAGTGGCAGCGCGTTATATTTAGTGACGAACAAAAATTTAATATGGATGGCCCTGACGGTTGGCAATATTATTTTCACGACCTTCGAAAAGAACCTCTTGTGCTATCGAAGCGTCAACAAGGTGGAGGATCACTGATGGTTTGGGGTGCAATTGGTTATAGAGGAAGAACGGAGCTGAAGTTTATTTCCGGTCGTATTAACAGCAACCGGTATAAATCCTTGCTAGCCGAAACATTACCAGTTGTTGGTGTACAAATTGGCGGCCCAAACTTTATTTTTCAGCAGGATAACACAGCCGGGATAGTAAATGACTGGTTTACGGAGGCTCAGATACCAGTTTTGAAATGGCCAGCAAGGTCACCTGACATTAACATCATCGAAAACATGTGGGGTGAACTTAGCAGAGTTGTGTATGCTGAAGGAAGGCAGTACAGTAGCGTTCATGAACTAAAGGCATCAGTACAACGTGAATGGGCTAATATTTCAAATGAATATGTCCAAAACTTGTACAAAAGTATGCCAAATCGAATTTTTGAAATAATAAAAAACAATGGTGGAAACACAAAATATTAATTGGAATAAAAAATCATTTTTATAACTGTGCGTTTTATATTTAATTTCTATTACAAACAATAAAATATTGTGTGCGGCTATCTTTTATTACCATACTTAATGAGGGTTCTCCATAAATTTTCCATGACGCCGCAGAAAATAATGATTTCTATTTATGTAAGCATTGGTAAATTGAAGAGTATTATTTCTGCATAGGAAGAAGTTTCAATGAATTTATTTGAAATGAAATAAATCTTAAATTAGGGGTGCGGCTATCATTTATTACGGGACTGTATATTATCAGAGCCTACTCTATAAATAAGAGCCTCCACATTGACTGTATTTTTTACTAAGCTTAAAATAAAGTACATACAATTTTTTCTTTACTATGAAACTATATGGGAAAACGATTGTTTTCATTTACATTTTTAGTCTATAAGAAATATGAGCTTTTACATTATTTTTATACGAAAATGTTCATAAAACATGTAATTTTATTTGATTGAAAAATCGAATCATGAAAATGTTTATTTCTTAGTGAAAATCCTCTTGGAATATAAACTATTGCTAAACTGTTTTGAAATGTTGTTGTTGTAAAATACGTCATAACATTAAATTTATTAACAATTATAACCATCTCTTTTTAGTCTCCTTCTAAAAGCATTGCCACATGACAAAAATCTACCCGAATACAGATTCATATCATGTGGCAATGCTTTATTAACGACTTTTGTTTAAACCATAGATGTCGCATACAATGAAAAACTTATAAAAAAAATCAAATAGGTGATCGAACCGGTCGGATTCTAAAATCGGTCTGATTTTTGATTTGGTTAAACATATTTTTGTAATAATTAAATTGTAATAAAAATTAATTTAATATAATTTGTTTATAAATTTACTAAAATTAAACCATTGCTTTGAAAGAAATTATGGTAATTTTACGTAAAAAGTTTTCTTTCAAATCGTTTACTCAGCCCGAATCCCTGTTGTTTTTAATTGTGTGTTAAGTGACATCTAGTAACGGGAATAATAAGTAAGAGCTGTTTTATTTGATACACCGCTCTTAAATGTTATGACAATTCAAATATTCTAAACAAAAACTTATTTTGAATGGGTCATTAATTTTTGGGAATAAAAATCGATGCCAAATATTAATCATGTTGTATTTATTTTCAGCTGTGTCTTAATTTAAATACAATAATATTTTTAATACTTGAGAAATAAATAAGGCATTTATATTACAGTTAATGTTTGTTGGTTATGTCGTTTATTTGTGATGCATAACAATCTGGGTTGATTTGATTTTTTTGATTTCTTCGCGCTCAATCGCATATTATTATAATTTTTTCTCTTTGACTCTCTTTGATTTATTTTAATTTTGGCTGTTCAACGTATTGTCTTTTTTTTACCATTGATTTTAGTTGTGAATAAGTGATGACGTCATTAAATACAATATTCTCTTTTTAATACATATTGTTGTTGTTGTAGAACGTTTTTTAATTTAATTCCCTTATTTTGTTTTGATTATATCTGGAAAATGGGGAAGCTTGAGAATCTGTACTTTAAATGAGTTAGTCATTGAGTTGTTTATTAGTGATTTCAGAAAAAATTATTTATCTAGGTTTAATTTTTAATTCATATTTTTTCGTCAATCGAAATCGCGTTTTTTCATACAAACTATGAAAATAAATTATTTTTTAGTGTTTCTATGTCCTTTATTTTAAGTTCATTTTTTACATACCGGCTCTATTCATATCAAGATGGTTCTGATATTACCCATCAAAACCGTAACACCAATTTGTCAAATGTAAAAGGAGCAACAAGTTGAACTCAGGGCATTAAGTTGGTAAAACAAAGCGTGGGGTCGATGTTATAGGCGAAGGGTTTTACATCATAATTGGAGTAAAATCTCGTGAACAGTTTGAAACTGTGTTTCGAAGCCAAAGGCAAGCACTTCGAATCTCCTTTAATATGTTGATAGTAAAGATATACATATACGTAAAGTTTGATTGTGCCTAAACCGTATCAGTTATCTACAATATTCACGAAATCGATAATAAATCTACCAAAGATATTTTGCAAAACCGCGAACACTGGCACTGGGGCAGTTCGTCTAGCTCAGCGGTATAATCCTTTCATCTATATGAAGACAATAAAGCTCGAATTGTTAATTTGTACAGAGGTGCCGAGTGAAGCAAATAATCTTATTCCTATTCGATAACATTACAGTGGATTCTGTCGATAATTTTCAAGCTCTCTTCCAAAAATCTTTACGTTTGTTCAGTACTTTCGGCATATTAATACTGACTGATTACTTAACCTACATAATAGACAACCAAATTACAATATTAAACGATTTTCCAAAACTTTCAAAATTTTAAATTTTTAATTAAAAGTTCATTGAAACTATTTTTGATAATATTTAAATTGGAATACAGAATTTTTATTTATACAATGATTTAATAAGATATAAAGCTGTGATATTTGCAGTTATAAATTTTATATAAATTTTTTTGGACAGAAATTTATAAATTTCCAATTATTAGAATTACACATAAAATTGTTTTTCTTGGACGGAAATTAAATTAAACTTAAAATAAAATTTAATAGTACAAAAATATAAATTTAATTTTCTTTTCGTTTCCAATTTAAACTTAATTTGTTGTTTTTTTCTTTTAGCTTATAACTAATAAAATTTTGATTTTAAGACGGATCCAAATATATTTGGACGTTTTTAATTTATTTAAAATACTACATTTTATATATTTATAAAGTAAAGTAAAAAATTTCAAAAATTTCGCACCAATTTTAAGCACCATTTAATTAATAGTTATTAAATTTTTTATTTTGGTAATTTATTTATGTTAGAACATTATAAGTATCGACATAATTGGATTTGTTTAAGCTGCAAAGTTACGACCAAAATGGCTTTACTAGTTCTTTGGTATGTTTGTAGTCGTAGCAAAATACAATTTATAATTTTTTAAAGAATGTTTTTGTTTCAACATATCAATGTTGATTGTAAATTTAAATTATTTTGCAAGGAACTTAAATTAATTGTTTGTTTATAACAATATTTTGATCGTTAAAACCGGTTAAACTTTCTCCTCTGGTTTGTTCAATATCACCAAGGAAGGAATACGCAAAATAAAATAAAATTGCCTTAATCATTTTGAAAGTGTTCCGTAACAATTAAATATCTTGGTAAAACACTTTTAAGTTTTATCAAAAAGTCGACTCAAATATTTTATTTCTGTTGAAAAATAAAACAAAAAAAGTTATTTTAATCGAATTTAACCGAATTCTTTGAAATGCATACAATACAGTTTTTATTTTATTTTAATGTTTTAATTATAAGCAAAATTTCCTTTGATTTTATTTTAATAATGGTAATAATTTTAATTAAGATTACTAAAAATGATAAGTTATTATTTTTATTGTTTATCTTAAGTTTAATAGGAAAAAATATATTTAGATTTCTATATATATTTCTTTAAAAATTTTAATGACAAATTTTTAAATTTCCACAACCATTTTTATTAAAATAAAATTACTAAAAACATGTTTGCAATATCAATTTTGATTTGGCGTTTAGTTATCAGCTCCGAATATATCGTGACCACAATAATGCAGCTTGCCCCCTTTGAGCATGAGACAAAAAAGCGCACAACGTTCGTTATTCGACATACGAATAAATATAGTGGATGCAATTAACGGTCGTACTATGTAAGCTCATTTATTAAATGCCTTATAATAAAATACTTATTTGACATTCGAAATTTGTAAACTAGACTGTCCTAGTTTTTACAGGAAAGACTTGAAAAGTACTATTTTCGAACGGAAAAATCGTACTGAAAGCGCCTTCTTTCTGGACGATTAATAAGAAATATTTTTGTAGTTATGTTCGCAGTTAAAAAAACATTATAATCTCGAATTTAATAGTTTTGCATTTAAAAATCAACTTCCAATATTAATTTTAATATTTTTATTGCAATTTTGTAGATAAACATTAATAAAAGCTGTTTTTAAAAGGTTAATAAAATATTGGCAGATAATTTCAGATGAAATATTCAAAAGCTTAATTTTTTATTGTATTGCTTTTGAATCTGACTAAAATGTTTATGTTCATTTATTTATTTATCAACAAAAATATGGCGCACTGCATGTAAATTTTGTGTAGAATTTATACCAAAAGCAAACTATATGTGTGCCTAAATTCTATTTTTCAATAAATTTAGTCTAACTACAGGTGGTAACCATTTAACTACGGTAGACTACAAACTTACAATTTTTCCAAATCTATTTAAAGAAAATGCACAGTAATAAAGCTAAATGCAAAAACAAAATAGAAAATTGTTTGAACAATTAACGTTTAATTAACGTACAAATTAACGTTTTGAATATTGTTGTTTATGTTTATATTCGCCACTTGAACTAAATAATTATGTTTACTTGCATGGTAAATAAATCGCTTGAATTTGGTTTTAACTCACAAAAAGGATGAAAAATTACCTAATTAAATACCGAAAACGAATAAAAACCATTAACAACATAATTCCGCTGACTAGACAATAGCAAAGATGATTTGATGAACCGCACTAGCTGGAAATATGAAACAAAAACCAACATCTAGGTAAGCATGTGCCTTAGTTTTTTTACTTGCTCCACAGCATGGCTTATAATTAAATTTGATGTGAATATCTTTTGAACAGCACTAGATGGAAACACGAAACAAAAGCCAAAACCAAGGTCATTGAAAACAGTCTTAGAAAATGTAGGATGCCATGGAAAATTTGAATGTATCGGCAAAATCGAAAATGTGTGACATTTTTGCGATATTCAATCGTTTTATTGTCGAGTTTACATTTTGCTGGGTCAAATGTGTTACATTTTTATTATGTTGCTAAAGTTAGAAAGTGTAGCGACAATCGTGCCATTGTTGGAAGATTGGAGAAGCCAACGCTACATTGCTAATAAGTTCCGGATTATTCTTAGTATCGTACAAAGTGTTTTTTCGCGATTTTTCGAGATGAGGTTATATACCAGTCGACCAGGTTCGGGCAGACAAAGAGTAACAAACGTTCGAGATAATGATTTTATAGTTTCATCAGCTCTTAGAAATCGCCATGCAACTGCTATTGAGACCATACGGCGAAGGTTGGATCTTCATGCACACAGACCTGTCAAGGGTTCAGAACTTCTGCCACAATAAAGGTTTGCTCGGCTACAATTTACCAGGAAACATAAAAGTTGGACTGAAATGGTCTTGAATTTGGTTTTTGTTTCACGTTTCTAGCTAGCGCGGTTCAAAAGATATTCGCAAGAAAAATAAATTTTTTTTTAGGGTGGCCCGTTTTCTGTACCGGTTAGTCTATTTGCATTACAAGGAACGTAGAAAAGCAAGAGCTACTTAATGTAAGTGGCTAGAGTGGAATTTTTGTAGTTTGGTCGTAGCTACCTGATGAGTAGACCAACTTTTCAGTATGAAACAAAACTACCAACATAAACTACTCATGGAGGTTTCTCATTTTTGAAGAGCAATACATTGGTATAACTCTTGGCGCTTGGGCAACAATTACGGGGAGGGGGAATGATATTTCTACTTTTTTTTCAGTAGATATGTTATGAGGGATTGGCCTTTTCATTTTTCTGATTTACCAAATCGAAAATATTGGAATTGCCATGAACAATTAATATATTTGTTTATAAAAAACCGAAAAAATCAATTGATTACAGACCGACAAATTAAAACTCTTCTTAAAAATCCTAATAAACCTTCCTTTCGTATGCATGAGATGACACTGAATTGTTTTTTTTTTATTTTTCAAATGTTTATTCTCTGTTTTTCTTTATTCTTTGGACACCAATACAATTACCTTCCGGTAATTCTCAAATTGTGACCAAAATCGCTGTCCAGGTGTCACAGTACCTACCTCGAAAGGCTTTTGTCAATTAAATCAAATTGGCTATTTTCCAGGTAAAAAAATAAACCCAACATAATTCGAATTAAATTTTGGTCAACAAAATACGCCTTATGTATTGCGCAACCTAGTTACCCCGTTCTAGAAAGAATGTTTTGCTTCGTTTTTAAGTGTACGTTAATGCATTTTAATTAGCTTTGGTTAACAATATGTTGTACTTAAATTAATTCAAGAAAATTAATTGTTTTATTTATTTTTTTAAATTAATAATTGTATAAAACACTCCTTGCTATGTATAATTATATCAAAAGTGGTAATGGTATAAAAAAAAATATTTTATTTCTACTTTAAGAAATAATTATCTTGCGATTTTTATTTATAGTTTGGATTCTGTATAAAATTTAACTTCTGAAGTTCAGAAAGTTTTAAAATATAGTTTCAGATACTGTCAAAAGAAATCATATTAAAAATTAAAAATTAAATAAATAGAATTCTGTCTATTAGCCGGTTTTCGTTGAATTACCGTTCGTAAATACTAAAATGTTTCTACGTGTTAATAAAACACACATTTAAAAGTGTCGTAAGACCGGTAGCATATTTAGAAATTACAAGAATTAATTAATATTCAACAAAAATTAAAAAGTAAAATTAGCGTTCACAGCTTATGTGATTGTCGTGAAGAAGAAAAAATTGTAATTGAATTTATCTGTATTAGTACGATTCGCTAGTACACAAAGCACAGGACATTCTGTATATATAGAATGTAAATTGTGGTATAGTCAGTCCAGTCGCCGCGGCCTGATGAGAGGATTGATTTTTTCATAATCATAAGCTCATCAGTTCGAAACTGGATTGATTTCTCTTACAATCTTCGGAACATATTAAAAATTAAAAATTATATAAATAGAATTCTGTCTATTAGCCGGTTTTCGTTGAATTACCGTACGTAAATACTAAAATGTTTCTACGTGTTAATAAAAAACACATTTAAAAGTGTCGTAAGACCGGTAGCATATTTAGAAATTACAAGAATTAATTAACATTCAACAAAAATTAAAAAGTCAAAAGTAATTGTAATTTTCGAATTTCAATCATTTATATTAAACATTTTTTTAAAAAAAAAAAAAAATTTTTTTTTGAAAAATTGCAAAAAATTACCTGTAGATGATCTTTACAAGATCGAAACTAGTTGTAATTTTAAATAAATAAAAGTAAATAAATTCAAAAATAAAATTTTGGTTTTTTTATTTTTAAGTAAGTGAAAACTGTTGGTGTTTTGTGATTATACGAAATAATATTAATTATATCAATCATTTATATTTCCGTAAAGTTAAATTTTTCACTCAGACGACATTGAATTTGCAGAATAGTTTTCCAAACCATTTATTGATATTACAACATGTTTAGTGTTGCGGACTTTTTAACATAGTATTTATAGTTTTACTTAAAATATATAATTTTTTTTTTTTATTTAAATATATAAAATTACAATTAAAAAGTTGAAAAAATGTCTATTAATGTTCCGTAAACTGATGGTTGAGAGTTTTAAAATATTGCAGCGATTTTATTATAATTGATCCACACAGCATACACCCAAAACTAGTTAAATCCACGTGTAAAAACCTAAAACGAAATAAACGAAAAAATGGAAAAGCATTAGTAAAGGGTATATAATGTACAATAAAATGTGTTTATGTGTGTTTAAACATCAATTCTTAATCTCAATCACTTATAAATTTGTCCGCATTTAATCGGGAATCTTATACAATTTGATAAATTTGTGAATTTTTTTTTTTCGTTATATAAAATAAAATAAGTCATTATCTCCTACAATTTTGTGGTTTTAGTTTTCAGATGTGCTTTTAATGTCATATAAACCATTAAAATGTAAGTTCACGGTTAATAAATTTAAATTTTATAAAACATTAATGAAAAACAACCTATGGTAATATTATGAGAACATATAATTTTAGGTCAATTTAATAATTTATTTCCATTTCCATTAATTTTATTTGACCTAATACCGAATGTAAATTTGTTGTAAAATTAATTAATTAAAATTTTGCATAAATATTTTTTTGCCATTTTGTATTTCATATTAACACATTACTCGTACTTAACGCTACACAAAATAATGAATGTTTTATTCTATAAATTTAAATTTCTATTTACTTCAAAAACTAATTTAAAATCGGTCGAAGTAGGAAATGCGAAATAATCATCTTGCAGAAATTGGGACTCAAATCTCATGTGATCACTTCATTGTAACTAGAAACCAAGCCAATAGTGCTTTTGAAATTTGGTGATATTAAAATTTGACAGAAACATATTTCAGCTTAGATAGCTTTTCAGTTTATACATGCATATTTCAGCTTAGATTTGGTACTCATTTTGAATATCCCTATTAAATATTTTAAACTTAAACCACTTTTTTGTAATTTATTGACGTTAATTTTGTCACGTTTGGTATAAACAAATCAACATTTTTGTTTTTTTAATTTTAAGTAACATTTTTTATTTGGCAACAAGACATTTACGCAATCAATTTTCTGTAATCAAATACGCTATTCTTACTAACTTGCGATTTACCAAATTATCGAGTATGTGTAAACTAAGTTTACAGAGAGGCTATTTGCGAATTCGATCTGAACGTTGATTTAAATATGAAACGAACGAATCTGATTCAATTCAAATAAGAATCCAATATTTCGAAGACTCGAATACGTTTGAAGCGAATTCATAAATAGAGCCCCAGAAAATAATGTTTCATAATAAAGTTTTGTTATTTTGAAACTATTGTTTATATTTTCCCCTTAAACGATCACAAAATTCTATTAACGTGAAGTTTATGACATCAAGTTTATGAAGTTTATTCAGGTGAAACGCTACACAAAAACCTTACAACAACTAGTGTACTATAATACAAACTTTAAAAACCAAAATTACATTAAAAAGAGATGACTCCCGAACTTAGTATGTAAAGTTCTCGCCTCTGCTCAGAACTTGTTTATTTGATGATTATTAAGATTACCACTGGTGGGGTCTTAATAATCTTGAGAATGAAATTAACACACGATTGAAGGTAAATTTATTCTGATTTTTATATTTCATTTGCTTGACTTTTTATACAAAATTTATTACATTATACAAAGAAACAATAAAAGTATAACGTCTAGTAAGCATTTAAAATTGGCTTTGCCGGAAAAAAGGGGTTGTGTGACATAACACAAATAAAGAACAAATTATTTAATGCATAAATTTGTTATATGACCTGTTATATGATTCACGTTATTTACTGAATTGGTAACAACATACTCTGGGGCGGCTGTAATTCTAGCGGCGTTGGTTATTGGCTCGCCTGCTTGGTTGTTGTCTAGGTGTGGCGCTATGTTTGCATAGCTTCTTTATTGGCCACTTGTATATTGAATCCTTACATTTGACTGTGGCTGCTCGCACTAAATCATCTGTTCCGGCGTGAGTCTGGTTAACCCGTCCCAACCTCCAACGCGTGGCAGGTTGTTGCTCATCTTTTAATAGAACTAGATCATTTGTCATTAAATTGGATTGAATGGATGTCCACTTGTTCCGTTGATGCAGTTGGTGAAGATATTCTGATGACCACCGTTTCCAGAAATCTTGTACCATTTTTGATACCTTGTGCCATCTTGTTCTTAGTGTTGTTTCATCGATGTCGGCGCGTGGTAGCGCCTTGAGAGGGTTCACGATTAAAAAGTGGCCAGGTGTCAATGCAGTTAAGTCCGAGGCGTCGTTGGTGAGCGGAGTTAAAGGTCGAGAATTGAGCATTGCTTCGATTTGAGTGACGACGGTGTATAGTTCTTCAAACGTGAGGGTTGTTTCCCCTATCACTCTTTTGAGGTGAAATTTCACCGATTTCTCATAGCCCTCCGAAGTGAGGGGTATGAGGTGGAATAGTCTGCTCGAAAAAGTATGTATAGATTCCATATTTCTTTGACTTAAAGCTTCCTTGAGGTTTTCTTATTTATTATTTAACTACAGTTTTTTCTCCCAAGATTTAGAGTTTAAGTGTATCCTAACTTTGCCCTTTGCTACATGCTAATAATATCAATTTATCGAATATAACTTGCACGAACTCAGATCAATTTACGGGTAGTGAATATAAAGTTTTTTCGTTTCAAAATACTGCAACAATATACTTCAAATATATGAAATCCAACATATACTTATAGATGTGACTGTAACTTGCATTTTAGCATTTACTATGAAAGCTACTATTCTATAGGTACTAAGTATTGAATCTTCCAACGTAGAACCATTTGATATATATTGTTTAATTGACTGTCATTTAACTAACAACCTACTTTAAGCTAATTTTGTTGTAGCTGTGTTTGTATAATGTGTCTAAATTTATTAAATATTTTTTAACTCGGGCGATTCAATTAGATTATAAGTGGCCACATTGTTTAATATCGGATAAAAAGAAAAATTATTATATCCCTCGTTGGAATCACGTTGTAGTAATTATAAATCTCTGATTGAAAAACTTTGAAATAATTTTTAAAAATTTACATATTAAAGTGCGTGATTTAAAATAAAAATAGCATTAGATTTAGCAATGGACCGATTTCCCAAATGTTGTGTTCAGAGCAAAAACTAGAGAAAGTTAACAATGCTCTTAAACATTGTCTGCCGCAATCGATTGGAAGAAACGATAATTTATATATTTGTAGATCGTGCTATCTAAAAATTAGCTGCAAACGCCGAAAAATTGAAACAGAGCCATCACCAGTTCCGGAACCACTTGCATCACCTGCTACTCCGGAAACAGTCGCTTCTGAAGCTACTTCTATTAGTTAAAACAACTGTTTTAGAACAAATTAATCAGATAATGCCTGTTAATGGCAAGTCGCCAATATATCCGAGCAAGTTAGAAACCAGAGGAAAATATCGGCATCAAAAAATTATCGATTTAGCATCGTTTTTACCATCATCCTCAGCATCTTTAGTTACTGGAATTGAGCCTTTGCAACAGCTAATGACATACCAAATGAAGGCTGCTCTATACGATGAATTCATGGAGCAAATGAAAAGATCTAGCTACTAACCTTTCTTCCGAAATCACTAACAATACAACAAATTCAGAACGAGTTCAGCGCTACACAACATATGGTCCGAACAGCAAAAAAACTTCAGAATGAGAATAGTCCATTAAGTCTTCCAGAAGCTAGAGCCGGAAAACATTTCAATGAGGAACTTAAGCAATCGGTACTTGATTATTACAACGATGATGCTAGTCGGATAGCGCCTGGGAAAAACGATTGCTTGACTATTGAAAAAGTCAAAGTACGGAACAGGCTAATGTTGTGTACGTTGAAGGAGTGTTATGAGGGATACAAGATGCTACACCAGGACGACGAATAACAAAAAATTGGATTTTCCAAATTTTCACTTCTACGGCCTAAAAACTGTGTGCAACCAGAAAATAGTGGAACACATACAGTTTACGTCCTTTGTACAACTCAATCAGAATGTCAAACTAATTATTTGTGAAACGAGAATGGAAACTATAACCAAAAAAGAGATATCGCACTACAAAGATTGTTTTAAATCAATATTATGTGCCAGTCCTACATCAACCTGCTACCTTCTAGATTGCAACAATTGTTTATTTAAAGACATCATTTCTTGATTACGAGGATGGTATATACAAGTATGCTAAAATAAAATTTAACCAGTGGGTTTCAACCGACAGGCGCAGCTTGGAAAATTATTGAAAATCGCTAGATAACTTTCTGGGTTATTCATAATTAGGATGAAACAACTAATACCACACTAATATATTTCACTTCAACAATCTTGCTTCATCAAACAAAAGAAATTGGAGTTAAAGAACACGGAGGTTTTTTTTCATGTGATTTTGCCGAGAACTATTCATTTATTATGAAAAATGCAGCACAGAGTTTTCATTGGAATAATAAGCAAGCAACAATTCATCCGTTTGTAATATACAAGAAAGTTGAAGGAGAACTACGTGACTACAGCTATATTATAATATCTGATTGTCTTCATTATGATACTATTGCTGTATACTTATTCATCGAGAAGTTGATCCAGTTCATGAAGACAAAATTTTCTAATATATCTAAAATATTTTATATAACTGATGGTGCAGTAACACATTATAAAAACAAAAAGAATTTTATGAATGTCATCAAACACAAAGATGATTTCGGAATCGATTGTGAATGGCACTTCCACGCAACTGCTCATGGCAAGGGACCGTGCGATGGAGTGGGAGGCACCATCAAAATAATGGCAGCCGGAGCCAGCATCACCAAGGAATACAAAGCTGTAATAACCAACGCGCAGGAATTTTTCACACGGGCTAAAAGCTTAAATACACACAAGGAGTTTGAGTTTTGTCCAAATGCAGAATATAAATGTAAAGAAAAGGTGCTTTCCAAGAGATTCATGCAACTGAAAACATTTAAAGGAACGCATGGGTTTCATGCAGTCATTCCTATTGAGGATGGCTCTTTAAAATGTAAAAAAATATTCAAATTACGAGGATTATGTTATATTTAAACAAAAAATATTTATTCGGCTCTTATTTTTGTTTTTAACATTAATAAAATATTTTTATCAATAAAATTCCTTGGCTTTTAATATTTATATAGAGATTTAGAGATAGAAACATTTATTATTTTCCTATGTGTTGGAATATAACATATTTTAATTTAATTAATAAATTATGAATTTATTATTATAAATAATTATCAACGTGAAAACTTGTAACCTTATACAGTAACACTCAATGAAATTTTTTTCATATAAAAAGCGTGATCCGAACGCACCTAAACCGATTTTGTAAAACAACAAAAACTAATATATTCCTGGATTTTTGGTATATGTACGAATATTAAATGAGGTACAAAAAAAAAATTTAAAAAAAAATGCATTGTTAGATAATTGAAAATCAAAAATTTGGGGAGAATTTTCTCAGGAAAGAATTTAAACGTGATGCCATTTTTATATTTTTTCCTTAATTGGTATACTTTTACCTAAAAAACGAGGTATCTATCATAATTTTCCGATAACTACTTTTTATTTTACAGCCATAAATGAATTGCCATCTCCGCTAATTTTTCCAATATTTGACAAACTGTATATCGCCCAACAACAACAACAACAAAAAATCGTCTTCCATAATATTTTTTTAAACAAACAGACCACCTTTTCAAATTAGCAAATTAGGAAATTGTTTATTTCGTTAGGATTCTCATGCTGTTAGGTGTTTTCTTAAGACAGGCCCAACAATTTCTTTCTAGAAATCAAAATGCCTCTAAATTCTGACAGACATTTAGATTTAGAAGAAAATTCACTACACTAAACTCGTTTTAAATCAAAGCTTTCGACATCAAATGATAACGGTTTTAGTGTTTGATGGATTTATCTATTTACCAAATATGTATCTATATAATATATATATACATACATACTATATATACATATATATATACATAATATATATATACATATATATATATACATATATACTCTCATATATATATATATATATATATATATATATATATATATATATATATATATATATATATATATATATATCTGTGGTGAAAAGGTAAAGTATCTTATCTCGATTTTATACAATTTTCAGGAGAGCAAAAAAGCGGTTAAAATAAATCTGTGAAAAAATATATGACTATATAAGCTAGTTTTTCCAGGGTTTTCGTAAGATAATGCAATGCATTTTTTTTTGTAAGTATTAGTTACTTTAAATTTTATTAGAGTAATTAAGAAAATTAAGAAAAATGCAAACAGGTTATTTTACCTTTACAATTTTGTTAAAATAACTTATCTTATTTCACTTAAGCTATTTTACCAAATTTTTATGCATTTTCCAATAAATCTTAATAGGACATAAGTTATTGAATAAGCATATAATTTCAACAAAAATAAAAGGGAAAAATCCCTTGTTTGTAGATAAGTGGTTTTAAATATATTTTTTTTTGAAACACTGAAAATTATGTAGAAACAAGGTGTTTTACTAAAATTTTTTTGTTGACCTATATGTAACTAAAATGTTTTGCTTCCGAATTTTTTGATAACTTTATTTTAATTTTTAAATAAGATGTTTTTCCTTTTGATTTTATAGTTTTTTTTTCAAATAAGTTATTTGGACATAGTAATAACTAGAATTTTGTAATAGCTACAGGCAAACCGATTAGCTGTAAAAATAGCTAATTTTTAATAGAATATGATTTTGTTAAAATCTCAAAAATGTCTTATCTCGAGATAAGATACTTTACCTTTTCACCACAGATATATATATATATATATATATATATATATATATATATATATATATATATATATATATATATATATATATATACATATATATATATATATATATATATATATAAATATATATATATATATATATATATATATATATATATATATATATATATATATATATATATATATATATATATATATATATATATATATATATATATATATATATATATATATATATATATATATATATATATATATATATACATATATATATATATATATATATAAATATATACATATACTCTACACATACGTTTTGTATTCCAAATTTACTGCTTTTGCACTTCAAGCTCAACCTTAAGCAAAACAAATTCAACCTTTTGTAAATCTATTTTTGCTTAGAAAAGGTTGAATTTGATTTGAAAAAGGATGACCCTGATTTGTAGAAGGGACCTGATATTAATCTGCTTTGCTTTAAAGCAGTTTACGAAGAAACATTTTGTTATTCATAAAAATCAAGAAAAAATTGTTGAAACTAACTTTCTTCCTAGAAAAATGCCTAATCACGGCTGAAAACCATTTATCTTTATAATGAATTAGAGTACGTTCGATTTATAGTTTCTCATTTACCGGATCATTTTGATCATCGGTAAACGGTAAATAAAAAATGAATTTACCGGTAAACCAGATGGTGTTGTTTCTTTTGTTCTCGGTGAGATTCTCCTGATTTTGAAAATTCTCATCGCTTGCTTCCCTCATCGATTTCTCGAGATTATTAGAATTTAGCATGGAGATGAGATGCGTGATGTTCGAGACATGCTTGGTGATTCTGTGTTTCAAAACACATAAGTCGTATATGTTTGAGATATTCAAATATATTTGATTGTTCAATATTACTCGAGAATCTTAGAACCTATTCGTAGAATATGATTGTTGGATATTTACGAAATTATCCATTACTAATTGCAGGTTCCAACTCCCAATCTAATTCGAATTTTGCATATCGTTTTGTTGAGCATAGCCTTAACTTGTTTAGTAGTAAATATTTTGCATAATAGTATTAGTAATTTTAAGCTCCTTGAGATCGATAATTTTACGAATTTTCGGAATTTTCTGAAATGTTCTTGAGTTTTCTTACAGGCTTTCCAAAATTATTCATTAATATACAGATTTTTCGGTATAATTGAACTTGTTCGAGATCAATCGAATTTCTTATAACACAGAAATTATTCGAATTTTTCTGGGTTAATCGAAATTTTCCGCGGTTTATTCTAGATTTCTAGTTTTTCGACAATTTGAGGATTATTCAAGAATTTCGAATTTTATCATCTTTTGTACGGTAATGTTCTGGGATTATCTTTGAGTTTGGGGGAACTTGCAGATATTTAGTAGATTTCTCCAGATTATGCTAAAATTTCGATGTTTCTTCGATTTCCTAGGATTTTCGAAATTATTCAGGAATGTTCAGGATATTTACATTTTACATGGTGATGATTAGCGCGAGTAGGTTTCTTTAGGTTTACTTAGTTACGGATAATTCGATATTTGACAACTTTCTGGAATATTAAGATATTTTGAAACTTCGACATTTTTGACATTATTTCGAAATTATTGAAATTATTTGTTTCGTGTCAGGTTTGAGTATCACATTTCTTTTATGTATATAACATACTAATTACGGTGAAAAATTGTGTTTAATAGAATTGAAATATTGATTAATTTTAATTACTCTTAAAAACTTCCGGTAAATGGAAATTCGCAAGGCTTACCGATAAATGGTAAAGTTTTTTACCGGTAAAGAAACTATTTTTCACTGCATCAGTTGAGATTTTTTCTCGGACACTAACAGTCTACAGGGTCTTTAGGCGTTTGAAAATTCGGTTTTTGGAACTTGAATGATTTTTATCATCTTTAAAATTCATAAGAATTATAAACTTGTAAAGATTAAAATTAGCGCAATTTCTTAAATCCTACTATCGAAATAAGATAATTTTAAAAATGCGAGGCATAGAGGCTGGATAATGGGAAGAAATAAGTTTTTAATTAAAAGAGGACGGAAGGCAAATTTTTGTGTAAAATAAAAGCTTGACTTGTTCAGAGAAATAAGAAGCCTTTTTAGGGGCCCCAAGAAAAATTTTGCGGGGGGCCCAAAATTTGTAGTTAAGCTATTGGGTGTGCAACCATCTCTACTAATTGACTGAGATTTAGTAAAATCGAAAAATCAATGTTTGACGGGTCGCGCAAACATTTTGTTTGGCATAAACAATCCTCTAAGTACATGATGGAAGAAACATAGTTTTGGTTTTTGGATTGCTGAAAAAATGAATATTAAAATTAAAATTGTAATATCTTTAGGATTATTTATTCAAATAGTATCAAGGTGATTACTTCACTTTAAAATGGAGTCACATCGTCATAAGTGGTTTTCCATCATTGGATTTCAATGTTGAGGATGTGGTGGTTAACCTAAACAAAATATTCCAGTTGGATACAAACCACATCACTCAATCATATCAAAAAATAATAAAAGTTGCAAATCGTAAAAGTAATACGGAACCTATATAATTTTTACATATGATCGTCATGTTTAAAAATACTGTCATTAAATCGAATTTTATGACAAAGCTACGTAATAACGGACCGCTATATTTGGCTCAACTGTATCCAAATCAACATCATAATAAACAAATTTTTATTAATGAGCGGATGACAAAAACCAACGTACAGCTAATGAAAATGTTGAACCAGTTGAAAAGGGGCAAGCAATTAACTCACGTCTGGTTTCGCGGTGGAAAAATATTTGCACGCTTGAAAGAGGGCAATCAACCAGTTTTAATCAAAACAAAAGATGACATCACAAAATTAACAGCATATTTGCTCGACATCATTTATTTATGACGTCTGCAGAAATTAACACCAAAAAAGATAAACATTTTTTAGATTTAAATCAATTTATTTATGACACTAATATAAATGTAATTTTAGGTATCAACATCTTATATTTAAACATCGTTTAATGAACCAGCTTGAAAGAGTGTTACGATTCACAGAATCGTCCGCTTTATCAATAAAAACACATACACATTTTCAATTTCAATTTCAAATTTTTTTCTTTATTTTCCATTTTTTTCTTTCAATTTTCGTTGCTACTTCGCTCACTATCCAAATTTCGGCACACATCTCGTGCACCGTATCATCTGTCAAAAGTAAAATAATTAATAGAAACACATAAAATAAATTAAATTGAAAGCAAAATAAATAGGAAAAATTCTTACCTGTCACAAATTCCCAACAATAACAACACCAATACAAATGGTGGTGTTTTGGGTTTAATTAGTGTTCGGTATGGAGTAACTTTAGTACAGATGGCAGTAATTGCCTTGTTTTTTTTTGTGTTTTTTGGTTGCGTACATAAGTACAAGTTATTGAGTTGACATGGGGGTGGCGTCGCGATCGACCAAAACATAAAAAAATTGTTGTTGTTATTCAGAAAAATAAGTATAAAAGCGGAGGCAAAAATATAAATCGGTCTCTTTTGATCTTTGATCATGCTACCACCACCACACAGAGGACAACACATTCCAGGAAATTTGGGTAAATAAATATTAATAATAAATAATAAAGTTAATAATAGATAATAATAATATTAATGATAATAATAATATTAATGATAAATAAATAATAACATTATTGATAAATAATAATATTAATGATAATAATAATATTAATGATAAATAAATAATAACATTATTGATAAATAATAATATTAATGATAATTAAATAATAACATTATTGATAAATAATAATATTAATGATAATAATAATATTAATGATAAATAAATAATAACCTTAATAATAAATAAATAATATTAATAATAAATAGATAAACATTAATAATAACTAAATAATAATAAAAAAATTACCTGTGTGTGTGGGGGGAATAAAAAGATTTCAACAAAATCTGGGTGATCCCGAGGAACAACAGAACCAGGTGATTCCGAAGAACAACAATACCAGGTGATCCCGAAAAACAACACAAACAAATAGGGTAAGACGAACAACAACATCCTCCTGCAACTGATTGGCGGTTCAACGCGTACACGAAGTCTGGCAGCATACCAGACGTGTAGGTGTCTGGGGTAAGTACGGCAGTGACTTTAACCGGTGAGCGCAGGCCAAGATTTTTTTTGTGGGAGCGCATATTTTTATTTTATTTTAAGGGATCTTCGGGTAATGAGCTCATCGTCCGCAGATCACCGATAATCCACCGGGAATACCCACAGTGAGTTGCGAATCACCGAGTTAAGGATACTGGGAGTCAGATCCCTTGACTTACACGTCGGGCCAACCAAAGGACAAACAAAGAAACAATCATGTAATAAAAGTTTTGTTGGCCAAGTTTTTTTGTTAATAAATATTATTTATAACGTGTTTAAAAAAAAAAAAAATATGTGTTGTTAATTAAATTATTTTCAGGGAGTGATAGTGTTTCCGCGGAAATGTGTGTGTGCTTGTGTATAGTTTTTTTTTGTAAAATAAGGTAAGTGTCATGTGAGTGTGGTCCGGTACAAGTAGAGGAAAAGCGGCTTAAATCAAGTTTCCGTTCGGCATCGCCAATTACCAACCCTACAGACTGTGCTGGTCAGCGCACAAAGCCGCGGTGATGTTGGCGGAGATATTCTGCTTGCGCGGGGAGAACAGGACACGGTTAACAGTTCGGTTCGTCCATCATCCACTGCTAGGGTGTCGTCCACGGCAACGTGCGACACGAAGTGGATGATCGGATTGGGGTTCTGCGATGACCGGGTGCGGACTCGGGCCTGACACCAACTCTTTCTAGGAGTAGCCAAGGCAACTTGGTTGCTGAATTGAGTTGGGCGTTTAGGTTCGGGTCTTATATTCCTGGTCCCCCACATACCCGATTGTTGGCGGTGTTCTGGTCATGCTTCTTCCGCGTAACAAGAGTGGAAAAATTTCTATATTCATTAAAGTTGAAAATTGATGTAATAGTCTTAACTGAGACCTTTCTTTTCAACCGTCATATTCGTTTTTTCAATATTGAATTACAAATCATTTCATCTAACTCGTGAACAAAGAGGCCCGCGGTGGTATTACTGTTTTCATACATGTTGATCTTGATTTTGAGCTTAAACGCAGTGAACTGTAAATGGAGAATGAGTTCCTCATCCTCTACTTGTATATAAACTACCACACACTGATTTTAATTTGTTTTAAAACTATTTTGCTTCTCTTTTGGAGCAGTACAAACAAAGTGTTGTGGTTGGTGATTTCAATCTTAATATTTTAAACAAACATGAAACGGATGTGGTTAACTACAAGAATATCCTGCAAATATTCTTATATAAAACTATTAATAAAATTGACAAGAAATACTCACTAAATTTTCTAATAGTAACAGTAGCACTATCGATCATGTTTTGTCTTCCGTGCTAAATCAGTTTTGTTTACTCGTTTCTCCGACCGATCTTAGCGATCATGAATACGTATTAATCCGTTGTATGGCTTCTAATAAGCGAATGACTATTACCAATCAAGTAAAACTTTGTAACGAAAAAGCCGCATTTCAATATATTGTAAATTCTGGCGTGGGTTGCACTACGTTTCTAAACTTTTAACACTTATTGATAAATACAATTAAAGAAAATAGTACTAATAGGGAACGCGTGATAAATTTGCATGATTACAATATGCCGTGGATCACCAATGATCTTAAAGAAATTATTAAATCGCGAATTAAATTCCAGAAGCTTTAGAAACGGAATCCCAACAATTTGTATTTCAAACCCGTATTTAACAGTCTAAAGCAGCAATCTTATGATATGGTAATTAATCTGAAATCAAAATACTACACAAAATTATTAGAAGACAGTTTAGGAACATCTAAAACAATGTGGTCTGTTATTAATAAAATTTTAAAAAATCGTACTACTATAGCGCAAAACCCCATTAATTTAATTATTAATGATAAATTAGTCACAAGCCGAATTGAAGTTGAAAACTGATTCAATGAATATTTCAATAATATTGATTGGTTTTAATATTAACTAAATTACTCTACCTTACCGTAATGTAGTAACTACCAAATTTTGAAACTTTGAACCCACAAGACCAGAAGAAATTAAACTAAGCATTTCTAGCTTGGAATCATCTTGTTCACCGAATTAAGAGGGTTAACTCTATAATAACTCATATATTGTGTAGTTTTATAAACGAAACTTTTTTATTCAGCAAATTGCCTGATGAACTAAAAATAGCACGTATCACTTATAGACCAATCTCCGTTCTTAATACGTTTTCTAAAATTTTTGAAAAAATTGTCCATCAAAGACTGGAATACTGTCTGATGGAAAACCAATTAATTCACCCTAATCTGTTTGGTTTTCAGAAAAATTCCAATACTCTTTCTGCCTTTTTGAATTTTATGGAAATTATAAACAATAATCTAGAAGCTAAAAAGTGTACTTCAAATATTTTCAAGATCATATACTTTTAATAAATAAATTAACTAGTATTGGAATTAGTGAACACGCTCTATTACTATTACAAGATTATTTGTATAGGTTCAAATAGGAAACGATAAATCTGAAGAGCTGCTATTAAAGTGTGGTGTACCACAAGGTTCCATTTTAGGGCCCCTGCTATTCAATATCTTTATAAATGATATTTTCTCTTTGAACCTCTCTGGCAAAATTCAATTGTTCGCAAACGATGCGGCAATGATTTATGGTGCTAATGGCAGAATTACAAATGGAAGCTGATATGAAAATTTAAGTGGATACTTTAATAGAAATAAACTTCGTCTTAATAAATCAAAAACTAAATTTATAATATTTTCTCTTAGGCAACCACTATTTATTGACCTTGAGGAAATTATTCTAGATTCGGAAAAAATAAATAGGGTATAGAGAACATCTTTTATCTCGTCTTGCGTCTTAGCTTTAACTTAAAGTGGACACACCATGTGAACTCTACAAAACAGAAAATAGCTCCCTACATAGAATTGGGAAGTTTGTTCCTCATGCAGTTTCACTAAATTGCCATTTTTCGTACATTCATTCAAATTTATTATAACTAATTCAAATTTAGGGATCTTCAGGTAAAACAAAAGTAAATGAGCTACAGATTTACCAGAATCAAGCCTTTAAAGCCATTAACTGCTTTAACATGAGAACACCAACAACTTCACTTTATAACAATAGATTACTGCCGATATCTCAAATGATAGATTACGAATTTATTTTCTTGGTATATAAAATAAAACATCGCTTGATAAAATATAATAACGTATTAACTACAAAATATGAGATAACGGAAACTTCTAATCGAGATGCTGCGCATTATCGCGTACCAAATTATTTGCACAAACTATCTCAAGATGGTTTATTTTACTGCGGGTTAAAACTGTTCAACCAAATATTTGCATATAATTTGCATCTAAAAACTCATTAATAACTTAATTTTTTGAACTATTGTTGTCAAGTTTTGTCATAAATTTCACACAATAAAATTCTTGCCATTTTAGCCCGTACGGTACCTATTCCCTTATCCGTTCCTGTAAACATCAACATGCAAATGTCTTTCTTATAGTTGACATTTTTTATCGTGCATTTGTTTTACTAATTGTTTATATCCGCTCGTTTCGCACGAGTAATAATAATTATTTTATACACATAATTTGTATTCGCGTTTTAACGTTTAAAGAAAATCTTAGGTAATTCTTAATTAAACATAATATTGTTAACACGAACGAAAAAGTAATATGAAATTTGTCAAGGTCTACGAGTACTTTATGTCTAGTAGAATTAAAATTAAAATATTGAAGTTCCTGTAACAAGATTCGCATACAATTATTGTGAAAGATGGTTTATTGTTTTTACTGGTGGATGGAACAAATACAAGTATATTCATAAAATAACTAAAAATGTGGTGAATAAAATAACCAAGCATTAAATATTTATGAAGGGAAAGACTTAAAATAAAGCCAACCCTAAATTTGTTCATACGTATAAAGCTATTCAAACTATATTCCTATTTAATAATAACTGCTGCCATTTTATTATGCCAAAATATGTTTACATAGGTATTATATGTAATTTTGACATAATAATTATCTTTTGAAAAAAAAAAAAAAAAAAAAAAAACATAATGTAAAACGCCAACAAAAGTATATACATACTATTTACACAATAAATATTCTCTGTAATTGCATGACAGAATACAATCGAAGCAGCAGTTGATTAATTATTGAAATATTATTTATGGGAGAAATATTGTTAAAAACACGCAAATATAATTTTTAAATTACATGTATAATTGTTGATTGATAGAAATATAAAATGAGCTAATTTATCATAATGGCGGATTGTCTTTTTTTCATTGTTGGTGTTTTAATTTTATTTAACGTTAAACGATTTATTAAAGTAAATACTTGTCAGTGTATTGTTTTTTTGTATGTTTATGGTACAGTTTTGCTATAATTAAACTAAAAACTAATATTTGTATCATAAGATGAAATGTCTGTTTTTTTTAAACAAAATTTAGTTGTAATTTTATAAAACAAATATGCTAATCATGTGATTATTAATCATGTCGCATTAAAAGATAGTACTGATGGATCTATTATAGGTTTTTTTAATAAATAAAAATTACAAGATAATACTTTTATAATAATTACATGCCGCATATTATTGTGTTTGCTGGAACATGTAAAGAGTTCTCAAGAATGCAATCAGATACCAATATGGGGAATGAAAATTAAATTACACATAAACACATTTATTAAACTCATTAACATGAAAATAAAATAGATTTTTGTCTAACTATTTTAAATAATATGAATTTTTTATAATTAAACCAATAACCTTTTGTTTGCAGTGATCGATTTATACAAATTGATAAAAGTTTCGCAAATTAGGGCAATATTACGGATTACTACACACATTTTTCCAAAAAAACACTTGTTTTAATATTTCGCAAATTTTATAGGTTTAAAAAATCACTCGATCGATTTCGGCTTGTTAGGCCATCATCAGGAGTATCTACTCGAGTAGATACTCCTGATGATGGCCTAACAAGCCGAAATCGATCGAGTGATTTTTTAAACCTATAAAATTTACGAAATATTAAAACAAGTGTTTTTTTAAAAAAATGTGTGTATTAAGTGTGTTTCGCCAAGTGCCCACGACAGATAGTGTAAAAAAATAATACGGATTACCTAATACATATTAAAAATAAATTCGATGATTTTCGTAAAACCTATTCCTTTGTACCAAATCTTTAAATTTCAATAAAATTTAATTTTACTTTATATTTCTTTAGCTAGCTCGTACATATTGGTATCAGAAAATGTTTAATATGTAGAATATGTTTAAGAACGCAAACAATCGGGCGATTTTTTTATATACGTACAAAATTCATTCAAATCAAATATTTGAACTTAATGCTAAATTAAAAAAAAAATCCAAATACACAAAATTTATCAAGATTTAAACTATTTGGGATTTCATAAAGCGAATCCATTTAAACGTAATAACGGATCAAAGCGTTGTTAACCTATTAATCGACAATGTTTGACAATTTAAAAATGTATTCTTGTCCATCTCTGAGAATATCGACATCTCAAAACTTCCTTCTATCGGTAAACATTCCACTACAATATTCTGACAGGCCTACGTGTATACTTTAATTTAATATTGGGTTTACCTATTTAAATATCGATTATTCGAAAACTTCAAAACTAGGATCTTAAGCATGTATAAGAAAATCGATATCTCAAAACTTTCTTCTATCGACAAACATCTCACTATGATTTTTAGGTAGGCCTATGGATGTAGTATAATCATGCTCATCCGCTTAAATTTCATATTGGGTATACCTATTGAAATAGAAAGTTTTGAAATGTCGATTTTTATAGATCCATCTCCACAAATCCCACATAGTTTAAGTCTTGATAAATTTTGTGTATTTGGATTTTTTTTTTAAATTTAGCATTAGGTTCAAATATTTCATTTGAATGAATTTTTCTTTGTACATTTAATAAATTCGTCCGAATGTATGCTTTTTTAAACACTTACTAACACACTTTTGATGTTGTTGTAAAATCTAATAGCCATAGATAATTACTTTTGACGAAGAGCGAAATTATAATACTTCGAAGGTTTAATTAACAATTCAGTCGCTACAGCTTGATGATATTGACTGAAAATAAATGTTTCACAATTCCCATCCAGATCGAAGCTGAGGTTGCAAAACTCTTGATAATTTTGCTCTCCCGGCTATGATCCAGAAGGACCTAATATTTCAAATTTACAATTTTACATTGTTGGTATATGTAATATCGTTCGATTTAACCGTAGGCTTTTTTGCGAATTATTTCCTATTTGTTCAATATAAAAGCCGTACAATTTTCATTGAGTTGTGATAAATGATTGGGTTGGTGATTCTGTTAAGTTACCATTTCGAGGATCCATAAATATTGTTCCATTCTAGTACTTTAAGGAGTATGCACACCAATTCCGGTTTGATTACCAATTTCTAATATGGTTTTTATTCGTATAAAAAAACCTATTGGTATAAAAACTTAGGAAATGCGATTCCGGGTTAATAACTGAGAAAATAAAATTTTTAAGTTTTAGCCTTGAAAATCCAAACTGATGACTGTTCAATCATTCACAAAGGTAGATCCTATTATGACAGGTTGTTTTTTTTTGATCGTCGAATAGATAACTTGGAAATATAAAGTCAAAATAAATGAAATTAAAAACCAAAAATATTAAAACTGAATTTTCTTTCATATAAAATAATTAAGTTATTATAATAATATTGTAATTAAGTGACAAAAAATAAATAGACAATAAGTGAGTAATTTTAGTAATAAGTACAAAGATAAAAGTAAAACGTGTGCGTAAACAGCAAAAGCGCAAACATGCCCAAAATACAGTTAATGAATAATGGAAAAAATATCAGAAACTGGTAATTGGCAATTTAATGCCGCAAATTTAACAGCGACAGAAAAAAATAAGGAATGTGATTCCGAGTTGAATTTGATACACGATATTAGCGGGAAACGTAAGCTATCTGACTATCCGCAAGTCATACCACCTCCGCCCAAAAAAACACAAAATGACATGTCTGTTAGCATAATACAGCTAACAAATGAAACCATATTACTCAAAGAAGAAATACAACAACTCAAACAACAAATAGAACAACTGTTGGAAATAAACCATCAAATGATGAATAGTGAAATGATGGATAATCATAAAAAACTGAAACCATATCGGAAAATACCTTAAAACAAACGAAATTCAAAACAACAAAAAACTCAGAACAACAACAGCAAAATACAGAGAAGATCAAAGAGGAACAAACATTACATAAAACTGCAAGGCCACCACCATTAAATATACATAAACAAGCAATTGCGGATTCAATAAAAATAATAAAACACAATCAGATCGCAGATGCTGAAATAACGAGAATAGACAAAAACAAACATACAATCTACACTAAAAGTGTGACATCATACAATAAACTTAAACAATTATTGGAAGAAGCGAAAACCCCATATTATATATATACGCTTAGCGAAGATAAACCAAAATCAATAATTGTAAAAGAATTAACAGAAGAGGAAAATATAGAAGATTTAATGGAAGAACTTAAAAAGCATGAAAATGAAAAACTTAAATTTATAAAAACTTTTCAGATGGAAACTACAAAGTCAAAGTTACAAAAAATAAAAATTCCACTTTACATAGTACAAATAACGTCAAATAGTGATATAAATAATTTAACTCAAATAAAATCATTAAACTACCAAAAAATCTATTGGGGGAAATTACAACATAAAGGTCTACATATATCAATGCAAGCGATGTCAAAGGTTTTGGGCATACTGCGATTAATTGTAAACTTGAATATAGATGCGTGAAATTGCAAACAACAGAACAAAAATGAGGGAGAACCATATTGCATTAACTGCAAAACCACTGGACATCCAGCAACATACAAAGGCTGCACAGTGTACGCGGCAACTTTAAGGAAGCTGAAACAAACCCGTGAGTTAAAACGAGAAAAAGACAACAGTAAAACTAACAATATCGAACAGCATACAGCTAGAATGTTTTCATCAAGCTTTAGAAAGCCAAACATATCATTTGCGGAATCACTGAAGATGGATTTACCAAACACGAAAGAAAATGATGTAATTTTAGGTTTAAGAAATAATCAAACCTCATTAGAATTAGAATTAAATAAATTTATAAAAGAGACAAAGCAACCTTGATTATACAAAGCCATAGTCTAAAAAACACAGCTTTTATAAAGGAATTAGAAACGAGGAAAAAACCAAACTTTTCATAGTAAAATACACAAAACATATGCGAAATCACTTTTTTCGTAAGACAAATTTTTAAATGAAAACGTTACAAATTCTTAATTATGATTTCTGAAATGCTTTCATAAATATTTGAATTTCAACATATATGAATGTCGTTTAAGTAAATCGTTTTCATTTTCTTGTAATAATTGAATTATTTAAACCAAAATAAAAAAAATTCTTAACAACAGCATTCTGGTCAAATTAAAATAAAAGCTTACTACAATTCGTTTGATCATTAAGTCAATATACATTACATAGATGGCAGTGATGGCCGTACAAATTTGGTAAAACCCATACCAAAAATTACCACCTGAGGAAATTTCAAGTAAAAAAATTGTAGGAAAAGCAAAACAAATTCTTAAAACATTAAGTATGAGGGACAATTTTGTGACTAAATAATTGTTTTTCCTATTTTTCTGTAAAAATTTTAGACATCTTACGTACACTAGTAAAACTAAAGATAAATTTAGTAAGTATTATTTTAATTCATCAGAGCCAACTTTGATTTATTTTTCAAAATGGAAATTCGAAAAATATATTTTAGGCATAGTTTAATTTTAATATTTCTGCAATTAATATTTATTCAATAACAATATAGTCTTCTTGAATGTTGTTGTTCAAGGTACGTAGAAAACATTTATATAAACGTTTTATAATATATTTGCTTTTTTCATTGAAAAACTTGAACCTAAAAAACAACATTTTTACTATGGATTCCTGCGGAAATCAATGAAAAGTTATACCACTAAAAAAGCTTCTAAAAAATACGTCATTTTGATTATGGCTCTATACTCTAGAAGGCTCTGATATTAGTCGACGGCTAAATTTAATAAATTTTATTGAAAGTCATCAACCCGACATAATGATTTTGATAGAAACAAAACTGAACCAAAAACATATTTTCAATATAAACGGTTATCACATAATACGGACAGATAGACCAAACAAGGAAACCGCAGGTGGGGGAACTGCCATTCTAATCAAGCAGGATATTAAATATAGAAAAATAGATGTCTTAAGTAAACAAAACTTAGGTATCGAAACAACTACGATAGAACTAAATCTAAAAAATAACCAAAAACTTATCATTATTGGTGCTTACGCACCAATTACAACCAATGATAATTTCATAAATAGCTGGGAAAAAATAATCCATAATTTAAATTTTCAAGAGAGTAATACATTCTATGTATTAACTGGTGATTTAAATGCAAGACACACGGACTGGAGAAACAACTCTAATAACTCAAGAGGATGTAAGATGAAAGGGTGGTTAGACAAAAATCAACAAATGTATAAAATGATTTGCAAAACATCCACCGATAAACCAACGTATATACCGGCAGAATCCTTTTTAAATCTCATAATTCACGACGTTAGATTAAATGTCAGTAATGAGATCAATACAATAAGATATGAAACCGACCATAGAGAATTAAAATTTAGCATACAAATGGAACCAGACATAAAATTCTCTGAGCAGGATATAGTAACCCAAGGACAAGTGATGTGGAACCAAACAATTAACTGGAATAAATATGCTAAAATCATAGATCTAAATTACAGCAAATATAAATTGATAAAGAACAATAATATAGTAGACAGATAGAAGAATGACTTGCAACACTAAACGCGACACGCGACAGAACTGTAATAAAAAATCACTAAAAGAAATATACAGCAATCCAATCATAGAGAAACTGTACAAAAACAAACAAGTAGTAATATCGCAACTTAAAAGGATAAAACGAAATTATTACCTTCACAATAATTATCACACAGATATAGGGAGATTAAAGTCGATAATTAAGAATATAAATATATTAATAAAAGAAAATATTACAATACAAATAAATAATATTTGGAAAAAGAAATTACAAAAAATAAAACCGGGGAATAATCGAAATTTTTATAAAGACATTAATACCTTATTTAGACCTAAGGAAAAATTGAAGATACATAAAATAGAATTGGCGAAAAACGTAGATGAATACTCGTACATGCAACTAATGAAAAGTAGCAAAATAGACGAAAATAAATTAATAGAGGAGCAAGCGAAATACATAATCACTAATGATAAGGACAAACTTAAAATAATTGGTTCATACATACAGCAACAATCAATATTCTAGGGACCAATTACAGAACATGGAGAAGGGGTCATGAATGAGGTTGCTCATTGGAAGAGAATGTACCTAAATAATCAAGCGATGGTAGACTTTAACGAGCAACTGAAAGCCAAAGATAATAACCTAGCAACAATTTCGGAATTGTTTGTCTCACAAGAAGAACTGATTAGGATATTTAGGAACACAAATTCTAAAAAATCTAGCGGTTTAGATGCAATTCCAAACTTAGCATTAAAGCTACTACCAGCGAACATAATAAATGAATATCAAGTTATATTCAAAAATATGATAAATACAAATTATATCCCAGAAAACTGGAAAGTAGCAAAGATTATACCTATTCTTAAAATGAATAAAGAAAAAAATAAAGTGAAGAATTACAGAGCTATTAACTTACTCCCCAACATTAGTAAAATGTTTGAAAATTTTTTATTAATTAGGATTAATGACTATTCTATGAAGGAGAACATATTACCAGATAACCAATTTGGTTTTAAAAAAGAACATTCAACAATCTATGCAATTTTAAAACTAGTATCAGATATTACAAGAGAACTAAACGCGAACAAGGCAACAGGCGCATTATTATTAGATCTGGAACGAGCATTTGACTCAATTTGGTTGTAAGGATTAATGTACAAATTAATAAACTACAACACTTATTAATGATAGTATTTAACTTGGTAAACTGAAGTAATATACTATGTATATATAATATACAGTGGTTCACAGAAAGGAATGATTTTATATCCAATCTTGTTAAATATTTATACGGTTAATTTAATGAATTCCAACACAATTAATACAGCACAAATAAAATCAATAGCATTTGCGGATGATATGATTTTATGTACACCGAGTAACAGAATACTCGTAGATATTATACAAGAAGAGAATCAAATTAAATGAAAACAAATGTGAAATAATATTATTTAGGCGACCACTCAGTCATTACAGTGGTAATATAAGAAAAACTGGAAACACTTCTCGATTAAATTAAACAACCACATAATACAGCAAAAAGAGAGTGTTAAATATCTCGGTTTAAATCTAGATCAGTATTTATACTTCACTAAAGATACTAATATCCAGTTGCAAAAAGCCAGAAATATGTTTGGAAGCCTCGGCAAGTTGTTCTTCAACAGGAATATTTTCATCAAGACCAAAATAATCTGCTATCAAACACTAGTAAGACCAGTATTGCCATAAGCGTGTCCAATATGGTTTAATCTGAGTGCTTCTTACATGGAGAAATTAAAGCTGTTCGAAAGACGTTGCCTAAGAGCTTGTACGTCCCAATATAGAGAAATTACAAATCGTAAAAAAATTTATTTTATTTATTTATTTATTTATTATGAACTTAAATTTTGAGACACTCTATTTTGAGCAGGAGCTCATTTACAACAGGGTGTCATTGTACAAAAACGAGGATACATCAAATTTCTGCAAATATGTCACGGCCAAAGCAAGCAGCGATACCATTACTTCAAGCAATATTATGAATTCTGTTGTCTCTCTAACATTGTAAAATGGCGGCTAGTGAATTTTTGGCCAGATTTCCTAAAAATTCGTTATTTTCCACATTCCTGAAGGCATCCCTTTATTTGGGGTACTTTAGAACATAACTTTGCTTATTTTAATTTGATTAGGAAAAATATTGAATAAAAATGATATCAAATAAAAAACTTTACACGAAATCGAATATACCGAGAATAGATATCTTCATATTCAATACAATACGAAAGCATACTTTATTACAAGATCATCTTACAATATCGAATATTCTATGATCTCGTCGCCGTACTTATTACCTGACATTACCCAGACGTATTGTTTCGAGCAACAAATTCCGGCACGAGAAAACTTTGCTGGGATGTATTACAATAACGTAATCCAATCAATTGATGGTACACCCATAATATACCACACGAAAAGAAAAACAAACGATAAAACTATTAAAATAGAAGATATAAATAACGTATACTTAAGACGTTACAAAATGGACTTATCGAACAGAGACAAACAAGAATACATTTCAAACAAGTACAAGTTCTGGTGGAAAGACCAATTAATGGGATGATGATATAACTTTTCAATAATTAGAATTAAAAAAAATAGACATAGGTAAATAGATTTTAATTTAATGTAATTTAAATGTTTAGGATAAGGGTGGCAGGTTAGATACAAATTTTAAATTTACAATTAAAGAATTAGTTTTATATCCATTTTCTAATTCACAAATAGAAATTTAAATGAAAAGATATAAAAAAAATATTATTTTAATACATAAGAACAAATGAAAATAAGAAACAAATCCTACTATCACATAATTTTAATGAGTCCCGAAATTGGGCATATTGAAAATCAATTATAAAATCAAAGTTTTTTTTTGTAAATAATTTTTAAGACTTTAAAATAAAATTTAACAAAAAAAAAAATCCTATTATGACAATTTTTTCTTACATTTAAAAATTAAACTTATTCCTTTGGTTATTTAATTTTGTTGCCGGAAAATCTTACCTTTACGATACCTCTGGCTTATAAAACTTGATGCCTTGACTTAGAGGACTCAGTCTTTCTGCACAGAGGACTTTTTCGATAAAGTGATATTCATTAACCGATTAATATACCGTAATATTTTTTTGATTTTTATATTAAAATAGAAAAGCAGGAAAAAGGATCGGCAAACATGTTTTAAGGATTCGATGTCTGAAGTTGGAGAAATTCCTTTATTGATGGTTATATCAACAAGGATTTATAAAAAGAAATATAGATCCCAATTACTGTAGTCATATTCCTTGTCGCACCAAATAATAGCCAATTTTTAATATTCCAACTAAACTTTAGTTGTTTAATAAAGGAATATGTATTCTAAATTGACTATTATTTGGCATGAAAAAGAATATGTCTACGGGAGTTGGGGTGATAGTTTTCGAAGTGGAATACTATTTTCGGCCCAACACAATCGTCAAAAGATTTATAATTACCATAACACATTGCCTTATAAATCTCACAGTTGAGATATTCAGGAATTAAGCTATCTGCCAACCTTTGCTTTCTTCCGTCGGAGCCTTTAGATTCTATTCAAATGCAGCTTAGGATAACTTCAAAAGAATGTGTTAATCTTTCGAAATAAAATATGTTATATCAATGTTGGGTAGCTTTTTATCACCAAGTTCGAAATTCATAAAAAATCCGCAATTATTGGTTTCTGTGCAAATAATTTTGTTTATTCTTAATAACTTTGAAGTTTGAGAAAATTATTTTTTTGGTTTTGAGAATTTTTCCGAAAGCAATATGTACAGTGATAAATATTCGTAAAAGAACACATAATCTCGTTTAAAATTTATGAATTAGGACAAAAAATATGTCTACTATTAAAACAAAAAGTATACTGTATTATCATTCTATGTCCGAATATTATGTTTGTAAACAGGTATCACCTAACGGTACTCTGTAGAAAAAAAAAATCATTTAATAAAATTTGGAGTAATTTAGTTAAACATTCGGATCGCTAACAAAAACGTGTTTTTACGCACTTAATAAATATATATTTGTTTTAATTATTTGATATTCGATCTTATTCAGTAAGTATATTACGATGTTTATAAAATAGAATTTGATTAAAATTATTATTTATTGTAATAATATTTTATTAAAGTGATGCCAAAGGGAAAGTTCTTAAATGATGAAGAAAAAATCTCCATCAGAATTTATAAAGAACAAGGATTTACTATATGTCAAATTGGTACTAAAATTGGTCGATCATCAACTGTGGTCCACAACTTCCTAAAACAAGCTCGAAGTTATGGTTTTAAAAAGAAAACCAAAGGAAATAGTAAGTTATCATAACATAGTAAGTTAAATCAAACGGAATACGGGGCAGGAGTAGGAATATACGGGAGTGGCACAACCCTCTCGAGGTCCTTGAGCTCCAATGCTACCGTCTTTCTAGCGGAACTACATGCTGTAGTAAACATCTAGGAGGGAGAGCAATATGCCCAGATAGTATGTATCACGTACCGGGAGGCAGTATTGTCAGGTTCATTAAGAACCTGAATATTGACTGGACGGATAATTAAGCAGGGGCCAGCACAATAGATCTTTTAGGTCGCAGTGCGAAGTGGCTGATCGCCCGCATGGCCCCCCCAATAATAATAATAATAAAGTTATCCAAATCTCAAATTGACAAAATAAGAAAGGAAGTAACCCGTAACAAGTTAACCGCCAATCAAATTAAAGCAAAATTGGGCTTACCTGTTACAAAACAACATATTGCTCGACTGTTAAGAACAACAAAAAATATTAAATGGTCGAAATTGCAAAGTAAGCCTAATTTATCCTATAAACATATTGAAAATAGGCTACTGTTCGCCAAGCGACACATGCATTGTAAGGATGAATGGCTAAATGTGATTTTCTCGGATGAATAAATTCAATCTAGACGGCCCAGATTTGTCCTCTTGCTACTGGCACGATATTCGTGATAAAAATATATTCCGGTCTAAAACAAATTTCGGCGGAGGGACACTAATGGTATGGGGAGCTTTTTACTATGGCGGAAAGCTACTAATTTGCTATTACCCCCCAATTAAATTCAAACATATACAAGGATTTGTTTTAGAAGACGTTTTGATAACTTTTCTTGACGACAACAACGACATTGATTTTATTTTCCAACAAAAAATGCTTCCATCCATGTATCAAAGCAATCAATCGAGTGGTTTCGTCAAAAACCAATAAATGTTCTTGATTGGCCTGCATGTAGTCCCGATTCTAATCCGATGGAGAATTTATGGGGCATGCTTGCAGGGAAGGTTTATGCGAATGGTCGGCAGTTTAAAACGGTCACTGAACTAAAGCAGTGCATTAAGGGCTGTTGGGGAGAAATTGAGGCAAAAACTTTAAAAAACTTGTCAAATTCAATGGCAGAGCGCATATTTGAAGTCATTAAACAACAAGGCATACGAAATACTAATTTAAAATTTTCTTTATTATCATGTAGATATTTTTTGATAAATTTAAAGTGTTCTTATACGAATATTTAAGCAATTTTGAGTATTTTTTAAACTGGATCAATATTAGAAATATCTTAATTTTTTGCTTTGATGAAATACCAATTCTATTTATTGTAATTCTTTGCTGTTTATGAAATAAACAATTTTATTTCAAAAGAATCTTAGGGATCTGTTTATTTTATTATTTTGATTTGATTTGATTAATCGGTTAAATCAAAAGCCGCTTTTTTCATGGTCTTGGAAGGCCCAAATAATAGTATATTATTCAACGAGCATATACTGATAGCTGTTATTCACCAAGATGAAGTTTACCGACAGGAGCCGATAGGCGAGTGTCGTAAATTATCTGAGTGAATAACAGCCCAGTTCACCATATTTTACTAAGACTTTTTTGGATAGTTTGATTCTTTTGAACTTTCACATAATACTTTTAAACATCACCGCTCCAATGTCGCGCAAGGTTTTCCAACTTAAATTTTTCCCAAAAACCATTGTACCATGTAAAATTATGGTCATGCAGATTGAATGATTGATAGATCAAAGTAGGACTATTTTTGCTATCTTTGCTGTTCAGCAAATAAAGACTTGAACAAATGTCAAAAATTTTAGCGTCATAGATCTGCTTAACTATATTATGTACTATGCTATACTTTGTATGAAATAAATTAAAATACTCAAATTTATTGAAATAAATAAAATAACATCAAATATAATTTTCGTAGTTGTCGTAGTTGCTTGAGTAACCGCAATGTTAATCTGTGTCGAAAGAATTTCAACGAACAGGCTCGTAAAAATAAATTGTTTAACGCGCAACCCTTCAATTAAAAATCACGTATTGGAGAGCTCTTAAACACCACGTCTTTCAAATTAAGACCAACATCTTATGTTTGAGCTCTCTATCAATATTCGTGTTTAACAACTATTAAAACGATCTAAATTTCGAAAGAACTAAATTTGAAAAATGGTCACACGACTTGAAATGAAATTAACTTGAAAGTTAAGACTGTAGCAAAATAATAATTGTATAGTACACACCCTTATTTCATTACTTAGTTTATTATTTGTGTGCAACAATGTTGTATTCCAAATGTTTTATATACCTTTTGATTTACATATTGATTTGGTATCTCTAATATTAATTTAATAACTTTCAAGTAAAATAAAAAAAAGAACGAGGATGATGACATTCGTGTTATTAAAGTAACTTGGAATTAAAGCAAAACGAAGACAAATTACAAATCTTATAAACGTCCCGTCATTCAAGTCTAGCAATATGTACAAGAAAATAAATTACACATTCGAATAGTGTTTGAAAAAAAAAAAAAAAATTATTTATGATTATATTGAAATATGTCAATTTAATTAAAAATGTTGAAGATTCTCGTTTATGTATGTACAAATGTATAATTTGTCTACGTACAAATATACAAATCAATATTTACAAACAAAAAAGTTAATTAAATAAATTGAAAATCTTGGTAGCAGTTAAATTGTATAATTATTACTCAGCCTAGGAATTACATATAAGAAATTTATTCAATGTTGGTTTGTCTTTCATTTTAATACCAATGAAAACTAACTTTTCTTAAGGCTGTTTCGTTGCACTCGCCTAAGTTAAGATAATTTTACATTTTGTGTTCAATTTTATTTTAACCGAGATTAGTTGAATTATTAATTGCGGCATGTTTTATGTGTATCGAAATGGAATAAATATGGAAAAATTAAACAAATAAAAAAATATTGAAAAACACGAAATTTTTATGTCGCTTTTTTGTTATTATCTTGTCTTTGGCCTCTAATGTAACACAACATTTTTTTTTGCTTTGTTTATTTTGCCAATCTAGATTACTTCCATTTGTAATTTACAATTTTTATCAAAGCAAGCATACATCGTATTTAACGTAATTCAGACTGCATGATATTTTAATTATACCCCTCGCATATTTTAATAATTTTCAAACACGAATTATAAACATATAAAGCTGATTTTTTTTTTCGTTGAAGGAGGGGTGTTGAATAATAATTGTCAAGGTATGTTTAAAATACTAATACTTATACATACATATGAACATTTTTGTTTATAGACGGAGCCCCATTGAAGTTATTACGCATGTAAATAGAAACTGAAGAAAGGAACTAAGCATATTCTTTCTTATTATGTCGTATTTCAATTATATTGTCTAATTTTATGTCAGTTTGCATGATATTAGAAAGCAGTTTTCAGAATATCTTAAGGTTAAAGTTTTCCAACGAATAGAATAATATCATTCGGACTCCTTCTCACGATTTCAACAAAATGCTAAATTCTTGCTAATCCGCTTTTCAAGATAAAAATAATTTTCGAGGTTCGACTTATATACATCCAGATTTTATATAAAAGTGTACAATAAAGATCACAATCATAACCGTAAATAATTTATAGTCAAAATACAGTCAAAATTGTAGCAAATCGTACTTTGCGCCGACAGTACAAGAAATTTTGATTAGAGACCAATGTTACTATCGTAATTCAATAAATTACATTCAACAAAGTTCCAAGTCTTCAAAAAATTGGAATACAACAATAAAAAGAGCATAAGAATTCTTCTTTAATTCAACGGCTTACACCTGATAAGAATTAGTCGAAATAGTTCCGTTGCAACTTGCCGAAAATCGAAAATAGGCATTTTATTCCACTCGTTATGCTGTATTGACCGAACTAAGGTGTTAGTACGCCAATCTCAAAACCCTTAGCCCGAGAGAATTTTAGTTCGGCCAATACAGCAGAATGAGTGGAATAAAATATTAAAATCGAAGCGTATTCCCAGCCCATTTTCGATTTTCTGCAAGTTGTCACGGAATGATTTAGAATATTTCTTGTCAGAAATAAGGTGTTTGTATGCAAATCTCAAAACCCTATAGCCTTAACTCGAGAGAATTTTAGTTCGATCAATACAGCAGAACGAGTGAAATAAAATGTTAAAACCGAAGCGTATTCCCAGCGTGTTTTCGATTTTCGCCAAGTTGCCACGGAACAATTTCGACTAATTCTTATCAGGTGTAAGCCATTGGTACGCCCATTTCAAACCCCTATAGCTTCCATCCGAGAGAATTTTAGTTCGGTCAATACAGCAGAACGAATGAAATAAAATGTTAAAACCGAAGCGTATTCCCAGCCCATTTTCGATTTGTTGTCAGAATTAAGGTGTTAATATGCCAATCTCAAAACGCTATAGCCTTTATTATTATTATTATTATTGGGGGGGCCATGCGGGCGATCAGCCACTTCGCACTGCGACCTAAAAGATCTATTGTGCTGGCCCCAGCTTAATTATCCGTCCAGTCAATATTCAGGTTCTTAATGAACCTGAAAATACTGCCTCCCGGTACGTGATACATACTATCCGGGCCCATTGCTCTCCCTCCTAGATGTTTACTACAGCATGTAGTTCCGCTAGAAAGACAGTGGCATTGGAGCTCAAGGACCTCGAGAGGGTTGTCCCACTCCCGTATATTCCTACTCCTGCCCCGTATTCTGTTTGATTTTACTCTTACGAGTTGCTGGGAATTGCAAATCACCTGTAGGTCACCCAGCTTTACTACAGGAAGGCTAAATAAAACTGGAGGGTGCCTGGTATCCAGAGTCCGCATATTTTGGGCTGATTAACCTATCAGCCATTCATCTTTCGGCATATGCTGTTCCACCTTAGATTAGGGTTTTTTGTCAAGGTTTTCTCCTTTAGCGCCGTACTTTAGCCTGTGCCAAATGGCCAAAAATGTGCCAAGTGGCCTTAGTTACCAGTGGTTGCCACGAGGAGGCAGTACGTACACTTGCGAATTGTGAACAGGTTACCCCTTACACAATTGTACCCATCACGCAGCTGCCTAATGACAAGACCAGAACAGCTCACGTGATGCGCACCCTACTGGAAGGTTACGGAGCTGGTAGATTAATCTACTCAACTTTGATCCCCCCCCCTCCAATAGACGCCAAACCACCACGCTATAGCCTTAATCCGAGAGATTTTTGGTTTGGTCAATACCCAGTGAAATTAGGTGTTAAAACCGAAGCGTATTCCCAGCCCATTTACCATTTTCGGCAAGTTGCCACGGAACGATTTAGAATATTTCTTATTATGATAATAAAATACTTATTTTTAATTTTTTATTACAATATAAACTTGTTATTTATTTTATTTATGTAAGAAAACCTTTTTTTTTTCCCAAAATTAACAAATAACAATTTAAAAAACTTTCTTAATGTGATATTAAAAACATTTTATGTTTTATATTTTGGAAGACCGGTTTCGGATGTTCCTCCTTCGTCAGTTCCTTTAAAATTGATTCTAATTTTTTAAAACAATTTTTATAAAATAATTTTTATAAAATTGGTTGCTACTTATTTCTTGTTTTTTGTATTATTATGTCGTAAATTTTATTTGTTTTTGTGTTGAGCTTTTCGTTCAGTATGAGTGGGTTGTTCCTGTTTTTATAAATTTCTATCTCTTCCATTCGGTCCATTTTATTGCCCTTTGGAAGTTTATATAAAATTATAAGGTTATTATCTATGTCTGTGTACTTATGTTTTTCGGTGTATAGATGTTGTGCATAGATTGATTTGAATTTTGTGTTGGTGTTTGAGTTGTTTACTTCTTGGGTATGTTCAGTGAATCTTTGGGCGAATGAACGGCCTGTCTGTCCAATATAAAATTTTGGACAGTTATTGCATTTTAATTTGTAAATACCAGTATCCAGATTGTTGTTTTGTCATTAGCAATTCGACGCATCTCTTAAATAAATATCAAATCTACAGGAGCAAAATGATAAAACCTTCGGCTCCCATAATAACCGGATTACCCAAATTGCATAAAGAAAATATACCAATCAGACCACTAATAAATTTTACCACATCACCTACCTTCAAAATAGCAAAAATTCTCAATATCTGGCTTAACCATCACATCTTAAATAACAATTATTCAATAAAAAACAACCTGAAACTAGTAGAAAAAATTCACTATATTTCCATCCCAACAGGCGCAAAACTAGCATCGGTTGATATCAAAAATATGTACACGCAACATCCCTATAGCCGAAACATTACATATCACACAAAACCTGTTAATTCAAAACAACATAGATACAATTAAAATCGTCGAGACCATAAATTTATTAAAAACAATATCCCATCAAAATTATTTCCAACACAATGGCGAAATGTTCATCCAGACTGATGGATTAGCAATGGGGAATCCATTATCAGGAACTTTGGCTAACAACCACATAGAAAACAATAACATCATGAACGATAAAAACAAACCCAAAAATAACATAATTTACTGGCACAGATATGTTGATGACATATTGGTTTTATTTCAAGGCTCACTGAGGCAATTGGATAATTTTCACAAATACATTAATACAATACACAAAAATATAAAATTCACAGTAGAAACCGAAGTTGACAAATCAATTAATTTTCTGGACATCACTATTACAAACATAAACCAAAGCCACCAATTTAAAATTTTTAGAAAATCAACACAAACAGATCATACAATTGACAACTCATCATATCACCCACCACAACATAAATATGCTGCATACAATCACATGGTATATAGGTTAAATAATATACCAATGAACGAAACAGATTACATGGAAGAGCTCAACACAATAAAAACAATTGCAACCAAAAATGGATTTGATAAAAATTTAGTACACCGGTTGAATTTCAAAATTAGACATAAAATGCAACAACAACTATTCACCACATTATATAATTACGTGGATACAGATAACGAAATGAAATACATCAGTATGGAATACAATGGAAGGAGCAGTAAATTTATGAATAAAATATTAAAGCAATATGGATATACACTGGCATACAGAACTAACAACAAAATAAAACATAAATTGAATACAACCCAAAACAACAATCTGGATACTGGTATTTACAAATTAAAATGCAATAACTGTCCAAAATTTTATATTGGGCAGACAGGCCGTTCATTCGCCCAAAGATTCACTGAATATACCCAAGAAGTAAACAACTCAAACACCAACACAAAATTCAAATCAATCTATGCACAACATCTATACACCGAAAAACATAATTACGCAGACATAGATAATAAGAACCTTATAATTTTATATAAACTTCCAAAGGGCAATAAAATGGACCGAATGGAAGAGATAGAAATTTATAAAAACAGGAACAACCCACTCATACTCAACGAAATGCTCAACACAAAAACAAATAAAATTTACGACATAATAATACAAAAAACAAGAAATAAGTAGCAACCAATTTTATAAAAATTATTTTATAAAAATTGTTTTAAAAAATTAGAATCAATTTTAAAGGAACTGACGAAGGAGGAACATCCGAAACCGGTCTTCCAAAATATAAAACATAAAATGTTTTTAATATCACATTAAGAAAGTTTTTTAAATTGTTATTTGTTAATTTTGGGAAAAAAAGGGTTTCTTACATAAATAAAATAAATAACAAGTTTATATTGTAATAAAATATTAAAAATAAGTATTTTATTATCATAATAATATATAAGTGATATAAGCCACGGCAAATTGAAAATAAAAATGGATTCATACCAATTTTATAGTTCGAATATTTCTTGTCAGAAATAAGGTGTTAGTATGACAATCTCAAAACGCTAAGACCTTAATCCGAGAGAATTTTAGTTCGGCGACTATAAGGCTTTATCTCTTGTAATGGCGGAATAGAATTTAAAGCGCTACCATAATACGCATATGAAAAACCAAACATTTTATATTCTTTTAATTTAAAATTTAATATTCAAGATTAATTTTCATTTTTTTTTATAAAAAAAATAATTTTAAATTTGAATTTAGAAACTAAGTTAAATTTGTTTACACGATGGTGCCACATTTTCTTCAACATCTACACTTTTCTGGATAGCTACACTTTAGTTAAGAAAAATGAACCAAAGCATTTCGGGCTGAATTTCGGGGTAACCTTACAGACTTGTTTTGTGGTTGATAAAAATAATTTTAATATTCCGTTATGTTACAATAACGTTTCACAACACTGGTTAATTATAAAATAACAGTTATATCTTAACGGTTAAGATTAAACTGTTATTTTATAAAGACAATTTATTGTTTTTGTTTTGCCTATCGTACTAATTGAAATCCTTCTACGGGAGAATTGTTTACTTTGAGTGTTTGACATAAGCTACAGAAAAAGTCGGCGATAAAACCCAAATGTCAAATATTTATATAGAAAATGGAAAAACTTGCAGTGTGTCAGTACTTGATTAAAACCAATTAATTTGACTTTTGTTTATAAAAATTAATTCATCTTCGAAACAAATGGAATTTTTTATATTTTAAATTACGATCGATCGTTTAAAAAAAAACAGTTTGGCGCTTTTCGTCAATATTTTTAAAAATAAAAATGCATCCTTGTGGACATTCAAAATGTGGACATAGCATTTGTGTGCTTTAAGCTCGTTATGCGTTCATTCAAATCATTTTTTTTTGTTTGATTAGTCCATTTGTCATTATGTTGTTCATGCAAAAAATTGTGAAAAGCAGTTTTCAAATCTTATTTTACTAGTTTCAAATAAACATTTAATTAAACATTACATTTATCATTTATTTATTTCAATTTTTATAATTATTGTTTTCATGAAAAATATTTAGTTGAACATAAACAGAATTTATAAACGTTTAAATTTATAAGTGATTAATGAAATACTTGATTATATTAAATTAAAATAAAAATAAAGTTTTAGAAATTTTAATTTTGCATTTTCATTATTGTTTTGATGTTTATTAATGAAAAGAACACTTTAAATATAAGAATTTCAATTTTTATATTTTTTCTTTTCATTAATGAAAATATAAAATTAAAAGTTCCAAATTAAGAATTTTATTATAATCTCTTTGCAAAATTGATTTTTTTTTTAAATTGAATTTATTTATTTAATACATGTCAATCCTCCTGTATCCATATTTCTGAATGAAATAGTGGTGGAGGGACCGTAAATTAGTTAAACATAAAACAATTAATTGAAAGGGTGCAAGAGACAAAAAACATTAATTATAATCTTATAGAAATTACATAATATCTGAAAATAATTTTATATAACAAAAAAATATAAACTTAGAGTGTTCTTTAATTAATCAGTTCTAGTTGCAGGTAACTAAATAAATAAACCTTTAATAAGATTTGTATTTGGAAAAATTTGGAAATCTGTAATATCCTCACGTAGTGGAAAGAAAATCTACTAATCATAAGCCGCAATTTGATGGATAACATATGAAAAACCATATAAAACACTATAATAAACTATGTATATAGGTAATTTGGAAAGGGTGGTCCATCTAGCGTTTGCAATTTCAACTGCCAGTTATTTCGAATATGGCAACAATTACGTCATTCATGTTATGACAGAAAATTAGTAAAATGTTTGACATTTATGAAATGGTTCGCTGTATGTTTGAACAAAATTGGGAAATATTGAAACAAAAGTGGTGTTCAAAATTCAAAGTGGTGAGTCTTCTACCCAAACTGTAAGAAATTTACGTGGAAAATCGAAGTTGCCATTGATGAGATAGGCCCCCATACAATTGAAAATGTTCTGAAAAATTGGGTTGACAGAATGGGGTACTGTAAAGCCAGACGTGGAAGTTATTTGAATGAAATTGTGTTCCATACTTACTGGCAACGTGTACTCTTTCTAATAAAATAAAACGCTTTGAAAAATATTCATTCGTCTTTGAATTTAGAGCCAAATTAAATTGTAAACGTTAGATGGAGCACACGTTATAAACGAACCATACTAAATCGAATTATCAAGTTATTGCTTGTCCAAAAATGTGTCTTCCTCGAGTACATTTTAAACATAAACTTAACTGACTCTGCAACTCACCCAATCGGCTATAGGTAAAAAACTATCAATAAGCAAGCTCTAATTTAAATTTAATCAGGTGGAATATTTTAAATGTTAGACTTCAACTTATAACTTTCAAAAAATATTCTACATCGGTCAAGTTCAACAACAATTTTGTTTGGATTTTTCTATATCTTTAAATATGGATCTAGCTTATTAAAAATATAAGGAGCAATAAAACTAAAAATGTTTATGAAGCGGGTTTTGGTTCGTTAGTCAAAATCACTTCTTAAGTTGTAAGGCGAACACCGAGTATTTAGGCTACCACTCCTTTTAAAAAATAGTTTTCAAAGTTTAAATAAGGGATATGAATGATCGAACCTTTTAGCCGAATAAACCATTCTTATTGCGTGCATTTGTACTTTAGTTATCAAATCAAGATTTGAGATGTTCTAGGTGACAATAAAAGACGGAGATTGATGCTTTTTTTCTTATCTACTCCTAGAATGCTTTTTCAAATTTTTTGTTTCTTATGTATACATTATAATAAAGTTTTTTCATTAAAAAAATCAGTTCTCTTTTAAGAGAGCCAGCAGTCTTCAAGTGAACCGCGAAACAGTTTGAAAAATAGCAAAAGAAAACCAGAACAACTATACGTACAAGCTACAATGCCTGTCTTCTTACACTCGTCATTATGACTGTATTTGGTCAAAAATCCCTCCCGAAGAAGCTCGAATTGTTGCCAGGAGTCAAAAACATAAATCTGTTATGGTTTGAGCTGAATTTACCGCTATGGAAAAGCTTCCGCTCAAATTTATCAATTATCGTCGTTATGGAATGGCCACCGTATTCGCCGGACTTAAATTCTCTCGACTATTTTATTTGGTCATCTTTGGAGACTAAAGCCTGCTCCATTCATTGCGTTCTGCCATTGTCATCAAGGGTTTAGGAAGAAATGCTTCTAGAAATGCTTCGAACCGCTGCTGAAAAATTTAATAAAAATTTAAAGGTATACCATATATTGATGTTTATGGGGTATATTTTGAAATTTTTTAATTTTTCTATTAAATAATCATGTTATTTACAAGTCTATAAAATCTTCAAATTACTTGGTTCAATTTATTTAGAAATACACTCGGTAGACACCACCCCAACAGCAAAACAGTATTGTAGAGTTGAATCTACAAATGCAAAATTTTTCAGCCGAAATAGTGCTTATGGCCTGAGAAGAAAAAGCTTATAAATTTAAGTCAACCTGATGGCAAGCAACTTTGAGAGTAACTTGTACAATCAATACTATGCGCTACAAGTGAATATTCTGCTGGGTTGGAAACAGTTTTGATCAAATATGTATTAGGAATCTTTATGATTTACAACAACAAAAAATCTTATTCATTCCTCCGGTTGGAAATGGCACGTAGCCCATTTGATACACTATACATAAAGCTAAAAATTTAACTTAGTTGCATCTTATAACAAACTCTATGATTTTTAAGATTTATTGGTTTTCGTCGCGAATGCAAAACTACTCAAACATTATGAATCGGTATAAAGACAGCAACAAAAAAATGATATTCAACCCCTTCGTTTGGAAATGGCACATGACCCATATGATAAAGAAACATAAAGCTACTAATTTAATTTTGTCGCATTTTACAACAAACTATAGGACTTTTAAGGTTTTTTGTTATTTACTGAGAATGCAAAACTATACGCAAGGAATAGGAATCAGTAATATATATTTCACTCAAAATTCCAATAAAAATTGTATGGCACAAAGTTTATATTTTGTTATTTGGTATAATCTTCCCTATTATTCAGAAATATAAAGGACGAATTATTCTGAAATAATAGAATTTTCACTTTTAATTTTTAAATGATTGAGTAAAAAAGCCTAAAAATGATGGATGACGGTGGAGTTTCGTACAATACAAGGTATTTAGACAATATGTTTACCTTACATGACAACAAATAAGTTGTTTAGAAGAAAGGGGGAAAAAGTAAGTTACCTCGCGAACTTTAACTAAACAAATAAGTTTGGGTTTAGGGAAGAGGAAGCAACTAATACTATTAGCAAGTAAATATAAATGTCTAACTGTAAGGCAAAACTAAAAAGTATTTCAATGGGGATACGGTGTATGTCAAGAAATTCAAACAAGCGCGGGTAAACGGCGGGAGTAACTATGACTCTCTTAAGAGGCAGGGACCCTCTGATTTTTCATGGGGTACGGGATTGACGACCCCGCCGTACCTGAGTTAATTGCAGTGTCTGTTTCCATAGTTTGGGCGGCTGCGAGCGGGCGTCTGTCTTGGATCAAGCGGCTCGCTATATAAAAGTAGGCAGCAGGGGACTTGGTACTTGTGACTAAGTTCGGGCAGTAGCAACCCCGCGCACCCCGAGTTGCTCGCTGTAAGGTTCAAGCTTGCTTGGCCACGTGCCAGATCTCCCATCTGAGGATGGCAGTGGGCTGCAGTGATGGTCTTCCACAAACTTCGGTTTGAAGTCATTTCTGTTGGAGATTGGTTTGGCTATTTAGCCTATGTATGGGTGTGTTGCCAGCTCATCCATACTTAATGTGTTGGCTCAATAAATAATAAAAGAAACATTTATACCGTCGGCGTACCTCGGAGCGTCGGCCCAGCACAGCTCCATCTTGAGCCGTCACTATCACCAACGGATAACTCCATGTCATCGCCACAGGCCCAGTCGTCACCAGTATCACCGAATCAGGGAACATCCACGAGTGCTCAGTTTAGATGCTCCTTTTGTGACAGGTCCTTCACCACCAAAAAAGGACTAGGTGTACATGTTCGGCACACACATCCGGACGAGGCGAATGAACAAGTAAATATCGCGCGTTCAAAGTGGGTTTGGTCGGATGAGGAGCTAAGATTAATGGCTAGGGAGGAGGCTTTAGCCTCTAAACAGGGAGTTCCGTTTATCAACAAACATCTTCAGGGCCTAACTTCTGATCGAACGCTTGATGCTATTAAGTCAGTAAGACGCCGTCAAGATTATAAACATCTTGTCATGGCGGCGTGCCAGGACCTTGAGGTTTCCTCGTTGTCTAACAGCAATGTGGAGTCTCATGATAATCTCCCAAACAACCCCGACCATATCTCTCCAAACGGGGGGCCGGGCTTTTCGGAGTCACCGCCCCGTAGCTATAACCCAATTGATACCTCGTCGTCTGTAAGCTGGAGTGACATGTATGGTGATATATATAACGCGATAAACAACCTTATTGTGGTAGCCAAAAACATCAATGGCTACGAGGTATCTTCACTTGTTTTGGCAGCCCAAAGCTGCCTAGCGGGTGTTGATGTCTCAGAAAGTCTCCATACGTGGTTGCTCAAGGTGTTTCCATCAGCACCTCGGCGCAGACCAGTTACAACATCAGGTAGTGTGGGCCGTACCGTAATACCCGCGTGGAGGAAGCGTCGTCGGGAATATGCCAAAATGCAAACACTATACCGCAAGGATATGGGCGCAGCGGCCAAGTTAGCGTTGGACGGCTCCATTGACATACGTGTTCCTGATTTGAACCGTATGTTGGAATACTGGGGTCCGGTTTTTGAAACACCTTCCACTACTATCGGCAGTTCTGTCGATAACAGTGCGAACCAACGTCAGAATACTGGCTCAATTTGACACCCGGTAACATGTGAGGAGGTCACTGCCATCAAGATCCCTCTTTCCTCGGCGCCTGGTTTGAATGGAATCACATCAAGGCAATGGAGATCGGTGCCTGCTACTGTTAAGGCACTCTTTCTCAATACCGTAATGGCCTCTGGGGGCTTTTCCGATAAACAATTAATAAGTCGCACTGTTTTTGTACCAAAAAAGTCTAACGCCGAACACCCAGGCGACTTTAGACCAATCAGTGTGGCTTCGGTCATAGTCCGTCATCTTCACAAGATTTTTGCATTACGGTTACGTGATGCTAATCTTGTTGATGACGGGCAGAGATGCCTAGATGATGGCTGCGCTGAGAACATCTCGATGTTGGCTTCATTGTTGGAGGACTCGGGGCGAGAACTTAGGGAGCTACATATAGCTTCCCTGGACTTAGCCAAGGCCTTCGACAGTGTCAACCACTTCGCTATTACCGATGCATTGGTACGGCGCGGATTGTCGGAAAAGTTTATCAGATATATAAGTAAGGCTTACAGTAACAGCTCTACGGTATTAGAAGTTGGTAGAGATCGCTCCCACACCATTAAAGTGTTGAGGGGGGTCCGACAAGGTGATCCTTTGTCAACTATCATCTTTGCCCTTGTCGTTGATGATGTCCTAGCCGTGGTGCCACGCGAGGTAGGCTACACCATACAGGGGGCGTTGGTTAACGAAATTGCGTATGCTGACGACCTCCTTATAGTCACATCTACGGTGTCTGGCATGAAAATCACCCTCTCAAGGGGGGTTAACACTAAATACAACTAAGTGTTCAGCGTTGTCCATCGTTCCTGCTGGCAAACAAAAAAAGTATAAAATACTTAGTGAACCGCAATTTCAACTAGCGGATGGCTCGTATCTAAAACAACTGGTCGCCTCGCAAGAGTGGCGGTACCTTGGTATCGACTTACGACCGATCGGGCCAAAGAAAGCCAGCAGTGATTTAGTGCCGATGTTCGACAGACTGACGAAAGCTCCGCTAAAACCACAGCAGCGACTGCAAATTGTTCGTTGCTTTTTAATTCCGCGTTTTTACCACCAACTTGTCCTGGCCGGCGTGACTTTAGGGAAGCTAAAGGCCATGGATAAACAAGTTCGCCAGTACGTGGCTCAGACTTCCACCGGATACACCGGTTGGTTTTTTCCATGCATCTATAAAAGATGGGGGACTTGGTTTACCAGCATTTAACACCACAGTGCCTGCTTTAGTGTTTTCTAGACTGAGCAACCTCGTGCACTCTATCTCCCCAGCTGTCCGAGCAATCGCGGACTCTAGATGGGTTAGTAGTAGGCTCAACTGGAGCCAAAAAGCTCTCACACGAGATAGTGAGTTCCTTAACACCAAGGACGAAAGGGAGGGCTGGTGGGCTAAGTACATTCACCGGTCTAATGATGGCTTGGAAATAAGAGATGCATGTAAGACTAACCTTTCAACATCGTGGGTGAATTATGGAAGTCTTGCCATCCCAGGGCGGGATTATATTCAATATGTTCACGTCCGCATCAACTCGCTGCCTACGCGAATACGAACTTCGTGTGGTATCCGGCGGTCCGAGACTACTATGCAATGCCGTGCCGGTTGTAATGTTACCGAAACAGCTGCACATGTAATACAATCATGTCACCGCACACATGGGGGACGCATCAAACGTCATAACGCTGTGTGTAAAGTGCTTGCATCGGGCTTGCGGGATATCGGCTATGAGGTTGATGAAGAGCCACGAATACGTACCGACTCTGGGTTGAGAAAGCCGGACATAATTGCCGTTAGGGATGGGCACGCAACAGTAATCGATGCCCAGGTAGTTAATGGATCGACGTCCATAAACGAAGCGCATGAGAGAAAACGAATGTACTACGCTTCCAATGATGGAATTGCAGCCGAAATAACATCTCGGCATGGAATTATGAGGAATAATATCTTCTATTCCACATGTATCCTCTCATGGCGTGGTATATGGTCGTCTCGATTAGCTGATTATCTACTGAGCCTGGGGCTATCGAAGCGACTTCTTAGTGGTATTACTACAAGGGTGTTGCAAGGTAGCTCCTTGAACTGGAATAGGTGGAACAAGATGACGACATTGTCTGGTTATCGTGATGGCGTGTGGAGACGAACAGGAGTTGGGTGATAAAAAGTGATGGTGAAAAGAGCATAAGTAGGTTTATCCTACTAGGGTACCTGCACCCGCCGGAAGAACATCTTTCCAGGCTAAATCGGCAGCAGGAAATAAAGCCGTGATGGGTTTGTGGTTTTTTAGTCAGTAAGAATCTGACACTACCATGCAATAACATCGCATGGTGTCTTTTGAAGATTTTCCACCTCCCATTTATAAAAAAAAAAAAAAAAAAAAACAAAAAAAAAATAGCCAAATGCCTCGTCATCTAATTAGTGACGCGCATGAATGGATTAACGAGATTCCCACTGTCCCAAAATATGTTATAGTAAACATCTTCTTCGGTACGAATTAGAGGATTTTTATCCAAGTTCATTCCAGCCTGGATTTTACACCTGTGAACCGAAAAATAGTAGTAAATATTGTGAAACAATTTTACAAATGAAACTTTAATAAATCGGCTTGCAGTTACTATGCTTACTAAATATAGTAATGTATATCTTCGAATCAGGAAAATGATGTTTTTAAATTTTCCAAATACAAAGAAGGTACAGCGAAAATATACTTTATCTTGGCACAAACAATTTTTTGTTTTGTCTACCAATCGAAGCTTCTTTACAGAATGTCTCAAATTGTTAGAGTAAAATGAAACGTTTCACTTTAACAACATTGAAAATTCTACATGATTCAGACAAAAATAATGACCGGAATACAAAAAATATAATAAATACTTTCCCTACAGCACATTTCTAGTCAGAACTTATTGTTTCCTCGCAATTTTGCTTGTAGACGCCTTAGTAGATTTAAACATACTCGCAATAGGTAGGTAATTCGGGGTACTTAAGATTTCTCATTTAAGTATACTAATTTGAATCGATAAAATTTATGTCATAAATAACATTAAATACGAAAGCATTTGTCATTCTCATTGTGGAAATAAATGCTTTCAGTTAAAAGACAGCGAAAAGAAATTGAATCTGACAGCGACCAGGAAACTATATCAGATGAAATTGAGGAAGCTGTAGTTGCGGCCCATGACGAACTCAAAGTTGCATTCGAGAAGCGTATGAACGTTAAATGTTAAAACTTTAAATGAAGACATCGTTTTCTCCTATCTATTTGAAAAATCCACAATTCTCAAATCATCCAGCTTATTACTAGATGATGAATCAACACAATTATTGTAGTAAACAAAAATGTTGTTATAAGCAAGTTTCTCGTTTTTAAAAAGGGTTCAGTGGGTCGTTTTAAACCAAAAAGCCAAAAGGCTTGCAAGTAAGAAAAAAGTCGATACATTTGTACAGGAAGCGTTGAAAACAGTTACCGGATATGAGCGTATGTCCACAAAATCTAACTGTTAGCGCTAGAAGAGGCTCTTCGGTACGGCAAAAAGAAATGACAAAAATGTGTTTGAGTGATATTGGGAGTAAAACTTCAATATTAATAGTTAAGATTGGCAAACCCTAACAAAAAAAAAAACTAAGAGAGCATCCAATTAGTACAACCAAAAAGGTGATGCGTAAACATAAAGTAGGTGGATTGCATGTATACAGTTCAGATAAAATACACATTCTCGATTTATTCGTCTGGTCTATTGCTCTTGTTTATATACCCTAGACTCAACTTTTTTAACTACCTTTGAAAGATCACATCGATGATCGTCCCGTATTTCGTAGTAGATTCATTTCGATCTCAATTCATGTGCAAGTTACAATTCATCTCGCAGGAAGTTTGGTAGTGGTTCAACTTCCGAATTATAGTCGCCTCGGAAAATTTTCGAAATCCTTTCAGAATGCGGAACAAGGGCGAAATGTATAACGACTCATTTTTAATTTAACTATTTTGTATTTATCAAAGATGGTTTTGCTTTTAAAGGTAATAAAAATCAGTACTGTATTTTCATTCAAATTAAACGAACAATATCACAAAATGAAATATTCAAACGAATCAAAAATCTTCATTGTAAAGTAATTTATGAGTGAAAAAATTCCAGAAGTTCTCAATTCCACAATTGAGGTTGACCTGCATGAATATATTACCATACTGTCTGAATTAACCTAGTAAAGACATGAACCATAAGTGCTTTTAAGTACTTGTGGTGGTCGATTGGAACGCCACTATTAAAAAGTAAAAAATAAAAAAAAAACGTTGTCTTTGTCTCTTATATATCCTTGACAGACTGCGATTTGTTAAATCCGATTTAGCTAAACTCGTTTTAAATTACGTTTAATACAAGTAAACTGTTATTGTTTTCATAATATTTGTCAAACTAATACAATCACATTACATCGTTTTAGGCACTAAACTCAAAATAAAGCATAAATACCGTAAACCTAACTACGGCTAATCTCGAAAGTTCACTAAATCGGATTTATTAAACCATATTGTGTCTAGGGTTTTAAGCTCGTATTTTTTAACAAGGATAAATCGACGGATTAATCCACAGTTTTCGAAAATCCGCTGATTTAGCCGAGGCTACTTTTGATAATTTTAATCGCGGATAGATCCGTAGATTTTTTGTGTCTTAATTTTGAACGAAGCTAAAACCGACGATTTTCGAAATTAATTTTCGAATTAATAACTGCTTGCTGGGACATTTGTCATTTTTTTGTTTGTTTTCCTCCCTATATTTTTATGTTTTATCGTTATATATTTTTGTGTTTTAGTCAACGGACTTATAAAAGTAAGATTGAGAGATTGCAAAGAACGGCCGGTATGCTTGTTAGCGGGGCATTGAGGTCGACACCGACAAGTGCCATAGAGGTTATGTTGCACCTTCTTCCGGTCGACATTTTTGGCAAACAGATGGCGGCAAATACGGCTGTACGACTTGCAGCCGTCTCTCAGTGGAGGTGTCTTAGTATAGGACACTCTACTATTGTTAGATCGTTGAAGGATGAGCTGGCGAATCTTGACTACATTAAACCTACTCTACGCTTCGAGAAGCGATTTCGGACCTCCTTCCCTTCAAGGGAATCCTGGAGGGATGAACCGTTATCGGAAACCGAAGCGTTGCAATTCTTCACAGATGGCTCCAAGCTAGACGGCAAAGTGGGAGCTGGAGTATTTTGTGACAAATTAAATGTAAACATTTCTATTCGTCTCCCTGATTACTGCAGCGTGTACCAAGCTGAAGTCGTAGCGATTGAGGAGGTCATGACTTGGTTGAAGCATAATGTGTTTTCCTCAGACGATATCACAACCTATGCGGACAGTCAAGCGGCGATCCGGTCGTTAGATTCGGTGTCTTTGGCGTCACGGGTGGTGTTGAGTTGTCACTCACCTCTAAATGAGATGGGTGAGCATTTCAATATCCAGGTAATCTGGGTCCCAGGTCACTCGGGCGTCATGGGGAACTGCAGGGCGGATGAACTTGCTAGGCATGGTACGACTCTCCAGCTGCAACCGGAAAGGGCAAGTCTGGGGAGGCCTATCACAGCGCTGAGACAAGCACTTGGGAAGCAGGCGCTATCCTCAGCGGGGAAAGGTGATCTAACACCCTCACCTGTAGGGTCGCAAGTCAAGTTTGGCCAAAGCTGCACTTGGGGCGCACTAGGGCATTAATATCCCTACGCAAACGTGAATTAAGAACGGTCGTAGGAATTCTCACGGGACACTGCCTTTTTGGAGAACATGCAAGAAGGCTGGGTCTGGAGGCAAATGACTTCTGCAGAAGCTGCTTGGACGAAGAGGAGGAAGAGACGTTGGTCCACTTCCTTTGCTCGTGTCCAGCATTGGCTCTCAGAAGGCACTAACACTTGGGTAAGTTCAGGATGGACTGCCTCTCGGATCTCGAAAACAGTAAAGTGCGGGACGTCTTACGCTACATAAGTAGCTCGAAATGGTTCCAATAGGGGTAAAAGGGGAGATATTCTGCGGTATTACAATGGACCGTCACCGGTCTAAGTGCGCATAAGCAGCCACTCCAACCTAACCTAACCTAACCTATCGTTGATAGACAAAAACATTATGGCAATAATCTCAGATCGCGATTTCAAATTCACTTTAAAAATTTGCTCAAAAAAGAAAATTGTTTCTCGCTTAAGCTTTCTGTCTCTTTTTGTATTTCATATTCATCGAGTTTCAAACTCTAGATTACGATAGTCATGTTATGAAACACAGTAATCCTAAAGTATTTAAATCGTGTTGTAGACAAATACACTGAAAAAAATAACTACATAATCTCGAATTCGCGATTAGCTAGTTTGAGTCTGTGTTGGGTATTAGCAGTGCTGCCGAAGTGAGTACGGTCGGAGTATTTATACTACTTTTGCCTAATCCAGCGAAAAACCCTAAAATGGATTTCTTACAGTAATGTGTCAGTCATTTTAGCAGATAATGTCAATTCAAACACAAAGTTTTTTTTTAAGAATCGGAAGATTTGTTGGTAAAACTTACATCTTATGTACATCAATATTATAAAAACATCTGCAGGAGGCTCCAAATAAACTCAAACATGGTAGAAAAGTCATGATTTTAACTAAAACCGTTTATCTGGTTTGGCTAAATATTTAGATTAGAACCTCCTGAACATAAAAATTATGCTACAAGACAAATTATGTAATCACGATGTATGGAAGTTTGTATTTACAATATTCTCAAATCCTTCCTTAGTAGATTAGGACTTCTTGAATATAAAAATAATACTTTAAGAAAATTTTTGCAGTCACTTACCCTTTCCAAATTAGAAAATTGTATGGAAGTCTGGATTTATGCAGTGTAATATGGCGAATTTTAGTCATGCAATACGCCTTAAAATCAAAACTCTCAAATCGTTTGTTTGGGTCAAGTTTAGGTTAAAACCTCGGGAATATATAAATGTTGCTGTATATTATAACCAAAGAAATAATTTGAGAATATTGAATTCAAGGCGTATTACATGAAATAAATTTGGTTTAACCACATCGCACTGCATTTGAATAAAATCTAGGAGATCTGAATCTAAAGTAAGAATAACCTAAGCTCTAGATCCAATTTGTGACATTTTTTAGTGTATCTGGGCCCTAGGTCGGATTTAGGTAGGAACATATATGAATTTGTCTGGCATTGACATTTCTTTAAATTGCAATAAAATATATTCCAACTATCAAAAATTATCTGTATGAAAAGACGAATGCCCGCATATTTAACATGTCTGAATTGATTTATCTGCCAAGATGACTATGCCAACAAACAGCACAAAATTAAAATAAAGTGAAAAAATTATAAAAGAAAATCGAGAAAATGGCGCAAGCAAAAAGCCAGCTATCTCCCAAACTATAAGGCCCGTATTTTTAAACAAGGATAAATCGGCGGATTAATTCACAGTTTTCGAAAATCCACTGATTTTTCCGAGGTTACTTTTGGTAATTTTAAACTTGGATAAATCCGTGGATTTTTTGTGACGTAATTTTAAACGAAGCTAAAATCGGCTAAATATCTGCTTGCTGGGACATTTGTCAATTTTTATGTTGGTTTTTTCTCTCAATATTTTTTGTTTTCTATTTGTTGTCAATATAATATCGTGATTTGCAGCATTCCTGTGCAAAAAATAAATAAAATCAAAAGCGAGCGGTGCACATCAGTTTTGTTTAACATTGTGCACACATTTTACAGATCGAAAAATATAAATGAAAACATAGACTCCTTTTAGTGGAATTAGCGGAGAAGCAGAAATTTATAATTGAATGCAAAATGACCGATTCAATTTCTAATAAAAAAAAAATTGGAAACTTGGGAAACAGTACATACAGCAAATAACTCGCGGCGTGTTGGTCCAGAAAAAAATAAACAACTAAAAATTACCTACAAATATTTAAAGGGAAAGGTACGCAAAGTTGTGTCAACCGCACGTTTGGAGAGCAGATCAGAAAATATATCAAAATTTCTTCTTGTAATTATGTAGGCTTGTATTTTTCAATTTACTGTGGTAAATTCCGGCAAATGTCATCTCTAACATCAAAATTAGCTTCAGATTCATCAATGGGAGCATTTAACTCTTTCAAACTAATCGAATTGTTGTGGAGAACTGCAGTTGCCACAAAAATTGTGACTATAAGGAAAATAAATACAAATTATGAAGAAAATAAAAGCAATTTTTTACTTATTGCTAGAATTGGAAACCTTCTCTTCCACTGCCCGAAAGTCCCTTCTTTTACAGACCTAGTTGACGATAGGACATGATTGTACCTTTCCTGACTTGCATTTCCTGGGTTTCTGTAAGGCATTATTAAGTAAGGTTTGCATCCATAACAGCATACTGCTTAGTTCGTGCTGCTCAAATCGAGCCTTAATTTGTAAAAAATTAAATATTGTCTGGTCATGGAAGAACCAAACCAGCTAAACAAGGGAACAAAAATTGTCTTAATAAATTGAGTTAATTGAAATTTAATTACCTTGCAACAATATCAAGAAATTTACCATCAGCATCACATATTGCTTGTGTGTTAATGAGGATATCCACGAAAGTCCAACGATTCCAGATCTTCTTGGAGAATACTGGCCAAATAATGGACCCCTTCTTTAGAAAACCGGAATCGGCGCCGAAACTCTTCCTCGTTGTGAAATCATATCGTGAAACACTTTAGGATGTTATATTATCTCGTAATCTGATTCACCAGACTCTGATGGCGAAGACGAAGATTTACTATTTTCCATTTTTAATTTAAATTATTAAATATTAATTTAAATACATATACACATACATACATATATACGAAATATATGTATATAGTGAATTACAAATTTCAATTATTTAAATTAATATTTGATAATTTAAATTAAAAATGGAAAATAGTGAATCTTCGTCTTCGCCATCAGAGTCTGGTGAATCAGATTACGAGATAATGTATCATCCTAAAGTGTTTCACGATAACTGTAATTCACTATGTATATTTCGTATATATGTATGTATGTATATAACGTAAATAAATGACGTTTTCTATTTCCGAATTTTCGAAAATATCTTTATCCACTGTTTTAGCCGTCGATTCGATATCGAGGTATAAATCCGTGGATAAATTTTTAATCCAGGTTTCAATCAGTGGATTTATCTTCATTTAAAAATACGAAACAGGGGATAAATTCGCCGATTTATCTCTATCCTCGTTTAAAAATAAGGGCCTAAGAGTTTCTTTAATTTATGTTATAAAAACCATTTTGTTTTTGGTTTAGAGCTCCCTATTATACTAATTTAATATTAAAGCTGTAGCTTGGGAACCCATAGTTACGATTTTAAAAATGAAAAGTGGTTCGAAGCTAAAGTTGCACACAGATAAATTTTCCTGTTATTTATGACGTAAAATTTAGCTAGGTAAAAACTGCTGAAAATTTCGCTTTTAATGTAAAATTTGCAACGTACTCCGCTTAAATTTTTCAGAACGGCAGCACTGAGTATTAGTCTTTAGTCAATATTGTGATTAGCGGCATTTATGTACAATAAATAAATAAATGCGCTTGCAAAGGTTCCAGATCTTCTCGGAGGGTGTTGGTTAAATAAAGAAACCCTTCTTTAGAAACCGGAATCGGTGCCGAGACCTTTCCTTATTGTAAAACTCCATGCCTATTCTATCGTGAAATACTTTAGGACGTTTAGATCGCATCCACAGTATTATACCGTAATATGATTCACCAGACTCTGATAACGAAGATGGAGATTCATTAAATATATTTTCCGTTTTTAACTTAAATTTTCAAAAATTAATTTAAATTTAAATTTGCAATTCATTACGAACATACGTACGTATATTTAGTTTTGTATCGATCTATAAACAAAAGAGGTGATTAATTCGCCGATTTAACACTATCAACGTTTAAAATTAAGGCCCTTAGATCGAGCATCAGAATTTTTTCCTCTTTTTGTTTTTTTTCTGACTGTGAGTCAATTGTTCTCATGGAAAAGAGCAAAACCAACACGAATGTCTTATACAAGCCTTATTTATAAAACAATCACTCATTTGCTACAACAGTGACATAACTCAAAATGGTAATTTATGAGTTGTGTTTCGGTTATGGCCCCACACATGCGTTATTAGAAATATTATAACACTGTGTTTCTAACAACAAATTAATAGTAATTTTTGAGTTGGGTCACTGTTGCAGCAAATGAGCGAAATGTACATTCATTGACTTGTATCGGTTTGTTGGTGAGTTTTAAATTTGATGTCGTGTTTGCATAAGGCGACATCACTAACAATAATATAACTCAATGTACATTTTTATATCCAATGTACAGCCCGCCTTGTATAGACATTTGTGTTGGTTTTGAATAGAAGCTTAATGCAAGTAAAAGAATGCCACTAACACAATGACATGAAACAAAAATTTCCCTCATTTTCCGTCATAATTTGTCTCATTTATGAGATTACTCCAGTACAAATTTTTTCTAGTAGGTGTGGGTAGAGTTGTTTACATAACAAAAATCAAGTGACTTGTAATTCTGTAGTTTTTCAACTCTTAAAATTCTTAATTTAAACCTCCGAATATTTGAATTGCCAAATTAAACGACATTAATACAACAACATACGCTGTCAATGTTAACAAGTAAAACAAAAAAGCATTATTTTATTATCTGCTCGCCTAATCTAGCCTAACCTTGAACTAGAATAATGTAAATATTGTTTGCACAATCAGAGTGAGATAATTTACTTCTAACGCAAACATCTTTTCAATGTCATTCTATTATCACTATGCCATAATCTTTCATTAAGTAGTAGCGATTTAAAAAGGTGTGCGATCTTTTAATTCATATGTTGTAAATATTCTCGGTTTTTTTTAATTCTCAATATTTCGGTATTGTATACTATTATCAAGGCTTTAGTATTTCTCCTGATTCTAAACTTTCTCGTTACAAAATATTTGAATGAATACAGAAAAAGTTTAGAATCAGGAGAAATATTAAAAAACCTTGATAATGGTATACAATACCGAAATATTGACAAAAATTAATTAAATGATCTTTTGATTCATAATTTTATAGTGTTGAATAATAATTAAACTGATTACAAATATTTCCCAGTGATAAGCTAACCATAGTTTATTGTGTGTTTGTACATTCGTTAGCAACTTTGTTAGAAAACAATTTTTTTTGTAGTTTTAGCGCATACAAGTACATTAATAGTAAATTCAGAAACAAAAAACTACGATATTTTTAATTACTAATTAAACTAATAAGGTCAGGACATACGTATTCATTATTTAATCGAGGACAAAATATATTTTATTTGACGTACATATATTTTTTCTATGTAATTAAATCAATGAAAAAGTTTTAAACTAAATATGTACGCTTATCACATTGGAATTTAATTAATTATTTAAACTAAAAATTATTTATAGATTAAAATTCATTTGATAGTATTTATTTTAATAACAGAATCCAATAAACAAAATACCGAAAAATATCAAATTTCTTATTACTGTGCTTCTACGATTCTTTTGCATAAAAATAAATTGATTTTGTTGAAAAGATAAATTACTTGGAAAAATATTTTATTTTAAGATATCATCAAAGATAATGCATAATAATTTTTTATTCAATGATTTAATTTTGTTGAAATAAAATAGATTTTTTTTTGTGTAAACAACACAAACGGACAAACGGTACTTAATCGTACATACACAAATAAGTATATAACTTCATAGACTGTTTGAAGTCTTCTGAATAAGTTAATGGTATACATATTTGTGCTCTTTACTAAGAATTGTTTTATTAATAAAATATTTACGTAGTATTATTACGATTGATTCGATAAAAATATAAAATAGTTAGACAATTTTTATGATTTGAAAATAAAATATGAAATTATTGCAAACATGGTTTTTGTTTTTGTGGACATTCGAATTTTTTCGTCAATGTAGGAAATATGTACATATATCAAAAGAATAATTTACATAAGTTTCTTTTGTTGAAATATTTATTTCGATTTGGTAAATCAATTATAAGTATTATTTAAATGTCAACACAAAGCTATTTAAGGTAAATTATTAATTAAGACATTCCTAGTATTTAATAAAAGATAACATATTTATAACATATGTATATGTAAGTTTAAGTTTATTCATAATAAATGTTTAATTATATAAGCAAATATGTTCATATTTATTAATTTATACAATCAGTAAATATCAAAAATATCTAAGCAATTTTTAAAATGTTGGTACTACTTGGGCTGAAAAGATTCCTGTCTTGATAATAAAAAGCAACTTTTTGGCAATATTTCTGTTTAATCTTCAATATAATCTCCTTTAAACTCAATAAAAACATGTCCAAACATTGTTGTGAAGTAATCACTCACATACAAATTCTCACCTCTTTTTCGTTCATCTTCAACAACAGTTGCGCGACCGCAAAACGAACATTTTCTTAGGATGGTGTAGACTTACCCAAGGTTAGATCCATATATCTATTTTTAAATGTTTCTGATAAACCATTCAAATAAAGATGATGAATGGCCGGTAAATCGATTTACCGGTATTGCGAACTCTAAATATATTCTAACAAAAAAACTATTTCTAAATCATCTCGTAATACTATAATAAATTAAATTAACTTTTTTAACAAATTTAGCTTACACACAAATTTATTTGGAAAAACAAATTCTTTATGATTATTGGATTAAATATCCGTATCTAAATGATTTTCCGAAAGAATAATTCATTGAATCGATAAACTATTTAATTGTTTTAAAATTGCTGTTATTCAGTCGTGATTGGGCATTAACACTTTATTGTCTTAGAACTTATTTCTTAAATTATATAAAAACTTCATTCATTCATCTAAAATAATATTTATATAAAATTTCCAAATAAATTGTCTGGTGGTAATGGTGTTCTAATCCGAAATTCAGAGTTAGAATTTGAATGAGGTTTTAATCTGATTTCGAATTTGTTCTTAATTATTTCCTAAATAAATTTTCATTCGTATGCAGCGACCAGAGTAAACGCGAAAATCGATGCGAATCGAGAGGCTATACGGGACTACAAGCAAATTACCACAACACTCTAGAGAATATGTTACATATTGCTTAGGTCTGTTTCTTGTTTGCTTTTCATGAATTCGTCTTAGCGTCCTGCTTGACTCTCCTCTCTTTTCGCTTAACTGTGGTTGCTTCAGTATTTGACAGTCGCAATTCAACGAGGCCAGACTGTTCCCATTAATTTCAAAAATATGATCTATTTTGTTTTGTGATTACAGGAAAGAAAATTAAAATCATGCAGTAGGCATTCGGTTTCTCACTTGTTATTAAGAGAATAGCGACTGTTATGTAAAACAAGAAAAGTTGTTACAAGTGGAAAGGTATTTTTTGAATAATTGAACTACATTTTAATAGATAAAAAATAGTTTGTACACTTGTTTTATTTTATAAAAAAATCCATTTCAATCGGTAATCTTTAATTATTTTATAAAAGCAAGACATTAGAATATAAATCCCGAATTATATTAAATATTCAGAATCTACGGATTAAACCAGTAACGCATATAAATGAAATAAATATTTCATTCTCCAATCAGTTCAAATTTCATTTAAAATAAATAAAAGTTTCTTTCTTGATATACATAATAAACAAAATTATAAACTAACGGAGCAAACGGCGCAGTGGTTAAAGCTGCAGCGGTTGGATCGGGAGGTACCGGGTTCGAATCCCTAAGGGGCGATATGAAAAAGGAATTTTTCATCAACTGATTTCGATCGGTGATGAAGATGAACACATCTAAGAGCCCCTGTTGAGAGTGCGGAATCCATGGGCAGACCCACCTTTCATGTCAGCACTATAGGTTGGCATGAAGCAATGCAAAAAAAAGTGCAGGTGGTTTAAACGAAAATGGGTCTATAGCCGTACGTCCTCGATTTGGCTACTGCTGCGTTAAGGTAGGACATAAAAAGCGAACTGCGAAAGAGTTGGGAGTGCTTAGAGCCCCAAAAAAGATTGCAGAGATAGAAATAAACAAACAATTATAAACTAAATACATTTTTTAATTGCTTAATTTATTTGGTGATTTAAATACAAAGTTCATAACATCGTGAAATGAGGTTATCAGTTCAATATTATCTATTACATTGTGCCAATGAATTAGTTATTTAAATTAATAAATATACGTGTTGTATCAATAATTTTGTTTCATAAATATTAGTATGATTAATTACCTAATTCATTAATAATATAAACCATAGCATAACATTTCGTGAAACTTCTGATAAATTGCTACATTAATTCAATAAAAAGTAAAAGATCAACCAAATTGGTTACAAAGTGATAGTTTTATGTTCGTTGAATTAATTAAAAAATTTATTAAATTTTTTGACAAAAAAATATGAATAGTTATATTGTATATATTAATTTGTTAGCTTTTAAGAAATGATATTCTAATCTAATAACATTGAGTTTATTCTATCAATCAACAAAGTTTAAGGATCCAAATTATTAAAAAAATCATTGCAACAATAATCTTTTTTATTGAATATACGTACGTTTTTTTTTCAGTGAAGTTATTTGAAAATTTCAAATAGCTCAGTTACACATGTATGTGAAGTTATCCCAGGATTTCATCCCAGCAAATAAAAAAATTGAATCAGGCAACCCTCGAAAAATTCTTTTGTGAAGTTAGCCCAGCCCAGTATTTAATTATTTTTAACTATAAAACTTAATAAAAAAAAGCTCAAAATATCTAAATTAAATAATTAAACAATAATTCCTACAAAAAAAAAATTATCTAAAAAGTATGTATCGCTTTCAAAACATCTGTACATAATTATTGAAATATTTATTCGCTTTTTGAAACAATATAGATTTTTCGTCTGTAATAACAAAAGTTAAAATTTGTCGGATTGAGGCTCAATAGTTTTTAAATGGACATACAAATAGCTTATTTTTGGCCAAATTTAAAGAAAATCGTACCGTTGCAACTTGCGTAATTTGGCCCTGGGCCAGAAAAAACTCCACTTCCGTAATTTTGTCAGATTGAGGCTCAATGGTTTTTAAATGGACATATATATAGCTTTCTTTTGATCCAAAACCTCTATATAATTTTTGAGGTGAAATTGGATTTTTCTTCGGGCCAAATTACGCAAGTTACAACGGTAGGACTTTCTTTAATTTTGGCCAAAAGTAAGCTATGTGTATGTCCATTTAAAAACCATTGAGGCTTAATCCGACAAATTTTAACTTTTGTTATTACAGACGAAAAATCCAATTTTACTTCAAAAATTATAAAGAGGTTTTTGGCCCAGGGCCAAATTACGCAAGTTGCAACGGTACGATTTTCTATAAATTTGGCCAAAAGTAAGCTATGTGGATGTGCATTTAAAAACCATTGAGCCTCAATCCGACAAATTTTAACTTTTGTTATTATAGATGAAAAATCCAATTTTACTTCAAAAATTGTATGGAGTTTTTTCTGGCCCAGGGCCAAATTACGCAAATGCAACGGTACGATTTTCTTTAAATTTGGCCAAAAGTAAGCTATGTGGATGTCTATTTAAAAACCATTGAGCCACAATCCGAGAAATTTTAACTTTTGTTATTAGAGACGAAAAGTCCAATTTTACTTCAAAATTTGTATAGAGGTTTTTGGCCCTTCTTTAAATTTGGCCAAAAGTAAGCTATTTGTATGTCCATTTAAAAACCATTGAGCCTCAATCCGACAAATTTTAACTTTTGTTATTACAGACGAAAAATCTATATTGTTTCAAAAAGCGAATAAATATTTCAATAATTATGTACAGATGTTTTGAAAGCGATCCATATTTTTTAGATAATTTTTTTTTTTGTAGGAATTATTGTTTAATGATTTAATTTAGATATTTTGAGCTTTTTTTTTTATTAAGTTTTATAGTTAAAAATAATTAAATACTGGGCTGGGCTAACTTCACAAAAGAATTTTTCGAGGGTTGCCTGATTCAATTTTTTTATTTGCTGGGATGAAATCCTGGGATAACTTCACATACATTAGTTACACACGGAAAAAATGAGCTTGTTATCACAAAGAAAAAGTTTCCTTTTCATACTTATTTTTCTAGCTTACAAACGTTGTTTCAAAATTTAAATATTATAAAATAATTTCTTACTTTAATATTTGCCATATAATTTCTTAACTATATCACACAAAAGTTTAATTGAAAGAAAAAAGATGTTAATAAAACAAAAACAGATCAAATCAAGAAATGTAACCCTTTCTCAAAATAATTCATAAATTTTCTTGAATAATTACAACAAAACATTTCTTAATTAATAAAAAATTAATTTCTCTATCTCTAGAAACTTTTGAAATCTGTGGCCAAACAATATTATCTTGATTTAAGAAAACATTTGATAGATAGTTTACATTCATATTATTAACTCATCTAATGATCGGTTATGTCGAGGTGACTAGTGTTTTCAGCAAGATAGCGACCCAAACAATACCTCGAGTTAAGCAAAATATTAGTTTACCTGGGTCAGTTACCTGATCTGAATCTGATTGAAAATTGTTGCAATCAAGTAAAAATTGCTATTAAATTCAAAAATAAACAGAAATTTTGAAATTCAAATTTGTCGAATTTGGAATAAGTGACCGTTCACAGATGCCAGGGGCTGGTGGGTTCTAGGGATGTGCCGATGCAGAAAAGTGGTAACCTTCTTTTGCCAAGAATTGCTATTCCACATTTAAAAAAAGCAAAGTTTTTGATTTTTTCGCTTAGAAGACTTTTACTAAAAATAGAAGACATACAAATGCGTCTTTTGAACTAAAAATAAGACTGAAGAACATAAGCATGAACGGGCTTTGAGCTTCCTGATAGTGTATTCCACAAATATTTTCGTTTGCAAAAGGGAAATGTTGTGACATTGATATCTGAGTTAGCAGCAAAATCTCGCTTCCACTCAATACCATTTAAATTACAAGTTTATATGAATTATTTTAAAATGCAAATAGAAGGTACATATGTGGGTCTTATTTTTTAGGTGCTAGCTACTTTGCATTTTTATGGGCAAGGGAGCTATCAAGCTTGTTTGGGGTATTGAAAGGTAGATTTCGATGTTTATTACGCCATCGGGTTCTGCATTATTGCCCTAAGAAAGCAGCCAAAATCATATATGCTATATTTGCATTACACAACAAGTTTTTGAATGATACAGCCATAGATGCTGAAGAATTAATTGAATCGGAAATTGATACCTCCATTAATAGAAATCAATGGCGCAATTTAGGGTATCGAATTCGAGAACAATATGCAGTAATTCACATATTCACAATAAGCTCTATTGCTAAAACTATGTATCACAAATTCTCAGCTGTTGCTTTTTGATAATAAAAATTTAGAAGAAAAAAATTCGATTTCGAACTTTCTTTAATAAAAATAGAAGATTAGAATCCCACTGCTACACTGAATAGCAAAATAAAAGAATCTTCTATTTTTGATTTCTTCTATTTGATTGAAGAAAATTTTTCAAAATCTTAGGGCCTTAATAGCTCGATTTAATTTCCATTTCAATAACGGTGATTTTGTTTGCTGCCATTGACGGCGAATTTTTCGCTTTTCCTAGATTAGTTCCTGTATATTACATATGTGCTAGTTTATTAACTTTTTCTGAACTACTTATGACGGGTGCAGCCCTTTGATGACATCTTTTAGATTTCATCAGCTAGTGTGATCAGAGGAATATTAAGTAGATAATTTTGTTCGACTAGCCTCCTATATTGATCCCAATTAGTTTACTTGTTTGTAAGACGGTTCCCCATTTCGTTCCTTAGGACATCGGTATTCGGCGATGTTAATATGGAACCACAATGAGTATAGTTAGCCAGCTGAAATAATCCAAGAACTGGAATTTTCTTATAGCATGTTTTGGATGACAGTACACCGCCGATATGACACAGTTTCCATACCACCCCTGCATAACGATGCTTGATGATTGTATATGTTCTATTTCAAATTTCGCAAGTTCATATTGTTTTAATCTTCTCTTAATCAATACAGCAGTGCCTCCATGTGCTTTCTCAACTGGGTGCTTGGTGTCATAAATAGAGTACCCATTAATTTTGAAAGAGCTATTTTTGGTGAAGCGTGTTTCAGATATTAACATTTTGTCAATATTGTGCTCGGTGAGAAATGCATGTACCTCCGGTTTATGTTGTGCTAGGCCGTTTACATTCCATATGGCTGTTCTTATGATGGTCATGTTTGGATTTTTATGACTATCTGCATCAGCGTGTTCATATTCTAAATCATTAGATCCATGGTCCTCTCCAACATCGCCATGAAGCTTTGCATCATATTAGTCAATTTGTTTAAAGCTGTTGAGATGTTTCCCTCTTCACTTGCTTGCACTTTATTAGCGGTACCTTTAAGAACACTTGCGTATGAAACCCCTTGGTGCACGCTGCCGTTTAAAGTTGCGTACTATATTCCATTTTGAGCGTTTCTGTTTACAATTTCTGGTCGTGCTTCTTTCCAGCTGAAAAATGAAGGTTAAGGATTTGTTGCTCTGCTCAGTTGTTGCATTTTCTCACTGATGCTTTCTTTTCTGCTTTATTGTAACCTTTAAATTATGTAGTGCCCAACATATAACACAAACATCTTTCAAACTGCAATATGCTCTAGTGTGTAAATATTCTTTGCACTTAGCACGCCTTCTCCCGATTAAAAATATTGGTAATAGATTTGCATTGGAAGCCTTTTCCACGCGGCTGAATTTTTGTTTCTTTTATATCTCCTCCTTTGATTCCGAAAATATTAAATGCATCGTTTTTGCAAGTTCTTTATTTGATTCTTCCCTCAAATAGATTGGCGGCGGCTTCTCAGTTTTTGGAGTTTTTCCGGGCGGCTTGTCTTCAACAACCAAGCAAGAATACCTATTACCATGCGTTAATTCAACGCTAGCTAGCTTAGTGAATTTATTCGCGCTTGCACTGGCCGCTGATCTAGGGCTTCTTCTTCGTTTTGATCGCACAGTAATATACCGGTATATTCCCGTTTGCACTAAACACTGACCTACATCACTGTTTATTTTATTATCATCTGATGTCGATGCACTTTCATTGTTTTTTTATTGTCAATATTTGGCGACGACGCACTTTTAGTTTCATTATGTTTCAACACACCAATATTATTTAAATTAATAAGTTCAATTTGATTTAAATTGCCTGGTAAGGTAATTTTTTGAGCATTTAAAATTTGTTGTCGCTTTCGACTATGCTGCACTTTTGTATTTTTATTAATAATAATTGAGGTCGTGACGTTCGGTGGCAAATCGCTTGTGGACATCGATATCTGCTGATTTGACCCAGCCTTTTTTACTTGAGGTAAAGAACATCACGGTTTAACTTATTTTTCACATCACAATGTATAAAAAAAAATAATGATTCAACTTTTCGCACAAGTAATAAGTAAATTATTTTAAATGTTTACTCGGTGGTAGTAAAATTGGGAAAATTGCAATTTATAATTTAGAAAAGTGTAGAGAGTGTACTTTTGAGAGTTAAACAAACGATTTTTAACTTTGGCAACGAAAAGAAGGCGCTGGATGTTTAACGCCACAATCATCGAAATGTCAAGCTAAAATGCTGGTTTTTATATTGCATACAATGTATGTATGTATTTACAAATCAAAGTTCTACTGATAAATATACCCATTAGGCATAATTAGAAAATTTACTCGTAACACGATTACAATTATTAAATTTCTCTTGCAAGAAAATTGGTAATCGTTTTTTTTTTTTTTTTTTTAAATTTAATTATAAGCAAAATAATAATACATAATTGTTGTTTTACTGTAGTATATATATTTGATATACGGAAAATTATGTAAGACAACCAAAATTATATTTGAGATGCAATGTATTTATTTATAAATAAAAATAATAATAAAAAAATTTAATCCCAATTCGATTTTCGTTTCTTTGTAACTGAAATAAATTGATTGAATGCGGAAGACATTAATTTCTTTTGATTTTTTCCTTTTTGTTAACTTTGATTTTAATAGATTTATATAGCAATGAATGAAAGATTTAACCACTATTTTAGAAAAAGATAAATATACCTACTCTATATTAATAATTATGGCGCCGACTAATGAAAAATTTGATGAGATGGTAAAAAATTAAAAATAGTTTCAGAGGTAAATGGAGTTTGCAAGATCATTCAATTATCGGGATAGTTAAAAAAAAATCCGATAATTCGTATTATGTTACTTATTTAGAAAATAATGGTTTTAAAGGATGTAATTATATATTCAAAATTTGTTTCCCAATTTATCAAACTAACTAATGAAACATTTTGTTTTTTTGATTATCATTATTGTTTGACAAACCTAATGGCACACGGGTTTAAGTGTATCATTTGAGTCAGAAGTTATTGCGTTCGAATCCTACGATCAAAGATGATGATGGAGTGCTAAATGATTTCATGACATTACTGGCATGGATCTCTGCAAAGTGTGAGGTGTGCTCCGTAAAACGAAGACCTATAAGCCGAACTCGATTTGGCTACTTTGTATATTTCAACTTGACTTTGTTTAATTTGTTCTTATTTCTTATTCAATATTTGCTTACTTAAAGAATAGCTAAGCCTTATTTATTACCAATTAGCTACACAAAGTTGTTTGAAAGATAAATTCAATATCTTAATCTCTTCTTTATGGCATAATTACTTTAACAAACCCACGTTGTAAGGGCAAATTATTTAATGAATATTATGAGTAGTACTTGTATAAAATAGATTCGCTGTTGGCATTTTTATTTATTTTATCCATTCCTTAAAAATCAATAATGAATCAACAATTATTAATACATATTATATAAGTACTTATAATTGCGGTGATAACCCATGGGGCAAGCTGCATAATGTGTGTTTAGTTCTACCAAGCTATTTATGTATTTTCAAATTATTTTAATTATCCATAATTACATACGTACTTAATTTAATTAAAAATGGACTTTTATGTAATAAAAACAAAAAGATTTTTACTCATATACTCATATGTAATGACTCATAATATAATATGTGAGCCATATATTCATACATTATTTGTAGCCAAGTTAGCCGAGTTTAGTAGATTAATACTATATTTATTGAATGGTGGTTTGGCGTCTATTCTAGGGGAAACCAAAGTTGAGTAGATTAATCTACCAGTTCCTTAAAATTCCAGTAGCGCGCGCATCACGTGAGCTGTTCAGGTCATGTATTAGTCAGCTGCGTGATGGGTACAATTGTGCAATGGGTAACCTGGTCACAATTTTCAAGTGTACGTGCTGCCTCCTCGTAGCAAACACTGATACTGACGCCATTTGGCACAGGTGTTACGCCACCCTGAATGCGTAACCATCGCCTTATTCGTTTTGTATTTTGAATGGTGTACTGGTGTCAATCTCTGTTCGTATTATTATTATTCTTGTGTATAATTTCCTCCTATACAAAACCTAATGTTCGTTTGTTTTTATTTTTTTCATTGTATTGTGAGAAATTGTGTATATAGAAATTACCTATGATGGTTGTCACGTGCACCAATCATTCGTGTTGATGTGGGATGTGTCGTGTGGGGAGAGAGAATAATTGTTGTACCCGTTGCCAAGCGTCATTCTAGAATATTCATTTGAGAGAATATTTGATATTTTTGAGATATGAGAATATTTGAGTTTTGTTAATTGGAAAAAATAAGAAATAATAAAAGCAGTCAAGTTTGGAGTGCTATAATCAACGGTTAGAGATGACGGTTTCCACCCCGTGAGATCATCGGGTGGTCTATTGGGAAGGCATCCTTTCATCTCTTATCCGTATCGGTGACCGTCACAACCGGAGAGGGGCTCCGGTAGACGGGCCGATGATAAGGGGGATTTCTTAGCAGACTGCGCGAGGGTCGAGCGGGGTGGTACTGTCATCTCGAACGATCTCACCCAATTTATTATTCGCTTTAGCTCCTCAACATGAAGCAAAAAATGTTTAGTTTTCTGTTTATTTTCGTTTTTGTGTTTCTTTTTCCTCACCGTTAGTTCTAGCCAGCTACCAGATCGCACCAGGTCTCTGATCCCGTGTCTATTAACGAAATCTTGGATTTCGTTACACAGGCTAAATCTAACGCGAAATAGCATATGCCGATGGATGAGTGGCTGATAGGTTAACCAGTTCAAAGTATGCCGTCTCTGGATACCAGGCATCCTCCTATTTAGCCTTCCTTTGGTAATCAACTCGTAAGAGTAAAGTCAAAACGGAAGACGGGGCAGCGGTAGGAATATACGGTAGTTGGACTGTCCTCTCGAAGCCCTTGGGTACCAATGCTACCGTCTTTCTAGCAGAAGTACATGCTATAGTAAACTTCTAGGAAGGAGATACGAACGGATAATTAAGCTGGGTCCAAGCACCAAAGATCTTTTAGGTCGCAGTGCGAGGTGGCTGAACGCCCACATGGCCCTTCAAACAACAATAATAAAATTCATTGAATCCTGTCGTGGGTTTTAACTTTAAAGGTTCGTACGCAGTTCAAATTAAAAGAAAATATCCACAAAAAATGAAAAATTTACATAAGCAAACAAAACTAACATTTCACTTATTGAATATTTAGGAATACTTAGAAGTTGAAAATGAAGCTGGACCAGCGCATAGCAAAAACAAATATTGTCCATCCACCATCCACTTTTTTTGAAATTACCAAACAAACGCATCATTGAAACACAAATGTCGTTGCAGCAGCTCTTTTAGCGAGATGGTTCTGTAGGGCAAAACGATTTTTTGGAATTAAATTAGTGACTCACTAGTGAGGTGAGTCGGACTGGTCCAGAAATAGCGGAAGGTTTTTCGTGGTTGTAGTTTGTTAGGGTGTTCGGTTTGGTTAATATAGGAACATTTTTGAGAAGTTATAGAATCGGTTTGGGACAGTGTTTATAGTAATAGCTGTCTTTATTTGGAATGATGTGTCATAATATCGACACGAGAGCCTCCGAGTGTCCTGCAAGGAGAAGGGCTCGCGACTAAGTCAGAACAGGTTCATCAAAACCGAAATTAATTTATATATGTGCAGTGGTGTGTAGGCCATATTATGAGCACTAAATATTTTACGTCATTGGTGATGTAATCGGATATAAGCAAAGTTCTGTACAAAAACGTCGCCGATATTTTCAGCTGTTATAAAGAAAATCACAAATTCAGAAAAATGAAAAATGAATAATTTTTCTTTATTTATTTGTTGAAACGCTTATTTATTTTTTATACTCTCTTGAGCTTTCTCTCGTATTGTACTCATCTTGAGTACCCTTTTTCCTCTTTGCTTAAAAAGCTTACAAATTTTGCGTATATTTTTATGTACCTAACATTACGTTATAAACGCTGTGTTCATAGTACGTTTTACCTAACCTTCTTCGAAGGTATTTAATTACGTATTTACATACGATAATGGGACTTCATTGTCTTTTCGTTTCTGTACAAGCAGATAAACAAGAAGAAACAAGCAGATGCAGCCGTAGATAATTTAACTTCGAGCAACAAAATCAATCGTCTCAAGACAAGAAAAAACAGCATTGTTTAAAGCAACTTTGATTTTACAAAGACGCATAATCGACATAAAACGAAGCTTTTCAAAGGAATTAGAAACGCGGAGAAAACCAAAATTTTCATATATGTAAAACATAAGGAAAATCACTCTTTTCTAAGACTTTAACTTTTTAGAAAAAATCTACTAAAGTTTGCAAACAGTTGGCTTTATTGATTGGTGGGATAAGCCTAAATAATTTCTAACTTTAGAATTCGGTTTAAAGTTGAATACGATAGCTATTTATAGTAAAATGCGGAATAGACAGCGGCTCAATTGTGAAAGTATATAGTGAATTATTTTTACGAAATGAGACAGTCAGATTCTGAATTCAACAAATCTGTTCTGATTTTAAAAACAAATTGAATTTACATGGTGAAATCAAGGATAAATCACTGAAGCAACTAGTGACCTCTAATAAACCTAAGCAGAACAACGATTGCTTCTTGATTGACAAAAAATAACATTCAAGTCAAAATGGTAAATACCTTGGTAAAGATTTCAAATGGTTTAAGTGCAATAAGTTTGGGCACATAATGCCAAACTGCAATAAAAAAAAAAAAACGTTATCAGTAGCAAAAGACAAGCAACGTAACAAGAATTTACATGAAGTGTTCATCGATGAACGATTGAATCTTGCCATAATAGATATTGCTTCTGATATACATTTGAATAATAAGTTCAGATGTATCGAATTAAATTCAGTTAATTTGGCTTTTACGTCAACTAGTTTTAACGGACGTTTTGACGCGGGTGTGGATGCAATGGTGAAACGTACGGTGTCGTGCTCAATTGAATATCAGATGACTTATTACCAGTCGTATTTTTGTTGGGAACTGACTTCGTATCACAAACAGTCACGATATTCTCGTCGAGCGGTATGAAGTAAGTGTTTACCAATCGAAGAACAACGTCCAGTAGATTTGAGTTATATTAAGGGTCACAGTGTGAAGCAGGAATTGTTAAATTCAATTCATAACTACCAACCAAATCGAACAATTCAGGATACACTAATTACATGTACATCGTTTATCCGCAAGTGAAAGTGAGATAATGCCACAACTTGGCAAATATGAAAGACGAACTGAAAAGTGTTTCGAGTATCGTAAATTAAAACGTCTAATAGTAAAAGGTACCCTCTTCTAAATATTAAAGAACAATTGATCAATTAAGGGACGCGAAATTATACATTGTACTCGATTTAACGAATGATTTTTTTTTTACATATCGATAAGCGATAAGTCGACCAAAACGTCGTTCATTACACCATTTGGGAATATGAATTTTACCTTCAGGTAGTTTTTTGGAGTTATTAATTTTACCAAAAATCGTAATTGTTTAATTTAAGTTGGTATGGGAAGTAGCTGCTAAACATGACCTACTACTAATTAGCAAAATGCCAATTGTTGAAGAGTTTAGTGGATTGCTTTAGGTATATGATTTGTAACAATAATGTCGAACCATTGTAATTAAATAAAAAAAGCATTATCAAAATTTCAATCAAAAGCAACTGCAAAGCTTTCTGGGCCTTTGTTATTTCCGTATGTTTGTGAAAGATTTTCCATTAATTGCAAAACCGTTGTCAGGCTTACTTAAAAAAGATACTGTATTTAAATTCGAATTCCAGCAACAAGTTGCATTTTAAAAGCTGAAGGAATTATTGACAGAGCACCCAGTGCTGCAATAAGAATCTGATGATGAAAAAATCCATCCTGTGTACTATTATAGCAGGAAAACCAATTGTCACGAAGAATACTACAGCACCTACCAATTAGAGGTGCTACCTATCGCAAAGACACTTACGAAATTTAGGGAATGGTAGAAAGGTAGGGAAATGATAGAAAGGTAAGATAAAAGCTGTACAGAAAGGCGATTCGGAATTGTTCCCAATTTTCAAAATTTTGAAGATTTCATTTTGAGAAATGCATGTTTATAAAAAGAAGTTGATGGGAATGATGTGTTGGTGGTACCTAAGACCATGTATGACCAGGTTATAAGATGTTATCATGACATGAGTCTTTTTGGAGTTCAGAAGACAATCGAGTTGGTGAGAAATTCATCGACTGCTGTGTTGTATGTATACTGTAGGCGGATTCGCGGTTGCCTTCGTTCGTTCGTTTTGATTTTTTTTTTAATCAATCGTCTACCTTGAAAATAATGTTATTTTTCGTTCGTGTTCCTTTGGTTGCATACAAAAATTATCAGAATGAATGAACGAACGCAATCGTGAATCCGCCTTAATTAACATAAAAACTAGGAAGAAATATGGATTACTCCACAAAATACAAAAGGAAACGACTACGTAAGACATATTATATGGATCATGTATGTAATTTGGATAGTTTATAGTCTTATGGTTATCAATAAATTGAAATACAAAAGCTAGTATTTGGTAACCTACCAAACGTGATTACTGATAAAGATATGTCACTTACGTCAGCCGAATTTCAGAATTTTTGTTTGGGTGAAAGAATAACTTACTGTATATAACAACTATGCGTAAACATATGGAAAATGGTCAAGTGGAGCGGTACAATCGTACAGTCGTAGCTCCCGTATCCAAAATGATAGACAATAAACCAGATATGTATGTGACATAAACATGTTGGACGTTTGCAAATATGTTTGAATAATTCGTATATTTCAGTTAATTTTTGGTATGCACATGAGAAGCCCAAAAGACTTAGCGGTTATCGAAGAAATTGATAAAGTAGTCGTGGGAAATTTTATGGAAAATCGACAGCAGCGCGAAGTAGCTCGTGTTAACATTACTAAAGCTCAGAATGATTATGAGCGATCCTACAATCAGAAACGAAGAAACGTTCACGATTATCTTATTGGTGATATCGTCACGATCAAGAAGGCCCAGTTCGAAATGACTCAGTTTTATTCATATAAAAATATTTCATTTTAATTTACTACTTTATACACAAAAGGCCTTAAAAACTGGATATTTTGCGTTTTATTGGCGCAATGTATCTGACTAGTATAAACAACACTTTATGGAAAATGAACTAAAATAAAAAAAAAAAAATTTTTTGGACAAGAATTTTCCTTCACCATTTTCCAGTAAAAATGAAAATGGGTGATGCTAAAGGGATTTACAGAAGAACATAACATCTTCCATTAACTTACGAGTAACAAGTTTCTTTGTTAATTCTAAAAACAAGAAAAATTTCAAGTAGTAAATATTGATTGATTAAAAATTTCTTGTCCAAACAAATTTATTTACTTATTACTCCATTTACAATAAAAGCTTGTAACATACAAATTATTTATTTTTATTTTGTACTTTTCAGTCTTTATGTAATTTATAATCAATTTTTTATTCAAAGTCTCTAATTAATGTATACTATTGTACTAAGTATACTTAAGTAAAGGGGGTACAATTTAAATAAGACCTTTAAACAATCAACTCAACGAACACTTTTTTAATTAAATCCGAATCCGGAACTCTTGGGTGTTTAACCTCTGATATATCACCATGTCTATAATGAGTTACAATGGATTGTTTGCATTGTTCCATTAATTAGACGTATCGATAAATATTGATCATAGCATTGATCTCACGACCCCTCGAGTTGAAGTCGACGATTAGTACCACTTCGAGTATTAGAATTTGTTAAAAGTTAACTTTGTTACAATACTCGTATATACGAGTACATAGCTAAAATTTTTATGTAAAATACCGAAAATTCTTTTCACATACAAAATATAAAATGATATTAAATTTTATTAATATAATTAAGTTTTTCCGATCAGATTGTTAAAACCGTGCATTGTCATCGAAAGCAAGTATGTATGCAAAATTTGAAAGGAATCGGTTCGGTCGAAGTAGGTTAAAAATTGACAGCAATATTCAGCCCAAACAGAGGTTTGAAGTTAAATAAAAGTATTTAAAAACTTTTTATGGAAATTTAATTTCGTTCCAGTAACTAGGAACACTATTTTAAATGAATGGTTTGTTGGTACAAAGATGAGTTTGGTTTATTATAATTTTGTCTAGAATCGATTCGAAGAATTTGGGATCTAGAAGCTCAACAATTTTTAATTTAAAAATATATGCCTATTTGAATTTAATATTTTATGTCAGAGATGCGAATCTGCAAAACTGGGTTCAGGTTCAGGTTGAACAAAAACAAAAGAATTATCGGAAAAACAAAAAAAAAAAAAAAATGTTCGTTTACTTCAGGAATAAATTCTTCTTTATGCTGCATACTCGAAAACTTAGTTTAGTTAATTAATTTTTGAAAAAAGATGAGAAAAAATTGATTCCGTCAAGATATTCTGTTTGGTTGCAAAATTACCAAAAACAGTTACTGTCGGCAGTTTTCGAGTAAACGGCAAATGAAAGCTACTTGTTGTGTCCTGATAATGTTATTTTCAACGAATGTTGTAATAATATGCATCTGAACAACTAAAAAACTAAAAGAATTCAATAGCATAAAGTTATAAAATAAAATTGACATAATAGCTACTTCATTATTATCAGAAGAACATCTTTAAAATTAAATTCTCGATGTATTTGTTCAGAAATTTCTCCGTGTTGGTTAAAATTAAAAATAAAAAAATTTATTAATTATAAATAATTTTGTAACTGTTAAATTTTTCTTGGTTTTAAAAAATATGTGAACCGGAATGGGATTAGAGTTCAGGTTCGGGTTCGATTTGCAGCTCTGGCGGGCTATTTGGGAATTCGATTCGAACGTGATCGAGACTTCGATGTATAAGATTCATATTTGATTTAAATAAGAAACGAATGAATCTCGAAGACTCGATCACGTTCGAATCGAATTCCCAAATAGCCCAATGTTTATTTAAATTTTAGATTTTGTCAGGTTTGAAAATTTTTGATTTCCTTAAAAATGCCGTGTTTCTTCAATGGACCTTCAATGTATTCAATTCTAAGCCCCCTTTAAATGTGCGGTGTAATTTCATAATTTTAATATAATCAATCTAAATAAGGGTAAATAAGAAAATGACAATGGCCCACAACAGAAATTTTCTACAATAATTTTGCAGCATGTTGAGTGAAAAAACTTTAAAATTCAATTTCAGTAAAAGTCAAAAACAAATGACAATAAAGTTCCTGCAGGCTATATTTTATATTGAAAAAATTGATTGGGGTTCGTTTTTGGACAAATTAAATTATATGAATATACTAAATGCTTACTTGGTGTCTAATTCGCTTAGCTGCTGAAGATATTACTGCTATATGATTCTTAAAATGTAAGATATTAGGCTGATCCAGTAATTAAGATCTACTTTGAAATGTAGAACTTTCTCACTTGTGGACGTGTAGATGTGCTGGATCTAAAATCTACATTTTAGTTGGGTATGGAGATTTCGAATTTGAGATGATACGTAAAGGGCAAAAGTCGACTTTTTTTATTTTTATTTATTTAGCTATCACCAAATTATACAACTGGTTACATTATTAAAAAATTTAATAAAATTTTATAATTGAAATATTTCCAAATTTACCAATAATCTAAAATATGCTTCGACATCAATTCCCTAGATAGATTAACGCCAAAAGCTGAACGAATTTTGTTTAAAGAAGCTGATGAATGAAAAACCGGCTCACATTTATCATAGTTTTGACTACAAAGCGGCAGCTTGATTTGCAAATCTTTATCATGCAGCACACGTTAAATGCTAGTAAGTCACGAACATTGTGCTAATTTCAATCCTACGAATAAAGAGGGTTCAATAATTATTAATTTGCATATACCGCTGTACGCTGGTTGAATTTCTATGTAGCGTTGACCGAACATGCGAAACGTATAAAGTTTTAATCACATAAGGATCATGAAAACCTTTAGAAAACTTTTTACCAATCCCTCTAAACAATAAGCTTATGAAACGATAGGTTCGAAGTATGTAAAAGTTATACCTAAATTCTTAAACGTATCGACACTTTCAATAATGCAACCATCAAAAAAGTAATCGTAAGCAGAGGGTGAGCGTAATCAAATAAACACATTATGTTGCATTTGGAGATGTTTAGCATTAAATTATGCGATGTACAAAAGGCTTTGAAGCTTATCAGATTAGATTGGAAGTCTAGTGCATCATTTTCGAAAGAAACAGTTTTGAAAATTTTAATGTCGTCCTCATAAATTAGAATTTCGGAGTAACTCAGAGAATTTATCACATCATTTGCGAAAAGAATGCGGAGCATGGGGCCCAAATGACTACCTTGAGGGACCCCTGAAGAAACATCAATCACTTTTCAAGTGAAACTACCAATTTGAGTTTTCAATTCTTAAGACCTAATTCAAATAGCAATTAGCAAGCCATATTACAGCAGCAAAAAATACAAAATACGTAATTTTTAGTAAGATTTGTTGCATTCAGCACATGAAATGTTTGAGACCTATTATTTTGTGCTGGATGCGCCCAGTCTGAAGAAGTTTTTATATTTTCGATATTTTGTATCAAAAAATCGAGAAACTGTAAAAATTCGCTAGCATGTAGGGAGGCAAAATCAGATTAAGATTAAACGGGTTTCGGTTAATCATTCCGATATTAAACGATTTTTACCAAATATAATACACCCATCCCTCGATTTACGAAATCTCTTTTTACGAATTTTCGGAAAATTTACAAAAAATTCGGTTAGCGAAATTTCGATTTACGCCTATTATTCGCTTAACGAATTAATTCGTCCCAAAAAAATCCACGTAAATCGAAATTTCGTTAACTGAATTTTTCGTAAATTGTCCGAAAATTCGTAAAAAGGTATTTCGTAAATTGAGGGATGGGTGTATTTATACTGAATTATTTATTAAATATTGTACAAAAAATTGGCACGAAAGAATTAGAATCTGCAAGCAATTTGACAGCGACTTTTAGTTAATTATAATCTATCCACATTTCAATTTCACCTATTATACAGTTACCTCTGCCTGTCGATTATGTATGTCTCGTATTTCGAGTTACAGTTTGGGGTGGGCAACGCGATTATGTAACCAGTCCTTATTAGGCCAGTGCAATCTTGGATTACGAGAACTCAAAATTTCTTATACAATCATTTCTTATAGAAACTCTCTCATAATATTTATACTTAATTAACACCCCGGCATCTCGATTTCGGGATTTGGCTGCTTTTAAAGTTTTTTTTAGAATTATCTTAATACGAACAATTAGAACTTTTTAACGGTATATTGCATAATATTACCTATTTAATAGTCATTCTCGTGGTTTTATGTGATTATTGAGCTCAGTCGGGGTTTATTTGGTGTTAAGCGTTTTGTATCTAGACATTATTCGAGATTTTATATTTTTCGACATTGTTCGAGTTTAGTTTGGATTGAAAAGTAAAAGCGCACGCACGCACATTGATTCGTAAGATTCGCGAAATTTGAGATTTTTGGACGAATATAGGTATATATAGATAACTGACTTTGAATAGCGTTAAGTTGTTTAGCGCCTCTAATTTATTCGAGATTATCAAAATTATATAAAATTTCCGAAATTATTCCAGGATGCAGTTATTTTTCCGAGAAAGAGGTTTATTGCTTTTGAATTGCTTTGATATTTTTCAAAATTATACAAAACCTTCATTTATTCTGAGCTAGTGACAATCGAGACTTTCGATATTTTCTAGGATGTTTGAACATTTTTGAGCTTATTGTTCAAAATTTTATAGTCTTCGATATTATTCGAAAGTTCTGATGTCATTTTCAATAATATTCGAGTATGAGCTTGGAGTTGCTGGAAGCCTCATGTTGAAAAATTGGAAGGCTCATATTGAAAAATTGAAGAAAAGTCTTGTGCTGGCTAATTTCATTAAGTTTCATTTGAAATATTGAAAATGGTATATTTCTCATTAATTGATTATCTTTGATAATATGGATTAATTGGCTGGGGTGGAACTTAGAGAAGCTCACTCAGACCGATAATGAACATCCAAAAACACATAATTCGTGTGATAAACTTCAAAAATAGAAGAACCCACACTAATGGGCTCTTTCTAAAAGATATGATATTACCGATGGGCAATTTGTATATGTTTAAGGTGTTAAAGTTATTTTTTATATACACGAATTTTTCCTAAAATACAAAACAAATATTTTAGGAATTTTTTAAGAAAAACTTCACGGGTTATTGGAAAATTGTGAAATATTTCCAATTTCAAGATAAATATGAAAGTGTCAGTGTAAATAATACATAAAATTCATAATAAATAGAAATGTATATTTTTTTATTCGTGTATTACGTTTCTTACTAAACAAATATTACTTATAAAACATTAAAACGTTATGTTAGGTGTGCAAGTAGAAACTCGGCTTTTTTTTGGTCAAATTCAACTTTATTGAAAATATACTTGTTATATACAAAGGTTAATTATCGAAATATTCACCATTACTATCTATGGTACTTTGACATCTATTGGGTAGTTGATGGATGCCCTCGTGTTAGAAACTTGGTTGTTTGGAGACACAATATTCATCGAGCCATTTTCGGACATCTTCAATTTTCGAGAATCGCTGGTCAGTCAAATAAAACTGCATCGATCTAAACAAATAGTATTTGGAAGGGGACAAGTCAGGAAAATGGGCCGCATGCGGGAGAACTTCCCAGCCCAAGTCGAAGATCACTTCCCGGGTTGCTTTTGCTGTATGTAGGGCAAGTGTTGTCATGAAGCAACATGACAGATCGCTTTCGTTGGCCCATGAATGATCCTTTTACCTCCAGAGCATCATTTAATTTGATCAATTGGGCCTGATAACGTTCAGCTGTAACAATTTGACCATGGCATGAATATTCATTTTTGCCCATGCTTTTCTGCGTTTAGGATTATCGTACAAGATCCACTTTTCATCACCCGTAATGATTTTGTGCCAAAAGTTCTTTCTTTTGTACCGAGAAAGCAAATTCAAACAAATATTGACTCTGCGATTTTTGTTCTCATCGGTTAGGTCATGAGGAACCCATTTTCCTTTCATATGGATATTTCCCATTGCATGCAATCGAAGTGATATTGCTTGATGAGTAATTTCTAAATGTTCTGCAAGTTTTTTTGAGTTTTATATGGATTTTCATCCAGTAAAACTTTAAATTCTTCGTCTTCAAATTATTTTACTGCACCTGGACGTGGATCGTCCTAAAGACTAAAATTGACATGATGAAATCTTGCAAACCACTATTTTACTATTGAATGACTCATAGCATGTTTACCCAAAGTAAAATTAATCAATTTCATAGCTTGAGCAGCATTTTTTTCCTTTGAAAACAGAATAGAATGCAACAATGTAAATATTGCTTATCGACATCCATCTCTTGAAATTAATGCTCCCGGAACAACAGCTTGTAAATTACTCAAACTTTTGTCATAAAAACAGCAAAGACTAAGCAACATATATCCAAAATTGTGGGCGATTTGGAAATTTTTCCGGAAAACTCGATATACGATAATTCTCTGTAGAATATTCAAAACCCGTTAATCCTAAGTGCCTGGGACCACAGAATTTTTTAAAATTGATTTATTTTCTGTTGGATAGATCGCAGTCCACTCCAAATAAATTTCCGTTAGAATAGCTAGTGCTTAGGAACTCCAGGAAAATTTCGGGAAACTCGATATACGATAATTCTCATGTGTTATATATTTTGCTTATAATTCTACTTCACTTTGCAAATTGCAAATGAATAAATAAAATTTTATGATTCCTTATCGTTTAGTTTTACTAATAGTCTGAAATTTTTAGTTGTTGTTGTAGTTGTAGATTACTTATAGTACTTGATTTTTTTTTTTAAATTATTAAAATCTTGTTTATTAACTAAAAATAGCGATGGAGTTGAAGAGTTATTCGAAGTTTGCGAATAGATCTGCTTGCTTATGTCTTATTGTTATTTATTAAACACTAAATTAATAATTTAGAAAAATTAAATATTCGTATCTAAACGCAACCAACTTTTCTATAATTTAATGCAATTTTTTATTTTAACTAGTTACTCCGAAACCTTTTTGTTTGCAATCAGAAGTATACTAAATATTTATTTATTTCTTTTCAATAAGCTATGGATGATTATCTTTGAATTTTCCAAATTGGTTTCGGCCAAACAAGTAATCACCCGATAAGTGTTTTGTTGTCTTAATGGTAAGCAGGTGGCACCACTATAAGCCCATATCATCTCAGCTAGCTATGGTCACCGCCTGATTAATTATTTTTCTAATCTTAGGCCAGTTATAAATAGGCTTAGGATGCTTAGGTAAAAAATATTTTTTTTTTGGGGAAATCCAAACCAGAAATTTGTTGGATAATCTTAAAAGCGAATGAGCCACACACACATGTTACCACATATTTTTAAATATTTTGGCATAATCATATATTTTTACATACTATATTTCCATTTATTTCACGTTTCACCACATATGTTATGGTTTATTCCAAATATTTTTACAAATATTTTTTTTAGAAGTTAGAAATTTTTCAGTTTGGCCTAAACTCCGCTAATTAAAATACATGTCTCAAATAAACGTCAAATTAAAATACATATCTCAATAGTTTACTGCACATTATTTGACGATCCGGAGTTCTTCTCCGTATTGTTTTTATTCGTTAACGTATGTACCTTTATCAAAAATGAAATAATTCACGTTGTAACATTTATCTGGTTAAAAGGCAAAATATGGAAATGTATGTAACAGAATTCATCGAAATTTCAATGAAGCGTTAAAATTCGCTAAACTATAAGAAAGTAGCAACAGTTTTAATGTTATTCATATTCAAAATGGACTTGAACGAAAACCAATTTTTAATCCGAAAAGTTCCAAGTTAAATATTATATGTTCGAGGGAAATGTTGAAAGTAAATTTGATTAAAAATTAAATTAAAATAAAATCTAAAGGTAAAAAAATTAGCTTCAATTTCAACTTGGACGTAATGATTGTGAATGAAATTTTAAGTAGAATAATTAGGCAAAATTTTAAATTTAATTTAGAAATGAAATTAACTCAGAATTCAAACATGAATTTTAGTAAAATATTGAGTGCCATTTACGTGAGAAAAGTTAACACATCGTCAACATACGTTTGAGAATTTCAACATATCGTATAAAAAATCGGAATTTCGAGCAAAAATCTGAATGAGAATTTGAATTCCCAAATGTAATTAAATAAGTTCTTGAGTATGAACTTAAATTGGATTTAACAATTTAAAAATTGAATTAGAATTACAAACTAGATTTAAACAACATCTTGTGTTTAATATGTATTAAAACGAATCGTAGTTTTCAGCAGAACATTAAATAGAAAATATATATATACCATATATATATATATATATATATATATATATATATATATATATATATATATATATATATATATATATATATATATATATATATATACATATATACAAACTATAGCCAACTATACTTAATACAAAAAAAAAAAAAACCTCCATTCATAAATTTTCTTTTTTATGTTTGAAATTAAACAGATACAATTTTAATAATTGAGGTACAATTCGAACCACGACATCTTTCAATATTTTGAGTTAAATTTGAAATAGAAATTAAGAAAATGTTTCTGGATTAAACTACATTTTTCATGGAATTTAAATAGTACAAATTGTTTTACAGTGTTACTTGGGTTAATAATTGATTTGGAAATTTAGATTAGAAATTGATTAGGATATTCTACTTGGTTTTGAGCAAATGTTTGAGTGTAAATTTGATGATCTAAACTAGATTCAAACTTAATTTTAATTGCAATTGAGTTGCAATACGAGATTTGGTCTCAAACAACCAACAAAATTTCCTTAGTATTTAGTTTAGAAACTTGTACCGGAAATTTTGAGAGAAATTTGAATTAGGAATTTAAATTTGAAAAAATGGTTTTGGCATTCCAAACCAAATAAAATCTTTGATAAAATTATATATAGGAATTAAGTTACAATCGTAAACTTACATTGCATAATAGATTTGCTGAGTGGATTCTAAATTAGAAAACAAAAAAAATGAGAGCAAATTAGGTGCAGCAAAGAATATGTAGCTTTGTCAAGGGAAAACCAAAATACACATTTTGAAACGAATTTGAATTGGATCAAAAAATTAGACTGGAAAAGAAAATAGTTTTTATGGATTCGAGTAAAACCTTGTATGCATCCAGAATAAAATTAGATTACAATTCCATGTGGATTTATCAAATCAACTGTGACGGACATTACAATCCAAAATGGAGTTAAACTTCCAAACTGTACTTGAATGTTTGATAATTGTAATTTTGATCACGCTCATTGAATTAAATTGAAATAAAAATTTGAATGAAATTTATAGTTTTAACAAATATTTAGGTATTCTGCTAATTGATTATTGTATTTTCGTTTTAATATGTGAATAGTATTCACTCTAGTAACTTAGTTTAAAATCAAAATGGACTCGAAAAAAATTAAGATTTTTGGTCAGAAATTTAGTTCCAAGCAGTTCTCGAAATTAATCAAAATGATAAATGTAATTTTGAACATAAATCTAGTCTAAATAGGTCAACTGCATTCGTCAGAGAGGAAATTAATTAAGAGAACAAAGAGAAAAAATTAATTGAATTGTAAACTAGATTTAATGAATTTGAGTGAAATTTTATTTTGGGAAACACATAAACACGATTTCAAAAAATTATTTAGTTCAACTACAAAATCAGGAATTCAGCAAAAATCTGAACGAATTTTGTTTTATAATAGAAGCATATCTATTTTAAACCGTAATTGAATAAAATCTTAAGTGGGAACTGACAATAGAAATAGAGTTTAATTGACTGCCTTTAATAACGATTTGAGTGAATTTTAAAAATCTAGTTAATTTTTCGAGCAAAATTTTTATTTAGAATGGGGTAAATAAAGATTTGAACAAAGTTTGGACTAAAAATTCAATTTCAATTCAATCGAGAGTTTGAGCAAAAAATTGGATGCAATTTAATTAAAAAATATTTAGAAAACGGGCTTCATTTCCAAATTTAACTAGCGCAAAATTATGGGTGCAATTGAAGTAGAAAGTTTGTGATATTTTGTTTCCAAATTAAGTAAAAATTCCAATCTAGATTTGTCTAAATGTGCCTGATTATAAATTTGGAATGCAACTTCAGCTATAGTTGCAAGTGCATTTATGAAATTTATTGAACATTTATTTGAGTGTTATTAGAAATGCTGAATTAAAGCCGAATTTAAACGTCTAGTTTGCATCAAAAGGTTTGCTAAATTTGTATTAGAATTTTGAACATAAATCTGAGTAAATATCGAAATACTATTTGAAGTTTAAGCAGTAATTTAAAAAACTGTTGAGTAGAAAATGAATTTGCATAGTACTTTGGGTTTGAGCAAAAACATAACTGTAATTTTGTTTTTAGTTTAAAGTTGAGTTTGTATTTCGAATTGGACTGGCAAGAGAAAAATTAGAAAAAAGTTAGAATTATAAAATTGATTTGAGCAAAATTGTATGTTTAGTGAGAGCAAAATTCTAAGAAAAAGTTGTTTTTGAATTCCAAAACTTTGGTCGCAGTTAGATAGAAATTTTGTGATATTTTGAATACATGTGGGCTAAGCTCCAAACTCGATTTGAAAAAATCTTGAAGGAGGAATTGATTTATAATTTTGAGTGAAATTTAAAATACAAAATTTATAATTTCAGCTTTCATTTTAAAATGATTCGAGAAGTGTAAGTTTGATATTCCAAACTAAATTTTAATTGCAATTAGTAAAAATTGCAATATGAAATATGATTGCAACAACAATAAAATTATTTAGTATCAGCACCATGTATAAAAGGATATGAATTCTAAACTGTAATTGCTTATAATCTTGATGCTAACGTAAATTGAAAATTGTGTTTGAATTACAATAAGTATCGCTTACCAGTCCAAATTTTTAAGTGTTTGGATGTAGAAACATTTGTGGACTACTTTGCCAGCACTTTGTAGCTTTGTATTCCAGGAGAGCTAGTTTATGATCTAACTTTGTAACCAAACACTTGATAATTTTTTTGTTAATGAGTGAATTGAAATCCTCTTAAGATAAGATCTAGTTTTGGTTTTCTTCATATTTGTCATTTTAATCACACATTTTACCACATATTTTGCAATTTTAGTTACACGTTTTAGGAACATATTTTTGATTTTTTAGAACCTAAAAATCCTAAGCCTAGTTATAAAGTTTTAATTAACTTATTCATGTTATATAATGTTATATACATTTTAAGGAAGTTTTGGTTAAAAGATTAATAAATAATAAAAAAAAAAGTTAAATTACGAGTAAAGCATACCACTCATATCAATTAGATTATCTTGCAGAGAAGAGATTCTGGAAATTAAGATTTGTGGATTTATGTAGATTCCCAAATTTAAATAGCGTTGTGAAGCTTGTTTGTTTATTTTTTCTCTAAGCAATTATTTTTCTCTAAGCACCTCCAACTCTTTCTCAATTCACTTTTAACGTCCTACGCAGTTCACTTTTAACCCTCCTGGCCAATATCGGTTTAATCAACTGATGAATAATCTTCAAAATATTTAGCTAATTTAGATATCATTTACCTTTCTTTGAATAATGTGGCAGACTTTTTAAACTGTGCTTATCTAGTCTCAAGTTGATTGATTCTAGAGAGATCTCTTGAATTCCTTTGTACAGCCGACAGAAATTTCTAAATAATATGACAACGAGACAGTCGCTGTTAATTTTGTTAAACATGACATCAGGAACTACAATCATGTCATCAGCCAACGATCCAATGGAAAGCTATATCATATGACCAAGTCTGTCTCTAAATCATCAAATACTTATGCATATCCGCTTAATAACTTTTATTCGATCCCCAATAATGCATATTAAATTGAATGAAAAACTTTAATAATTATATTACGTAAATAATAGACATTATCTAAAAGAGAGGAATTCTTGCTTTGCATTATGTATTTTAACAATTGGTCCGGGGACAGACGTGGTCATATGAAATAGTTCAGCTTCATTTTTTGTCTTACTGTGAAGCGCACTAAATTAACAATGCATTAAATTAATCAATGACACATCTAACATTACGAAGTGTGGTCATATGATATACCAAAAATGTCACTAGCTGCTCATCAAGTTTTCGCTAAACAATTGTATTAAAAATGATAGTTTGATGTTAACCTTCCTGTCAACATGACACATCTGGATGTGTATTTGGATTTTCCTTTATAGTATCGCCTATCGCCTAAACATTCAAAATGAACAATTTACTGAAAAAAACCTATATTACCAGAACGACCCTAGCATATTTCAGAACATGTTTTTTTCATACATCCTACATACAACACGAACACACCCAGGTACACAAGATTATATACTATGAAAATTACATATATTAGCAGCATTGAACTTTATAAATAAAGGTTTAAATACTTGCGTTGTACTGGGCCCCTATTTGTGAATACGAATTCGAATAAACGAACATCGGTTTCGAGTCATTGGTATTCGTGAATTCGAAAACGAATATTTTTGAAACGAAAACGAATTGCTATGAAACGAATATAAATTTACCTTATCTAGGAATCAGTTTTCGACTATTATGAACGGATTCCTATACGTTGCTGAAATTGTTGACGAAGTTATATAAAAAGGAAGAATAATTCTAAACATTTGCATTTACGTTTTTATTTAGGACGCCATTTGAGAAGGGTATTAATTACCCATTAAATTAATAATTTTTCAATAAATCAATTTTTAAATAATTTTTATCAATTTTTTTTTTAAATAAAATTGAACAACATTTATTATTGTTATTGATAAAGCCGAGTAGAAATGGAAGAAACACAATTACAAAACACGAACATTTTCGCAAATCTTACGTAAACATAAATTTTGAAATATGATGCACTAATTAAATAAAACATACGTATTAATAGAATAGGAAATATTTTATTGTATGAAATGTTTATAATTTGCCTCAATAACACATTTTAGTCACTTTTATATTTACTACGTGTCCCTAAAAAATACAGCTGAATGAGAAATTGCACATCTCCAGCAATTCGTGGATCATCAGCTTTAGCTCCGGGAATATGGAACAATTAATAAATAACTAATTTTTTTGATATAATTGTTTAAAATAGAAAACATATCCAACATTCACATTATTGATTTAAAAACTTCAAACTGCGAGACAAAAGACAAAACATCAAAATGTCAAAATTCTTCAAGGTTTGTATTTTTCGTATAGGTTTACCCAAAAACAGAATTTCCCTCTTCATTAATTAACACAGTACATTTTTATTTTCGATCGAATTCAAAAATACCAATTGTTATTCGAATCGAATACTACATTCGTTTCGAACGACGAAACGAAATGGATTCACAAATAGAGGCCCTGGATGCTCAATGTTCCATTGATGATATGTACGTTTGGCTTTACGGGTTGGCTGCCTTATAATTAAGTCGCACATTTCAGACGTAAAAATTAGGGAAATTTATATTCGTTTTCGTTTCAAAAATATTCGTTTTCGAATTCACAAATAACAATGACTCGAAACCGACGTTCGTTTATTCAAATTCGTATTCACAAATAGGGGCCCTAGGGCCCTATTTCTGAATACGATACGAATTTGTATACGAAACGAAAATGCTATTCTATACGAAAATTAATTGGTATTTCTGAATATGAACGTATGTCCTATTTTAGTTTTTGTAGTGTACGTGGAAGGAAATTTGTTTTACGCGAAACTGTCTTAAAAATAACAGTGTAAAACTGACAAACACACGAAAAAATGTCAAATTTTTTAGTTCAATTTAGTTCCTTTGTGAATGGGTTTCCGGTTTTAGTAAAAAAAAATATGGCGGTCAAATTTGGGCTACAAAATATTAATGTAGAATTTTGATAAACTAATAATATTTTCAATTAAAAAAATACGTTTTATGCCTATACGAAGAATCAAACTTATTCGTATTCAAAAATACCAATGATATGAAATCGTACATTTTTTGTTAGTATTCGTATTCAGAAATAGGGGGCCTTTAAGAAACTAAATCGCTAATAACTTCGTTTTCATATTGACGGTACCGTCTAATGCGAATTCGGATCAAAATTTTGTTCGAAAGTAAGAAATATCGTTCGACACCTATTTTTATCACGGGGGGGGGGGGGAGGGGGAGGGGTTTACGAACGGCAAAATAAGAAATCAAATTATTTGAGATTTTTGTTGACAAAATTGTAATATTGGGAGAGTGTAAAATTCATGAAAAAAATAAAAATTACGAACGGATTTATATATATAAAAATTACGGACGATAATACCTACATAATGAAACAATTTTTTTCACGGCCCTAGTAGAAATAGTTATATCCATCACGCACTATGCAAAACAGAATTTTTATAAAATTTATTTTTTCAAATAAAATGTTTTATTTGTGAAAACTAAAATGTTTTCTCTAATTTTGTAAATTATCTTCATCCCACAATAGTTTGTTCGATTCTTGGCGTTTGACAACTAAATTAAATCATAAGTGAAATGTGAAGCAATTAAAATATCATAAATTGCATTTGGCAATACTAAAATGAAATCCGAAACTCATCTGCGGTACCAAACAATTTTCGTATCGGATTTAATTTTCATATATTTTTGAGATTCGAATCGGATTACGCGATAACTTCCCTGGTATAAATAAAAATTGGATTTCATTAAATGTGTCAAGGTCGAATTATGAGCACACGAATGATATGGGGAAAATCTTTTCGAATCCATTTTATCGAGCAAGCATGGGGATCCGCTGATTCTGGAGTATTACCCAATTCATAGCCCGATACGATACGAATTTGTATACGAAACGGAAATGCATTCGATACGAAAATTTATTGGTATTTCTGAATACGAAAGTATGACCTATTTTAATTTTTGTAGTGTATGCAAAGGGAAATTTTGTTTTACGTGAAACATCCTTAAAATGACAGTGTAAAACTGAAAAAAAAAAAAACGTAAATATTTCAAATTTTTGTCATTAAGTTAGTTTTTAATTGGCTACGGGAACAAAAACGAATCCGCGCCATGTTTGTTAAATATTATTTTATATCAAATTAAAATAATTTTATTAAATAAAAGCAAATACAAATCTGTAACTAGAAAAATCCATAGCTATTTCGTAAAATTTTAGTTTTATTTATTTAGTTTATTGTCATCGTCAATTAATCAACAAATTGGAATTTATACAAAAAAATTGTGAAATTTTGCTAAATAAAATATATTTTCAATCACAAAAATTTGGCAGTTAGTTTTTAACAATTTGTATTTCTTTTAAAAATTAGAAAAAAATTAAAAATATAAGTTTCTTGTATATCTTGCATTTTTATGTTGTCGTTAACTATTTTGTCATCGAAACAAAATCCGTTCATGAACGTACAAAAAATTCTCGAATTCGTATTGTGAAATAAGGGAAATTTTATCACGAAACATTCTTACACGAATTCGTACAAGTATTCATATTCAAAAATACCAATGATACGAATTCGTAGATTTTTTGTTCGTATTTGTATTCAGAAATAGGGGCCAAGATTAGACGATAAAAATACACGAGCAGAACGTATAAAAAACGATAAAGCCGCACCGATCAGAGATTTGCTGCAAATACTTAACGCCAATCTTCGAAAATATTTTACACCATCGGCTGGGATGACGGTCGACGAACAACTTTTTCCTTATCGAGGGAGGACAGATGCTGGTGGATATGCGACGCAAAGACAACATATCCATTGCAAACCGATATATACACCGGAAAATTACCAAATGAATCGCGAGGATTGAACCAAGGTGAAAGAGTGGTATCCCGGCTAGTGGAATTTTATAAGAATACTAGACGTACTATCACCATCGATAATTTTTTTACTTCCTTACCATTAATTAGCACAACGACTTATGCGATGCAACTTGGCCGTTGTCGGCACACTAAGGAAGAACAAAACAAATATACCTAAGGAGTTCCAACCATCGAAACAGAGGGAGGTTTTGTCTACAGAATTTCGGTTTCATGACAACATTACGTTATACTCGTATGTTCCGAAAACCAGAAAAACTGTGAAATTATTATCAACCTACCATAATGATAAAGCAGTCAGTGTGTGGTAGTTAGGGGTTCCATCTATCAAAGAAACGAACAGTCGGCAAACACTTGGTTCAGGCGGTTTGGTGAATTTGATTCAATTCTCGAAAAAGTCGCATTAGCTGCGAAAACAATTTGGTAGATCATAGAATCAAAATCATACGTTACAACATAAAAAGTAAAACGCCGATACTCGTGTTGACACAAAGGTTAAATAAATTTATTTTACCAATAAATAGCGCATCAAATTTAAATAAAGGTGTAGAAAAATGACGGCTCTCGATAGTAAAAAAAACACAGCATATTATGAATAGTTAAATTAAGAAATAAAATATAAATATTTAAAAATAATAAAATATTCTTAAGAAATAAATAGAACGAAAAATTATAAATGTGTTTTCGGTTTTTGTTCCAATAAATATCCAAGAGTGGCAGCTTAACCAATAAAATTATGTTTTATGGTTAATATAATAATTAAACAATGAATAATGCTAATTCATATAACGGTAAAGTACTTAAACACATTTATAAGCATACATGTATTGATGTCGTAAAATCTATGTAGTTGTATTTAGAGATTGAATACCATTTTTTCTACATTTACCGATTTCTTAAAATTTATTATTCAATCATTTTTATTTTATTTTTTTTTTTGAATTTGATTTATGATTGGATATAAAATGTGAACAATTAAGACGAAAGAAATACAAATACGTACATATATGAGTACATAGTACTTAAATAAAAAATAAAAATCGGTAATGATAAAAAAAAACACGAACATCTTAAAGAAATATCCAGTTTTACAAGAGGTACGAGTAGATATATAGTAAAAATTTTAACAATAGAAAGTTTTTATATGTCTAATGAATGTATCATCTGCAATTTCAGCTAAAAACATGTTTGTAAAATTACAGAATGGATTTTATTATACTTTTTTTATAATTGGCATAAATTATTGTTGTTTGATTTATAAAAGTCTTTGATTTATTGATTTATTGTAAGATATTTTTGTAAAGAACGGTACCCAAACAAAAACGTATACATAACATACTAATTAACCCATCTTGTTAATCATATTTAAGAGGTGCAATAATTTTGTTTCATTGGAAATTTCGCGTTACTCTTATGTTGTAAGTCCTTTTATATTGTAAATCCATATGCCTGATGTTTTTTTGATTATTTTAAGATATATAATTAATAAAACGATTTTTAGAATACATATGTATCATATATGTATGTACAGTAGGTTTTATAAATTCAATAATTTTGATAATTGACTTTTCCGTATAAGTTGGGGTTGGAAAATTGTTGAATTTTTTGTTGGATTACCAAGCTAGAGAAAATAAATAATGTGGAATATTCTCCCTGATCCACAAAATATAAAAAAAATGTATCTGCACTTTAAATAAATTGGTTACAAATTACACTGAAAAAATGTTTGCAGCTTAATTCGAATTTACCAACTTTAGTTCAAATAATCCGAATTTTCATTAAATTGAGTTAAAAAATGAAGAATTTACATAATTTATATGAAAAATCTCTCTAAGCTTATGAAAATGCCAACATCATATTTAGGTTAAAAATCCATAATTTAATGTTAACTGTTTTTCTCAAACTGTGAAAATGAATGCCTTGATAATAGCAAAAAAACATTAAATCAAGGAAAATGATCTTAACCCTAAAGTAATCTTTTTGCGGCAAATTATAAAGAATATTATACATATCATATAGGCAAATACCGAAATATTATTAAGGTTTTTATAGCATAGAAATCATAACAAAAATTGTGTTTAAAATTGATGTAAGAGTTTCCAAATATTTATGCATTATTTCTCAATGTAAGGACTATAAACATCATTATTGCGGTGTTTTTCCTTGAAATTTGGATATTTCTAACGGTTTATTTTATAATTTTTTGTTGTGTGTTTTTTTCTATGATATTATTCTAGTTTCGTACTCTTAACTGGTGACTTGCAGAGTGCAATATTAGCAAAAAAAAATCTAAAAATAAATTTGTGTAAAACAGATAACAGTGTTTGTGATCCAGTACGATTTAGCGTGGTTTTGGAAAAAAATATTTTGAGTGCAATTTAGTGATACAAAGGTGATATGTTTATGTTACAATATTATACTTCGTAGACGAATTTATAACAACACTTGAATCCCTTCATGTAAATTGTGCGTATTTTATAAATATTTTAGAATTTGTATTATTAACATTAATTGGATGTAACAATGATTGAGCTAAAAGGTAAAAAACGCTTTATAAATATAATTTACCAAGGTATTCTCCTAAAATTATTGCTATTTCTATTATTAATTATAGACGGAATACAGGGCGAAATCTTAAATTTGAATGATTTTTGTGAGAACAACAATATTGTCATGCACATTGCCGATGAGCAACAAGTTAATACTGATCAGCTGGGGCTAACGTTTCAACTGCTAGCAGAGGAACAGCAACCACTGAATGAATTTGAATTACTTCTGAATGAATGGAATCTTCCTCATTTAAAAGATAAATTTGCTGGTATGTATTTGTAACCATTTCATATTACTTAATGGTGTTACTAAAATTCACCAAATATTCAAATTTTTATATTGAACACTTGTAGCAAGTGGATACGATCAAGTTGAGGATCTTAAACTTTTATTGGAATCTGATATTGATGCAATTTTTCCAGACATTTCGGAGGGAAGCCAAAAGGCTAGACTTCGGGCCAAAATTATCGAATGGCGCCAGAAAAGTGTAACATATTTTCTTAGCATGTTATACGATTTAAATTTTTAAATTTCACAATAATTGTAATGTTTTATAGGATTTCTAAGTACAAGTTGAACTTTTATCAGCAACTACCACATCTGTAACGAGTTCAGTAAATCAATGGTTTGAAACTCAAGCCAGCAGACCTTCATTCAGTTTATTAGAACAACAACCAGCTTCTCGTTTCGTAAGTATAACATTTTTTGATTTATGTTGAGAATTGTACGTTTAATGTGTTATGTATGTACGTGTTACGTGTATATCATCATTTGTAGAAAAAACAAATATAACCTAATTGGTCCGAATTCTGAATCGGTTTCTGAAATTTAAATTTTTTTATTTGTTTTATTTTTGTCTTTTTAGTACAAACTCAAATACGTACAATGTACAAATAACAAAACATAGATTTTCTCGATCCAGAATCGGACCCAATCTGAATTTTTGGCCCCAATATTAAGTTTTAGTCTCAATATTATATTTTGTTTATTGTATTATTTTAATTATACTCGTATGTATTATGTTCACCAAACAGAATTTTTACTATCTAGATAAGTGCAGACCAACTGGCCGATTATATAACAAATACCGAAATGAAGCATCTCATCTTAACAAAATTGGATACTTCAGTACTCCCAAAATGATGAAAAACTGTACTGAACAAAATTATGTTGGTAAAGTAGCCCTAAATTTTAAATATACTTATGTAGAGTGGTAGACTGCAGTTATACTAACACTAGAACTACCGACCGGTCAAAAAGACCGATTTACATTTATTGAATTAATTTTTTAAATTAATGTTAAATAATTTTGAGCCTTTTTAAATATGTTTAATTAAAATTCTTGTTAGAATTTAATAATTTTTTTTTTTAAATATCGATATTTCGAGCCAAATGCTCATCATCAGGTTAATACAATAAATTAAAAAATTCTTATTTATATGTATTCCGGGATTCTATTAATTTAACAACACATGTGTATTAATAGAATCCAGGAATACATATAAATAAGAATTTTTTAATTTATTTTATTAACCTGATGATGAGCATTTGGCTCGAAATATCGATATTTAAAAAAATTTAATTAAAACTATTTAAAAAGGCTGAAGACATGTTTATATAATCATTTAACATTAATTTATATAATCAGCCGTTCTTATAACTAAATATACATAATATTTTTAAATTATTATGTTACAATTGTTTTGGAAATTTTTGATGATTTTTAATATACATAATTACTTTATTGTCATATTGAAAGTCATCATAAATTTCTAAAATAATTCTAGCATAATAATAAAACAAAAATTAATTCAATAAATGTAAATCCGACATTTTTACGGGTCGGTAGTTCTAGTGCTAATGCTCGACAAGTTTAGTAGTAGACGATGGTACGAAGTATTTTCTTGTTTATAATTTCCTGGCACTCATTTTATTACATTTTCAATTTTTACTACTTTATATTTCTATAAGGATTATTTATACAATTTTAAAAGAAATAGAAAGTAATAAAACCGTTAAATATTCGAAAGATATTCAGCGATTTCCGTTTAATTAGAATCATCCTCAAATAGTGATCAAGATGAAACTTACAAAAAAAAATAAAGAATGGCTTAATTGTATGGACACACCGTGGAACACTGTAGAGATGAAGTTCAAGGAAACTTTCACGGGAAGGCAGAAGGATTTGGCGACCAAAAAATCAAACAATACTGAATTTTCTAAAGACTGGATTATATATGTCCATCCTGATGCTCATAGACTGGTAAGAAAATAACAATATAATCGAATTCTATTTTTGAATTCAAATTTTTTAATTTAGATTGAATTAGAATTTGAATCGTTATATCCTGGCAGAGAACTTAGTTTGAAGCAAAATTGGATCGGTTTTGAAGGAAAAATTCAAAATGTATGGTTCAAAAATAAAGATAAAAAATAAATGTATGGTTCAAGGATTAGATTCTATATCGAACAATAGTGGTAAGTACGGAGTTACTTAAAGAAAATTTAAAAGGCTATAAATTATTTTAATTATTTCAATATTAAGCATTTATTAAACCACAAACCTAAAAAAAAATGGCATACCACTTTCAAAATAAATGGCTCATATAATGAATTTTTTTTAATTTATTTGTAATTTTAACTTCGCATCATGAATTACAAATCGTAATTATTTAATATCCAGATTATATATTATAATATATGTACATACCGCTTATCTATTAACTTAATATATACTTAGCTTATTAACATGTTCAAAAAATTGAATTCTTTTCAGAGTCTAAAGCTGTTATTATTTTGAAAGCACTTCATCACATTTTAAGGCCGACGAGCCGAGCAATCAGAAAAACTGATAGAAAAATATGGAAAATATCCATAAAAAATCCATTAAAAATTCTTATGATATATCCGATAAACACAAGAATAAATTGATGAAAATAAATGACATATTTATTAAAAATAATGAGGCTTATTTGATTACACAATGTCGCCTTATTTAAACTTTGGACAAACATTTAAAGGCATTTATGGTTGGGAACTTTGGTTTAGAATGTGATACTATAAAACTAGGTCAGACTCATCTAAAACCTTTTATACTACAATATATATACTACCTGATAATAAAATTTATTTTAAACCAGCTATTATATAATTTAATTATGTATTTGATAATTAGTATTAAGTTAATATTAAATAAATTGAAATGAATATAATGGTAGTTTTATTATTTATTTAACATACGATTTATGTATAAATCGATCTTAAATTAAGGAAACAATAAGTTTTTCCTGTTTCAAATGTAATACATTTATGCATATTATCATTGAATTTAGTTCATTATAGACATAAATTTATAGTGTATTAACATAAAAATATGGATAAGGATGCATTTCGTCAAGGAATAATTTTCTTAAACCAAGAAATCTGATCATTAAATATATGTCACGCAGACCAATGTTTAATGTCCATTTTGCACAGAACTAATGACAAATCTGTGTTTAAGCTTTAAATGTATGATTAAAAGACATAAGTTTAAGATTCGTTTTAATACATTAATTTTAATTTGCAATTCATTGCAATAATGTCGAAAATACACAAGTTGGATACCAAGTCAAAAAAACATTGGCATTAATTACAAAATCATCAAAAATAGGCATTAATTTTGTCAGTGTACTGTCAAACAATTAGTTCCTAAAAACTTCTATTAAATAACAGTAAAATTCTTGCCACTGTAAGATATAGCCTACTGAACGACTAAAAGCAGAGCACCTTGTATTATATAGAGCCTTAATCTAAAAATCTCAGCTTTTCTAAAGGAATTAGAAACGATGAAAAAATCAAACTTTCCATAGTAAAACACACAAAACAAATGGGAAATAACTTTTTTTTTTCATTGAACGATTTTTAAATAAAAATTCACAAACTCTTTATTACGCACTATGAAGTAACTAGCAGAAATGTTTGAAATTCAACTTACATGAACATCTCTAAGAAAATGATTTTCATTTTCTTTTAATAATTGATTTATTTAAAGAAACATTTTTACAACAACAACAATCTCCACTAAATTTAATGAAAGCTGCTTACACGTTAAAAAATAAATTTAGCTACTTCAATACTCGCCAATAGATAGGTAGCAAAGCTCTCCACTGCTGTCAAAATTTTCGTTTCACAAAAACAAAAAAAACTCAAAACAATATTTAGCGTATTTCCTTGACAAATTTAAAACAACAATTGCATAGGATAAATCCCCGCAAGAATAACATTAACCCAAAAAAAAAAATTGGGTTTATTTAAACATAATTCTAATTCTTGGTTATGATACCTGCCACCAGAGTCATAATACATATTAAATTTATATTTTATTTCGAAAGGTTGGCTTTTGTCAATTAAATCAAATTGGCTATTTTCTTGGAAAACAAATAAACCCGAAATAATTCGAATTCAATTTTGGTCAACAAAATACGCTAAATGAGGTTCAGCTAAAATTATTATGTTATAATTTTACCAACCAATACCAACCTTATTACAGTGCTAATAACAAAAATGATCAAAAATGATGTTTCAATGAATTTACGTTAAAATTTTGTAATGCGCGATTGCACCCAGTGAATGGAAAATATTTACCTAACCATTTGAGCAGGAAAAAATGGCAGTTATCTGTTTTAAATATAAAAGAGGCCACCGGTGTAGATGTTATTTTAACAGGAATGTCTAATGGGATATTAAAATTTTGTGCTGGAACATTTAACTTAGATTTATACGGGTATATCACGGTCATTAGGTAAATATAATGTTTTATAAAAATTAAAGAAATAAACTATCTGTAAGTTTCTGTTACGGTTTAACATATTCAACAAATCAACTGCAGTCTTACTTTGATATTTTCACCGAAATCAGTTCAACTTTAGTTGACATAATTACAGTGCATGATGTAACAAAACCCGTCGATCACGATTGTGTTGATTTCGATGAATTTACATGGAAATTGTGTAATGTGATTGCACACAGTCAATTGAAAATATTTACATAAATCATTTGTGCCGAAAAAAATAGCATCGTTGTGTGTTTCAAATATAAAAGAGGCTACCGTTGTATATGTCATTTTAACAGGGATGTATAATGGGATACTTTTTTGTGCTGGAATCTTTGTTTTATAAACGAGATTTATACGAGTATATCGAAGTCATTAGGTAAATATGTATAATGTTTTATAAAAAATAAGGAAATAAACTATTTGTATATTTCTTTTACAGCTTAACATATTCAACGTATCTACTGCAGTCTTATTTTGGCATTTTTACAACAACAATGCCGTACAATTTCATTCCGGCTAGAAGCGAAGTAGGAATAGAATAATTCCATTCTTAACGTAGTTGCAGTGTTTACCACAATAACAATTCCCAATTTTTCGATAAATCACAATTTTAAATTTTGTTAAATATAATTTCGAATTATTAAGTCCGGTACACATTGAGAACGAGCGACGAGAACGAATTTTCATTTTTCACCAAATTTGGTAAGAGAATTGTTAAAATAGCGAAAACCGTAAGTTTTTAATTAACGATACTTAAAATATCGCGTATTTACTAAAAATAAAACGTAAAATTTTAACAGTTTTAATAAACAATTTTAATTCATCGTCAATTCAAAATTTTCGAAGATAAATTAAAATTTTTTATTAAAAGTTTTTCTTTTTATGCTTAGTAAATGCACAATATTTTATGTATTCTTAATTAGAAAGATACGGTTCTCAATATTTTAAACAATTTTTCGCTATTTACCAAATTTGGTGAAAAATGAAAATTCGTTCTCGTCGCTCGTTCTCAATGTGTACCGACCTTAATAATTCGAAATGATATTTCATAACTTAGCTTTGTTTCATTTATATAGGGCCTATTTGATAAATCTTGCAGTGCTTGTGGTTTTACTTGTCTCCTTTGATTTATTTTCTATTGATGAAATAAAGAAAAAAATGTTCACTGCACCGCACCGTGCGAATTATCAAACAGACCCATAATAGCAATGCTTATATATAATAATGCGTGATCTTAGGGCCGTATTTATAGTCGTCACTACAACTATAGCAGTAGTTACTGTTTTCGAGAAACAACTGTTTTTGATTTGATTTTTTTTGGTATTTTTAGTCACCACTAAAACAACTGTTTTAGCATCGATTTTATTTTGCTAGTTATAGACATTATTGAAACAACTGTTTTCGAACTAGTGCTACCAACAAAACAAAAATTAAAAACTTATAGAATATGTCAAAATGAGTCGATTAGAAGATAATCACAGAAAAATTATTATTGAAATTATTAAAAAATACAAAGATATTTTAGAAAATAAAAAAACCGATTCAGTTACAAACAAAGAAAAGAATGATTGTTGGTTAAAAGTGATGAGCGAATATAATTCGCAAATAATTGGTTCATCAAAAAGCGTGAAACAATTAAAGGCTGCGTACGCAAATTGGAAAGGGAAATTAAGGAAAGATATTGCATAGAAACGAATAGATGTTCTGGGTACAGGTGGAGGACCGTCAAATGTGAAATTACCAGAAGCCGATGGGGAATTATATGACCTTATTTTGCCAACTATTAATCCTCGACGTAATAATTGTGATTCTGATAGCGATTATTTTAATCAAAAGGTAATTAAAGATTCTAAATAATTTAACATCAATGTTATGATAATTAATTGAATACATAAATTTTTAGGAACAAGAAGAGAACCCGACACAAAATTGTGATGTAGATGATAACGATTTTGAAGCGGAATACTTAGAGGAAGACACAATGAATGAAACAGGGAACGAAGTTACAACAGCCGAAACCGTAACAGCGGCATCAACGGTTTTAAATCTGCCATCAACATCATTTGTAAGTCAAACGCCAGTGGTGGCTACCTTGCCTCGAGTAAGGAAAAGAACTTCTAGTTTAAATCGAAAAATAGACCTTTAATCACTTCAAAAAAAACACTGCTTTCTAAAATAAAGTCAAATGAAGCAAAAGAAAAAGCATATAATGCTCAAAGAATGTATTTTGAAAAAAAGATTGCTCGTCTCGACCAAATAACAGATTAAAATAATCAAATTATGTGAATTAATATAAAATAAAAAAAATTGAATTCAACAGTTTATTTTTAATTTATTTTTATAATAATTAAAATTGAGCGCAAATTAAATCACGAATATTTGTATTTGTTGTACATTCAAATCGATTGGGCGGTACCTCAGTAACTTGCTGTTCGCCTTCTTGGAACTCCTCATCACTTTCGATATCAATTCTAAAATCAATTGCAATATTATGTAATACTACAACAGCAACAATCACAACTAAAAAATTATCCAAATCGATTTGTGAAGCTAAAAATTATTATTATAACTAAAATATCATTTCGGAGTTTGTATAATATTCAATACCTTTTGCAAGAACTGAAAATCTGCGTTTCAATATTCCAAACGCTCTTTCTATGCAGACCCGCGTTGAAGATAATACTTTGTTAAACGCTACTTCTTGATAAGTTATTGGGTTTCTGTAAGGAGTAATCAAATATTCTTTACAACCATAACCACCATCACCAATCAATAAATTATCGCCGAATTCCCCACTCTCAAATCGGTGTTTAATGGACGAAAAATTAAAAATAGTCTGGTCGTGTGCGGATCCATGCCACCTGTGCAAAATTTTATATTATAAAAAAGATTTATCAAGTTTATCTCAAGTTTACCTTGCAACCAAATCTATAAATTTGCAATCCGCATCACATATTCCCTGCATATTAATTGAAAAGAATCCTTTCCGATTTCTATATATTTCGGCGTTGTCTTCTCCTGGCGATTTAATTGGAATATGGCATCCATTTAGACATCCAATACCACGTGGAATTTTTTTCAAAGTATAAAAATTTTGTACTGCTTTCTGACGTTCTTCTATTATAGTGGGCATTCGAATAAACTGTTTTTCTAATCTGGCAAAAGCTTTTGAAACTGCATGCACTGTGTAGCTTACAGTTGATTGGCTTATATCAATCAAGCCTCCAGAAACTATCTGAAAACAACCAGTCGCGTAATAACGTAGAGCAATCATGATTTTTTGCTTTACCGTCAAAGGTAAACCTCTATTATCAATATGCTTCAGATCCTTTTCCACTAACGTTTCCAAATAACTTAAGGCTATTTTCGTAAATCGGAATCTTTTTTTAAATTCCTCATCTGTATAAAAATCTTCTGTGATTCGTTCTTTGTAGCATTTTTCTTTTCGGACACAGTTATTTTCTAATAAATAATCAGAACCATCTGACGCGGATGATGATATTGAAGAAAATGAAGAATTCATTTTAGAGTAAAATATTTTATTTATTTGTTGTATATAAACAATAAAATAAATATATTTACACTGATTTTATGACAATTATATTTATTAAGATAAAAATTTAGTTTTTGACATTAATTTCGAAATTCGAACACAATTTACAATAAAAAAATTTTATTTTCGAAAATTTGTAACAACTGTTTTAGTCGCCGATATCCACGACTATAGTTGTAGCAACTGTTTGAAACAGTTGTTATAGTGAGGTTTATAAATACCAAAAGAGTTGCTTTAGTAACAACAGTGGTTCTAGTGCGGACTATAAATATGGCCCTTAGTATCGCGTGATTTTATTGATTGATTTATTTGTTTTTCAAAACCACCATGAGCTTCAAAGAATATCGGGTTTTTTTATGCATACAAGCAAATGGGAAATTCAAGAGCTCGGGCTGTATATGAAGCTCAATTACCGGACGAATTTTGTCCAACACAAAATGATTCAGCGCTAGAAAGCTTGATTTGAGCAAAATACGAACATTAGGTAAAAAGTTTTATTAATGAATTTATTTTTTTAAACAACATTTTAATTTTTTGATACTTTTAGGTTGATAAGAACAAATAAGTTGACGAGGAGATAGAACGCCAGAAAAGTAAGAAAAAATCGACTAGCGGACGACTAGTTTAAATTTATCGTCTCTGGTTTTGGTAAACCTAAAAAGTGTTCAAGTAGCCCTAAATCTTCAAGGATTTAACTTACTCATATACGGCGACAGCAAAATAAAACCCAATGGGGTTTTAAATATTCAATGGCTTAATGTCTGGTGGTTTTCCGGCAGCAAAAATGCAACATATGCCGCAAAATCAGTTTGTCTGAATGCCACAACATTATCCGGATATAATGCTGGCGGGTGCAAATCAATTTGTGGGACATCAGTTTAATTTAAGTGGTCTAAATTTAATAAATCAAATACCATCGATGGAACAAAATCCAGATATTCCAATCATTCCTTAACAAAATATGTTCAATATGAGAACCAATGATGACGGGACAAATCCAATTTCATTTCCAGGGCCACAAATACAAATACCACCGTATCAGCAACAATTTGCACAATGCCTAAGTGCTACAAATTTTGTCCAACCGAGTTACCTGTGGCAATAAACTACTAATGGGTATTCTCGTATTACTGAGATACATAAAATATTATAAATTTAAAATAAATACCCTTAAGTAGTTAAAACTTTATTTTAATTTTAAAAACAAAAATTGAAGAAAGATAAAGTTAGTATAAATAAAAAATGTTCAAGTGAAAATTAAACGGGGTCAATCCGGCCGATAAGATAAAAGAATGATGCTGGCTGAAAATTATAAATCTTATTATTTATTTTTCAGCGTTTCCTGGAATAATAAACTCCCAAAATGGCTATGGTTCACGATCAATGACTTTCAAACACATCGAAATACACTTAACGCAAATGTTCGTGAAGCGTTACCACATGCACAAACAGCAAACCTGCATTTGAAACCGTCAAATCCATTTTCTGACAAAAAGAGAAAGCTTACAACATAATAATTATTAGAAAAAATGTTTGAATTGATGATAACTATTACATTCAGCGGAATTTTTAATAAAATTAATACAATTTCATTCATAAAAACCTAATGATATATTTTGCCGGCCGTCAAAATAAAATCCGTCCGTCAAAATTTTGAATGGTATAATTTTTGTCGGCTAAAGAACGCATTTTTTCTGTTTTACGAACCCATCATTTCTCACCGGATTTTTTTGTCGGCTTTGATTTTGGTTTCAGTGTCAAATAAATGGCGTTTTCCTTTATATGTTGTGCTGTAGTAATAATAATAATTTAAAATGAATACGGTAAGAACATTATATTTGTAAACTATACATATTTTACTAAACTTTTGTTTATATAATTTGTTTGGGTGGTGACGTCATTTTGCAGTCCGACAATTCTTTTGAATGTGGCGATGTAAACTGATAATCCGACCGAATTGTCCGGTTTCTCATTTGCATGTGGCATGCACTTACGACTGTGCCCGAAACCTGTGATAAATATTTTTTAGTACACTTTTTGACATTTATCTGAAAAAACAGCATACACCCCAATTATCACGGTCTTCTGCTATGATAATTTTTGACACAAACAGAATAATTGTTCGGTCGACAATTAACATGGTCGCCTTACCATTTTGTATCATTAAAATAAAATGTCAACTAATCAATACGATAACGTAATATATCGTTTGCAGCAACATAATAATTTTCAACTGCAGCAGCTTGCCGACAATTATTTGCTTCTAGTTTATGTCAACTAAAGGTTCTTATTTATACGGCACCACTATCGCCTGACAGATTATTGAAGCTATTAAAGAATTAATTTGTCGATTGAATTAAAACGTTGAATTGTATGCACTACATCATTAACGATTGTTTTAATCCGTAATAGAGTTGCCTCCAATATTTTGTATTTTGCCTTGCAATTCTGATTTGAGAATACCCATGACCTTACCATTTCCTGTATATAAACCTATAATACGATGTATTTTCCAAATGTTTGGCGAGAATTATTGCACCATCATCCTCTTTTACTACGTCCAAACAAATACAGTCCTACGCTACAATACATAATATTAGACTAAAGCCAATTCGATGCGTATAAAAAAATGCATTGCTTGCCATTAAAATCAAACAACAATATGACAGAAGGGGAATACTTCACAAAAATTATTACACAATTCGGGCAGCGTAATAAAAATTTGTGAATGTAGGGGAATATTATTCAAAAATTTGTCAAAAATGTATACTAGAAAATATTTATCACAGGTTTCGGGCACAATCTAAAGGCGTTGCCCCATGCACAAACGGCAAACCTGCATTTGAAACCTGTGTGAATATTGTGAAGAAGGAAAATTGTAAGAGAATTCATCTGTATTAGTACGATTCGCTAGTACTTAACGCACAGCACATTCTGTATATATAGAATGTAAATTGTGGTATAATCAGTCCAGTCGCCGCGGCCTGATGAGGAGATTGATTTTTTCATAATCATAAGCTCATCAGTGAAACTGGATTGAATTCTCTTACAATCTTGGGTACATATTAAAATCATAAAATTAAAATAAATAGAAATCTGTCTATTAGTCGGTTTCGTTGAATTACTGTTCGTAAATACTAATATGCTTCTCGTGTTAATCGAAACACACTTAAAATGGTCTAATCACCGGTAGCATATTAGAAATTACAAGAATTAATTAACATTCAACAAAAAATTAATAAAGTAAAAATTAGCGCACACAGAAATAGAGCTGTGTGAATATCGTGAAGAAGAAAAATTGTAAGAGAATTGATCTGTATTAGTATGATTCGCTAGTAATTGACGCACAGCACATTCTGTATATATAGAATGTAAATTGTGGTATAATCAGTCCAGTCGCCGCGGCCTGATGACAAGATTGATTTTTTCATAATCATAAGCTCATCAGTTCGAAACCGGATTGAATTCTCTTACAATCTTCGGAACATATTAAAACCATATAATGATATTTACGTTCCTCTTTTTGGTACAACCCAAAAGCTGAATACCGGAAGTCGAAATCCGTTTCAATATTTACTTATAAAGTAGAAGCTTGTTGTTCGTTGATAAAGAAGAGTTTCTTCCCATCTGCAAATACATTTTTCTGTGTTTAATTCTCAGCTCTTCACTTTTCTTGTCTGTTTGTAAAGCTGATATGAACTGATGTAGCTTCATTTGTGATGTTATCTGAAATCATAAGTGTACAATAGGTGTACAGCCCTAATACACTGCTTGTGGTATTCTCGCGTTGATTTCTTTCAATTCCGAATAGGTGTCATCTAACTTAATACTGAAGAATCTATCTAGTATTTTCTCGATTATATTGGTTATTCTGTGTACTTGATCAACGGTTGAGTGTTGGTTGCGAAACCCGAACTGATGTTTTGGGATCAAATTTTTTCTCTCGATTGTCGGATTTAACCTATTAGGTTTGTACGAACACTTTTGTACAAGGTGATATATATAAAACAAAAGCCACTTTACTTTTCTTTAAATTTTATTTTTTAATTGTTCTAATAATTTTTATATTTGATGTGATGACTTCACTGGTTGAATCGCAAGAGACCAAAAAAAAAAAGTAATTTTCTTTATTTAGAATATTTTAACAATTACAGTAGTACTAAGCTCTACGATAGGTGTAAAAAATAAAAGAGTATTCAACACATTACTCGGGACATAAACGCACTCAATTCGATTGACAATTCGAATTGAGCTACAAATTGAATTGTCAAAAAATGATTTTATAAAGTAGTAAACAATAATAAGGTAACAATCATGTCTCGTTTTGTACGCGTTACGGAGCGGACCAAAAAAAAGTGAATAAATTAAGTCGCAATAAGTGGTTGCGGGTACTGCGTAATTCCGTATACGGCCCATAATTTCGTACACTGAGCGAAGGAGTCACCTTTTTTGCGACTTATAAAAAACACGTTTGTAAAAAAGACTCAGGATCTGCTCAATATTAATTGACGCGATCCATAATTCATCGTGCACTAACGATATGAGCCTACGCCATTTTACAACGTGATCACACTTATAATAACTCACACTTAAAGTAAATATAAAAATTACCACATATTAAATATTAACAAAATTAAAAATATAACAATTAATACTTTTTGTGAAAAAAATATAACCTATCCAGTGCCCCAGGATTTCCCTTGAGAAATTTCTGTGGGTTTTTCTGGAAAAATATAACTCACTGGTCCTATGGATTGAAAGATCTGACCTGAGCAAATTTAAAAACAAACAAACAATAAGGTAACAAGCTATTTACGTGATACTAATTTTAATTAATTAATTATAATTAACTATTTCAGACAACTTGCCACTGTTGAGATGATTAGATATAAAAGTATTCGTTACATGAGTACTTAAGAAAGTAAACACAATTTTAAGTGATTTTAGGTTATACTCAACAGTGTTTACAATTGGATTAACACAAGCTAAGTTAAATTCTATACTCGATACTATACGTTATTAACATTACAATTGTTTATTTACAGGTATCCATCGATAACATCTTATTTTGACTTACTCGTACATCCACAATTTGAGTTGAGTGAAATCTGAACAGAATGACTGTGGAATCGAAGTTGAACATTCCGCCGGCCTTGACTCGGATGAGTTAATTAATGGAATTATACAGATCTTAGTAATCGGACGCTTAAATGTATTCGTGGCGGTTTGTACAGTTACAACCCGTATTAAATTGTCTTGTCCAGGATGAACTTCTAAGATTCTCGCTAATGTCCATCTTGCTTGTGGCACGATTTCTTCCTTTAAAATGACTAGATCACCAATTTTAACTTGATTGACTGCTTGATTACATTTTTGAAATTGGTTCAGAGTGGTTAGGTATTCAACATGCCAGCGAACCCAAAATTGCTGAATCAGTTTTTGAATCATTTGCCATCTAGACAATGTATTAATTTTGGTATTCAATAATGATGGCTCTGGTATAAGTATCATTGGATGGCCCAATATGAAATGTGCTGGTGTTAGTGGGTCCGCACTGCCATCGTTGCGACATAGCGGACGTGAGTTAAGTATGGCTTCTATTTCTTTCAGGAATCTCAGTAGTTCTTTATATGACATAATGGTTTCTCCGATAACGCGTTTTATATGAAACTTCGTCGATTTGACGGCAGCTTCCCACAAACCTCCAAAGTTAGGCGTTGCCGGTGGTATGAGATGCCATTGTGTACCCTGTTCTGCTGCCCAGGTACTGACCTTGTGAGAAAATTTTGTTGAGTTAAACATGTCTTGGAGCTCTTGTAATTGATTGATGGCCCCGATGAAATTAGTCGCGTTATCAGAATACAAGTCCGTGCAGATTCCACACATTTGAGTTGAGTGAAATCTGAACAGAATGACTGTGGAATCGAAGTTGAACAAGGTTCTTTAAGAATTTGGACATGACTGGCAATAGCAAAATTGTCCTATAATACTTAGTTTCGTGTGGTTTCCCAAGTTTTAGGACCATAATTACTTCCGCAATTATCCAGAAGCTGGGCACACATTGGATCAATTGGCCATTAGGTTGGGTTTCCAGTTGATAGGGCTTCACAACTGCATTTCCTGATAGCTTTTAAGAGTGCTTTACTTTAGTCATTGCTAGACCTCCATTGATCATTTTTTGCATTAAAGTCTCGTCCAAGTACAAATCGTTTACCTAATTTACTGAGGAACTCGAGATGATCTTTTTCTTTCAATGACTGTTTTGATGGGCTCCAGATACTAGTGACGAATAAAATTTCTAATTATAACAGCACTACCTCCTTTAGCAGTGTTTTCAGGCTGAATGGTGTGATATATTTGGTAATTTTTAAATGTAATTATTGATTGTCTAGTGAAATGTGATCCCGTGGTGAGGTATACATGGTTTTTTCTGTGTCCAGGACCACCGCAATTCTTGTTGATTTTGCTTGACTCCTTTACCATTCCAGCATAAAATTCTAAGATTATTAGCCATTTTTCTGTTTAGGGACAGCTCCCTTATTACTGTACTCTAGTTTCTGTAGTCGCTCATCAAACTTATTGAGTCTGAATCGAAATTTAAGATTTTGATTTCTATTTTACTCTTCGTTACTTGAGCGTAACCCATTTTACACAATTGTCCATGTGTAATTTCCAACGCGCTACGCTTTATTGCAGATTGATTCATCTTAACTACTTGCTTAGTGATTAAACTTGTATTTTTAGCACTAACATTCTTATTTTTGATGTTTTGCAGTTCAATAACAATGCTGCATCCTCTGTAGTTGGGCGGATAGTTTTCTCAGTCGGAAAATTTTTATCTTTTACGCAATCTCTGGTATGATGTTTACCCAAACATCTGACGGACATGTATGATGTTTACCCAAACATTTTGACATGTATATCCATAGGCTTGACATTGTTAATATTCTGGCATAACTTTAGTTATGCTTAGAGGCTGCATAACCATTTTGCACCCAAAAATGTGCTTAATTTGATCAATTTTTTGATATCTTCCTCAGTATCAAAGGTTAGCATAGACATGTTGAGAGGTACTTTACCTCGGCGTTTTACATTAATTGTTGCTTCAATGACCTTAAATCCTTTTGTTTTCATGCCATTAATTATTTTTTCTGATTCACCCGTAGTGTTTAGGTTTTTAGCCATGACACTTATTTGTCTGGTTTGTTTGTGTTCAAACGTCTGCCTAACACGATTTTCTTCATTTAAGGTTTTTGTCATTTCTCTATAAGTTTGACTATCTTTCAATGTTGCAACATAGACCACGAGATTCATGGCTATAGATGGTCAACCTCTACCCTAATGAGACGCACCAAACACCCAAAATTAAAATTTACTAAAAAATAATTTTTGCGTTCAATTAATGAAATGTATTTAAATAAATGGTAGTATTATAGAGAATACACTGTATTTTATAAATATATCATGTTTCAAATAAATTGAAACGACGATTCCATTTAGAAAATTTATTTACTTTCGCTTAAATTCGTCAGTTTATTGATCAAAACAATGTATTCTAAGATATATAATCATAATAAGAATAGTATATACAAGAATATAGGAAGGATACAAATGGATTATTTTATTTTATATGAAGAGTTCACTAGTACATTCTCAAGATATTCCAAAATATAGATTTGTTTCAATATATAATAACCGTCTATGTAACAGTTGTGAAAATGTATTTTTATTAGCAAAAATCAAATTAACAAATGTATTTCTCTTTTCCTCAGATCCCCATCCAGTTTTATAATTCTATTAAAATTTAGCCCTAAGGTATTGATCAGAAACCTTCAATTAAGATAAGGACACCTAGTTTCACTTAATATTCTGTGATAAGAATTTGTATAAATTAAAATCATATTATACAAAATGAACATAAAAATATTGAAGGTCGGATATACTATATAACTTCAAAACAAATTTATTCACGCTATGACTCAAAGTGAGAGTTGTAGAGAATTAATAACAATTAATACATTATACATACTCGTCCACCACATGCAACAAGATCTTTATAATCTAGATTATAATTATTCAAGTTTCTTATCGTCCACTTAAGTTGCTTATATGCATACTAATTAATTGAATATATTTATATTTGCATATTTTTATAACATAATAAACCAAACGGTACATTTAAATTTGTTATAAAATCATTAATCAGAGTCTTGATAAAACATTCATTGAGCCTCGTTTTATATAACTATAACGATAAATAAATACACTGCAAATTCAATTGTTTATTTTACAAACTACCTGATTAAATTAAATTGAAATCAGTGATTTCGCGATTTCATCTCAGTCCGCAACCAGAAAATAGCTACAAAAAATACTGCAACACAATAAACTACTCGTATAATAATGTAGGCTTTGACTTTAGAGTCAGACAGTTGTGCGAGGATTCGAAATGTTATACTCATCAGTATTATCTGAGTTGAACAGATAACTCAAGGCCGAATTGTAGCGGTTGTGTTGATTTGAACTAAAAATAATCCGTCCAATTTATTTAAGACTTGGACATAGGATCTTCTACCATTTAAGAGAAACGGATAACTGAGGTTTGAGGACGAAGTGTACCGGCAGCGCTAATTATTACTTCATTTTGTACGTTATTTTATTTTGGTCAATTATGTATACCCTAAGACGAATGAGCCGCTGCTCAAAATATGGTGTACCAAAATAAATAAAGTAAATAAAGATTTAAGGGCCTTTCGATTAAGTCAGTTGATTATTATCTAGTTATTTACGAACAATAAGTAAATAATCCGAAAGTATTTACTTCTATAAAATAAAAATAATTAATGCATAACTTGAGACACTATAAATTAATTTAATTGGATTTCTTTCTTAAGTTAATTTTGTAAATATAAAATATTATACATATTTCCAACAACCAGTTTATATGATTTATTTTATAAACTATTTAATTGTATGTAGTGAAATGGTTGGTGTTTGACCAGATATACCTACAATATGTATACAAATACATCAATCAACTTTTAAATTAATACATATGTGGCGTCGATCGAAAGTAAAATTGTCAAATTATAAAAATGCACCTTTAAGAATAATTAGGTACAAAATATTCGCACCATGTTTAGATTCCTAAAAAACGCAGCAAGCAACAAAAAAAGGTTTTTTGTTTTTTCAAAAAAAGAGAAGTCAGAAAAAAAACAATAACATTACTTACGACTTGAGTTTCTTGGTGCAAATTGTATCTCCTCTCTGTTTTAGTAAACCAAATAAAAATAAAAGTTTAAAAGTTAAAGTACTTGTATTACTATAAAATGCAATAAAAAATATATGTGTTATTAATCAAAAAACACACTAACGAATAGCGAAAGCGGGCTTCGCCTAATTGTGCTCGATAGGGAGTTGCCATCCCCGAGCCGCTAGAGGGCTTCGCATAAGTGTGCAAGCTAGGGAGTTGCCATCCCAGAACACCAAACATATAATTAAACGACGTGATTTGCTTATTAATTGGGTTTAAAGTGCTTCTTTAATTTTTGTTTTATTTTTGTACATTTTTAATGTAATTAACTCCTTCAGACCTATAAGTAAACGAATAATGCAAAAAACGGGAACAAGACTTAGGATTCTCAGGTCATTAACATATTTTTTAATATTTTCTTTTCAAGCAGTTTGGTCCTTCGAGCCGAATTGTTGGCTACATAACATATTCAAATAAAATACAGTCAGCCACATATAATCGTAATGTTATATAGTTCATTACCTAAATTCTTGCAGTAAACTTGTAACATTACGGTTTTTGCGGCGTAACTACGTGAAGCTTCTCAAAAGATTTAACACGTTATAAATAGAGAAGATACATTATAGTATGATTCCGTGTAAACTGATAAATTGTTTACTGGTGCAACGTTTTATTGCGGAAAAATTGCCGAGCTTTACGTTTTTGTACAATTCCGAGCAACATAGTCATTGCGGATTTAAGGTTGCTGGTCGTCGTGCAAGGTTGTGCAATGTCATGAAACAATATACATGCGGTCATACAGTTTTCACATACGTTTATATTTATCAATTGGAATGTACATCGGTATCATCTTCGATCATCTTACAACATTATAATAAACCAAATTGAACAAGATTTGGTATTTAAATTATTGATGTCATTTTGGAATATCATCGCATTCTTTATACCTAATTTGTAAGTAAATTTATTTAGAATTTAATCAATTTTTAAAAATTATTATTAAATTAGTTTTCAAAAAAATATTAATTTTACATCAAATCATATTAAAACATATTCATTCATAATATTCTTTAATCAATCTAAATTTAAATTCATCTCACTTCATTACGTGAAATGTTAAGTATAGTATTAATTAAATTTATTTATAAGTTATTTCTTATTATTATTATTTTTTATTATATTTATGAAGATATCTTATTATACATATTGATAATATTTTTCTGAATATTACATACATACGCGTGTGTTCCTGTGGCAAAATATTTCATCATTCTTAATTATTGTATCGGTGGAAACTATGAATATGTTGAGAGTACTTTGCTGGATAAACTAAATGAAATTAAAAAATTAGAAATCAAGCAAAGCAACCAATTAATTTTGAGTCAACAGCTAATAGTACCCAGATAGATCAAAACATTCCGTCTATGATAGTAAAGTTGCCTGAGCTCAAATTACCTACCTTTAGTGGTTATGAAAGTGATTGGCTTGCATTTAGGGATGTTTATAGAGATCTTATATAACAAAAGAACCTTCGATGCCACGGTTAAATTTTTATATTTAATATCACACATTTGTTCTGGTAAAGCATATCATTTGATTGAAAGTTTACCTGTTACTTCAGGTAACTATGAAGTAGCATGGAAAACTCTTTGCGATAGATATGATAATGCTATTCTTATTCAGAAATCTCATATGAAGCAAATATATGAAATCAAATCTCCACAAGAAAATTCTTCTACTTCCCTTCAGAATTTTATAGATCACTTATTAGTTAAACGTTACAATGCTTTGAAATCGTTGCATATTGAACACAAAACATGGGACTTGATGTTGATACATCATTTAACAGAAAAGCTTGATACTTCTTCAAAAATTAATGATATTAAAAATTCAGACTCGAAAAAACTATTAAACTTCGATGACTTCATAACTATTTTAAAAAATCGTGTCCGAATTTTAGAGGCAATTAAAATTACAACATCTTCTAAACAATCAAATAATTTTAGAAAGGTCGACTATTTAAAAAACAAGCCTACTTCGTTAATTTCAACTTCAACTAGTGGCCAGTGTGTCTACTGTGGTGGAAACCATTCAATTTTAAATTGTCCATCATTCTGTGACGCCAAAATTACTCCACAAATGCGTTATCAATTCATTCGTAATAAGTAAATGTGTACCAACTGCCTAATGGATAAACATAAGGTTGGTGAATGTGAGAAGCCACCATGTACCATTTGTCCCTTAAAGCATCATATTCTTCTACATTTCGGGACAACTTCGAAATTCGTAGGTAATAAAAATACGTCCAAAAATACCGGTTTGAATTTAATTGCAAGGTCAAATCCTTCAACTGAAAATAAAATTGTCGATTCAAATATTATTCACACTACTGGCATTTCTTCGTGTATATCAAACCAAAAGCAATCGTCTTCAAAACAGGCGAACCAAATTTTAATCGGAACAGCTTTAATTAATATGACATCTGAATCCAACAAGAACTTGTTATGTAGAGCCTTGTTAGATAACGGACCACACTTAAACTTTATCAGTGAAAGTTTAGTGAATTTATTAAGCCTCCGAAAATTAACGACCAACAAAATTGTATCTGGTATAGGTGGCAATGAAACAATTATAAGTAAGAAAGTGCATTTAATCATATCATCCAGAGTTTCCAATTTTTCAACAAATTTAGAATTCTTCATTATTTCAAGGATTACTAATTGTCTACCGTCAAGTCCAGTACCAGTCGATATAGGTTTGATACCAGCGGAAATTGAATTGGCTGATCCCTACTTTCATGTGCCAAACAAAATTGGCATTTTACTATGTGCAGAAATATATAATTCATTATTTAATGGTAAATCTGCTACGATTTTCAAAAATTTTCCACCATTCTACTCCAGCGTTTTTGGCTATGTTATTAGCGGTCGAGTATTAACCAACAACAGTGTTGAAGAACATTCCACTTCAGCATTGTGTACTATCGACTGCTCGGTCTGATTTTCTCTTTCATAGAGCAGCTCTTTAAAATTACCCCCCAGAAAAAGGTCTAAAGGATTAATATTCGGAAATCTCGGTGGCCATGGAGTTATCCCTCCCCTTCCAATCCAGCGGCTTGGATAATATTGACCTTTCAAAAGCAAGTTTAAAAAATTTTCCCATGTCTTCAGCGTGTCTTGAAAAAATTGCACACTTTTATTTTGATCAGGGGGTAAAAGGTCTCGTACATTATGGTCTCGTCTATGAGTGATAGGAGTTTTTAAAGCCCCTATAGAACAGGTTTAGAAGATAACCCAGAACAGTACTTTATTCATGCTCATGGCTCACAATTTTTAAATTTCATTTTACATTCAGATCATTTCAGCATCTAACTATTTATTTTCAAAAGTTTGTCCATCAAACCCAAAGTAAACTTATTAACGATTTCAACCAAAAATTTAACTAAAAATAAATACTGTGCAAACAACAGCGATCATTTATCACGCGGTCCTTCAACAACCATTTGGCACTTTTGACTAAAAAAAAAACGATTGTCACGATTGTACTTTGCCTATATGCAGTGGTTTCTCAGACTCATCGAACAAGCGTAAAATGATTCAATAGATTCTTACATACTTATAATATGTTTTCAAATAAATGTTGTGCGAATTAAGCCTGAACTCGCTCGTTGCTTTTCAATTATTAAATTTTATTTCTGACAAATCAGCTATTTTAGCACTCGAAATTTTGTTAAGTGTATTTTTTTATAAACACAACATACTTTATGAAAACATTAATAAAAATTAATTTATTTTGAATGGTGGTGGTTTGGCGTCTATTGGAAAGAGGGACCAAAGTTGAGTAATTTATCTACCAGCTCCGTAACCTTCCAGTAGGGTGCGCATCACGTGAGCTATTCTGGTCATGTATTAGGCAGCTGCGTGATGAGTACAATTGTGTAAGGGGTAACATGTTCACAATTCGTAAGTAAACGTGCTGCCTCCTCGTGGCAACCACTGGTAACTAAGGCCATTTGGCACATTTTTGGCCATTTGGTAGAGGCTAACGTACGGCCCTAAAGGAGAAAACCTTGATTAAAAACACTAATCTAAGGTGGAACAGCATTTGCCCATGGATGAATGGCTAATAGATTAATCAGTTCAAAATATGCAAACTCTGGATACCAGGCACTCTCCAGTTTTATTAAGCCTTCCTGTAGTAAAGCTGGGTGACCTACAGGTGATTTGCAATTCCGAGCAACTCGTAAGAGTAAATTCAAACGGAAAACGGGGCAGGGGTAGGAATATACGGGAGTGAAACAGCCCTCTCGAGGTCCTTGGGCTCCAATGCTACCGTCTTTCTAGCGGAACTACATCTTGTAGTAAACATCAAGGAGGAAGAGCAATAGGCCCAGATAATATGTATCACGTACCGGCTGGCAGTATTATCAAGTTCATTAAGAACCTGAATTTTTAGGTCGCAGTGCGAGGTGGCTGATCGCCCACATGGCCCTCCAATAATAATAATAATAATAATAATAATAATTTGTTTTGAATACCGATATATGATACCATTTTAGAATCTACATTAGTGTCGCAAGTTTTTCTGATAGTTATTCAACTTTCTATAGTACGTTGTTTTTCCGTCAGCGTCACTTAAAAATCAACTAAAGTTTTTTGTAAACAAAAAGGCCTCACAAAACCATTTTTTTTATTTGACAGAAGACATTGTTTTCATTGATTTTTGCTCTAAAATGTATTTCATTTTTGTACATTGCCGATGTCTTTCTTTAGAGTTCAGTTGGCGACTCTTTATAAAAATACCTACACTTATTGCTTCTGGTACTTTAATAAACATTGATTTTTTATTAAAACACCTCAACCCCTTAAATTCTATCCGTTATACTCAACTTTAAACTCATCGTTTACTTTATTCCGCAATTTAGTTTAGCTTGGACATCTGAGATTTTTGTACTAGCTTGTTCATTAAAACATATTTGTACAACCAATTTTTAAATTTTTTAATTCAAAATATGATAGCTTCATAATTTGAATCAAGAAATATTTGAAGAGGTAGGTACTTTATGACAAACGTTGAAAACGATTATACTGGAGGCGGGGGCAGCTCATCGTGCAAAATATAAAAATCTAACTTGATTTTTTGAAACGAACACATACATTTTTTACATGCTTTCACTTTGTCGACAAACCATAGACCAAATAGTATAAAATAAACAACTTTGGTACTAACGACCTTTTACATATAAATTAAAGTATTATTTTTTTTCATTTATTTATTTATTTTCAAACATACAATTAATTTTTACATAAAATAGCTAATTTGTTGTGTTTTGTAATGTTACTTATGTTATAATATATATCTAGGTTGTATACCAGACCCTATCTGATAGATCTTAATGGTTTTATGGTAATAAGTCAGCTGGGTTTCGTTGTTGTATAATTGGTTAGTCTCATCAAGGTGGATAATTAAGCATGGTGGTGGGTATTTTGAGCTTACTTCAATTATGTTTTCGTCTATGTTGGTGCTGTGTCTGATTAGGGGATTTTCTGAGAACGAAGCTCTTCCGAAAAATTTTGTGTAGTTGTTTATTAGAAATTTATCAAATCTCGCAATCTCGGCCTCCTTGTATATATGTTCGTGCAGATTCTCAGCATTCTTCTTTCGGAGCAACGAAGTTTTCCCATCTGGCATGACGACAGATCCGACAGGCTGGGAAACCATATCCAAGAATGGGTCGTAAGAGCTGCTTGTAGCAAATCAGCTTAATTTTCCTTTGCAGATTACTTTTGTATTGGATCACTGATTTGATACTGTTGTATGCAATTATAGCTTTCTACGTTATCGACTTAACATGCCGGTATGGCTTTAGGTCTTCTGTCCCTTGGATTTTCCATTTCGTGAAATAGTTGTGTAATATTTGGAGATGATTGTTTAGCCAAACTTCCGCTTTACTCAAATTTTTCATTGATGTATAAATCACGATTTCGTCAGCACATTGCAAGGTTCTAATGGGAATTAGACAAGTCTCAGTAGCTGGTAGGTTAGAAGTATATAGAATTCTGTATATAGAATTGGCCCTAGCAAAGGTCCGTAGCAAAGTTTCCTTAACCTTGACTTGAAAATTATGAACCACCGTTATCAGTTTTGCGTAAAAATTTCACTCTCAATAATTTGAAAATAATGCCATCGGTCCAAGCCGAGTCAAAAGCCTTTTCAATATCTAGCAAACAAGCCAGTGTTGGTATCTTCTGATTCAGTTTAATAGAGACATCAATTTTCAGAATCACCACCGCGTGAGCAGTGGCATGTCCCGCCCTGAAACCAAACTGTCTCTCAGGGATCAGACCGAACTCTTGAATTTTTGTAAGCATAAATTTTTCGTATATGTTACTCATGCAGTAGAGCAGAGATATCTGTCTATAACTGGAAGGAAGATCGGGCGGCTTTCCATGGCCATTTTCCGTATATTTGGGAAGTACCCCGTATTATAACAGTGATTAATGATCACTGTTAGTTTGTCAATGAACTTCGAGGAAAGCTTTTTAAAGACATAATTTGAAATTTCATCCCTGCCAGCAGATTTTTTACCATTTCTTGAGTTTATATATGACAATATTTCTGAAGACCTGGCTAAATTCAACGCAACCCTATTCTGGTAGTGACACTCTGCAGTTATTAAATTCTTGTCTGAAAACTGAATCATTGGTTTCCTATTGGACTCTATGATCATCATTTACCTTAGTAACAACAGTTCTCGAGAACAAGTCATACCCCAATCCACTATTTTGAAAGAATCCACTATTTATAAGAGTTCTTTTACCAATTTATTAGCGTTATTTTGCTTGTAATCTAATTGTACGCAAATTAGGCAGATACCTGTTTCTAAATAGCTGCCTACGAAGTGAATGTTTGAATTTAATAAAATTGATAATTATAGGCGGAAGGTGAATCAGTGTACTGTAATTTATAGTTGTGGTTGGGACACACCTCTGAAAAGAATTACCAAGAAGAATCTGCAGTTCTAGCAGTATTTGGTCTATTTTATTCCTAGAAAGCGATTTATTCAATGGCATATCGATACTATCAAGCCTCGAGTCAAGATAATGATTGAACTCCAGACTGGAGATTACTACTTTGACTATTCATTGAGGATTTGTTAGATTTGCGAAAAATTCGAATAGAGCAATTTTTTTGTTATTGGATCCGCCATTGCCTTGAACGTCGGAGTGAAATCATAAAATTTACGAAGTGTGTCAGTGAACCCCACCCCGAACAACTCACCATATGTCTGATTGCCTGGCCGACACCTGACCACCGACCGGCCTTAACAATATCTGCCTATTAGGAGACTGACTAACCACTTTAGCAGCACTACCAGGCGCAACTACTCTTGAGTAGGACCGGTCTGGTTTAAAAAACCTATTGAACATCTGGTTTCTTTTCACCTTCTGTTCTTCCTGCCTTAATTTCAACTACTCTTTCCTGTCTACTAACTCTTTGTACTTGGGTCACTGCCTGTAGTTGGTCCGACTGATTTACAGTTAACACAATATGATACTGTTTCTTTGTCATTCTAAGTACCAGGCTCATGCGTCTCATCACATTTAACAAATCTATATTGCATACCACAATTAGATGCAGACAAACCTATCAAATCATTCAATACGTCCGTCATTGGATTGAGTTGTAGAAGCCAGTAACTAGGGTCACGTCCATCTTTGTCGGGATCCTTAAATTCATATTTGGTAACCTTGGCAATATGCTAACTCACGTGAAGATCCGTTAGTGCCTCCTTGACGTCTTCCTTGGAGAAACTGCCATCTTTCCCCTTCAACTCCATTGTTTGTTGCTTCAAACATGCCAGCGTATACGTATAATAATTGCTTTTTTTATTCTTGTTGATTTCCATTGCTTTAATGAAGCTTTCGATGTCCCTAGCGATGATATGAGTGACATTTTTATTAACTCTTTTCTCATTTCTATTAACTCTTGCCTGGCACTGTATTATTATCATTTTGATTATTATTATTATTATTAGAATTTGATGTTTTATTATTTTTTGTATTATCAACAGCCGCTTCAATGACCGTATCATTTATTCTTTCATTATTATTATGTTTATTATATTATTTAGATATTTGAAAACTCAGTATTATCAATAGTTGTGTCTGTTTCTTCATCAAGTGATGCCGTATATTTCATCGATGACACAGATTCAGTGCCTTCACTGTTACACAATTTCTCTTGTAACTCTTTATCTTTTTCTACCAATCGTTCTATATATTCACATCATTCAAATAAGGCTTTTCCATTTAAATCGCGCGCCCTATCCAAACGAGTAGTTTTTCTCCTTAGGTTGGTAGTACCCTAATAGACATCTGTGTCAAATTTCATGTCAATATCTTTAGGAGTTATGAGGTACGCTTGTTTACTTTCATCTAAAAAAGTGCATTTTTCGATTTTTGAGAAAGTTCAGTAAGGAAGTTCCATCAAATTTTACTTCAAAAATGGAATTTCGGCCTCCAAAACCTTGGAAAAATCTTTTGGTGACAATGGCCAGAGCGAGTGTTTTTGAGTAGTATAAGTTGTCCAAAGAAGGCAAAGAATGCGCTGTATAAGATGAACGTCCTTGGTGTCCATTTTGTGCTCAACAATCATCGATTGTTAGAATTGAAGACATTTGGGCGGTCTCATCTCGTTTGGTTCCAAAAATTCGTAACTAAATATCATTCCGCAACCGCCCTATTCGCCTGATTCAGCTCCGTCTGACTCTTGACTCCCGAAACTCAAAAAATCGCTCCGGGGACATCGTTTTGGCTCGTTTGAGGAGATGCAAGCCGATCGAAGAAGATTTTGAAGGCCATTCCGGAATTCGCCTTTAACAACTGTTTCGTTGAAATAAATTTGAGTAGTTTCGGCGCATTTTTGAAAATTGTGAAAATCTTTTAAAATGTTCAAACTTGATGCTTCACCATAACCATTTTCAAAAATCTCAGATATGTTACCAGGTGTGGACTCATATTTCCATTAAGTGGACAGGTAAAGCTTTCCGAAACAATTTTTGTCATTAAGATGTTATTAAGAACCGTTGGCTAAAAATGTATATCAACCAGTGGTGTTGCTCAATCGGTGCTTGATTTTCGGCTCAGATGTTATATACGTTACATCCATTTGCTCAACAAGTTAAGTTTCTCTTTACTAAGTTCACATCTTTTGTTTAAATTTAAGGCAGGCACTACATATATGGTTAATGTAAGTACACCGTATGCGCGTTTTTTTATTAGATCCGGATAGCCAGCTATCGGGAGCACATGGGAAATTTGTATTGAAAGTTTTCCTGTTTTGCCCATGTGTCGCTAGTAAACAAAAAACTAAAATTTTTCCCAACTTCGACTATATGTATATATATATAGTCATGAAAATTTAAAAAAATAAAGATAATTTTGTGCTGTTGTGAACTTACTAAAGAGAACCTTATTAGAGCTTCGTGAATTATTGCACGATTCATCACCAAAAATTCATCATTGGTTGCGACGCTAATGCACACCACGTAGCCTGGGGAAGCAGCAATATCAATTTAAGAGGTGAGCAAATTTTTGAATTCTGTCTTAGTAATAACTTAGCAGTAAACAATAAAGGGAGTGATGCGACCTTTGTGAATGCGGTTAGGAGAGAGGTACTGGATCTTACCCCTGTCTGACATGGGTACCTCCAGTGCAATTCTCGACTGGCATGTGTCCAAGGAAGCATCCCTCTCAGGTCATATGTACATCAGGTGTGATAAAACGCACCAACTGGCCAGTCTATAACGACAGACTTTTGATAACTAAGCTGGTCTACAGACCACGATAAACTCCGTCGATGACCTCGACAGAGAAGCAAATGACGTTACAGAGGCAATAATTAAAGCCTACCACTCAAGCTCACCCCTGGTGCGTATTAGAGGCACAAGGAATATTCCTTGGTGGAACCAAAACTTGGAAAACATGAGACGAAATGTCCGTAAATTTTTTAGTAAGGCTAAGAGGACGAACGATTGGACTAAATATCAGAATTCCCTTACCCAACCAAACATAGCTCTTAGGCAGAGCAAAAGACTAAGCTGGATAGACTTCTGTAAGAAAATAGACAAATTACTTATGGTGTGTCGACTCCAGAAGGCACTCCCCTTGGAGCACAGGAATCCCTTGGGATCGGTAAGGAAACCAAGTGGAGAGACAACCACAACCAGGAGGAGACTCTGGAATGTCGAGTGAGAGGTCACTTCCCAGAATGTGTAGTACTGAGAGATCAGGAAGAATCCAACGCAAGTAGCGTACATCCGTATCTGGTTTCAAAGGGGGCTCACGAGTTCTTGAGGCATTTTTTTACGCCGGAACGGATAAGCAGGGCAGTCAAATCATTTGGCCCTTTCAAATCACCAAAAGGGGACTGCGTATACCTTGCCTTTTTACAATAAGGCCTGCATACTTTGCTGCCTTATCTTACTATACTCTTTTGGTGGTTTGGCGTCTAAATATAAATTTACAAAGATAGATCTTTAGAATGCGTATCTTCAAATGGAAGTAAGACCGGAAGATCGATCTATTTTGACCTTAAATACGCATAAGGGATTATTTAGGCCGACTCGACTGATGTATGGTATAGCTTCAGCACCTGCTTTGTGGCAACGCCAAATGGAAATAATTTTACAAGATATAGAAGGCGTGTCCGTATTTTTAGATGATATTAAAATAACGGGGCCAGATGAACAAACTCATCATCAAAGATTAGAATTGGTATTGTCGCGATTACAAAGACATAATATGAGGGTGAATTTAAAAAAATGTGAGTTTTTTGCTGATTCCATTGAATATTGTGGATACAAGATCGATAGGAACGGAATTCACAAATTGCAATTCAAAATGGATGCTATACAAAACATGAAACGTCCAAGTAACGTGTCAGAGGTTCGTGCGTTTGTTGGTCTGATTAACTGTTATGGACGATTTTTTGAAAATTTGAGTACAAATCTTTATCCGATAAATAATCTTCTGAAAAAAGAGACAAAATTTGTCTGGGATGAGGAATGCGAAAATGCTTTTCGGGTAATAAAGGGAAAAATGCAAGAGAAAAATTGTCTTGCTCACTACGATCCGAAGCGACCTTTGGTACTAGCAACGGATGCTTCAAGTTACGGCGTAGGAGCTGTACTTAGTCACACTTATCCAGATGGATCAGAAAGACCACTCCAATACGCGTCTCAAACACTGTCTGCAACTCAGCAGAAGTATACTCAAATTGATAAAAAGGCTTACGCAATAATTTTCGGAGTACAAAAGTTCTCTCAATTTTTAGTGGAACGGAAATTTACTCTTCTAGTGGATAACAAACCACTAATACAAATTCTTTCACCACATAAAGGACTGCCGACATTCTCAACAATGCGTATGCAGCATTATGAGTTACTCCTCAGAGGTTTTCAGTATGAGATAAAATACTGGAATACAAAGCAGCACGGGAATGCGGACGCCATGTCTAGATTGCCGGTCAAAAATATACCAGATTTTCAGTACGAGGGCGTTGATGTGTTGGGAATAAATCTAATAGAGACCTTACCATTACGCGTTCAAGATTTGTCCGAGGTAACAATGAAGGATAAATCGTTGTCTACACTAATACACGGCCTGAGAACAGGATGACAAGTTCCATCTAATAATCGATTTGGAATCGACCAAATTGAATTTTCCCTTCAAGAAGGTTGTTTGATGCGGGGAATGGGAGTTTTTATTCCTTTGCAATTACGGGAATGAGAGTTTTTATTCCTTTGCAATTGTTCTGACGAGTTACATTCTACTCATTTCGCGATAAGCCGTATGAAATCCCTTGCTAGAAGTTATTACTGGTGGGGACAAAGGACAAAGATATAGAAGTATTGGCAAAGAATTGCTCGAAATGTCAAATCATACAAGCAAATCCAGTTAAAGTGCCTTTGCACTACTGGGAAACTGCAACTAAGCCTTTCCAAAGAGTTCATGCAGATTTTGCTGGTCCTTTCATGGGTAAATACTTCTTTGTACTACGAAATTTACTACGAAATTTGACTTGGGAGAAACAATTATATACTACGAAATTTGACTTGGGAGAAAACTATTAAAGTGTGTCGTTCTATATTTTCGTGTTTTGGCATACCATCCGTTCTAGTGACAGACCACGGAAGTCAGTTTACAGGCAGTGATTTCAAGAATTTTCTAAAAATGAATGGAATAGTTCATAAAATGGCGCTCCATATCATCTAGCAACCAACGGACAAGCGGAACGATACGTACGTACGATAAAGGAAAAATTAAAAGCATTAGACTGCGATCGCGAGGAAATACATTTCCATTTAGCAAATATTTTGTTGACCTATAGAAAGACAATTCATCCATCCACTGGGAAAACTCCTGCAATGATGATGTTTAATAGGGAGATTAGATCGCGTATGGATTTAATGTTGCCATCTGGAAAAAATTCACAAAATAATCGTTTATCGGGAAAAGCACGACATTTTAAAATTGGTGCACGAGTTGCGGCTCGGGAATATTTGTCCAGACAAATCAAGTGGAGATTTGGTTGCATTTCTAAAAAAATGGGCGAATTACATTACCTTGTTGTGCTTGATGACAATCGTATATGGAAGAGACATGTAGATCAAATCAGAGAAATTGGATCTCATACCACTGATCTAGAGTTGAATTTGAATGTTCCATCAGAAAGTGATGATTCGATTAATGACGACATCAAATTACAAACGTCAGGGACACAGGGCAAAAACAATAGTGCGTGCCCAGACCAGATGCAGGGCCGATGTGACAGATCTTCAGTCGGTAGGGAAAATGTTTTTTGTAGTTCAGAGAACGAAACGGAAGCAAATATTGTTGCAGATACAGTTATTGAAAGTCATACCGTTGAAGATAAATTACGTAATGAAAATAGTATTGTAAGAAGATCCACCAGGATTAGAAAACCAGTTGAAAGATTGGATTTGTAAAACTAAAATTAAGCATTTACATTTTGTAGCATTTAAACTATTAATGTAAAAAAAAAAAAATTCATGATTCTTTTTTCTTTTTTTTTCTCCTTTTTTTTTTTTTGTTGGAGGGTAACAGTTGATATAAACTGTGCGTTTACATGACTTTGACTTCACATAAAATATGAAATGTATGTAGGGTTCTAGTAGGGTAGAAAAAAGGACTGTCAAAGAAGGTAGCATAAGATATAATACATGTACAACTTGTAGCCTGTCAAAATAAGAAAGTGATTAAAGCGCTGTAAATAAAATAAGAATAAAAGTATCTTAAAACTGTGTTTTAAATACAAGAGATAAAACTATATTACGATTGCCGGATATACCAATTACAATTACAACAATACCTGTACAGGTTCAAGCACACTGACACTCCAGATTGCCGTGTCTGCAGAGATACACAAGAAGATGTGGAACACATGTTTTTTCTAATGCCCACGGTTTGAGAATACCCTGAGGGAACTGTTAGCTGACCTAGGGCAGCGTCCGTCACAAGAAAACACAACAGAATGCTTGATTCTAAGGAAGGATGGAATGCTGTAAGCCATATGGCGATAGTAGTACTGAATGAGCTAAGGCGATTAGAGCGTGCAACGGAACTCAATCACAATCCAAGATTGAGGCGCTACGGGGAGAACAAAGAACCAAATGACTAGTCATCTCTATGTGAAGTATTGTCTAACGATAGTTCCGCAAGGAGGATTTGAAAAGGGCGGGTGTGTGGTGTTTAGGTGGTAAAAATCCGCTACTATTGCTGAGTTGTTTATCCCACCGATACATCGTCTCCTTTTAGATTTTTTACACTTTACCCAACCCAAAAAAAAAAAATCACACATACAGTAATACCCTGTTTCACGTCAAGGATGCGTTCCAAAATTAAATAACATAATCCAAATCAACGTTAAACGAGGCATGGATCTCTTGCAAAACAACGAGATAGGTGAATAAAACATATTTTATTAAATTCAAATATTTATTTACATATTAATGTAAAAAATCACAGTAATTCAATAAAAAATAATATTTCCTCTTCATACCTCTTTTTTGTGTAATTGAATTATTCGGAGATGTCCCTATTTAAATAAAATCGAAAAAATAATGAATTTAAAACATTATTTTTTTTAAATATATATTTTATTTTTATTTTGATTCTCGGAAATTCGAACAAAAGGACCAAAAAAAATTTTTCTAAGAAAAAAAATGTATAGATTGGAAATAACGTTAAAATGAATCAATGTTAAACGGGGTAACGTTATACGAGGTTTTGCTGTACACACACACACATACATACACACGCATAAACATACAGATCCATCCAAACAAATAAACGGATGCACGCCTCGTATTCTATCATGATACATCGGCTTAGGTTAGGTTAAAAATCGCGCGATTTTTAACCTAACCTAAGGTAGCCAAAATGGTCCCAACAACTATGATTTATAATATTCCTAAACCAATAATCGATTAACTCAACCAAATGATCGATAAGCTCAACCGATGATCGGTCATATAATAAATACACTATATTGGGTTCTTTGTACAAGCAAATTCCTTTAGGCCAACTAAAAGGGAACAGTCACAACTTCTTTCTCAGTTCTGATAAACAAATAAAAAAGGTCATCCTAAAGTTTAATTAAAGTCTACCCGGGACCGAATAATTCGGTAGGGCAATTTACTCGGTTGTCGCAAACGGGGTAATTCTCTGAGTGTAAGTAGTTACTTTAAAATATTTATGTATGGTATGTAAAAAATATAAAAATTTAGGTGTATATTTAAGTGACAGTAATCAAGCTGACGCTAATGGCAGAGCACCTTGTATTTTATAGAGCCATAATCAAAAAATCTGAGCTTTTATAAGGGAATTAGAAACGAGGAAAAAACGAAACTTTTCATAGTAAAACACACAAAACATATGGGAAATCACTTTTTTTCCTAAGACAAATTTTTAAATGAAAATGTTACAAATTCTTAATTATGATTTCTGAGATACTTTCATAAATGTTTAAATTTCAACATATATGAATATCGTTTAAGTAAATCGTTTTCATTTTCTTGTAATAATTGATTTATTTAAACCAAAATATTAAAAAAAATTCATAACAACAGAATTCTGGTCTAATTGAAATAAAAGCTTACTACGATTCGTTTGGTTATTAAGTCAATATAAATTACATAGATGGCAGTGATGGCCGTAAAAATTTGGAAAAATCGTACCAAAAATTACCACCTTAGGAAATTTTAAGTTCAAAAATTGTAGGAAAAGCAAAACAAATTCACAAAATATAGGAACGTGTGATAATTTTGCGATTAAATAATTTTTTTTCGTATTTTTCTGTAACCATTTCAGGCATCTTACGTACACTAGTAAGACTTTTTTTTTTTTTTTTTTTAAATAAATTTTATTTATTTATTTTATGTAATTACAATCTAGTCTCCTGGACTAATTAGCAATTTGTTTCTGACTTAATTTACTAACTTAAATTAATCTATGGCTTCTTCCCATTGGCATTCCATAGTGTTTGGTAAATTGATGTAAACCACATCTTTGTTGTGGATTTTAGATCAGCATAATGCTGCTTAAACTGACAATCACACCAGCTCAAAAGGTTTGGTTCTTTTAAGTCTGCGAACTAAATTCGTGATGCTTAGGAGCTGAGTTGCCTCAATGTTCACATGTTGGCGGAGCCTTTCTTCATGTCTCCGTGCTTTTTCCTGGATTTCATTTAAGATGAGGTTCATTTTAAGGTCCCTATGAAGGTCATTGTTCCTAACATACCAAGGTGCATCAACGATGTTCCTTAATACCATATTCTGAAATCTTTGGATGATATTTACGTTGCTCTGTTTGGTACAACCCCAAAGCTGAATACCATAAGTCCAAATCGGTTTCAATATTTGCTTATAAAGTAGAAGCTTGTTGTATGTTGATAAAGAAGAGTTCCTTCCCATCAGCCAATACATTTTTCTGTATTTAAGTCTTAATTCTTCACTTTTCTTCTTGACGTGTGCTTTCCATCGTAGTTTAGCATCCAGGGTCATGCCGAGATACTTAGCTGTGTTTGCATGCGGTATTATTTCCCGATTTATTATAATCGGAATATGTTCGATTCGTCTGTTTGTAAAGTTGATGTGAACTGATTTAGCTTCATTTAGTTTTATTCTCCATCTTTTTGTCCATTTATATATTTGAGTTATAGCTGATTGTAACTTCTGTGTTGATTCTTCGTTGCTTTTTCCAACAGCTAAGATCGCCGTATCATCTGCAAAAGTTGCCACTGTGTTGTTTTCTAATATAGGAAGATCATAAGTATATAGTAGGTATAAAACCGGCCCTAATACACTGCCCTGTGGAACTCCTGCATTGATTTCTTTCAATTCAGAAAATGTATCATCTAATTTAATCCTGAAGAACCTATCTTTCAAGTATGATTCTAGTATCTTAGCAAATTGCATTGGTAGAAGATTCCTTAACTTGTGGTTAAGTCCTTCATGCCACACTCTATCAAACACTTGTGCAACGTCTAGAAATACTGTTGAACAGACTTTTTTCTCCTCTAATGCTTTCTCAATTATACTGGTTATTCTGTGTACTTGATCAATTGTTGAGTGTTGGTTGCGAAAACCGAACTGATGATTTGGGATCAAGTTTTTACTCTCGATTATCGGATTTAATCTTTTTACCAGAAGCTTCTCAAAGAGTTTGGACATGACTGGCAATAGCGAAATTGGCCTATAAGACGATGTTATGTGTGGTGGTTTCCCAGGTTTTGGGATCATAATTACTTCTGCAATTTTCCATAAGCTTGGTACACATTTGATTCTAAATGCTGCATTTATAAGATTGGTGAGTTTCACCAGAGCTTTCCTTGGCAGTTCTTTTAAGATTTCTGCAGTAATAAGATCGTACCCAGGAGCTTTTTTCGTATTCATATTAGCTGTTATCTCACGCATGACTTCTTTTGGTGTTGTGGGTAGGATTTCTTTACTTTCTTGCACAGCTTGTTCAGTTATTATCTCGGCTTCCAACGTTTGGTCTTCATGTGGCTGGAATATTTTTTCGAGGTGTTCGGCAAATTCTCGAGCTTTGTCTTCATTATTTCTAGCCCATTTCTCACCTGCTATTTTTATTGGGGGAATCTGCATTATTGGTCTTTTGATTCTTTTGGTTGCTTTCCAAAGAGAATAATCAGTACTGTTATCATTAGTTAATTTTCTTAAATAGTTGCTGATTGATTCATCTTTCAATTCTTTGATCTCTCTTCTTAATTGTTGAGTGAGGTTGTTCAAATGAGTTTTATCTTGGGGGGCCCTTGTTTGTTGCCATACTCTTCTCGCTCTTCTTTTTTCTGCGAGGAGTTCCCTAATTTCCATAGGGTAGTTGTTTCCCTTGATTTTCGTTTTAATTTCAGGAGTATTTTCCCAAGCTGATTGCTGTATATCGTTTACAAATTTGTGCACTTCTTTGTCTAATTGTTCTTCAGTCTTTAATGGAACCATTAAGTTAATTTTTTCTTCTAGCGATAGTCTAAAGCATGCCCAATTAGTGTGATTATTTACTAGGAAAGGGTTTCTTTCTTTCTGAATGATTTTTTCACTTAACGTTAGAAGTATTGGTGAATGATCAGAGTTTAAGTCGTGGCTTTCATCTACTTGTACATAATTTACAGATATGTTCTTTATTATAAAGAAATCAATCAGATCTGGCACTTTGTTTGGATCAGTTGGCCAGTAGGTTGGTTTTCCAGTTGAGAGGGCTTCACAACTGCATTTTCTGATAGCTTTTAGGAGTTCTTTACCCTTAGTTGTTGTTAATCTGGATCCCCAGTGGACATTTTTTGCATTAAAGTCTCCTCCAAGTACAAATCGTTTTCCTAATTTACTGAGGAACTCGAGATAATCTTTTTCTTTCATTGAGTGCTTCGGTGGGCAGTAAATACTAGCAATACAAATAGAACTACTTTTGGATTTGACAATAACAGCAGTTGCTTGTATTTCTTCCGTTTCATATTTTAACTCCTCATAGTGATGAATACTATTTCTAATTATAACAGCACTACCTCCTTTAGTAGTGTTTCCAGGGTGAATAGTGTGATATATTTGATAATTTTTAAATTTAATGTTTGATTGTCTAGTGAAGTGTGTTTCCGTGATGAGACATACATCGATTTTTTCTGTGTCCAGGACCACTTGCAGTTCTTGTTGATGTTGCATCAGTCCATTGGCATTCCAACATAAGATTCTAAGATCTTGGGCCATTTTTCTGTTTAGGGATGGCTCCCTTAGTGCTGTACTCTAGTTTCTGTAATCGCTCATCAAATGTATTTAGTCTGCTTAAAATTAATTTAAGTGTTTGACTTATATCGTCATTTTGAGCAGTTTTTCCTGGATTTCCGTTGCTCATCATTACTTGAGCATAAGTCATTTTACCAAATTGTCCTTGAGTAGTTCCCGACACTCTACGATTTACTTCGGGTCGGTTCACCTTAACTGCTTGTTTCCTGAATGAACTTGGATTTTTAGCAATCACGTTCTTATTTTTGATATTTTGCAGTTCAATAGCAACGCTGCATCCTCTGTAGTTAGCCGGATGGTTTTCTCCACAGTGAACGCATTTAGGTTGAACATTTTGGGCTTTTACACAATCTTTGGTATGATGTTTACCTAAACATTTGACACACCTAGGTTCCCTGTTGCAATATTTTTGTGTATGTCCATAGGCTTGACATTGTTTACATTGTGGTATAAGCTTAGACCTTCTTAGAGGCTGAATAACCACTTTGCACCCCAAGATGTACTTAATTTGATAAATTTTTTCGATATCTTCATCAGTATCGAAGGTCAACATAAACATGTTGAGAGGTACTTTGCCTCTCCGTTTTAGCTTAATCGATGCTTCAGTTGCCTTAAATCCTTTTGCTTTCAGGTCATCAATTATTTTATCTGGTTTACACGTAGAGTGTAAGTTTTTAGCCATGACCCTAATTGGTCTGGTTTGTTTATCTTCAAACGTGTGCCAAGCACGTTTTTCTTCATTTAACATTTTTGTCAATTTTCTGTATGTTTCAGCATCTTCTAAGTTTATTTTGATGGTGTTTCCATTCATCACCTTTGCATTAAACTTATCAGTAGCAGTTATTGTTTTTATTTTTTCATAGAGTACATCGTAGTCTTTGACTTCATCTATTACTATTGGTGGTGGTGGAGGTATTTTTTTTGGTTGTTTCTGGATAATATTTGGAACATTATCCTTTAATTGAGGTGGGGAGGGCGTATTATTCCGTCTCCTTTTTTTTCTCCCACCTTTAACTCTAATCCACTCAGTTTCTCGAGCTAGTTCTTCTTCATCCGTATGATACTCTTGTGGAGTTGTATTCTGGTTAGGAGTAGAACCGATGTCCTCCTTTGGCTTAAGAGCTTTAACTTCGTTTTCAAGCGTCTTCATACGCTCCTGCATCCATGCAATTGTAACATTCAGTTGCTTATTTATATTGTTGGCTTCAACTAATGCATTATTAGCTTTACACAATTCATTGTGAAGCTTTTCTTCGTTTGTAAAACGAGTGTTGTGGCTGCTGGCCTCAATGGAGGGACTACCGCCTCTTTTCGGAGAATACGCGACTTTGTTACTCCTCTGGAAGGGATGTGAATTATCCTTTTCTATTTCACTCAAATGAGCTTGTTTATTCACCAACATGTCTTGGGATTGGTTAAAATAATTGTAGTATAGCAATGGCTGGTCTCCCCCAGAATCCATGAGACCGACCTCCGAAGAGGGTGGATTTACCTGAGCAACAGGTGTACCACCTGGGGTATTAGTTTCCTTATTTGTTCTGCTCATTGCTCATTTATAGTGTATTGCACTCGCCTCTAGTATTTCGCCGATGCTTCACATCGTTGCCCGGGTGTTACCACGTGGAGGTATACTAGACACATTTGGTGGTTTCTACATAGTTGCAGCGTTGGAATATAGACCACGAGATACATGGCTATAGACGGTCAACCCCTACCCTATTGAGACGCACCCAACACCCACTAGTAAGACTAAAGATAAATTTAGCAAGTATTATTTTAAATTGTCAGAGCCAACTTTGATATATTTTTCAAAATGAAAGTTCGAAAAAATATATTTTAGAAATAATTTAATTTTAATATTTCTGCAATTAATATTTACTTAATACCAATAGCCTTCTTGTATATTGTTCTTAAAGACATGTAGAAAACTTTTATATAAACATTTTATAATATTTTTGCTTTTTTCATTGAAAAACTTGAAGCTAAAAAACACCATTTTTACTATGGATTCCTATGGAAATCAGTGAAAAGTTATACCACTAAAAAAGCTTTTAAAAAATACGTCATTAAGATTATGGCTCTATACTCTAGAAGGCTCTGCTAATGGTCTCTGTTTTCAAAAAGCACGAGGGGGGGGGGGGAACTTGTACCGCCATTATTGCTTTTTGGTTTTATTTTTATTATTGTTAAGTTTTATTCTTTGAAATCATATCTGTATTAAAAGTCGAGTCTTTAAATAATAAATATTTTAGATTTAGTACTAAAAAAAATATTTTCAATTTTTGTTCTAGTCAAATTTAGGAAAATTGTTGGCATATCTTGATAAGAAGTGATTTAAAAATTTAAGGAATGAAATTAAATAATTTCGAGGAACAGGAGGACCCCTGAACCAACTAGATAGCCTATTATTATCTTAATGAATAAACGTTATCATTTAATTTTAATAAATAAACAACAAATTTGATACCAATTTTCCACCAATTCCGCTATTGAATTGATATTATCAGTTTTCTAAATTTATTAAAACTAAACTACCTTAAAGGCGTTAAACTAGTTAACACTTAAGGTTTGCGTGCAAAATAAAATATTATAAATTAACTTATACCACGTTTGATAAAAAATTAGTTATAAGTAAAAAAAAATAAAAATTATGTTCGTTCTTTTCTCATTCAAGCAGTGTAATTATCAAACAATTTTCTGCGACTTGAAACCGTTTTTATATTAAAAAGGAACAAACAAAACCAACGAAATAAATTATCGTCCATCTATCAATATTTTATTAAACATATGTATCTCAGGCCTTTAATTGTTTAAATGGACAATCGTGATAGATAATGTACAATAAACATTTATGAGTACATAACTCAAATAACGTACATATATAACGGGTGCAATCATTAGTTTATCGTTTTATAACAATTATGTTGGTTAACTTAAAAACAATAATTATTTTACTTTACATAAAATTGAACAAATTCTCAATTGAAGGCAAAACGCTGATAAGAAATTTATTATAGAGTAAAAATATATGTTTGACAAAAAAAACCAGGTGACACTTTATTTTTGTCATCCTCTCATGCCAGTCAGTTCCGTTTTACTGTTACATATTGTTAAACAACATCTAGATAGTTATTATTAATACTAATTTGATCAATCGGATCTCTTCAAATAACACTAGTTGATAAAAATTTAACATCATGTCAATCGTTGTTTCCTTGTTCTTTAGCCCAGGTGAACCACCAATTATGAAAATGATCATCGTCTCATGACGCAAAAGCATATGTACAACCAAGAAAATTTCGAAACGAAAAATGTATGTTAGGAGCCTAATTAAAAAAATTAAAAATCAAAAACATGTAACCGTGTTTAATAAAAAAAAAAAAAAAAATGAAAAAAACTTAATTATGTATATAATAAAATGAACAAGTGATTTTGGGGCCAACGATATAATTATACCAAACCATTCCGGATACTGATATGGCAGATAAATATACATATATAGACAATTATTATGTTTTTTTGATATCGCTATACTGGAGGGCATTGTGTGTTTTAAGCACGCTATCGTGGTATTAGAAATTTGTTTGGCGTAACGTAAAAAGGTATTTGGATGCTTTTCGGTTATTGGTATGTCATACTGATCAGGCAAATATTTATATAATTTTACTAAAAAGATGATTGATAAGATGTTATGTTTTTCAATTAGTGTCACACCTCAAGCCAGGTTTGTTTATCAGATATAATAAAATTAGATATGCGGTTTTTATCGTCATTATTTGACGGTTTGAAATATTTTTGCCTTTTGTTTAGGTTTAGTTATAACTACGTATCAGTATCGATAAATATTATATTTATTAATGTAATTTGGGTAATTAGTCGGATGCCCATCCGTATTTACAAACCACATTTTGTTTTTTTTTTTAATTTTATTTTAGCTTTTGATTGTTTATTCGATTTTGGATCTTTAATGAGCCCAAACCATCTGCATTTTAGATTTGATTGGAAAAGCTGATATGTCGCGTGTTGGAAGATTACTTTAAAAGCCAAAACCTAAATTTTAGTGGAATAAAATGAAATTTTCTTTAGTTTTGCGAAAATGTATGGCTTTTGTCCAATAAGGATCTTTTAGTCTATGAAATAAACATGATATGAGATTTAGTTAAAGTTGCGGAAAAATATTATGTAACAAAGGGAAAAAACTAAAGGGTGTTCCATCTGTTAGTTTTTTATTAATGTTAAAAAAACTAATGTCTGTTGGAAATCCAAAATTTTTTAATGAACATGAAAGTTGGTTCTATGCCATTTATGTATGAAATACAACATCGTTCATGTGACCACCGCGCCTCTCGTTACAAGCCTGCATCCGAACAACAAAATTTTCGATGACTTTTTCCACAACCTTTTTACACGCTTTTGTATATGGTTGAATTTTTTCATGGTTGTCTTTTTAGTCTAAATGGAATGAAGTCTTTTTAGTCGAAATGAAAGATAAATATTTGTTTACAAAATTAAAGATTAAATTCCAAAACGGTTGCAATCCAATTTAGTTTATAAAATTAAAGGCTTGTATGGTAAAGAATGTGTTGGGCAAACTAAACAAAATTAAAAAAGAGGGTTTACCAACATGTTTACGATTATGCAAGTATTTTTAAATTATCACTTAGTACAACATCGAACCACTTACATGAAAGTATGCATCTACTGTCAGACGACATTGATATACTGAAACTAAAACCCCAACATAGGGAACCAAATCTTAAAAAAAGGCTAATCTTAGAAATTTACACATAAAACAAATCCAGCATAACTCCCAAAATTTAATAAACGTCCTGTGCCCGAATTCCGATTCGATGACAAATGGTAATGGAAATGCCGGAAATAACCGGAATTTGGGTGCTCAGGAAACTTTCAAATTTTTGTTGAATTATTATGATCATAAATATATTATTTAATTAGAGCAAGCTACAATTTTTTTATTTGATTTCATTTTTTTATATAAATAGATGGTTTCGTTGGATCTTCTAATGATTTGATATCAAACAATGTCTTGGATGTATTGTCAAGTTTTGGCGTTCAACAAATTAATACTGTTCGGAACAACATGGGTCGTATTCTCGATCTGGTGTTTACATCAATTCAATCAGTTCATGTGATAGCTTGTGCTGACTTGGGAGGGAGTTCCAGTATCTTTCATACACCATTGCTCATCGAAATAACTTTTTTAGAATATAGCATAGCTGAATTTATTGTTAAGGATGTTAAATTTGATTTTTGAACTTTGTGTCCCTTGATGAATATTTTGGTAAAATTGACTGGTCTGAGTTTTTAGTGAATAATAATAATACGGTGCTGTAAATGCAGCTTTACGGTGCTGTAAATGCAGGATTTGACCAGTTTGTTCCCAAAAAGGCGACACGCTGTGAGTACAGTGAACCGTGGTTTAATCATTCGTTGAAGAATCTTGCTAACCACAAATCTAAGGCTAGTAAGTTATTTAAGCGTTCAGGTAATGGTACGGATTATGAAAAATATTGTACTATATGTTAAGGAAAGAATTCAAATATCTTAATGATTTTCTTTACAATATTTATATTTTACGAATTGAGGATGAAATAAGAAGTAATCCTAAAAGATTTTTTTCATATATTGATGGTAAAAGAAAATCTGTAGGTTTTCCAACAGTAACGCCTCACAATGGGGACTCAATTACCGGTCCTGAGGCGATATGTAACGCTTTTGTACATTTTTTCAAGGGTGTTTTTGAGAAGAAGAATGATTCTAGTTTCGGTAATGGTTCATCAAACGATAAGTTGAATGTCCTTCAACTTACGAAACAGGAAATTTTGGTTGGTTTATTACATCTAGATACGTTTAAAGGCACCGGTCCGGATGGGATTCCATCGATCATTTTAAAAAATTGTGCTCATTCTTTAGCTGAACCGTTATATTATATGTTTAACATTAGTCTTCAAACTGGTATTTTTCCTGATAAATGGAAAACCGCATTTGTTCGGCCAGTGTTTAAGTCTGGTTCTAAGTGTGATATTACATGTTATAGACCAATCAATATTTTTTCCGTCATTCCTAAATTGTTTGAAATGTTAGTAAAGCAAAGACTTGAGTTTATTTTAATGAATTATATTTGCCCTTTGCAGCACGGATTTGTGCAGGGTAGATCTACCGTAACTAATTTGATGGTATTTTCTAATTACTTATACGATGTTTTAAGCCAAAGAGTTCAAGTTGATGTAATTTATACGGATTTTGCAAAAGCTTTTGATAAGTTGGATCACGTCTTATTATTAGAAAAACTTGATTGTATGAATAATGAATTTATCCCTCTTAGTTGGATTGCTTCATACTTAACGAATCACATGCAATGTGTTAAAATTATGGATACTGTATCGGATTCATATGTAGCGTCTTCTGGTATCCCTCAGGGCAGTCATTTTGGCCCGTTTTTATTTATACTTTTCATCAATGATATTATTGACTGTTTTAATTTTTGTAAATGTTTGATGTATGCGGATGATATAAAGATATACGCAGAAATAAAATCTGTTTCTGATACTATACGTGTTCAAAATGAATTAAATTTATTTTGTGACTGGACTGTCCGTAATAAACTAAGGTTAAACATTTCCAAATGTAAAGTAATGTCTTTCTGTAAATCTCGTACATCTTGTGTTGAAGTACCGTATATAGTATACTGTATGATGAAGTTGTGAGTAGAGTATTAATAATGCGTGACTTAGGAGTTTTACTAGTTTTTCGAACAACTTGAGTTTTAACAAGCATGTAGATTTAATAATTAACAAAGCTAATTCAATGTTGGGGTTTATTAAAAGGTATGGCAAAGAATCATGATCCTTACACATTGAAAACATTATATGTTACTTATGTAAGGTCCATTCTGGAATATGCATCGATAATTTAGCAACCGTTTTATAATTTTCATTCGGATAGAATTGAGAGTGTACAGAAGTAGTTGTTAATTTTTGCACTTAGAAGACTTCCTAGATGTCATTCTGAAGATAGATTTAAAAGAGAGCCATATGAAAATAGACTGAAATTAATCAATTTATGCACCTTTTTAGCTGTTAGGCGTGATACAACTAATGCCGTTTCGATCGTGATATCATTTGCTTTATCATTATTTTATTTTAGTATCCCTGTTAGGTTTTTGCGCCCAAGAAATACCTTGCTTCGATTGCCTTTCAGGAGAACAAATTTTGAAGGTTTTAGTCCTGTTTTTAACGTGCTAAATTCTTTTAACGTATACTACTACGACCAGTTTGATTTTGATATATCAAGAGAATTATTTAAAACAAATTTGAATTAATTTATTTGGACTGTATAATGTACTTTAATTATTTTTAATATTTATCTATGCTATTGTTACTTATAGTTTCACTTGTTTGTTTTGTTTGGATTACAGTAATCATACTAATTTTTTTCATTTTTAAAGTTTACATCAATGCAATTTATAGAATTAAGTTTTTTAACCGCACTGTACTAGGTTACGCGAACTGTGTGTCTTTATATCAAATTATGTAAAGAAAATTTTGGAAATAGTACATTGTTGCAATAGGGGAGCCATATACAAATTATTTGTCTATCTATACTAAGAAAAATGAAAATCTTTAAGGCGTTTGTATACGCTTTATGCGTTTCTGCACCATTCATCGAACCAGATTTAAATTTTACTTAGTGGTTTCATACGAAAATTACCAGGTTTTTGTAGTATTTTCGAAGGGGTCTATCCCCTTGGTCTAGGTGTCTCCAACAATTTTTTCTAAAATTTCTATTTAAAAAAAAATGATATGACTGAGTTAAAATAAATGGTTAAATGAAATTAATCATATACTCGTATCCGAAGGGTCGATCCACTCGATTTAGGGGAGTTAAAATATGTTTTACCACCTTTTGAAGAGTACGTTGGAAAAACGATATAAGTTAATTTAAAAAAAATTTGAGATTTTGGTGCTAAAATACATAAGGGTGTCCCAAAATTAACGCAAGATTTGGGGAAACTAAATGCTACATCAACGAAATTCAGCCACATTTATTCAGAATGGTCATGGGAAATTTCGACAAAAGAGTGCTATGTGCCAGCAAAGCCGTGAAGGCCCGGTATAAATAACCCTATTCTATGTACTTTATGATTCAATAAAAAAATAACAATCTAAAGACTAAAAACTGTGTTTTCTATTTAATGCAAATCTTGCGTTAATTTTGGGACACCCTTCAGCTAGTTACATATACTTGACATGATCTAGAAGGTATTGCGTCTTTTCCAACCACATTATTCAAAATATTAAATGTTTATTTGTAAATGTTTAACCGCACATCCCATTTGCCAACAAAGTTCAAAATATGATGGAGAACTTTAAATGAATAGTTTTAAACGTGAAAGTTGAGGTGACTTTTTGGCGAATTAAGACATTTGATCGACACATTTATAATTATAAAAACAAACTGGAAAACGTTGGCATTGAGACACTATTTTTAAAAATTCTCTTGAATTTCAAATAACTACTGTGAATAGAAAAATCAAAGCATCGCTTAACCAACAACTACCTACATTTGATAGTGCAAATAATTAATTATCCAAATAATTTTATGGAAGTTATTAGATTGGGACCTAAATTCAATTTGCCTTATTTCAGATATTCAGAATTTCAAAATTTGTTATCAAGAAATTACTATTTAAGCTAAAGGAACATTTAATAACAATATTCAAAATATTATTGTTTTAAGTGCTGATTATGTCGGTAATTATGTTGAGGTCAGAGTACGATGCAAAAATTAAGGATTTACTACAAACCAAACGTTAAATAAGGATTCCACAACTTTACATCAAAACATAAACTATAAAAAGATTAGAAAATTTTTTTCAAATAACTTTATAGACAAGGAAACCAATCAAAAACACCTTTACAACAGTGGCCCCGACGTTTTATGGACTTTCTAAAGTACATAAAGGCATAATCACCAGCTGAGATCCATTGCATCATTTATCAACAGCCCCACATACCAAGAAGACATCAATTAGCAAATTGATTAATCGGTTTAACCAAATTAACCGCTATAGTAATACCATTAATAATAGCATTAATGTAGTGAATCGCGTCGCCACTATAAACCATCCATCATATATGTGTAAGGCCTTAGTAAGCATGTTGCCAAAATGTTGCGTATTGCACATATAAATTGTAAAATCACTCTTTCGGCAACACTTGGGAAAAACATTTTTAGTCAACTGAAAGACGCACACCTTAGTCACTCTGATCCAACGTAGTGTATTTGGTTCCGTGCAGTGCCTGTCGTGTTAAATATGAGGGAATATACAAAGAAAATATTGAAAAATCGAATGAGTTAATACAAACGAGACAGTAAAGTTCCAACAGGGAATCGTCAAGCCACTAAATTGTACTAACATTCCAGGTGCTATAATAGAAGGCAAAATTTCAGATGCCTGCGCGATAACATCTGTAGTTGCGGCAAAGCGACCCAGTCGCTCAAACACGCTTCAATCTATCATTGAAGTGTGTCATTCGTCATCGATATCTCCATTCTGAGTCGCAACATCATCTCCCTGAGAGAAGTTCTTCTGTTCCGGAATTAACAGCCCAACAAATTGGCCTTCAGATCAATGAAGCAAAAAGTAAATACATGGCATTTATGAGACTGAACATCTACAAAGCGCTAACAGGACCAGTTACCACCGTTGGTTCCGAGTCTTGGACACTAACAGAACGAAACATTCAAAAAATTGCTGTAACTGAGCGTAAGATCATAACAAAAATTCTCGGTACCATTAAAGAGGGACCCGATGGCCTACTAGATGGATAGACGACAATAAAAGGGACCTAAACAGACTCGGTCACCGTGCGGAAGATAGGAAGGAAGATTCGTTCAAAATTAAGCGTTGAAAAATACCTTTTGTTGTTGTTTTATGTGTATGTATATACAGACCTGAAGATGGTATAATATATATAGAAAGGTCATCGTCGAAAGAATAACTATTTTATTGTTTAAGGCTGTAAACCGGAAGTCAGCATAAATATTATATCCGGCCGTTAGGAGAGTTTTGATATAGTAACGAACTGTTGAAATATTTGTGGGTGTGTCCAAGAAAATTAATAATAATCAAAACAAACATGTTTTTTGTTTTAATCGAAGTAGTTTTTAAAGCTTTCGCTTAAAAAAAACTTAATTTAAGAATCTTTGAAAAACTGCAATTTTGAAGTAAGATTAAAATAAAAAAAATCACAAAAAAACTGTGAATTTATTGCAATAACCGAAGACCAGAAACGTACTCGTACCAACAAAAAAACAGACTCCAGGTAACAATCTCAAGTTAGCAGTCCTGGTAGAAGGTCAGTTATTGTATTTTAGAGTAATTTTAGAATTCCAAACCGATTCTAAATCGAAACTGTAACGTACTAAGCGTACGTTTAAATCAAAAATTAAAACATCCCAACATTTTACCGAAAAGTGATATGTTTTAAATAGAATGGATTTTATTCAATGTGAAAACGTCCATTTCTTCCGTAGTAACGTCTTAGAAATATCGAAAGAAAATTCATGAAAATTTAAATTTCTGATTTAAACGTACCAAGCAACTAAATATGGAATACTAACCTACCGTTCCCCAACATTTTCCGGAAATTCGATATGTTTTGGATAGAATGGATCTTGTTGCATATAAAAATGTACATTTCAGCCGTAAAGTAACCTCTTAGAAATATCGAAAGAAATTGCGATATGTTTTGGATAGAATGGATCTAGTTCAATGAGAAAATGGCCATTTAAGCCCTATCAACCTCTTAGAAATATCGAAAGAAAATTCATGAAAATTTTAATTTTTGATTTAAACGTACTAAGCAAATAAAAATGGAATCCTAACCTATTTTTCCCCAACATTTTCCGGAAATGCGATATGTTTTGGGTAGCATGGATCTAGTTTAATTTGAAAATGTCCATTTCAGCCGTAGTGACGGTATCACATCGACAATTCGATGAAAACCAACATTCGACAAGAAATTGTGAACATTTCGACCAAACACTGCGCCACAAACCAAAACGAATTGTAATGGTGTCAATAAAAGGTCTTAATCGTAATTTTGAAATTTTTTTAGTTGCTGAGTTATTTAACAAACTAAGCGAGATACCTTCAAATTTTTGAAAATTACATCAGCTTTCTTTTAACACTACAATTCGATAGGTTTATTATTTGTTGGCAATATAATTTTGCAATTTCGTTTCCTTGCTAGTGGTATTTTTTGGCGAATACATCCATCAACGATCAATTAAGCTACTTCAATTATTCCAAGGAAGCTACTGTCTTCCACTGTAAAAAACGATTAGGCGCTTTATTCGGGAGTAGCTGAAAATACGAACATTTTGAAAATGAAGGAAAAAAAATCAAATAAAACGCCCATTCAAATAATATGCCTAAGCACTATATTTTGAAATTCGAATACCACTAAGAAAATGAAAATAAATTTTTTAAAGTAAACATCATGTTATTTTCGTAAAACAAGGAGGAATATTAGGTCCGTTTGCGCCAAAATGTTTTATAGAAAGGTACCCTTCACGCAACTCTAGAAAAAAATTAAATTGACGATTGGAAAATTTGGAAATGCGATATCTACCGCCCGAAAGTAAAGATTCGTACCCACCTATACCGAGTTTACACCGTAGATAGTATAATAGCAAAATTGTAAAATACTATTTTGCTATCCGGTGTAAAACCGATGTTTTGATAGTAGTATAAAATATAGTATTTTGATTTGATAGCTATCAAATTTTAATACCTTACCTAGGAAAATTTATGACAGTGTATTGTTGATAAATTAGTTTAGAAATATTTATGTGTAAGGGGAAATTATACTTTTTCAATAATTTGTTTTAATTTTCTGTTTTTTATAAATATTTTATGCGGTGTAAAACTGACTATGGCAGATAGTAAAATAGTATTATACTATTTTGCTATTGTATTGTACTATCTACGGTGTAAAGAGAATAATAGCTTTGATATAGTAACCAATATCTGTCGTCTTACTTTGGGAATTTTACAACAACAATGCCGTGTATTATCATTCCGGAATGAATAGTTTCAAACCAAGTATTTGTTGGTATACAATTATTCTTGTAATAATTTTGAGCATAATTTCCATTTTTATTTTTATACCAATAACTATTCAAGTGACCAAAGTAAAACGGCAATCATATAACTGGCATTTTCGGAAATAGACCTTGGGTATCTTCACAGTAAATTTAGACCATTAAATTAGACTATTATTTTTTTTCCGAAAATGTCGAATATTTGTGTGAATCACCGATGAGGGTCCGATAGAGCACATGGTCCACTCGTCAATAAAACTATTACATTTTTTTAAACCAATATAAAAATAATAAAAGCATTCTAATTGTTATTTCTGTATTGAAGACACAAAATATGATGGATAACACATTGCTCAAAATATAAACCAAAATATCTAATTGTGTCATTGCCATTCCTAGCTGCTCCCGTTATCAATTTGTAGGTAAGGAAAGGATAATGATTGTTAAATGAAGATAAATGAGTGTTCTGTTGGTCGATTTTTGATCTCTCGATTCCATTGACCGTAGAATTATTTTGAAACTTAAAAAATTTTGTGGTTAAATAAATTTTAGAATTTTGTCAACCCAAGTTGCCTTGGAAAAATTTAGAATTCTACAAATTAAATTTCATTAAGAGCCGAGTAAACACGTCTTACAGTTAAGAATATCTGAGCTATTAAAAACGAAGAGAAAGTTTGAATATGTTGTTATTTGCTTTTTGTTGGTAAGCCTCTAAATTGTCTTCATTCGAGATTAAAATCCTAAATACTTTCAAAATAAATAAAAAAATCTATGGCTAAGGGGCCAGAATCTAGCCTATCGCGTCTCAACTGGTACCTTTTGAACAGTATTTATAACGTTTTGTTTAATGTAGTAGGTGGTCAGCCCAACGAACGATTGCCTACTCAAATTCGTACTTTTCGTTGGTCTATGGCTAGCTAGAATCGAACTCAAGACCGCATGTTGTAAGCAACTCTATTAATGCTCTATGTTTGACGAGTCAAAAACTATGATCCTACTTAGGTGAAATCCACTCGGCATTTAAACTTAAATTTAGATATTTTCTTTACAGAATACTAATTTACCGAACAACCTATTATGCTAATTAAAAAAAATACAGATTTTTGGCTGAATGCCTTGAAAAATATTAAATCCTTGAATTTTAACAAGAACTAAATTTAAATTGGTTCGAAAATTTACGTTTCATTACACTATCAAGATAAACCTTTCATCACTTTACGAGTTAAAAATTTAACAAATCGACTTTCAGGAATTTTACAGAAATTTGGAAATATTAACAAAATCTCAGAAATTCAGGTTTAAATATACTCTAGAAAATATGTTATATATTATATCTATTAGGAGTACAAATTGAAAATGCGGGATTTTTTTCTATTTTTGAACGTTTATTCTGAAAAAATGGTAACAAATGAATTATCCATCGCTAGCCACAACTTTTTCCCATCTTTCTGGCAATTTACGGATACCGTCGCGAAAAAATTCGGCCGGCTTGGCTGCTATCCAGTCATCGACCCATTTTTGGGCTTCTTCGTAAGAATGGAAGCGCTGGTAAGCTAGGCCATGTGTCATCGATCGGAAAAGGTGGTAATCGGAAGGAGCAATATCTGGGCTATACGGCGGGTGGGGTAAGACTTCCCATTTCAGCGTTTGTAGGTATGTATTAAAACTTCCCGCAAATGCTGTTTTGTTGGCACGAAACTCGACATATTGAGAGCTCAAAAAAACTATGAATTTGACACTGCGACAAATTGACACATACTGAAAATTAAAGCTATAAGACGTAGCTTTGACATGAACATAGTAACAGTACTGCCTGATGCGTATAGCGTTAGTAACGCCATCTGTTATCAATCCCGCATTTTCAATTTGTACCCCTAATACATACTCTATTTTTTCGAGTCTTACTTTTGAACTGCTGAGCTTCTTACGACACAAATAAAATCAAGGTCAAAACAACCACGCAAAGTAATACATGTAATATATGAATTTTTCTAGTTAATTTATATATGTTATAATGAAATACCTCACAGTGCTATGACGAATTATTCAAATTCCAAAAACAATTGTATTTTAGTAACTTAAATCATTTAACTTGAATAAAACACTCTGAGGGTCTTATTCAAATAAAACGCCTAGTAGCAGAGCCTTCTAGAGTATAGATCCATAATCATAATGACGTATTTTTTAGAAGCTTTTTTAGTGGTATAACTTTTCATTGATTTCCATAGGAATCCATAATAAAAATGGTGTTTTTTAGCTTCAAGTTTTTCAATGAAAAAAGCAAATATATTATAAAATGTTTATATAGTATAAATGTTTTCTACGTACCTTGAACCACAACATTCAAGAAGACTATATTGTTATTGAATAAATATTAATTGGAGAAACATTAAAATTAAACTATGCCTAAAATATATTTTTCGAATTTCCATTTTGAAAAATACATCAAAGCTGGCTCTGACCAATTAAAATAATACTTGCTAAATTTATCTTTAGTTTTACTAGTGTACGTAAGATGTCTAAAATATTTACAGAAAAATACGTACAAAAATAATTTAGTCACAAAATTATCACTCATACTTAACATTTTATGAATTTGTTTTGCTTTTCCTACAATTTTTTTACTTGAAATTTCCTCAGGTGGTAATTTTTGGTATGGTTTTACCAATTTTTTACGGCCATCACTGCCATCTATGTAATGTATATTGACTTAATGACCAAACGAATTGTAGTAAGCTTTTATTTTAATTTGACCAGAATGCTGTTGTTATGAAATTTTTTTATATTTTGGTTTAAATAATTCAATTATTACTAGAAAATGAAAACGATTTACTTAAACGATATTCATTTATGTTGAAATTCAAATATTTATGAAAGTATTTCAGAAATCATAATTTAGAATTTGTAACGTTTTCATTTAAAAATTTGTCTTAGGAAAAAAAGTGATTTCCATATGTTATGTGTATTTTACTATGAAAAGTTTGGTTTTTTCCTCGTTTCTAATTCCTTTATAAAAGCTGTATTTTTTAGACTATGGCTTTGTATAATCAAGGTTGCTTTGCCAGTAGGCGCAAAGGGTATGTAGGAGGGGTCCGAGGTAATCGTTTTTTAATCGTCGACCGATATATATATATATATATATATATATATATATATATATATATATATATATATATATATATATATATATTGCATATATATATATATATATATATATATATATATATATATATATATATATATATTGTATATATATATATATATATATATATATATATATATATATATATATATATATATATATATATATATATATATATATATATATATATATATATATATATATATATATGTATATATATATATATATTAATAAATCTAAAATAAACTAAATTTATTTATAGATAATATTTTATCTATTTGCCCACATTGGGACTTATTTGACGAGATATTTGGTTCAAAGATCAATGTAAGGCCGACGTATGTTTACGATAGCTTCAACTATAAGGATACTGTAAATGAGAACATCATTTATGATCCGGATGGTTTTTCTGAACAAAACACCGTGGGTGCTGATGAACCGAGCACATTGCAGCAACCAACTCCGGAAATTGTATCGGAGCCTGTTGTTGAAAACGTTGAACCTTTAGAAAAATTTAGGAGATACCTCTCTACAACACCAAAAGTAACAAAAGGTCCAGAACTTTATCAAACTCTTCTTCAGTGTTATCTGAAGCACAAACGATGCGTGCAAAGGCAATTGCTGAAAAAACTAGAATATATGAAAAGTGGAAAGAATAGGAAATGCGATTTAATAGAGAGAAGTTTGATTTTGAAAAATCAGTCAGAACACAACAATTAGAATTGGAAACAAAAAAATGGGAAAGCAGTGAAAGAATTAAAATTTTAAAATTGGAAAAGGAAGAGAGGATTGAGAAGTATAAGATAGATAGTAAACGAGAGATTGAATTAGCAAGAATAAATAAAAAATAAAAATTAATTAAAATATTTTTTTATTTATCAAAAATTACGTCATACAGTGCTTGTCTTTTTAATTCTCCTAATTTGTCCCTGTTTACAAAAGCGATATTAAGGAAATCTTCGCTTTCATCTGAGGTTTCAATATTATCTCTGAAAAATAAATCGTCTTCAGACAGATGAGGTAGTATAATATTGTACAAAATGCAGCATACTCTAATCCAAGTGCAGGCGAATTTATGACTTTCCTCGTTTGATATTTTAATTTTTAATTTTTTTAAGCTGGTAAATTTCTCTTTTAAAATCCCAAAACAATGTTCAATTCGGACGCGATATTTACTAAAGTATTTATTGAACTCTGTTCTTTTTTCGATTGAAAGTGCTTTTGCTGTTTTGCGAAATGGAGTTAATACGGTTGTTGTTAATCGGTAAGCGGAATCCGCAGCAATCCATTGTTCTCCCGTCAGATATTTACTTGGGTTCCTTCCAAAAATTGAATTATTAAATATTCTGGAATCATGCACGCTTCCTGGATATCCAACCACAATATTTGTTATTTGCAATTTATGGTCACATATTGCTTGCAATTTAATCGCATATTGCTTTTTCCTTGAGAAATAAGAAGTTGGACCTGGAGCTTCATCTAATGGTATTTCGGTTCTATCCAAATAACCAACACAATACGAAAGTTCCTCAAACGTATCCGTGATTAACGCACTTCTCTCCTGATCTGATGGCCATTTTAAAAAATCCTTCTCTATTGCCAATATGCTTTGAAAAACTCGTTTTGTAACTTTCTGTAGCGTACCACCATCGCCAATTCCGAACAAAGCAGCAATTTTTTCTCTTAAAGCGTTATCTCCATTGGATCCCAATCGAAATAACACCAAAGTTAATTGAAAAAACGGAGAAAATTGCAAATGGGAATTTTCACCGTGAAACACTTCATGATCCTTAATTAAGTCTAAAATGAGGTTAAATTGTACTCTTGTCATTCTAACCATCATTTTAAATCTATTGTCATCCAAATCAGCTAAAGTTTCCTCATACCAATTTGGATTTTTTGTAATCACCGAACGAAAGGCATATCTGTAGTTCAACACAATGTTGATATCCTCCTCTAAGTCGTCGAAAACTTCATCAACCAATTCATCTATAACAATGAGCTAACATTAATATTTCAATTACTAAAAGAATTAATTACTAATGAAAACAAAATTACCCGAAGAATCCAATAATTCAACTTCAAATAGAGCTTCACCATTTAAACCACTGATTAATTTACTTTTGTTATTGCTCATTTCATAAAATTTTAGTTCACACAGAAAAAAAAAATTTACTGAAGGCAACAGTCAAGTTATGTATAAACCATAAAAAATAAATTAAAGTATTAATTTTCTCAAAAACTCACAAGTAATCATAATAATAATTTTGTCACGATATACGCTGAAGAATTTACGAAAAAAAGTAGCCTGCGAGCATGTTTATTTTTGACGTTTCTTGCTTATTTAGGAGAAATAATTTAAACCAATCAGAAGAGACGTCAAATTTACGAAATACGAAATACGCAAATACGAAATGCTCGTGACGAGCCCTATTGTCTCTTTTAAGCGCAAGATCCACAAAATCAGTAGAAAATTAATCGTTTTGAAATTTCGTATGCCATCTGGTTGTACTGAAAATACTGCTCTTATATAATGCTCAATGGTATTACCAGAAAATGGCTCAAAAACGAAAATCAATTAATGTATGTAGAAGTGAAATTAAAATTAATTGACGGTGCGGAGAATAATAGTACGAGTATGTCAAATGTTGATTTGGCAAAAAAATACGACATATACAGGAGCTCTGTGAGTGAAATAATTAAAAACATAGGAAAGTTTAAAAACGTTTTGGCGTACAAGAACCGCACAAAACTTTGCCAAAGCAAATTGGTTGAGGTTGAAGAAGCTATGATTACATGGTTAAAAACATACAGAGCTAGAAATATCCCAATTAGTGGTAATATTATGAAGGAAAAGTCTAAAGAATTCGCAGATAAAATGAACATATTAGATTTTAAAGCTAGTAACGGCTAGATTGAAGGTAAATATAATTTAGTAAAGCTATACACATTTGTTATTTTATGTTATATTTATGGCACGATATTGTGTTTAAGTTAATCTCCGGTGAAAAAGCATCGGCATCGACGACTCGAGCCAGAAGTTAGATTCAACAGTAGCTTCCCTCTATATTAAATAAATATCAACCCGATGATATATTTAATATGGATGAAACTGGTCTTTTCTATAAATTGATGCCAGATAAGACCATGCCATTTAGAAATGATCCCTATTTTGGAGAGAAAAAAGTAAAGAGCGTCTTACCGTACTATTATGAGCAAATGTACCAGGGAAAAGTTACTTATACCGAGATGCTTTAAAAATATTCGTCCTCAGGATATCACCTGTTTGTAAGTTGTTAATTAAAAAAATAATTTTAAATATTGAAAAACATAATAGTTTACCTAATTTGAATATACTGGATGGATGCTACATGATAAAATTTGTGCATACAGTGCAACAAAATAGGAAAGCCAACTGCTTCAAGAAGGCCTGGCCAACTGATAGTGATGATGATGACGTATCAGTAATTGATATTAGTAACAATAATATTCGTTCTGACGTGTAAAATTTGTACTGGGCAGATCCATCGATTCAAATATTTCAAGGCGTAAATTTTACAGTCTATGTAAATGTGGATGAGTACATTATAATATCTGAGGACATTACTGATGATGATATTTTAAATTCAGTCACGCAAGCTGATTTAACTGTAGACAACGATAACGATGGTGAAGATGGTATTGAAATCGCAGCGATAAAAGATTTGGAAATGTACTTAAATTCCTTTCGACATTTTTTTTTTCTTTTTATTCTAATTGTGAAACTGAACTTGAACAGCTTAATGATATCGATCGGAAACTGGAACAAATTAGAAACAAAACTATGAAACAAACTCTTATTATCGAATATACGAAGTAAAACTAAACACTAATCTTTATAATCTACATTCTCACTTTCACGAATTACGCTTTTATTTAAATATTTTATATTAATTGAAATACAATCTTAATTCTTAATTTTATTGAGTAATTGAAATACATAGTCAAAATTTACGTTAATTTTGTTATTTTTTATTTAGCCATTTTATACCGAACAAGAATTTACATAAAACATAAATTCATAAAGTGCTACTCTGTAGAGTATTTAACATAAATACATATTTTAAGCTGTTACAGCAATAAATAATTACAAATGTAGCTTATTTTTTTAGTTACACTTGATAAACCCGTGAATTAATCGAATGTAGTTGCATGTAATGACGTCAGCAAGAAATAAGAAAATATTGCTGAAATAGCTGAATGGGGACATTTTTAAACTTAAAATCTGTATTTTTGTCGAATACACTAAAAGTTTGCGCTTTATGATTTTTTTTTTCGGTTTACATAGAATAAAAGGAATTGAAAGTTTATCGAATTCTAGTGCAGTTCTCATGGAAAAAACGGCTTTAGTTAAAATTTCAGTAACCGTATATGTACTAAAATACTGCTCATCCGATAAGAAACTTAGTTTAATTAAAAACTATAAAAAAAATTCGGATGTTAACACGATCCGAACCCTAATAATTACCGTAAAGCCAGAGCTACGTATAATCAAAGCAACCAAGGGTGGACCTGGAATCGAATGGTTGTTATTACTAATTTGCAATTTATTTCCATAATTTAAAAAACATACTAAAGATCAGAATTCGTATATTTTATTAGCACACAGAATATTATCGTATACAACAGGTAGGAAGAACCATAAATTCGCGTTCAATAAATGCGAAAAAAAACAAAGATACATATGTATAAGAGTAATACTTTTTTAAGGTAAATTGTAAATCATATCTGTAAAGATCAACCAGAAAGAAAATAAAAATAAAAGATTTTCTTCGAACTCATAAAATATGAAAAAAATAAATAAATTTTTTGTTGTGTTGAATTTAATGATGTTATTATTGTATTTTTCGTGTGCAGTCAGTATTATTATCATCATCTATATGGCCATCATAACGTTAATAATCATAATTCTCCCGATTTACAAAAACCAAAAAAAAAAGAAGAAATTTGAAAGATTTTTGTATAATTTATTAGGACTTTTATTGATTTTAATTTTGTTGTTTCATCAAAAAAATTTAAATTAAAAAATCTGTAGATAATTTTTATGTATTTTAAATACAATTTTATGTATTCTTATTATTTGAAGAGATACATTCGAATAATACAACAAATGTATGTTTTAAGAATATGTACATATGTATGTACTTAATATGTGAAATAATAATCTTAGTCTTACTTTTTAAATAGATTAACTGATTCAAATTTTTACAAATTGTTTTGGTCGAATAAATTTTGTTTAATGTTTGTTGTTGCAATGAAAATATATTCAGATTCAACATGGCAAGTAAAATAAAACGCCCACAAGAAAACTGTGACACACCGTGTTAACTGTGTATGTACGTCGTAAATAGTTTTGTATCTATCCGATGGCTGAATTTAAGAAGAAGCGACATCTGCTGATTAATAAAATATTGAGATAGAACGAAAATTTCATGGCGGAAACAGATGTTCTGAATATCTCATGTGTCGAAATTAGAATACACTACCTTGTATGAAATATAATACATGTATTCTGCATATTGAGCTTTTTACACGAGATGCCTTTATTTATAAACCCTATGTACGACAGCAGTTTTGACAATACAAAAAAATGCAATTTATGCTAACTTGCTCCCGACAGTTTTTCATTGAATGTGTCTCTATTTTTTGGAAGGCGGTGTTCGGCGTAAGAAATGATTAAATTGCTTGTCAGTACGGAATCTCCAATCATAAGACAAGGAAAATAAGGTTTGTGGTACCTGACCGGGATGTGTGGAATGCAGGTGGACCATCCTTTGAGCGAGGGTCCATGGTATGGTTTACAGATGGATCAAAAACGGAAGATGGGGCGAGGATAGGAATACACGGGAGTGGCACTACCCTCTCGAAGTCCTTGGGTACCAATGCTACCGTTTTTCAAGCAGAAGTACATGCTATAGAACTTTGCGCTAGGATAGGCATAGCAAAAGGCCTAAACGTATCAGACAGTCAATCGGCCTTAAAGGCTCTTAGGTCTTGTACCGTTGAGTCAAGGCTGGTATGGGATTGTCTGAAGGTTATTAAACATCTGGCAGGCTCAAATAAGGTAACACTTATGTGGGTGCCAGGTCATACTGGAATCGAAGGAAACGAGGCAGCTGATGGCCTCGCCCATGAGGGTTCAGCCTCTCCATTTATTGGACCAGAACCCTTCTGCGGCGTCACTAAGGGACACCTTAGAGCAGCGGTAAAACGCTGGGAGGATGTTCAAAAGTGCTCCTACTGGCGCAGAATTCCAGGTTCACGACAGGCGAAGAAATGTATATCACCTTCGTCTGTCAGGATTAAGGAGTGTCTTGAACTTAGGAAACCTGAGTTGAGGCTGCTTACTGGCTTCCTCACAGGTCATGTCCCCTTAAGGTATCACCTTAAGAAGATGGGCCTAAGTACGACAGATGGATGCCACTTCTGCGATCTGGAAGCGGAATCGGAGGGAGAACAATGAGCCCGGATATTATGTATCTTGTACCGGCCAGTAGTATTATCAGATTCATTGAGGAACGAGCTTATCGCCCACATGGCCCTTCAATCAATAATAATAATAATAAAGGTTTGTGGTAATTTCCCCGTTTTGGTAATATGTAAGTTTTATCACCAAAAAATCAAAATTTTATCACCAAATGCATTATTCTTGAAAATGCCAACGTCGCTCTGTCTCCCATATGCTCCAACATTCAAACTCAAATTAACCATCAAAAAATTAATTACCAAGCGAAACCCTCACTTAACGCTCAATCCAATCAATAAATCAATACAGTTCGAGAACTGCATGCTTATATGAACTCAATTTGATCTAACGTCCAACTGAAACATTGACTTAACCACCAAATAAATCCCTACCTGAACTTCTCGATTAACCACAAACTCAACGGCCAACTCATTAACTCAGAACAACTCAAGGTAACTTGCAACTAAACCCTCTACCCACCTCAAATAAATCCCCAACTGACCCCCGAATTCAACCCCAGCGTAATTTCCAACTCAACCCTCAACTGAATCTCAAACTCAATGATAAACTATATTACTAAATCAACACGGTGCGAAAACCGCATGCTTTGCACCTCCACTCAACCCTTACTGTTAAAGGCTGATTTAAATCGACCTCAGCGTACCCTTAAGTTCAAGATCAAACTCAATGTTATAATCCATCCCTGACTTTGAATTATATATTTATTATATATTAGTAATATAAACCATTAATATTAGTGTTAAGTCTTATAATGTATAGTATATAATTTAATACTATATAGTATGTAATTTATTACTTTTTGTGCCTTATATACTTTGAGACTCATGGATATGTGTTACATGTAGACTTGCTGTATACAAAATATTAGGTACAAATACTTACGTAGATTATTATATATTAGATTATTATATATTTTTTAAATCGATAAAAAAAAACCGGATGATAATCGATTCGGTCGCCTTAAGCTTTGCATTAAATAATTTAACCTAAATACCTCTTTTTTTTTGATTAATAATAAATGCCATTGAAATATCACAAAAATTATTAGTGTTTCAATTAAAATATCTGAAAGTGAGTGTAAGATCACTAATTCCACATTTGGTACACATTCCATATCTGTATCACACCGCAGACACTTATAACATCAATCCTCAAATCTACTGGGTCCGAAAAACTACCCTCAATTCAAAACAACTCAAGTTAACTTCCATCTCAACCATAATCACAACCGCAAACAAATCCCCAACTGAACTGTTGACTCAACTATAACCCAACCCCAGCTCAACCCTCTACTCAGCCTTTAAATCAACCGCAAAATCAATATGGTCTGAAAAACTGGAACACTACACCTTTTTCAGTTGTAATTCAGATAGCGTAAACTGTAATTCAGATAAATCAACTGTTTATCAGAAAGTATCAATTGTAATTCAGAATAGTCAATCCGAATTCATTTAGCGGCAATTGTAATTCAGATTATTCAACTGTAATTCAGAAAGCGTTAATTGTAATTCACTTTGTCTAAGACAAATTTATTTTGAAAAAAGTATTATGTAGTAGGAAGGTTTGAAATATTTTTATTATCTTCACCAAGTCAATACATTCGTAATCTGTCAAATAAAAAATAAAACAAAATAATATTAAAAATGGAGTTTAAGGACGATTGCGCTTTTGCCGTTTTTTAATGAATGCCGTTTTTTCCAGTAGTACGGCTGCATCCATGCCTACATCTACTCCACTCAAATTGTGCAAATCCTATAAGCAATATGCCCGGTGGGGCTTGTCCTATTTTCAGAACACCTCTGGAGAGGACTGATGCCGCTGAATGAAAGAAATATAAGCAGCATAAAAACCAACACCGTGAAAGGATTGTGAGCTGTACCAACAGAGGTAAGAATTGGACAATTTTTGCTGCAACGTTGGACATTAAATACAAGATCGCATTTCACTGGATTCGTTCTGGGCATGACAAAATGTTTCCGAAAGGGAGCATTAAGCCGAAAATTCTCACGGAAACGCAAATTGATTTAATTGTTTCATGGGTTGAGAATGATTGTAGTGTAACCTTAAAAATAATAAAAGAAAAGGTTATGTACAACTTCCACCAATTGGATCGACGAAACAAATTTTAATTTTTTTTGCCGCCGAACAAAGGGCGGTTCAATAGCTGGTACCATACCAGTGCAACAACTTCCAATATCAAGAGGCCCCAACGTTCATTTAATTGGAGCAATTTTGATTTGCTGGCGTTGTAGCGATGGAACGAAGGAGAGGTTTATTCACTGCACAGTTGGCAAATGTTTGGGTAACATCATTAAAGCTGCAGTGGCGAGATATGGGAAACCAAGTGGCGCATTTGGTGATTATTGATGACAACGCGGCCTGTTATTCAAACCTGGAAACGGTGATTAATGGGCAATTAATGGGGCAACAGCAACTCTTCTTCGGCTAGGGCCCTACTTTCCAATGCTTAATCCCATAAAGAATATTTGGTCAAACATGAAGTCTGAAGTAAAAAAACAGATTAGAGTTCCTTTTGTTGCTGGGCCTGGTGTTACCAGTTATTGAACAGAGACTTCTTTATTTAGAGGAGATTATAAATCAGGCCAAGGACACCATAAATGGAGGTGATTGCGCCCGGGCTTTGTAACATGCCACAGTTCACAAATCTCAGCCTTAGCAATGCACGATATGGCAGTAGGTTGCTAATTAATTAATTAATTATTTTTACCTACAATTTTATTTTACCTATATTTGGGTTAACTACGTAAAATATATTAACTACTATACTAGTACAATTGTTGCTTTCTGAATTACAATGATTTTTTCTGAATTACAATTGGAAATGGTGTAGTATAGTCGGTAGTAAACAAATCTCCAACTGAAAGGCCTACCTAACCCTAACCAAACACTAACTTAACTTCAACTCAACCCGCAAATTGACCTCCACCTCAACTCCAAACTCAGCCCCATATAAAAAATTGGCCAACGTAGGTGAGAAACCACGTGTTAATAACCACAAGGTTTTTAACATAATGGAAATTTATAATTTAACACGATACCCCTTGACATTTAAGGGATTTGAATACTCATTTTTTGTATGACTAACGATATCGAAAATCTCGCAAGATCAGTCCAAAAAAGATAGAAAAAATACCGGATATTCGACCAATTCGAGCAAACCAGTCGTACTCAGAGTTACTTCTAAAAGGAAATTGCTATTTGCTATTTAAAAATCAAAAACAGCCTTTTTTTACATGCATCCCGAGAAGGGAATCAATACCAAGATCGCCAAGATCATCTCCACTATAAAACAGTGATCTTATCAAGCGTCCAAGTTCGTAATGACTGTAAGTCACTCGCGCTGATCCTGAATTTCGTATGGCGGTAATTAGCGGCGATGGAACCAGTTAAACGCCTCCTACTACCTATAACGCCTCCTATAAGCAGTGATATTTGTGATAGAATTCTAATCTCTTATTCTAGGTGAATTATAACTAAAACTGTTAGGAGTCAATGTACTTAATGTAATGGAGATACAATTTATGATTTCCAATAAGAACCCACGTAAAATTTAACAATTCCGATTTAAATTTTATGATTGAAAAATACTAGTAACATAAAGTATTTTTAGGTTTATATTTAAATTAAACCTTTGAGTATAACATATTTTAAAACCTGTAACTAATTTGATTAAAATAAAATTGTACAAATTTACTTTTTCTTTGTATGGTATGTCTATGGGAAAAAGACAATATAAACTTATAAAAACGAAATCAATGACGTAAGATTTTGTTTTGTAAAATAAATACATAATTTAGTAAAGATGGGGCATTTACTACTTATCGACTTGTTTTTTTAACAAAAATAAAAATTTACATTAAAATTATGACGGGTTTAATGTTTCCAATATAATATTTTAACGGTTTTCTTATAAGTTATCTAAATAAATCGCTTTAAGAATTAGTGACATCTGTAGTTTACCACAAAAATTTCATATTTTGGTTACTATTTCTGAATGAATGAATTTTACAAATTAATAACCCGTTTGATTTGTTTTTCCCCGGATTTATTCTGCTTAGTAGAGCACAATGTAAGAGTGGTATTTTCGGTACAATCAAATGGGCTTGTTTAGACGATGTATACACTGCATCATGTAATTTCCTCGTTTTTACCTCTTTCCCTATAAACTATATTGGAGTGGAGGTATTTTTACAGGGTAGGAGGTAAGAAACGAGGAAGTTACATCATGCGCTGTATACATCGTCTAAAGAGGCCACCTAACAAAAAAATTACTAACTATCGACTACTTAGGTGTCTGGAACCGGATCGAGTCTTTAATGCTAACATACCTACCTTTTGTTCGGTCCTTTTATGTGTAAAGGGTGTATGGAGGGCCTGGCGTCATCCGGGAGTCTAGCGTAGGCTTGGTCGTACATTCTGATCAAGCAATCAATATTTAAGCAAGAAAAAACAGATTTTTTCGTAAAATATTTTATTGGTATCAATGAATCTATCACCTATGCTTATGTAGTTAAAGTTGTCAAAATGAGTGTTGTTCTTGTGTCTTGTAGTTTTTAGATTTTTCGAAAATTCTTTTGTGATACAAATTAAATTTAAAAATATCCACGTTAGAAAGCAATTAAACGAGTGTACTGTATAACAAACATGGCATATATTGGTAATCAAAATAACATTAATTTGATTCACAATTTGGCATGTAAAAACTGTAAATTCCACATAAAGAGTAATTTATCCTACCTAAAGTCTGATAGTTGTGGAAAAAACTTGCATCCAAACTTCGTCAGATTATTTGGAAAGTATTTACTATCGGCTCAAAAAGTTTGGTTATGTTCGTCAGAGTGCAAGCAGCTATTTAATAAAAGTCATACAGTAAGCCACAGATCGTTTCAATCCGATCCAAGCTACTAAAGCGAGTGATAACACTGTTTCAAACGGCATATACGCTAAAATTGAATGTCTGTAATTCTGGAAAAAATAAACTTAAATCAGGATCGAATGTTGAACAGCAGCTACAAGTACAGGAAAACAACAAACTATTTAAATTGAAAAACGAGAAACTCCAAACAGAACTAGATGTTTATGCAACCAAAGAAAGCCTTTCAGGCTTTTTATTAAATTCAGTAAAAGCCTTCAAGCACTTTGCACCGATGCGGAATCGTTTAATATTTTATATTTAAATATGAGAAGCTTACACAATAAATTTGATTATGACCAAATTCTCTTAAGTACATTTCCACATGATTATCATGCTCTTATTTTGGCGGAAACATGGCTTAACAAAAATGATGAGCAATTTTTTAACATACCGAATTACGAGATTTTTGTTTAGCACAGAACATCTGGAAATCTCTCCAAATATTCTGGAAATTTAATCTTTGAAGAAGAATTCGAGGAAAGTAGTTATTTAGTTATAACTGTACTAAAATAAAATTTTCAACTGATCTCAATTTACAGGTGGCATAAGCCTTACACTAATTATTTTATTGGTCTATATTCTTATCTATATTCTATATTCTTATCCAAAAATCATACTAAAAGGAGACTTTAATTTAAATTTAGTACATAACACAAATTCCGTGATTCAGTAACATCCTCCGGTTTTACTTTTCGAAATAGTTTGGACTTACTAGAGTATCAAATACGATATCAACTTATATTGATCATATTATAACTGACATTCTTGATCACGGCTATAAAATGGTATGCTTGGATTCGTCGTTATCAGATAATAAAACCTTCTAAATCGGTATCATAAACTATGATGATATAGATAGAGATAATTTATGGTTCAACTTCATGATTTATCACAGTCTCGGTCCACGAAACCGTGGATAACACACCATATTATCGGACATATAAGAAACGAGAAAAGTTCTTTAAATTAAAATCGAAATACCCACGTAACGAGTAAATTGTAGCGCAATGCAAATATGTAACAATTAGACCCCCCTGAGAGGGTATTGTTAGCAGAAAAAATTTTATTGAGTCAGAGGTTCTGGTACGGTCATCTGAAGCCGGCTAGAGCTCATCGGATTGGGGTGGGGTTTCCCAGAACATCACTCAATCTTGTTAGACCGTATAGGAAAAGCAATCTAAAAAAACAGTTTTATTATTTCTTGTGGTCACATAATCGATCCTCGTCTGATGATATACCTACCGCACTGCACCTCCCCAGTTGAATATTAATTTATCTCATTGTAAAAAAATATTAAAAAAAAATTAAAAAAAAAGTAAATTAATATGAAATTTGAATTTAATTAACTTTGAATCAATTAATTGTGATTAGCAGAAAACAAAAAAAAAATACAATTTTTGTTACAAAATAATATAAAAAAAAAATAAATATATAATAACAATATTTCTTTTATAGGTCTAAAAGACGAACTTAACACTACCCCCACCATATAAACTTAAAATTATTAATATTAAAAAAAAAATAAATGTAATAATAATAAATATTGTAAAACTACGAATTTAAAAAAAAAAAAATTAAAAAAATGTACACTAAATTTAATTGGGATTGTCCAAATTTTATCCCATTTTTTTGTTTTTCTGATATTTTAATACACACCAGTTTTACTTCTATTTATTTCTTTTTTCTGATCCACATAAATTGTTTATTCACCAATTTGCTTGTCTTTAATTAAATATTAACACCAATATAGTCCAACACCAGGTAATATTATTTTTTTTCGTTAATTTAATTATTTTTATATTTATTTAGTTTTTATGCTTATTTGTATAAATTTATTATTATTATTTATTATAAATTATTATTTAATTATTTAATGTTTTATCGTTATTTAATTTATAAAAAAAATTATATATTTATTTATTATATTTATTACATTATTTAATTATATTATATTTACTAAATTATTATTTTTAATTTATTATATTTACTAAGTTATTATTCATTTATTTTCTAATTATTTAATTTAATTTAGTTTTACCAATGATGCGCCATACTAGGATTTGTAATCCTTAAGTTCTTTATGGAATTTCCATCAATGCGAAGAACAAAAAAAAAAAAATTGCGTACGATAATTCCAATTTTGTGCCTTGAATTTTACTTTTCATTTATCTTGTAATTTCTATGTACGTACAAATTGAAACTCGTTGTAGTACATAATATACTATAATATTGTACATAGAAAATAGAGTTCATTTTTTTTTTTTCACAATGTCCGCACAATTTATATTATTCTACCAAAAAAAAAATAACACATGTAGGTACACAAGATCTTTCCACCATTTTTGTTCACTTTTAATTCATTTTTAAATTAATTTGTCTTTTATATATATATATACTTATGCTAACAATACTAAACTTAATTATTTATATTTTATTTTTATTTTGAAACGCGATAAATATTTTAATTATTGAAAAAAAAAAATCACTTTCAAAGTTGGCTTTTGATTTTTTTTTTTTTTTTCAGTATCCATTTTCGTTTTTAATTAATTATTTCTTTTTTTGTCGTCCTCTATCTCTCAATTCCAAAAATCGACTCCCGGATCGTCAACCCAAAAAAAAAAAATTATTTTTCTTTTTCTTTTTGATCTTTGTTATCATTTATTCCTCTTCACAGTCAAAACAACACCAAAGAAATTTAAAATTTCCTCTGCTGACAAAAAAAAAGCATTAACACAACAACGCGAACGTTGGCGCACGTAAGCTTAATAAAGCGCAACAAATAAAGCTTATTCTTTTCTTTTTCTTTTCTCAACTCACAAGAGTAAAGGTGGGAAAAATGGAACGAGTCATGTGATTCGTAACAAATACTTTAAATTTTGATAAGGTCAAATATGAAAAGAAAAGCTACTATAGTGCGAAACTAGAACATTCTCTGTCACAACCAAAGCTTTACTGGGGTCTTATACGCGGAATTATAATGGACAGGAAGTCTAACATCACTCAAAGTGGCTGGACCTTAGAAGTTAATGGTCTTTCAATTACAGACGATTTAATCATAGCCAATAGTTTTACCACCTACTTTACCCAAATTTCAAGTAGTTATTTTAATAATCTAACATTACCCTATAATTTAGACCCTAACAATACCATCGAATCAGCATTTGAACTTTTTGAAGTAACACAAACTTAAATAAAGACCTAAATCGCTGAACTTAAATATCAAGAATAACTAACTGCAGTTTTTTCCAAACTTACAAACAATATATTTACCACCGGGATATTTCCTTCCTCATTGAAGTATGCTAAACTTGCGTCAATATTTAAAGAAGTAAATAGAACGGTAACAAGACATTATAGACCCATTTCAATCCTGAACTCATCAAAAATTGTAGAAAAAGTTATGCTTAAACGACTGAGGCAATTCTTGGATACCAATAATATCAACGCTAAATGTCCATATGGGTTTAAACAGAAATCAAATACTACTGCGGCTTGCATAGAACTTACAGATTCTGTCTTGGGAAACTCAATTTATCACCTGTTCAATTTAGGGCATGGTTCGATTAATCGATTAATCGATTAATCGGTCAATCAGAAAAATTTTCAATTAATCGATTAATTTGTAAAGCTGTCGATTAATTGGTTCTCATATTATTTTTCAGAAAAATAATAAAAATTGCATTTTTAACTATGTGTAATAAATATTCTAATTCTCTTTAAAAAGGAAAATATAAACTATGAGCGTATTAAAGTGGATTTATACTATATTATCCGTTGCTTTCACTTCCTACACGTATCGTATCAGAAAAAAAAAACAATATTACATGTACGAGTACTTCTTATATGAGTAACATCTCAACAAAATACAGCACAACGAACAAATACAATTACATCATACTTTACACAACATTCCACAAAATCTCCAGCATTAGTTCTCGCAAAACTTACTGCAATAGATCGCATACCGTTCGCTACTCTTGCGAACAGCGATATAATAAAAAATGGCTGGAAAGCGCAAGGCTTCAAAATGCCTCTGACTGAAAAGCGAATCAGAGCGGCCGTTATGGATTATGCTGTAAAAGTGCAGTTAGAATTAAAACAAAAAATACAATTGAAAATAACTAACAACGAACGATTCTCTTTATCACTTGATGAATGAACATCTAAACGTAATCGGCGATACATATGCCTTAACGTTCACACAAAATATTCACATGTTTATGGACTAGGGATAATCAGAATAAACGGCTCAATGCCTGCTACAAAAATTACGCCACTTTGACATCGATTTTCATAAACATATTGTTGCAGTCGTTACCGATGGTGCATCTTAATGAAAAAGATGGGTCAACTAATGGGTATTTATCATCAAATTTTCAATAAATAAATTTACGACCATAGTACGAAAATATTTTTTTTATATAAACGATTAATCGATTAATCGCCATAAAAAACGAACAATTAATCGTTAATCGTTTTTTTTCTAAAAACGATTAATCAACCATGCTCTAGTTCAATTAGATTTATTTAAATCCTATTTAATTGAAAGAATCCAAAGTGTAATAATCTCAAACTCAAGCAGTACTTTTTAACCTACATACAAGAAGTGGTATACCTCAAGGATCCGTATTAGGGCCTTTATTTTTTTATTATCTATATCAATGACGTGGGAAAATTAAAGCTACACATTATACTCCAGCTTTATGCAAACGATACCGTTCTCAAATACGCAAGCCCTTGTCTCAATCAGATGTTCGTAGATATGCAGCATTATATGGACGTTATATGTGGCTTCAAAAAAATTGTCTAGTTCTTAACGTAGATAAAACTAAATATATACGGTTCGAAAACAAACTGTTAGCGGAAAACGTGCTAGAGAACCTGCAAATAACTCATGGAAATAAAAATATCGAAAGAGTAAAAACATACAAATATTCAAAAATTATTCCATACATCTTTACACTCAGGAAAGTTAAAAATGTCTGTCACACAAAAACCATGACCCGTAAATACATCCACACTTTACATATCTCAACACTATTTGGAGTGGTTGCTTGAATAGTGACAGAATTAATCAGCTCTTCATTCTACAAAAGCGATCCATAAAATATATTGATAACTTACCAAGATTGTAGCCGACAGCTTTTCTATTTAGAAATTATAAAAGCTGTTCTCACAAATATTGAACTTGGGTTAATTATCCATAAAATTGTAAATAAGAGAATAAAACATAATTTTCAACTGTCATATTTCCGACAGGCATCATTATCCTATTATAGGTTGGCTTTTAAACATTTCTTTATTTGTTTGTTGAGTTTTGATATTTATAATAAAAAAAAAAACATTTATTAAAAATGCTAAGTGTAAATAAACTTGTTCATCTTTGTTTTATTTACGAAAAAAAAACTGTATTTCGTAATAATTAGCTTCAAAATGCTACCAACCTTTAAAAATTAATCGAATTTCAAAAAAGAATTGGATGGCTATTTCATTTGACTAAAATTGAATTGCAATTCCAAATCCAATTCCTAGGCAAATGAAATACCACTTATGTAAATTTAATAGCCTACCAAAAATGTAAAATATCACACGGACTTCCTCATATTCAAAAAATTAGTTAAGCAATTTTATTGTGCTTAAATAGGCTGTGTGTTACCACGTAAACGTATTAAGTAATATAATTATTTAGTTGCTGGGTTTATTATTATTGGATTACCTTATCAAGTATTTCTTGTTTGTATAACTATTTATTGCTTATCCTAAATTCAAATTTTATTAAATCTTTATTTGGCTATAATTAAATTAGACCAAAAATGTGTCGTATTATTTACTAACAATCAGACTGTGTGCCGAAACCTATGATAAATATTTTTGGTACATATTTTTGACATTTATTTATTGAATAGTGTTATAATTTTTTTTATAATTCCCTTACCTATCATGTTTATTCTTTCATTTTATTGCAGTAATTTGACAGTAACAGATGGTATCCAGAAGTAAACTTAATGGAATTTTTATCACGGCTTGGCATTGGCATAGGATACAGATTTACTTGATAGAAGGGCCTATTTATGTGTACGTTCATGGCAACCGTTAATATTATTCTGGAAAGTTATAAAGTGAAAAAGCCACTTGCAATGCAAGACATGTCATTGATTAATGATTTTTCAGGATTTCGTCGAAAATAAGACACGATGCTAAAACATTTCAGTAAACAGCTACATTGTCGGAGGGGAGGGGAGGATGGGAGGGGGCATAAGTTACAATAATTTTTAAACATTGGGCAGTTGTACAGAATACATATGTAAGTGTATCACGAACAAGACATGGATACCCGATGTATTGTAAACATCCACAAATTGGCCGAATCAGTCAAGGTGATCTGCATACAAAATAAATATAAATCAGATATTGTACTATTTCATGTCAAGCAATATGATGGAAATTCCTGATTTGTGAATGTATTTACGGATAGTCAGATACTCGTCACGATACTCATAAACAAAGCATAGCCCCAATTTCAAAATTTGTAATCTTCATAACATCGTTTAAAGCCTGTATTCCATGAGAAAAATTGACTGACAGTCAAAAAAAACGAAAAGAGAAAAATTATCTGATGCTCCATATAAGAGACAAGGGCAACGTTTTTTATTTTGTAGAAAAACCATTTTGCTGTAAAATAAAAAAATAAAATAAAAAACGTTGTGCTTGTCTCTTATATGGGGCATCAGATTATTTTTCTCTTTTCGTTTTTTTTGACTGTCAGTCAATTTTTCTCATGGAATACACGCTTAATTGGAGGTAAAAACGAAATCTTCGAATCAGGAAAATATTTAAAATAAAACATAAAGGCGACTACGTCAACCGTAATGAAATTATTTTGAATATGTTAAAAATTTGGGCGTGTTCGGTTTTTCAAATAAATTTTAAAAATAATATTTATCATAGGTTTCGGACACAGTCGTAGTGCTTAATTAGTTCTAAAAGTTACTTTTAATGGTCCCGACTGGGAATTAGTGGATCGGTTAATTTCGTTCGAAATTCTGCGTTGGTTCCTGTTTTCTCCTTTTAACCGTACAAATCAGGTGGTCCTGTTGGGACTTTTCTGGCTGAATTACAGCATGGTTTTTTTCAAAGCGTGCGTTGCTTTTAGCATTGTTCCTCATGTTTGGTACAAGAGCAACGTTGTTTTTTACCGAAGGCTGGAAAATCAGATTACATTGATTGATCCCAAAACATTTCGGCCATCAGTCTGTCATCAACATTAAAGCGTTAGAGAGGATTGTCGACAGATTTATTAGAGATAATTATTTATCTAATTCTCCACTCAGTAACATGCAACTTGCTTACAGAGTAGGGTAGCGTTCCGTACGGTAGGGTACGAGGCTAAGGGTAGCATGGGAGAGGCTACCAGCTGGGGATCAAAGAGCGATTGTTTCGGTTGGGCAAGAAACGTTATTGTTTAAGCCCTTGCCTATAAAATGTATATACCTAACCAATTAATATTAAATTCATTCATTCCCTCCAACTGACTCATCGTTTGATGTTAATATACGTCGTTGTTGTTGCTCCAATATAATTATTTGAAAAAAATATTTACGACCTAAAATTAAATAAAATTGGTAATGCGCCTGAATTTCTTTATTTTTCATGATTTTGAGTGCAAGATGGGCTACTGTCCATGAGATAGCTGAATAAAAATAAATGATTTCTGATCATTTTGTATGTTTTGTATTGGCAATTTTGGTTAAGGTGGCGAGCAGCGAACGACGACGGGGACAGTGAAGTTTGGACAACCAACTGGTGAGGTCGAAATAAGGACCTGAAGAAATAAATTATTTCTATATTTTTTTTGGTAAATGAAGCGAGTAATGGCGTGAAATGTATTGGCCATACTCGCATTGCCAGTTATTAGTTTATAGAGATTATGTTTGTTGGCTCACATTTTTTTTGTGTTGTATAAATTAATAAACTCCTGGTGTGAGTGAGATTTAATTTTTATAATGTACTAAATAAAATCTTAAAAAAAAACTAAAACTTTGTGTAATATACATATGCTATGGTGTTTGTCATTTTGGGAATTTACCTAAACCCCGTTAAACTGTGTTTTTTTTATTTGTTCGTTTGTGTAGGGCGTAATTGTTGGAAGTGTGTGATCAGTGTGATATAAAAAAAAGTGAAATGGCCATTTGTTAAACCAAAAAAAAAAAAGAGTAAAATACAAAAAAGTAAAAGAGGCCATAGTGGAAACTTAAATAAAAATAAAAAAGGAACAAAAGTACAAACAGTTAGTAAAAATAACGCAAAGCCAAGCGGAAAACGGTGAGTCATCCTACACTTCCTTCTTTTTTTTATTATTATTTAATCATTTTATTGTTTTTGTGTTCGCAATTTTGCTCGTTTTTTTCCCCCATTTCGTTTCACCCAACTTAAATAAAGCGTGGTCATCCTAAGCGGCAGTTTATCACTGCAAATAACCCCTCCCGAGTCCACCTGCTCATCGAGCTTAGTCCGGGAAAATTACGTGCCGGTAGACTGGCGCCCAATTTGTGTTATTTTTTACTTTTGTCTACCAACTACCGCTATAGTGTGTGTGGCACGTTACAGTAGGTAAGTCCTGTGAAACGGTTCTACATGAACTTGTCGCTAGGTTTGAAAGATGCCTCAATAATAAAGAGTTTCTTGGGGGTACTTGTAACATTCGCTCAATCGCTGCTGAATGTTACTGATGTTCGAGGTGGTACTGTAATATGATATTACATTTATGTACAACAATTAGTCAATTGATTCATTCAAATAAGCAGGCAAAGCAAAATAACATGCACCATTACAATCAAAGCATTGTTTTTTTTTTATTATGATACCGAAATTTTATTGGCGGGAAAAATTAAATAAACTGAATTTTTTTTTGTGTTGTGGGAGAATACGGATGAGATGCAGGAATGGTAAAAATTAGTCAAATGAAAATGACACGAAAATTATTGTGTGCTTTTATAATCAAAAGATAATTTTTTCTTTCGTCTGAATATAGTTATCTATTAATAATAAACTAAACTAATGAGACTGATAGAGTAGTGTCTCTGTGAAGTGGCTTTTAGAAAGGTTATACTCGTGAGTGTTATGGTATATAAAAAAAAAAAAAAATAGATAAACATAAAACATTTGTCGAGAAGTGTCGCTAAATTAACTGACATATTAGAGAACTTGTGTGAAAAAAAAAAAAAAAAAATTGTCGTTGTGTAAAATTAAAGCAAAGGTGTCGTCATATTGAGTGTACTGATTCCCGTGTTGCTAAAGTTGTTGGACGTGTGGCATTTGATTGTTGCTGAGTGCGTATAGTGTTGTGTGGCGCATTTACAGTCCATTTGGCAGTAATTTGCGCTAGATTTCCCGGTTTGGCAGAGCTATCGGTAAACATTCTTTCGAGAGCAAGTGCGGCGGATAGTTTTTTTAACTTGCTCAAAAAAAAAACGGAAATTAGTGTAAATACCGTACATCTAGTGCTTTCATCAGTTGGCGGTCTAGCGGGTGGCTGTCACGGACACCAGGCGGGAATGCTGAAAATATGTAACATCATTTTTCTCGTATATCGTACAAAGTGGCTATTATTTATAAACGCTCAAATTTCGCAAGAACGTATTAAGGGGATTGCGGTATTTCGTGATATACCTCGTGCAAGTGGATCAACGGATTTCTTTTTGGTTGTATCGATATTTTTTTTTTATATATATATATATATACTTATATATATTTACATATTGTTCATTATTTATTTGATTTCCTATTTTATTTATTTTGAATACCTTTTTGTTGTTATTATAAGTTAATTAATATAAATTTTTCTTATTTATTATAACAGAGTACATTATATATCATTTCGTGTATATTTACCAAACATCTTTGCAGAATCAAGGTCGTGGAAGCGCTTTCAACGTTCCTTCGATAACAAAAGTTGTGCAGTAAGTACCTAGGTCGATGTCATTTACATTTATATATATATTTTTTTTTTTTTGAATTCTACAATTTAATAATCCATACGAATATTAATTAACTTTCTAAAAGGGTTCTTTTTTACCGAAGGCTGGCAAATCAGATTACACTGATCCCAAAGCATTCCCATCAGTCTGTCCTCAACATTTCTTAAAGCGTTAGAGAGGATTGTCGACAGATTTCTTAGAGATAATTACTTATCTAATTCTCCACTGCCTACTCCAATTTCGATATTGATCCCACCATTATAAGATGGATTGATTCTATGCTTAAATCTCGCATTGTTGAGGTTGACTTGGATAATGCTTCATTCTCGGTCAAAGTTGCCAAAGGTTTTCCTCAGGGAGATGTGCTCTCACCCCTGTTACGGCTTTTTGTGATTGACGATCTACTTGTGAAAATTCAGCAGTCAGGCTTTGTTGCTCAAAGCTATGCTGACAATCTTGTTATTATCACCTGATGTGTTATCCGACTTAACGCAAAAAGAAATGATTTACACGTCAATCCTTCTAAAACTGATTTGGTTATATTTACCAGACATCGAAATATTGATGGTCTAACTGTGCTCTTTCTTTTCGGGTGCCAATTAACAGATCCGACCACGTTAAACAGTTAGGTGTCTTCTTGGACAATAAACTTTCCTAGAATTTTCACCTTGAGTATAATCTTCAAAAATCGACTTGCATCTTTGGCAGTGTAGGCGAGCCTTTGGAAAAACCAGGGGTTTAACTCCCAAAAATGATGTGTTTCATCTATAAATCGTTGGTTCTACCAATGTTATCTTAATGGTCTACAAATTATTGCTTGTAGGGCCATTACAGGAGCTATGACATCAACTCCCCTTCTTGCCAGGGAATCAATTCTATTCTTTCCATAGCTACATTCTTTCATTCTTTCTTCAGCTTGTCCCGCTGCGTTAAGGGTAAGGAGCATAGCGATGTGGAACATTCTTGGTTCAGTCGTGGGCAGTAGAACAATTTTAAATGATTAAGCATTATTAGTACCAGAAATTGATTTGGTTAATGATAGACTGATATCTGAATTCAATTTCCCTAAATTAAATTCGGTGGTACGACCTTCGAGAGACCAGTGGAGACCACCGGATTTTCTTGAGAACTTGCACGAGTCGATAGTCTTCTTTTCTGATGGCTCTCACACCGTCAATAGTTTTCGTTATGGAGTGTACTGCCCTAAGTTTGATCTGAATTTTTCAGGCTGCCTGGGTAGGTACTGCACAGTTTTTCAAGCGGAAGCAATTGCTCTTACGCTCTGTATAATTGAGGTATTGAATCTTGCTGTTACAAATAAAAACTTTGTTTTCTGTATAGACAGCTCTTCTTTGACTGTGTCAAAATTTGTTAAGGACGGTAAATACTTTATACATCTTCTCTGTTCAAGTAATAGAGTGACGATCATGTAAGTTCCTCTATTCGTTAGCAAAAGCCGGGGCTGGGTTTAAATTTATCGGTTCTGAACCAGTTGGTTTCCTTACCATTTAACTATGTTGAAAAGGCGATCAAACATTGCGCTATAAGTGAATTAAAATTGCAGTGGCTTGCTACTGGCAGCTGCCGCATTGCGATACTTTTTATTAGTGGACCTAGTTGAGGGCCACTAGGTTTGCTTTATCTCTCAACAAGAACCAGTTGAGGATCTTGCTTGCGACTCTTACTGGTCACGGCCATTTCAAAGTACATCTTCAGCGCATGAGGTTAACTCATTATGCTCTATATGCGAGGATTGCCTTGAAGATGATGATGACTACAAGCACTTCGTGTGCAGTTGTCTTGCTTTCAACGGAGTTAGGTTGCAATTATTTGACTCTACGTCTATTGCTGAAGATCAGCTATCTTCCTTGCCTTGTTTACTAAGGCTGTAGCACACTGTCGCGATTTACGCACCATGGGTCCTTCGTGGCATTGAGTGCGGAACCTCTGGTGATTCCAACCAATTTTTTAATAATAAAATACTTTTAATGGTGGAGGATCACTTGTGACATTTGTAATTCATTGAAATATGTTTATTTTAAAACGGAAGAGGTAAAACCATATGGAATGTTATGAATAAAAATTTAAAACTTCCATTGGCCATAAAAACTTTTTCCATAATAATACTAATAATTTTATTTGAAAAATAATTAACAAATTTAATAAAAAATTCAAAAAATTCAAAATTCACATAATGTCATTTCTTAAGTTAATAATTCAGGAACAATTGAAGCAGGAACAGTATAGATCTTAATTATGTTTTTTATGTTAGTTTTGGCGTGCACCTAAAATACACATACACGTAAAAATTACAAATTTAATACTTATTTGAGTCTCCTGCTACTATACGGAAACAAAATTGTTTTGAAATGGAAGTTTTTCTGAAATATTGATTAGATCCAAAAAACATTAGGTAGCTTTTTATTATTTACTGGATAATAAATTATACTCCTAACTTGGTAAAATATCATTTTGAATTGTTTTGCTGAATGTCAATTTTTTCAATTTTTGAATTATCGCTATCTGAATTCAAACACGGGAACTACACGAACATTTTGATTTTTTTCAACTTATTTTACTCGAGTTTATAAGTACTCGTAGATGTTACTAATGGCTAATAATAAAAACAAACATCAACGAAATGTGTGACGCGGATTTTAGTAAAACCTAATGAATTATCTACAAACAAGATTTTATTAATTGATTTTCAGATCAATTCTTTCTTCAAATCCATTTCTTTTGTGTTTCTATTCCCCTTATTTTAAGTTCGAATTTAATGCTTGCGGCAAGCTATACAACTTAGTGCTTTGCACTAATAGACAATAATTTGGGTTATTTATGCTGGAAACAGTTGCGCAGAATTCTGCAAGCATGGTTAGAAAATACTAGTTTATACGCTTGTGAAGTTTATATTAAGTTAGAACTAAACCAACAAAAACAATAGAATATGTAAATGTATTAGTAAAAATGACATTTAGGAGAACATTTCTCAATAAATAATTTGAAATCTTTTATTCATTGTTTAAATAAAGTTTAAATTAAGTTTTATTAGATTGAAATCAAATTATTTTATTAAACCAAAAAAATAAGCCAGATTAACGTACATAAATACACATCTATAAAATAAATTAATTAGAAAGTGTGTGTATGTTAAACCACTTTAAAAGTATGCTTTTCACTTAATCTACATAATTGCCATATTTGTAAACTTATTGTTGAGGATTTTCTTAAGATAGTCTGTATCTAAAGATTTTCCATATTTATCACCAACGCCACTATAATTTTTTGGTAGGTATAATCTAAGACTATACAAGTATGCTTATAGTCTTAGATTAGACTTACCAAAAAATCATAGTGGCGTTGGTGATAAATATGGAAAATCTTAAGATATAGACTTTCTTAAGAAAATCCTAAACACTAAGTTTGGAAATGTGGCAATTTAACCATGTGAGAGGCATTAGCTTTTCAAATGGTTAAGCATGCTTGTAGTATTAGTACATTTTAGATTTTTTGAATCATAGTGAGATTTATGATAAATTTCCAACATCTTACTTTTTTCTTCAACAAAAAAAGGGTAGCCCATATACCTTTTAAATCTTGCCTGATTATATTTTAGATAAATAAGATAATTTGATAGACATAAAATATGTAATGAATTTTCATTTAAAACAAAAGTTTTATACATTTTGAATTATGAAATTCTCGCCTAAATGTCATTAATTTATTTTAGTTACTAATACATATACATATACTTATATTGTTTTTGTTTTTTCTTTAATTCGAATTTAGGATAAACTTCACACAAGTAATATAGCGTGTGAAGTTTATGCTTAATTAATCATATTTTTTTTTTAGTTCATATTTAGGTCGAACTTCATTAGTAACTTGCTTGTTTATATGGAATGAAATACATGAATTCTGCTTTCCACGCTGCCTATATTTCTAATGCTGCGAACTAGTAGGCTACATTAAGTAAAAGAAAACAAATCTAGTACAATTTGTATGCTTTTTATTTTTTCAATAAATTTTTATAATTTTATAGGCCTCTGTGGGTGTTCCGTTGATCGGAGCCTATAATTAATTGTAGGTAGGGCTAATCCACTGATCGGCCACTAACCTGGGCTATGTACGCCATACGGTCGTACGAGGTTACGGTTATCGTTTACCGAAGATTGTTGTCTATTCACAGACCAACGGCATTCACTTTTTTGTATAAATAAATTCACAACACCAAATAAGTTTATTTCTATGAGTTTTATTTATTAATGATTGTAATACTGTAATTATTATTATTACGTTGGTTGTACTATTAAGCTGTAAGACACAGCAAAGAATAAAATAATATATGGTATTTTTCGCGGCACAAGGAGCAAACGTCGTTGCTCATAGACTATTAGCGAAGTAACTAAGTTTGTGTTCACCTTTTTTTTTCTATTTACAAAACGCATTATTTTGCGTCGCTGGGTTAATTCTCTACAAACTATTACGAATTCACCACACCATAAAAACGAGTATAAATTTGGTAATTTGGGGAATTGACAGTAGAGGTCAATCGGCATAAGGAAAGCGAACGTGTAGTTTATTTTGACAGTTCAGATAAATATTTCATTTTGGTTCGACGACGGGGAAATAAAACTAGCTAGTTATTTGTTCCTATAATTAATATTATTTCGTATAATCACAAAACACCAACAGTTTTCACTTACTTAAAAATAAAAAAACCAAAATTTTATTTTTGAATTTATTTACTTTTATTTATTTAAAATTACAACTAGTTTCGATCTTGTAAAGATCATCTACAGGTAATTTTTTTCTATTGCAAAAAATTACCTGTAGATGATCTTTACAAGATCGAAACTAGTTGTAATTTTAAATAAATAAAAGTAAATAAATTCAAAAATAAAATTTTGGTTTTTTTATTTTTAAGTAAGTGAAAACTGTTGGTGTTTTGTGATTATACGAAATAATATTAATTATAAAAAGATCACTTACGTCACTCCGCTTCAAAAAAAAAATTTTTTTTTTTTTTTAAAAAATGTTTAATATTTGTTCCTAGTTTATTATTATTTTATTAGTCGTCTCGGCTGTTTGGTGTAATGCTACTCACCACAATTTGTTGGCAGAAAATAAGTTTTGTATGACTGTGCCAAAGGCATCGTTCATTTAAAAAAATTCTATTGTACATTAAAATTAAATATGTATCAAATAAATACGACAAAAAAAAAATTCTGCTTGTCAAAAAACAACACTGCCAGCACAATTTCTGCTCATGTGTTTCCAGCATTAAGCTTTTAAATTTATATGTTAAAAAAGGATTTTGTGAAATTTAGGAACTAAACTTTTATGTTCATACTGAATCAAGTGAACAATCTTGATTACCAATAAATCAACAATTTATAGCCACTCTAACAAAATCTACCCCACTAATTTAAATTATGTATAATATCGTTCCTGTAACCAACATTAAACCAGACCATAATTCTGCCATGATTTTTCAATAAACAACCCCATTGTGATGTGATTAAAAATTATGTCATGACAATTTGCGGTTTGTTTTTATATCATCATCATCATCATCATTAGTCACAAATTTCAATAAAAACTAATAAAAAAAAAAATATTTTTTAAATGACAAGATTTAATTTTTCCTTTTCTTTCATTTTTTATACTTTTCATTTATGTGTTTTGTGGAATGGGTAAGAGTGTACAAATTTTTGTAACAAAGAATATTCAAGTTTCGGGTATATAATTTTATTGTACATTGAGCTATGTTTAGTTTTGACTTATAATATTGTATACATATGCATTTGTGTATTTGCGGTGGATAATATCCTGCCTGCCTGTATACGCTTCATGTACAGTATTATATTTATCTGTCATTAAATTTACTGAACCATTTTTCTTTTTCGATAGTTTTTTATACATCATTTTTCGTTTGCACATTTTTTCTTACACTTCAACAATTTTATTTTCCGATAAATCATAAAAATCGTATAAAACATAAATTTTTATTTTATTATTTTAAAGTTTTTTTTATCATAAAATTTGCATTAACGCATAAAACTTAAAATAAAATAATAAAATATAATTTAAAAAAAAAAAAATCTTAAGAAAATGATATTTTATTATTTATTGTAGAATTTTTTTATGCTTTTTGTGTCCAAAAAGTAAAAAAAACAAATAATAAGTTTAAGGAAAATTTAATTTTTTATTTTTTTTTTTTTTTATAATTTTTATACAAAAATGAACAAACTAATGATTGAAGTTTGACAAATATATAATTTTTATTTTATTCAGTTTAGTTTTTCAAGGAAATTTTTTTAATATATAATTTAATCGTAAAATATTTTATTAGTATTTTGCTTCATAAGGTTTTTTTTTTTTTTTTTTTTTTAATATATTGCAGTGTTGGAATGGAAAAATAAAAAAATAGTTTCATGCCTTATGCATTTTATTGATTAATTTGAAAATTCTTGGATTTTATTTTATTTTTCAATTATGTACGAGAATTTTCTGAAATGAATATTTTAAAACAGTTTGCAGTAATAAGAAATTAATTAAGCCGGCATTTATTTTTTAGTTTTATGATTTTCTCCATTAGTTAAGTCGATTATTTGCTTATGCATTTTGTAATACCACTTTTCAACCATTGGGTGTGATGGTTAAAATTTAAGGCGCGTGTTAATCATAAAATATAAATCATTTTCCGATATAATAATGTAAAAGTAATAACAAGCAATGACCGTAACTGGTCCTTATCACAACTCTAACGAAGGCTGATTACTTTGCAGGTGGACGGCCTAGATGAAGGTTCGGTAAAATCGTTTTATGATTGAATTTAATTGTTACCTAATAAGAAAATCGCCAAAAAACCAATTCAAGACTGCCCTTAGCTTCATTGGAAATTTCACAAGAAATGCGGTGTTATTTACAATTCAAAAACGATGCAGAGAAGTAAATTCAACGGAAATAAAGTCAGTTGGTTTTTTCCATTTTTTGTGGACCTAAAGTTAAATGGTTTTATTTGTTTTTAAATGGAAATAAAGGGTTGGCGACATATTCCCAAGGGACAAAATCCCGCGGGACATAATCCCAAGGTAGAAAATCCCGAAGGTACAAAACCCCGAGGATAAAAAATCCCGACGGTACAAAATCTCGAGAATACATAATCCCGAGGGTACAAAATCCCGACGGTACAAAATCCCGAGGCGACAAATCCCAAGGGTACAAAATCCCATAATCCCGAGGAAATCCGAAGACCACCTCTTCTGGTGAAGGAAAATTTTGGGTAGGGTAGTTAAACCCGATTCAGAAAATCCGGACTGCGAGATTTTATTTTTAAAAGTCGGGATTTTTTCGAGATTTTCGTTACATTACTGTACATGTGTTATTACATTTATGCATATCGTTTTTACTTTATTGATTTTTTGAATCATTTTACCTTTGATATATACTTCAAAGATAGAAGTTACGAAAATTAGATCAATTGTTCCAGTGCGTTGATAATTAGCGTATTTCCTTAAAAAATTTACAACAATCATCGCATAGGATAAATCCTCGCAAGAATGACATTATAATACATAATACATATTAAATTTATATTTTATTTCGAAAGGTTGGCTTTTGTCAATTAAATCCAAAATAATTCGAATTCAATTTTTGTCAACAAAATACGCTTAAAATAAGATTCACAATTATTTTAGTAATAAAAGTAATAAGTTTAGTAATAAATTAATATAGAAATATAGAATTTAATATACGAATATAGATTTGGATACCTATTTATCTGTATTGTAAGCTTATTGAATAAATAGTATGAGTGTTAAAATATAAATATTTATGTTTTTATTTCGAGTAGGTTAGTCGGTTAGTCTTATCAGTAAATAAATATGAATATTTCCTTTACGAATTTCAATAAAAGTGGGATTAAACTGGCAATTGATGGCTTTTATTACCATTTAGAGAAAAAAAAAACAGGGGCATACTACATATGGAAGGTCTTTCAGCAAAATATGGTAATAAAGAATATTTTAGATTAAAAATGCGTATGTCAAAAAGTTTAGCATTCCTCAACCCAAATGAAATTCCAAATTATTATAATGAGATTCTGATTGCAATTTTTTTTTATTAGAATGCAATTAGAAAAAACTACCCTCATTAAGAAATCAATAAAAAATTATTGAACCTTGTTATCCTCCGTATTTCTGGTCAGTGGCAGATCTTATTGAAGAAAGTACAAAACAGTGTACTCAAAACAGTGTCGAAAGTTGGCATAGACGTCTCTAAATAATTACTTCTAAGCCTCATTTTGGTGTTTATGAGTTAATCAAACTGCTAGGCAAAGAGCATATTGTGGTAAAGACTCGCATTACTCTTCTAAATTCTGGTGAAGAGCGTGCCAGCAAAAGTGAATATGTTCGTAAAACTAAACGATGCAGTTAGTTTTAATCGTATGAGAGGTTAGCACGAAATTTTCATCCAGAAAAGGCTTTTTTCTAAAATGTCTGTATCAGCTAAAATTTAAGGAAATTTTCATTCCACCCAAAAAAAAATATTCAAAACTCTTAACCAAATGCTATTCATCCTGAAAAATAATTGTAAAGAAATAGATAAAGGTTTAAGAGCATTTTAGTAAAATAAATATGTATTTAAAATTCAAATATTTGATAATTCCTTTGGACACAAAATATGTACATTTATAATGAATAAACGGGAGAACTCCAAAATCTTGCATTACAAAATCCCGCATTATAAAATCTCGCATTATAAAATCTCACATTACAAAACCTCGTATTACAAAATCTTGCAAATCCAAAAATATTATTGCAAAATAACAATGATGGAAAATTAATATTAAATCATTTTATTAAATTCAAAAGTAACATTTAAAAATTAAAAGTGACAGAAAATTAAAATAATTAATTAATTATTATATTATACGCAAATTTTTTTAAAAACTCTATTGGAGTAAGTCGCCTTTTTCTTTAATATTCTTTGTATTTTTTTATTCTTGTTAATTTGCTTTCGTTTTTTGGGAAACTGGACACCAGATTTAAGTTGTTCAATTCTAAGCTTTGCCAAAATCGCTTCCTTTGCTAAATTCTCTATTATTTTATAAACACCCACGTGTCGTTCACCGACCACAACTTTTAAACGACAGTGCAGGCCTCCATACTATTTTGCATTCGAGGGAAGCATTCAGTAGCATTTCCTGAGTCTGCTATAGACCAGAATTCAGTTTTATATCTTGGTGCTCGGTTGCCATTGCCGATGTAATTTTTCTTGAACCATGATCCAATTCTTTTGACATCTGTGTCATTAAACTCATTGGACAGACAGGCATAATAAGCAGCAACTTCATAGTCTGGTACAAAAGCTAGGCTTTTTATCATTCTAATTTGCATTGAAAAAGATTCGATGTTCCCATACTTGTGTTTTTGGATCTTCCGTCAAATAATTTGGTCGAAATGAAATAAACATCCCTTAAAACCGGTTTCTGGAAAAAAATATGATGCTGATGATACTATTGTTTTTTCGAAATCGCAAATTATTCTCGTCGGATTTAAATGAATTTGAAATTTTTTTTAAATTGAAAAACAATTGGTCATATACTTTTCTACTTTTTTTACTCATAAAGCAAAATACCAATGGTAATATTTCTCCATCAATACGTCCGTGTATTGAAAATAGCTGTCGCATTATGGATGGTACAACGTCGAAAGTACCATCCATAATCCAACAACTGGATTCAGCGAGGAGCTTTAGCGAAGAAATCGTTCCCAACAAAATAATTTTTTCGCCATCGAACTCTTCTTCGGTTAAAACAAATAATTCTCCTTCAACATATCGAATGTGGTCGGGAATGTTAATATGGGCGGGTTTGTAAACAACAAATATGTTAATGTTAATATCTGCAAAGTTTTCAGGCTCTTTAATTTTGTTGAGCTTTTGCTGAAGATAAATGCGGGAGTCGCAAGAAGTGTTGATAATAGAATCTCTCATTATAATCGATGGTAGCTGATCAGATTTTTTTGCTTGGAATTTAAGGGCGCTGTTAGTTTCAGCTACAACTTTATCAAATGTCGAGAATTTTCATGAGAAAAAATAAAAATAATAATTTAAGTAGGGGTTAGGACTTCTAATTTTCAGCTCGTGGGCAAGCAAAAGGGAGCTCTTTGTCACATTGTCTGGTGTGTTTTTTTTTATTATTAACACATTATTTCTTTTATAAACCCTAAATTGAATTATTTTAATTTTCTCATGAAGATTCAAAAAATAGATTTAATCAAAATTTAATTAAATTTAATTTAATTACTTTATGATCTATATTGAGAATTTGTATTTAAATATATTGTGAGTTATTTGTTTGAAATGAACTAAGTTTCGTTTTGCTTTTTGGTGATGATGTTGTCTGAGTGTCAGTCATTAGCAGAAATTTCATGATTTCTTACAAGCATGTATGGTTTGTCTTCCATCAAAACTAATTGACAAAAAAAATACCCTACAATAGGACTCACGACGCTTTGCGGTCATATTTGGCCATAGCATTGACCAAATTCAAAAAAAAATTCAGAGTACTGATAATTGATACGTCTAAAAGAAAATCATCATGAGCTTGGTGCCAACAAAAAAGGAATCGGGAAATACTCAGTTTACTACGAAAATTAAATTAAATAGAACTCGCGAGGTTTTGCGGCCCTATTTGACCCAATTAGATACTAGTACCAACGGAAAACGAATTTTTTTATCTAAAACAGTTTATCTAAAAACAATTTTTCTAAAAACAATTCATCTAAAGCAATTCGTCAAAAAACAGTTTACCTAAAACAATTTAACTAAAAACATTTTACCTAAAAACAATTCGTCTAAACAAAATTCATCTAAAAACAATTTGTCTAAATACAATTCGTCTAAAGCAATTTAACTAAAAACAATTTATCGAAAAATAATTTGCCTAAAACAAATTTTTTAGATAAATTCGTCTAAAACAATTCGTCTCAACTTATCTAAAATTATTTAAATACAAATAATTATCGACGTAAACTTGACCATTCCAAAAAAAAAGTTTTTAAAAATGTGTCCTCAATTATCTCTAAATGTTATCAATAGTTGATTTCCAATCGACCACCGCAAGTACTAATAAGCAATTATGGTTTATGTCTTTGCTAAATCAACTACTGGTAACTGCTCTACCTATTTTTTCAAGGGTAGCTACAGGCAGTTACGTCAACATTCTCCGCTAGGTGATGTTTGATAATAATTTACAACAATAAAGCTAAACTTTCTTTTTTTAATATTTTATTATCATAAATTTAAAAAATTAAACCACAATCGCATTATTTTTGGGTATTATGTGAATTAAAAATTTTTTTTTTTTTTTTTTTTTTTTTAATTTAAAATAAATTTTATTTATTCATTTTATGTAATTACAATCTAGTCTCCTGGACTAATTAGCAATTTGTTTCTGACTTAATTGACTAACTTAAATTAATCTATGGCTTCTTCCCATTGGCATTCCATAGTGTTTGGTAAATTGATGTAAACCACATCTTTGTTGTGGATTTTAGATCAGCATAATGCTGCTTAAACTAACAATCACACCAGCTCAAAAGGTTTGGTTCTTTTAAGTCTGCGAACTAAATTCGTGATGCTTAGGAGCTGAGTTGCCTCAATGTTCACATGTTGGCGGAGCCTTTCTTCATGTCTCCGTGCTTTTTCCTGGATTTCATTTAAGATGAGGTTCATTTTAAGGTCCCTATGAAGGTCATTGTTCCTAACATACCAAGGTGCATCAACGATGTTCCTTAATACCATATTCTGAAATCTTTGGATGATATTTACGTTGCTTTGTTTGGTACAACCCCAAAGCTGAATACCATAAGTCCAAATCGGTTTCAATATTTGCTTATAAAGTAGAAGCTTGTTGTATGTTGATAAAGAGGAGTTCCTTCCCATCAGCCAGTACATTTTTCTGTATTTAAGTCTTAATTCTTCACTTTTCTTCTTGACGTGTGCTTTCCATCGTAGTTTAGCATCCAGGATCATGCCGAGATACTTAGCTGTGTTCGCATGCGGTATTATTTCCCGATTTATGGTAATCGGAATATGTTCGATTCGTCTGTTTGTAAAGTTGATGTGGACTGATTTAGCTTCATTTAGTTTTATTCTCCATCTTTTTGTCCATTTATATATTTGAGTTATAGCTGATTGTAACTTCTGTGTTGATTCTTCGTTGCTTTTTCCAACAGCTAAGATTGCCGTATCATCTGCAAAAGTTGCCACTGTGTTGTTTTCTAATGTAGGAAGATCATAAGTATATAGTACGTATAAAACCGGCCCTAATACACTGCCCTGCGGAACTCCTGCATTGATTTCTTTCAATTCAGAAAATGTATCATCTAACTTAATCCTGAAGAACCTATCTTTCAAGTATGATTCTAGTATCTTAGCAAATTGCATTGGTAGAAGATTCCTTAACTTGTGGTTAAGTCCTTCATGCCACACTCTATCAAACGCTTGTGCAACGTCTAGAAATACTGTTGAACAGACTTTTTTCTCCTCTAATGCTTTCTCAATTATACTGGTTATTCTGTGTACTTGATCAATTGTTGAGTGTTGGTTGCGAAAACCGAACTGATGATTTGGGATCAAGTTTTTACTCTCGATTATTGGATTTAATCTTTTTACCAGAAGCTTCTCAAAGAGCTTGGACATGACTGGCAATAGCGAAATTGGCCTATAAGACGATGTTATGTGTGGTGGTTTCCCAGGTTTTGGGATCATAATTACTTCTGCAATTTTCCATAAGCTTGGTACACATTTGATTCTAAATGCTGCATTTATAATATTGGTGAGTTTCACCAGAGCTTTCCTTGGCAGTTCTTTTAAGATTTCTGCAGTAATAAGATCGTACCCAGGAGCTTTTTTCGTATTCATATTAGCTGTTATCTCACGCATAACTTCTTTTGGTGTTGTGGGTAGGATTTCTTTACTTTCTTGCACAGCTTGTTCAGTTATTATCTCGGCTTCCAACGTTTGGTCTTCATGTGGCTGGAATATTTTTTCGAGGTGTTCGGCAAATTCTCGAGCTTTGTCTTCATTATTTCTAGCCCATTTCTCACCTGCTATTTTTATTGGGGGAATCTGCATTATTGGTCTTTTGATTCTTTTGGTTGCTTTCCAAAGAGAATAATCAGTACTGTTATCATTAGTTAATTTTCTTAAATAGTTGCTGATTGATTCATCTTTCAATTCTTTGATCTCTCTTCTTAATTGTTGAGTGAGATTGTTCAAATGAGTTTTATCTTGGGGGGCCCTTGTTTGTTGCCATACTCTTCTCGCTCTTCTTTTTTCTGCGAGGAGTTCCCTAATTTCCATAGGGTAATTGTTTCCCTTGATTTTCGTTTTAATTTCAGGAGTATTTTCCTAAGCTGATTGCTGTATATCGTTTACAAATTTGTGAACTTCTGTGTCTAATTGTTCTTCAGTCTTTAATGGAACCATTAAGTTAATTTTTTCTTCTAGCGATAGTCTAAAGCATGCCCAATTAGTGTGATTATTTACTAGGAAAGGGTTTCTTTCTTTCTGAATGATTTTTTCACTTAACGTTAGAAGTATTGGTGAATGATCAGAGTTTAAGTCGTGGCTTTCATCTACTTGTACATAATTTACAGATATGTTCTTTATTATAAAGAAATCAATCAGATCTGGCACTTTGTTTGGATCAGTTGGCCAGTAGGTTGGTTTTCCAGTTGAGAGGGCTTCACAACTGCATTTTCTGATAGCTTTTAGGAGTTCTTTACCCTTAGTTGTTGTTAATCTGGATCCCCAGTGGACATTTTTTGCATTAAAGTCTCCTCCAAGTACAAATCGTTTTCCTAATTTACTGAGGAACTCAAGATAATCTTTTTCTTTCATTGAGTGCTTCGGTGGGCAGTAAATACTAGCAATACAAATATAACTACTTTTGGATTTGACAATAACAGCAGTTGCTTGTATTTCCTCCGTTTCATACTTTAACTCCTCATAGTGATGAATACTATTTCTAATTATAACAGCACTACCTCCTTTAGCAGTGTTTCCAGGGTGAATAGTGTGATATATTTGATAATTTTTGAATTTAATGTTTGATTGTCTAGTGAAGTGTGTTTCCGTGATGAGACATACATCGATTTTTTCTGTGTCCAGGACCACTTGCAGTTCTTGTTGATGTTGCATCAGTCCATTGGCATTCCAACATAAAATTCTATTTTTTATATAAAAAAGAAAAATTCTTTATTATTATTTATTTTTATTATTTTAATATTTTTATCTTCCTTATAGTAACAATCTGTTTTATTTTTTAAAAAAATCGATTTCGGATGCTTTCGCCTTCCTTTCTCAATTTTTAATTTAATATTATTTAGAATAATATTAAATTAAAAATTGAGAAAGGAAGGCGAAAGCATCCGAAATCGATTTTTTTAAAAAATAAAACAGATTGTTACTATAAGGAAGATAAAAATATTAAAATAATAAAAATAAATAATAATAAAGAATTTTTCTTTTTTATATAAAAAATTTTTCAAAGTAACAAAAGCACACAAAATAGTGAAAAAATGGAAATAATATTCTAAGATCTTTGGCCATTTTTCTGTTTAGGGATGGCTCCCTTAGTGCTGTACTCTAGTTTCTGTAATCGCTCATCAAATGTATTTAGTCTGCTTAAAATTAATTTAAGTGTTTGACTTATATCGTCATTTTGAGCAGTTTTTCCTGGATTTCCGTTGCTCATCATTACTTGAGCATAAGTCATGTTACCAGATTGTCCTTGAGTAGTTCCCGACACTCTACGATTTACTTCGGGTCGGTTCATCTTAACCGCTTGTTTCCTGAATGAACTTGGATTTTTAGCAATCACGTTCTTATTTTTGATATTTTGCAGTTCAATAGCAACGCTGCATCCTCTGTAGTTAGCCGGATGGTTTTCTCCACAGTGAACGCATTTAGGTTGAACATTTTGGGCTTTTACACAATCTTTGGTATGATGTTTACCTAAACATTTGACACACCTAGGTTCCCTGTTGCAATATTTTTGTGTATGTCCATAGGCTTGACATTGTTTACATTGTGGTATAAGCTTAGACCTTCTTAGAGGCTGAATAACCACTTTGCACCCCAAGATGTACTTAATTTGATAAATTTTTTCGATATCTTCATCAGTATCGAAGGTCAACATAAACATGTTGAGAGGTACTTTGCCTCTCCGTTTTAGCTTAATCGATGCTTCAGTTGCCCTAAATCCTTTTGCTTTCAGGTCATCAATTATTTTATCTGGTTTACACGTAGAGTGTAAGTTTTTAGCCATGACCCTAATTGGTCTGGTTTGTTTATCTTCAAACGTGTGCCAAGCACGTTTTTCTTCATTTAACATTTTTGTCATTTTTCTGTATGTTTCAGCATCTTCTAAGTTTATTTTGATGGTGTTTCCATTCATCACCTTTACATTAAACTTATCTGTAGCAGTTATTGTTTTTATTTTTTCATAGAGTACATCGTAGTCTTTGACTTCATCTATTACTATTGGTGGTGGTGGAGGTATTTTTTTTTTTATTTTTTTAATTAAAAATTTAGAGGTTATATTTTGCTCATGTCATAATTTTTTGTTTGTTCTAATCGAACATTTAGCCGAAACATATTTTTCGCACTTATAAGTTATATGTAAGTACTTGCGGTGGTCGATTGGAAAGCCACTAATAAATAGCCTTCTTACTTTGCTAACTGGAATAGTAATTGGTCAAAAAAAAAAAAATGCAAATTATGCTCAAATAAGAAACCGATAATCATTTACTTTTTGCTTTCATCAGATGACATTAAAAATTAAATTAAAAAACAATAAAATTTTTAAAAATTATTGCTAGAATAATTCTATACCAACAAAAACTTGGTTTGAAACTACAGTAATCCCTCGCTTTACGGACAGGATGCGTTCCTCAAAAACTGTCTGTAAATCGAAAATCCGTTAAACGAAACCGCTATTACTATGAGATCTTATTGGAAAGTGATAGATGCGTTCCAGCTAGTAAAAATACCCGTAAAAGAACCCAATTTTACTATAGATTCACATTAATAATGGGAAGATACAGGGTTTTCAAACTGCGTTATACGAAACCTAATTTTTTAAAGTAAGGAAACCGTAAAAACACAAAAGTAATGAACAGATTTCAATAAAACACAAACCATTTATTCATTTTCAATAAATAAAATAAATTCATACAAATCATTAATTCAGTTTTAATTTTATAACTCTTAAATTATTAAATGTAATTCAGAGGTCTTCTGAGCTGGTCGATAGTTTACCGGAGCTGTCGCTATAATTTTCATCAGGACATTCTTCAACAGTAGATATTTCAGTTATTTTGGAAAAATAACAGTCTAGAGAGGTTTGTTTTGCTGGTTTCTTAGACTCTCGGTACAATTCCTTGTAGCACAGAAGGGAATTTTCAATTTGTCTCAATACTTTAAGGCTTCTTTCAGTAGACGGATCATTCTCAGAAAACATTTCCATAGCTTATTCAATAAGAGAAAAGGCTTTTGACATTTTATTTGTTGTCAAAATACGCGAGTTTTCATGCTGAGTACAGTTCTCCGTCTGTCGCACATCGGCGGTTTCTTGTACTAGCATTAACAATTCTTCATTGGAAATGTCTTCATCAGCATATTCTAAGAGTCCTGATATACCTGCGGTGTCTACTTCACTCATTCTAGCTTCATGCGCAATGGCGACGATTTCATTTTGAATTTCTAATGTGATGTCATATAAGGGACCAGCAGATTAAAATTTATCCGCACACTCGGGCCATAATTTCATCCACACGCCATTCATAGTGGCATGCTTTACCTCTTCCCATGATTTTATAATATTATCTACTGCATCCTTTATATTGAATTTTTTCCAAAATTCCTTAATTGAGGGTTGGTTCAACTCATCAATAGATTCAATTAGGTTTTTGAAAACTCGACAAAGGTAGTAGGCCTTAAAATTAGCAATAACACCCTGGTCCATTGGCTGCAGTAATGGTGTTGTATTTGGGGGTAGAAATACCACTTTAATGTTTTCCGGGACGTTATTTAGTTTATGGCTGGGGCCATTGTCAACGATTAAAAAAGCTTTGTTTGAAATATTTTGATCAGCGTTAAATTTCGAAATTGAATTTAGGAAATCATTATTTAGCCATTCTTCAAAAATGCGTGTTGTCATTCAGCCTTTTTTGTTTGAGCGCCAAGTGATTCCAAGCTGTGACTTATTTATTCCTTTGAAGGCCCGTAGATTTTCCGAATGATAAATGAGTAGCGGTTTTAATTTATGATCACCAGCAGCGTTTCCTCCTATCAAAACTATAATTCGATCTTTGGCTGCCTTGAAACCTGAAGCTAATTTCTCGTTTTTAGAGATAAAAGTCCTTGCGGGCATTCGCTTCCAAAAAAGCCCCGTCTCATCGACATTGTTCACCTGTTGTTACGTGTATCCACCGGTCTGTATAATTTTTAAAAATTCTTCTGGATACGCTTTCGCTCCCTCGACATTTGGACTAGCCGCTTCCCCTATAGCTTTTATATTATGCAAAGAATGCCGCTTCTTGAATCGGTCAAACCATCCTTTGCTAGCTAAAAAAGGCTCCGCACGGGATGATTCACCATGTTTAGTAACCAAATCAGCGTGAAGATGCTTAGCTTTCTCTTGTATTACAATCGTGCTTAATGGTATGTTTCTGTTAGTTTGATGGTCTATCCACACACTAAGCAGCCATTCCATCTACTCCATAATCTCACTTCTTTGTCTTGACACATTTTTTGCGGTTAGGGGTGTTACCCTTTTTACACTTGATAAAATTTTATCTCTGTTGTCGTTTATTGTATTAATTGTTGAAGTAGCTAGGCACAATACTTTGGCGATTTCATTATTTTTTTGGCCCGCGTCAAACCGTCTTAAAATATCTAATTTTAATTTTAATGTTATTGATTTTCGCACTTTTTTTACACGCTTTTTCAGACATTTTAGCAATATTAGAGAAATTTAATTAAATTTAATTGAATTAAAAATGTAGAGCGTAAATAAATTAACACTGCACTATAGCGCATAACATCAAATACTAATTCGTAAAAACGTTTGATAAATATTTTGGGATTCCCCGGATAACAAAATAAAGCATAAACTGTATTTATGTACTAAAAATCTTTTTTATTATTTTATTTTTGGGATTCCTCACAAAAAATGTAAGCAAAACAGAAAAAAATATGTTTTGTCCGTAATTGCGAATATTTTATTTTATCCGTATACCGAAATTTTGATACTTAATTAACCATGTCCGTAATATCGAATTTCCGCTAAGCCAGCGTCCGTAAAGCGGGGGATTACTGATTCATTCCAGAATGAAAATACACGGCATTATTGTTGTAAAATGCCCAAAGTAAAACCAAAGAGAATAAACACATGGGGTGCATATAAGATGTTCCTCTTTGTGTTTATTCTCTTTGGTAAGGCTATAAATATTTGAACCAGAAAAAACAGATTTTTGACCAATCGTTTTTAGATGAATTGTGTTTGACGAATTGTTTTTAGACAAATTGTTTTTTGGTAAATTTGTTTTAGGTAAATTGCTTTAGTTAAATCGGTTTAGATAAATTGTTTTTGACCAAGATTTCGCGAATCGTACCAACAAATAATAATTGCTGAAATAATTAAATTAGGTCTAAAATAAATTTTGATAAGTCTTTACGAAACTATCGAATATAAAAAAAATTAATTTTTCTTAATCGCTACCTAGCTCTTAAATTGCATGATGCAGAGGCAAATCGCCGATTTTTTTTTTAGTTTTCATAGAATCATAGATAATGGCTCTTGCAAAAAATATTAACTTAAGTTAAATTATCGAATTTAGTATTTTTTGCCGTCCTGAAAAGGAAATTTTCAAATTTAATTTATTTTTTTACATTTCAGTCCCACTTAGAAGTTGTGCGATGCGAATAACTTCTTCTTTGAAACAACATTCTAAAATTTTGCCTTTTACTTTCTTTTACGTAAGTAAAGTAGAGTATAGTAATCATGAAAATTTTCGATCTTTTGATTTTTGGAGCTTTATCGTCCTCTGAGTCCGAAAAAGTGGGTTTCGAAATGGTGTCTGTATATCTATCGGTTAGTCTGTCAATCTGTCTGTATCCTCTCTATAGTCCAAATGGTTTAACCAATCGAACTGAAACTTCTTAGCTATTTCCATAAATTGGGATGTCCCAGTGAAAATAAAACTAATACTATCACTTTTGCAAATACAATACCCTTAACTACTTCGTTAATATAAGAAAACATTATTTCGGAAATTGTAAGACATAAAAATGCGAATAAAACAGTAAATACAATATTAATATTAAATTAATTACAGTTTGAAAATTATAAATAACCGGTTGAAAGTTACGTTGTAATTTTAATTATTTACAACATAGATATGTGATTTTTTTTTTTTACAACCTAGTATTGATTTGTAAATGTTAACTATGTGATAATATTGCATTTACGTAATTTTTATTTTTCCCGCTATAACGAGGTTATAATGGGAAAGTATTGTAATCGCAAAAAATGTTGTTTCAGATTTTCAAATTTCTCGATGAATTAGGATAGGCTTCAAATAGGTGTCTTATTGGTCTTCTATATTTGTAACTTATACTTCAGTTTGCTTGTCAAAGTTCAAGTGTGAGTTTTGCGTCTCGGTTTGAGTAACAGTTCGATTGTCTGAGTTTCAGTGTAAGTTGTGGGGCTGGGTTTTAGTATGACTTTCTTTGTCTGACTTTCTAACAATGGTTTAGTCAAAAGTCATTAGTAACCAAAATCGAAAGGTAAATTACTTTGGAATTTATTTTGGCCTTTTTTACCTACAGTTGGTTTTTTTTTTTGGGTTACTGAAGTGTTAAAAGTAAATTTTGACTACGGAATACTTTTTTGCGGTTAAAAATACTCCGGAAACGATATATCTGGAGTAAATGGTACAAATTGGTGTTTTGTGGAAAACTGGTGGGTGATGGAGCGCATCAAAATACATAAGAATTCACATGTCACACCTCGGGTTCAGAATTTTGTGTTTTTTTTGTGTGCCGGTGTAAAATTAATAATAAATTTGGAATAAATTGTTGTTAAAAATGTTTCATTGTACTTTATTAAACCTTAAAAAGAAATTATTATTCAAACTAATCTGGTTATAACGCGAAAGCCTGTGAGTCTCGCGCCAAAACGTGTTGGCAAAGATTAGGATGTAGGAGGCGATTTTAATATTGATACCGGCCTCTTTGAACAGATAGAACTTGTATATGTTCAGATTAGCAACTAACCGGTTTTGTTTATAAAAAAGGTGTAAAACATCACAAAGCTATTTTGTAGTTAGCTTTAAAAAAAATTCGTTCAAGGGGTCTGAATTAATTAATGTTTTTTTTTCTGTCCCGGTAGCTCGAAAAAATCGCTTAAAAAATGTGTCCATCCTTTCTTGAGTTTTGGAAATTTTGCTCAAGAATGGTTTATAGTTGTAAGCAGTTTGTGTTAAATTTTGGGTCCCTTTTAGATTTTAAAATAAAACGGGTAATAGCAGAAGAAAACTGACATATATTTATATGTTGATAAATGTTGACAATATTGTGGTTTCCAACAGTTGTGGAGATGTAAAATATAGAAATTACTTTAACAACTTCTTGATGATAAAAAATCGCGAAGACGATACTGTACTGATTGATTTTCAACATGTCGCTGTTCTAAATAACGTATAATTAATTGTGATTGGGCGATCTGTAAGTAAGAATTTAAGACAACATTGAATTAGTTTTCTGCTCAAAATAGCGGAAAATTATTGTAAAATGTAAATGGTTGGTTTGGTGACATATAAAGAAATTTCTATAAGATGAAGCTTTGTGGGATAAGTGTCGTCCGAGGAGTCGGATAGACCTTATTTTTTTTTTTAAAAAGTATTGTAACGTAAGTTGCAATTTATTTTTATTTAACTATATTTTAATAGTTAATAACACAATGATATTGAAATAAATTTTTATTGCGTTTATATGCAAATTGACAATTATTTCATTGAAGTGTGTTAAATAATAAATCACTAAAATTTCTTAACTACAATTTCCTTAATAATTATTACTATTATTTATGAAGACAATTAAATTATTTCAAGTTCAGTAAAGTTGCTTTTCAATAATTATTTGATCAATATTCCTCATACTTACGAATTGCGGTGTGTAATAGACAAGTACAACCCATACTTGCAGCCATATATTTTTTTATTTGACTTTTGCCAATGCTTTTTAGCTTTGGTATTGATAATGATGTTTGTTACGTTTGAACATATCGCATTAAATTAGTGAAACATATTAAATATGTACGAGTAAAAATACAGAATAATTTGCTAGTCATTATTTTTTTTATTAAATTTTATTTCCAGCCCCATCGCTTTTAAGGTTAGAGATGTTCAAGGTGGTACTGTATTCTCAATATTTTATTTTGATTCATCATTTTAATATTCATTTTCTTCGTTTATTATACAGTCAAATTAGCTGCGCTACAAACGTCCGTTTCAGTTATGCAATTTCATTGCTATACTCTCTTATCGAGATGTATTAAGTATAATTTACAAATTTCCTAACGCATTGTTAATTTATAATTTGTTTGAACAATTTAAATAATTTTTGAGCCGCTCTTTAAGTAGTAATTTAATAGAAATAATTGATTAGTTTTGATTTCGGCAATAAATTAAGAATTATTACAAAGACTGTTGCATCTTTGGAATTCGTGAGTAATTCGAGATTTAGACGCTTAAGTACGCTTTCATAGTTTGGAAACGGTTTTAGGTTTAACGAAAGTGTAATTTTAATACACCATAAATTGCATATGGACTTCCACCAATTTTGCATTTTTTTAAGGCCGGAACAGCTAAAATTGCTTTTGAGAATTTCGTTTCATTTAACTTAATTTTTTATGTTTTTTTGGAAGTAAGTTTTTCACAGTTTTACATCTTGACCTATGTAAGTACATATGTATATACTACCGATGTTCAGATATGGCAAAGGTACTGAGAAAAGTTGGCATTCGTAGAAATTTGTTTGTTCTATTTTTACAATCTTTTCTGAGGTTCAATACCCACCCAAGGCAGTAGCCAAATGGAGGGCGTAAGGATATAGGCCAGTTTTGCGTGGACCACCTGCATATTGCATTGCTTTATACTAACCTTTAGTACTGATTTCAAAGGTTGGTCGGTCATGAACTCTGCTCAGCTCTGGTACCTTTCTATCCAAATGCCATAGCCATAACAAATATACGGTTAAATTAAAATGCATATGGTTTACATCAACATTTTTTATTTATTTTCTACAACAATTAAGAAATTAAGAATCACTGAATTAATGACTAATTTTTTATTTTATTATTTTAAGAATATCGTAAGAAGTAACCTCGAAAAAATATTCCAGCCACATGAACACCAAACGTTGAAAGCCGAGATAATAACTGAACAAGCTGTGCAAGAAAGTAAAGAAATCCTACCGACAACACCAAAAGAAGTCATGCGTGAGATAAAAGCTATTATGAATATAAAAAAAGCTCCTGGGTACGATCTTATTACTGCAGAAATCTTAAAAGAACTGCCAAGGAAAGCTCTGGTGAAACTCACCAATCTTATAAATGCAGCATTTAGAATCAAATGTGTACCAAGCTTATGGAAAATTGCAGAAGTAATTATGATCCCAAAACCTGGGAAACCACCACACATAACATCGTCTTATAGGCCAATTTCGCTATTGCCAGTCATGTCCAAACTCTTTGAGAAGCTTCTGGTAAAAAGATTAAATCCGATAATCGAGAGTAAAAACTTGATCCCAAATCATCAGTTCGGTTTTCGCAACCAACACTCAACAATTGATCAAGTACACAGAATAACCAGTATAATTGAGAAAGCATTAGAGGAGAAGAAAGTCTGTTCAACAGTATTTCTAGACGTTGCACAAGCGTTTGATAGAGTGTGGCATGATCGACTTAACCACAAGTTAAGAAATCTTCTACCAATACAATTTGCTAAGATACTGGAATCATACTTGAAAGATAGGTTCTTCAGGATTAGGTTAGATGATACATTTTCTGAATTGAAAGAAATCAATGCAGGAGTTCCACAGGGCAGTGTATTAGGGCCGGTTTTATACCTACTATACACTTATGATCTTCCTACATTAGAAAACAACACGGTGGCAACTTTTGCAGATGATACGGCGATCTTAGCTGTTGGAAAAAACAACGAAGATTCAACACAGAAGTTACAATCAGCTATAACTCAAATATATAAATGGACAAAAAGATATAAAGATATAAAACTAAATGAAGCTAAATCAGTTCACATCAACTTTACAAACGGACGAATCGAACATATTCCGATTACCATAAATCGGGAAATAATACCGCATGCAAACACATCTAAGTATCTCGGCATGACCCTGGATGCTAAACTACGATGAAAAGCACACGTCAAAAAGAAAAGTGAAGAATTAAGACTTAAATACAGAAAAATGTATTGGCTGATGGGAAGGAACTCTTCTTTATCAACATACAACAAGCTTCTACTTTATAAGCAAATATTGAAACCGATTTGGACTTATGGTATTCAGCTTTGGGGTTGTACCAAACAGAGCAACGTAAATATCATCCAAAGATTTCAGAATATGGTATTAAGGAACATAGTTGATGCACCTTGGTATGTCAGGAACAATGACCTTCATAGGGACCTTAAAATGAACCTCATCCTAAATGAAATCCAGGAAAAAGCACGGAGACACGAAGAAAGGCTCCGCCAACATGTTAACATCGAGGCAACTCAGCTTCTAAGCATCACGAATTTAGTTCGCAGACTTAAAAGAACCAAACCTTTTGAGCTGGTGTGATTGTCAGTTTAAGCAGCATTATGCTGATCTAAAATCCACAACAAAGATGTGGTTTACTTCAATTTACCAAACACTATGGAACGCCAATGGGAAGAATTCATAGATTAATTTAAGTTAGTAAATTAAGTCAGAAACAAATTGCTTATTAGTCCAGGAGACTAGATTGTAATTACATAAAATAAATAAATAAAATTTATTTTAAATAAAAAAAAAAAAAAAAAAAATTTACAGAATATTTAAGTTAAATTTAAATTTTGGGATACAAGGTCAATGTTCTTTTACCATTAAGGGAAATTTGAGCTTCCAGTTTATGGTGACCATAGTCAGGATAATATTCAAACTGTAAATTAAATTGAAATTTCAAAACCTATAAAAAAAAGTTGATTTAAGACAGAATTAGCAAGATAAACGTTTTAGCATGGTTTAATTGCGATCCTCTTCTGGTGTTATGATCATCGTGCTACTTAGTAAAGATTTTCTTACAATTTTATTATGTGCAGTTGTACCACAGAAGAAAGATTAACCAGAATAGACATTGCGTGGATCAAATTTTTTTTCATCTTACCTTCTTTTTTGGACTTTGAAGTATAATTATTTTCGAATATTATGAATTTTTTGAATATTTAATACAAATTATGCTGTCAAAACAAAACTTGTCATATAATTTCACTAACTATACTGTTAAGGATTCTTAATTTTTATTATTTCAAATAAAAACCAGTAAACCAAAGAATACATAACCCAACTTTCTCTTACCTTCGGCAAATCAAGGTCAAAAAATGAGTCCAAATTTTTCCATACAAAAACAGCGTTATGACTGTTCTGGTTAATCTTTCTTCTGTGGTTGTACACTGAAAAAAGGAGTGTTTGGAATTTATTTATCAGTAATAGCGATATGTTTGAGATTTACATTTCTCATTTATAATCACTACTTTTTGTTTCTCAAAAACACAATTTAGTAGTTACAAATAAAAATTAATACACATAAATATTTGTAATATTTAATTGTTTGTTATAAATATTAAGGTTTTGGACTCAAACAATAAAAGTATTCCCAGTAAACATCTCGAAAAATTTATTTAAAATGTTCCTTCTAAACAGCACAATTATTGCTAACGAATACTCATGTCATGTATTCACGAGAAACACATTTGAGAAATAAGTGTTTACAAACAATTTGCGTTTGTGTTAGGTAATTTACCGTTACTTTGAATAGAAACCACATTTCTATTTCAATGTTACATTCTGTGCAGTGAGATTTGGTATACAACGCGCTTACGCGAGTGAAATAAAAAGTAAATTGAAATTGTGTAAAGTAAATTGCAAGTGTATAAACTGAAATTTAGTTATAAGTGTACATTTAGACAAATACCAAGGTAATCACCTAGTTTTTCAAGTGTATTAGAGATAATATAATACTCTTAAAATGACTGAATACGAGTACTTCGAAGCTATTTAGGTTTCGTACAAAAATTACACTTAAATAGTGCCGGTGTCGGGGAATGGGGAGTTTACATACGAAATATTTTATGCTGCTGGTATATACAAAATATTTTATAGTTAAATAATTTTTCAAACTTATTAGATGAAAAAATTTATATTTCTTTCTATAATTGCATCTCACTTTAAAATAGTAAAAAAAATCAGGTTTTGTCATGAAATTAGCGGTGCCGAGATTAAAAAAGAGTTTTTTATATCTTACGTTAAACGGTATGAGAGAAATTTATTATTGGTAGCCACCGAATTCGAAGAACACGAAATAATTGAAAATCAGCCAATTTATATTATAAACAGTAGCAATGGTGGCATTATAAATTTGCAAGAGAGCGGTGAATCCATACTTCAGAACAACTCAAATGTAAATTCTCAATCTGATATTAATGAAATCGGCGTCGGTATTATAAATTTGGAAGAGAGCAATGGAACCATGTTTCAGGCGAACTCAAATCTAATTGCAAATAATCAAAATAACAATAAAAACGAAACTAGTATCTTTGATATAAACCAAGGTGACGATGCTCCACCAACCAAAATTTGTAGAACTATTTCATGTGCCGGCACAATAGAATTTATGAACTTTAATAAAAATAACGAGACTATACATTCAACATTCACCGTAGATGTAAAATTTTAAAAAAATATCAAAATTGATTTTTTATTAATAAAATGCACACTTTTTATTACAGAGAATTAAATCGCTACTCAATAAACCAGCAAAAGATATTTTGCTGAAATACGAAAAAAATCCTAGTTCTTTAAAAAATATTGATAGAGTGAAAATTTCTAAAATAATTATCCATTCGATATTGGACGAAGCTCCAGAACAAGTGTAAGTATTTCATAATAAATATACATTTTCAGGGTTTATTCCTTACATTCTTGTTATACTTTTATCGTTGATTATAAACAAACATGCCTTACAAATGCTTATGAATTTGTTTTAAATTTTTACATTTTAGTTACATCAATTAATTTTATAATTATATTTTTCTATTGTTAGCTTAAATTTATCAATTGAAATTCATAAATTTAAAATTTTATGTCATAATAATCAATTTATTTTAAAATTAAATTATGGTACTGATGCTAGGTGTCTATCTAGTAATTAGATCGTAAATGTATCACGCCATTTTACCTCGAAGTTAATGGATTTATTTTCTAACCCAAGCAGTTTTGATGCTGCTAAATATAACACACTTTATGTTTGATGGATGTGGTATAATCAGTCCAGCCGTCGCGTCATGATGAGAAGATTGATTTTTTCATAATCATAAGCTCATCAGTTCGAAACTGGATTGAATTCTCTTACAATCTTCGGAACATATTAAAATCATATTGCTGTGTTTTCCTTTTTCAGTCTGAAGCTGATGTTGAAAAAACGAAACTAAAGTTTAGTCAACCGCGAATTTTATTAATTGAAACTTTAAGCAATCCAACAGTCGCTATTACCGTCGCAGATAAAATATTTTATATTGAAAATCCAATTGAATCATTAAAAATATATTTTGATATATTTTGCGGACTTAACATAAATTACCCAATAGAAGCAAGTCATATTTGGATATTTTTAGAAAGGCGAGCATTTCACTTAAATCTTACTAAGACCGCATTACCAAATATCGACTTGCTTATAAAATCTTTAGAATAAAATGATCATCTGTTTAGTTTGTACGATTCATTTTAGTTCAGTTAATGTTTTTATAAAACATTTAAGAAGTCATAATTTACTTTACGTTAAATGTCCATATACAAACTGTATCAGACAATTCACATATATCGAGTCTCTGAGAGCGCACTTACTTACGCATTATTTAAAAAATTCTTCTAATAATGAAAATGAATTGAAATTAAGACATATTTCTAGAAATGTACAAATTGACTACCGTAATATAAAAAATGACATCCTAAAATTAATTGTTAATGTTTATAATGAAAACTCTGTTTCTAGAAAAAAAGTTTTGCAGATATTAAAAAAAAAATTTTGAAGTTTTTAAGTTTTATATTGATAAAATAATCACAAAGATTGATATTCAAGGGAATGAAATACATCAAATTTTACAGACATTATCAGATAGTTGTAATCTTGGATCTGAATATATTTTGTTAAGGAGCTAGCCAGTGCTCAATATTTAAACTATCCTGAAACTCGTTTAATTAAAATTAATGTTCATTTGTTCAACTCAAATGAAGGCCCTATGTTCAGAAACAAAAATGTAACTATTGAACTAATTAATTTAAAAGACCTATTTTCGAAATTATTTAATATGACTAACATGCTTTTTGATATTATAGATTATATTGAAAGCCTCAAAAATTCCCAAAACTCTGTCATTCATAATTACATTCAAAGTCTAAGCTGGACAAATAAACTAAGAAAATTGAATATAGAGGATAATGTCTTAGTTTTGCCTCTCTTTATATATTATGATGATTTTGAGCCTAATAATCCTTTGGGGTCTATCAGCAGTAAACTTAATGATTCCCTAGTCCCTTCGCTTATCCTTTGAGATAATTTAGGTTCAAATCAAATTTTGGGCTTTTCTGAAAGTTTTAATGCATTCATTTTGTAGAATTTGTAAAATCTCTAAAATAACAGCTCATACATTATGTTCACAAAATTCAAACAGCTTAAGAAATAAAACTAACTATGTTCAAGATATAAATATTAACAATACTACTTTAACAGAGATCAAAGAGGAATGTGTATTTAACGATCTGGTAAACTTTCACGTTGTCGATAATTTAAGCATAGATATAATGCATGACATTATTGAAGGAGTAGCTCATTATGATATGATCAGAATTTTAAAGCAATTCATATATGAAGGTTTTATTGGAATGTTATCAAATAAACCGCCGGAAATTAAAGAGTCAACGTTACTAAATAAATGGCAGTAAATTAAAATATTCAGTTTCAGAAATGAGCAATTTTATAATTTTCTTTAATTGTTTGGTTGGTGATTTAGTCCCCAGAGAAAATAAACATTGGAGTTTGTATTTAAGTTTAAGAGAAATTTATTCTATACTTAATACTCAAAAAGCTGATACAAACACAACCGAACTATTAAAATATTTAATTACAGACCATCATGAACAATTTTTATCTCTTTTTGAAGAACATTTGCGACCTAAATTTTACTTCTGCAAAAACATCAGCTGTATGCGATTTGAGGCCAAACATCAAGAGCTAAAAGAAATAGGCCGAACAGCGAAGTGTAGAAAAAATTTATTGTATACACTTGCTTTAAAACACCAATTAAAGATTTGTTATATTCTTTATAATTATAATTCTTTAATTATATTTATGGTTATTGAGCCAATATTTAAATAATTAAACAAATTTTTTATTGGTTTTGGGCTCTTTATTTAAATTTATTTTATAGCTTTAAGCTATAAAATAAATTTAAATAAAGAGCCCAAAACCAATAAAAAATTTGTTTAATAATTCTTTAAGTAATAATTACCGAACTCTGAATCTAAAATGTAATAATTTACAAAAAAACAATAAGGAATTTATTACAAAATTTAAAATACCAACAAATAATTATTCCATTGTAGATTGGATTGAAATTACAAATATAATGTACAAAGCTGGATTGCTATTAACGTTCGAAAATTATGAAGGCGAAGTTCCTTTTTTCAGTTAATACAACATATAATTAAAGTAGGAAACGATTTATTATTTTACTGCCAAGCTTTTAAAACAGAAACTTTTGATCCACAATTGCAAGTTTTTTTGTTAACAAATCTAATGAATGAATACTCTTGTATATTATTTGAAACATTAAAGACCAGAAATACATTTAATTTATTAAATATTAATAATAAATTAGCCGTAAATAATTTTATTTCTGAAATAAATAAATAAAAGCATTTGCCTAAACTACTTTTGAGTATTTAAGTGTTTAAGGAAAATACTATAGGTGGATTACTTACAAATAATTAATGTTTATGACAAATATTTTATATTTCTAATAATCCATTAGAAGTGTTTGCCGGGAAAATATATTAATTGAAGGAAACAAATCATAATTTTGCCAGGAATAATTAATTCTGGTGTCAATTAATTCAACAAGAATATAAGGTTTGTAGAAAAAGCAAATAACATTTGCAGCAATCTTTGTAAAATTTTTTCCACAAATACATCCGCCAAACACTCTGAGTGTTCCCTTTACAAAGTGTTTGGGAACAGCGAATATTTTTTTGAGTGTACAAATAAAGGACTAACGGCCAATTAAGTAATATTTCCTCTGTTTCTTCTTAATACTTTCGAGTTATTGTAAATTGATTTCAGTTTGGATGTGTGAAAAAAACGCTGATATTTTTAGTTGTAATGAAGGAAGTGACATGCTTATTATCGATCTTTTTTTTTTAAATTTCATGATTGTGAATCCCAATGACTTTGGTTTTTCAAGCATCACGTTTCAAAACAAAATTATTGATTATATAGCTCGATATTTTTCACGTTAGATACATATGTATATCAAATTAATATGTTCTCTTAATACTTTATACATATTTAGGTAGAGTTATATTAGAAGTTATAATGAATTAAACTAGGCAAGACTACTGTACATATGTAGCAACGGTGAAAATACAACTTGGCAAAGCAAAAACCTAGTGACAATACCACAGTGTTGTTAGATAAAAAAATGTATTTAGTCGTTGATATTGTCATTTTTATGTATGCATTGTATTTATTCTCCAAGTAATGAAACTTTACTAGCTGCGTTGTGAAACTATTTCAATGATTTTTTTCGGGTATAGTGAGAACCAATTAATTTATTAGAATTAATAATACAATAAAGTACCATTCAAGAAATTTAAATCTGATCTGGTTGCTTATTTACTTGTAGCATCTGGAAAGTTTAAAATATATTCAAATTAAAAAATGATAATAATAAAATTATATTCTGCCATGAGATGCCAGAGATAATTTATTACCGAACTTAAACATAATCTTTGACCCTTTAACATAACAATGAGTAAGCTTGTATATTAAATAAAATATCGCAACGGCGTATAGTGTGTGTTTGTATGTCTACTAATCTAACAAAATAACAGAAGAATTCCTAGATCCAAACAATTTCGTCATTGTTATTGAGAATTACAATGTATGAACAGCGGTCCACCATTTGAAATCCCATTAATAATAATTTTTAATTCAATTAAAAGTTTATTTTGATCATTTAAATTAAACCACTTGAAAATAAAATTCAAATTTAGATTTTCCAATAATCATCAACACTTAAAAATTTGTTATCAATATATACTCTATTAAACTTATTTTTATCATGCAGATATGTATTATGTTTTTTTCCAGTAATATTAACAGAACGAGTGTGTACAAAACTATAAATATTCAAAACCCAATTATAAAATTGAATTTACTCTAAATACTTACTTACATTGTTCAAAATAAATGTATAATTGATTTGTTAATTGATTTTAAAATATAGCAACAATGTTGTTGATGTTTTTATTGTATTTCTGTTGCTGTTGTTGTTATTGTTGGTGATGTATATTTTGTTTGGATTTAATGTCACATAAATCGTTTGTTTTTATTATTTATTTATTTACATAAGTATTTATGTATATTTGTGTGTAGCAATAATTTAAAACTTTAAATAAGATTGTTTCAATTTGTTTTTGTTGATCTCTACTATATGTATATATATGTACATACATGTGAGTACAATTAGGTTCGGAGCTGTTAGAAAAGCAACAAAAAAAAAATGTAATGAGTGCATAAAATTCTCTTGTTATTTTATTATTTAAAATAAAAATTAAAGGAAAATATTATTGTTATTTTAACAGTTTTCTAAGCCCATTAAAAATTTAATATATGTACACATATATATATAAGAGTATGTATTGAATGTAACATAAAATAAAATTATTATTATTTATTTTCCAGTTTGTTTAATTTTTAATTAAAAAAAAATTTTTTAACATATCGATTTAACTATATAGTGGTTTATTATTATTTATTTCTATGTTATAAATTGTTTGTATATTAACTGTTCAATTCCCAGGCATGAAGAAATGATTTTTGCGTGCTTTGTTTGAATCGTTTACCAGCCCAGTACTGAACATACATTTATGAATATTGAAAAAATAAGAGGATTAAAAATATTGTATTAATTCTGTTGTTATTTTCTGCTAACAGTTAACTCATGTGTACATATAAGCAAATTTTTATTTATTATTGTTTGTTTTTCATAAGCTTGATCATTTTAACACATTAGTTTTAAATAAAACTCAAATAATGGAAAGTTACTATTTTTTTAATATGACTCAGTAAAAACAAAGGCATACTGCCTTTGCGGCTGACTTAACATTTCCTTTACAGGAATGTGTCAAATATTTTGGAACAAATTTGACTGATTACTTTTAAGTATTTCTCAGATGTAGACGAAGCTAGTTAATTTTCTCATATAGTCATTTTTGGCCTGCTTCTTCCCTCAAAAATAGACAGAATAATATAATATTTTATTTGATCTCAAGGTTTTATTTAAATTGCAACAGTTCCAATCCCGTTACACAAATCGATTCTTATTACGTATAAAATATACCAAACAATATGGTTAAAATAATGAAAAACATTTCATTTAAAAGTCAAAATGTTTGAAAGTATTTTATTTAGACAATCTAAAAAGTAATTTTCAATCAATCGTCATCTAAAATTGGGAGGGTATATTTTAGCTTCTTTTACGTGAGTAAAATAAAATATTGTAAGTATAAATCAATTGTTTTGCTATTTTGTTGAGAGAAAGACAAAAAATCATTCAGTGGTAAGTATGATATTTCTAAATAACATCTAAACGGGGCCCAATCAATAGCAGGTCGGTCAGCGGTCTCATTAGAGGTTGGCGAATGTACTGCATAAATGCGTCCTCGTCTGAGATGTTAAGTTTCAACATGAACAATTAAAACCATGCTCTGTTGGTCACAGCAGAAAGGTCCTACAATTTTTCCCCGTATATTTCAACTTATTCTATTTGTGAAACCTAAAGACCCGGTTGCTATTTCCAATTTAATCTCCCTTTGTCGCCGTGATGATAAGCAATACCAAGGTCCCTTTTTTTTAGTATAAATTTTTATTTTTTATTTAAGTTTATATTTTTTTTTATGTATACCCGATGACGGTCAAAGTAACAGAGAGATATAAATTTTATTTTTTACAAGATAATTACAGTTAGTTTTCGTATTTAAATCTAGGTGGCTATTATTATAAAATTAACAGAAAAATATATACTTTACTCTAGATGTCTCTTTTTTTTGTTATGTTTTAAAGAACTGTAATACAAATTAAATTATAACACTTTGAATAAACGTCAAAGTTTTAAGTAAACAAATGAATAAGTTTTATTTGTTTACTTTCACAATTATTTAATCAGGTATTGAATATAGTTAATAAAATATATAATTATGGACACTTGGATACCTCAAAGATAAGTATTTTGATATAATATTACATAGCATATGGTGATAAATTTAATACAAAATTTAATTTATTTTCAGGTTAGAATTCCTATGGGAAACTATCAATATGTTACTGGAGTTGAAAATTGAATAAAAATGTTAAGTTACAATTATATAATATAAATGTTGCGTTAAATATACTGATTCTAATTTTTACAGGTAAACAACAAAAATCATATAATAAATCAGCCACTATTGGAATTACAAATTAGATAAGTACAAAATGATAATTACTTGCTAAAATGATTCTTTTCGTTTCCTTATTTTTATTTCCAGATCGTCGTGAACACTATTCTCACTGATCACAAACTTCTATTGCAATATTCCCCACGTGCAGCATAACAAGGTCTCATACATCTCACGCCACCAACTAACCTCACACTTTGAATTTTAAGTCGGTAGTTCTTGAGATGCTTAAACTTTGAATTAAAAAAATTACATTTAATGTTAGTCTTAATTTCAATTCCAAATTTGAATTTAAATAAATTCGATTCTATTTAAGTAAGTAAAGTTTTAGAAATTCTCGTGGAATTTGTTTCAGCCTTACCTATGAAGAATACCTATGATACAATTTTATATTCAGCCCAGATTCAAAATTACGATTAAATTGAAATTGATTCCAAGAACACTTAGAGTATTGTTGGATTCTCTTCTCAGTTCAACAATTCAATTACCACATCACAATGGGCACTTAGATAACATAATATATTAAATATTAGAATTTTGGAAAACATGTTTAATTTTGAATATATAACGAGACAATGCATTGGACAACATAATTTCTATTTTTTAAATTTAATTTATTGCGACACTTTTTATTTTGCTCAGGCGTGCTCAGACACTCTTTAACTCAATTAGACATTTTCTAAATAAAGCACCACACTACATATATTTTCCAAATAGAATTTGACGAAATTTTTAAATTAAAATAAAACACCTTACTGATATGAATATTAAGGATTTATTCGTGATATTGGGCTTTTATAAATAAAATTAATAAAATCCCCTTTCGACACTCCTTAAATTAATTCGGGTTTTTAAATAAAATACAGGAACACGTTTAGTACAGCATACCATTTGAAAACGCAATTTTTTAAAAAGCAGAATTAAGAGTAAACTACATTTTGGATTGATTCTGGGTTCAGAAAACCTTACTATTTGACAGCAAATACCTTATTCCGGTTCGAGTCTTTGGTTAAAAAACACTTATTTTGGTTTTTATATTTACTAAAATAAATTTGATTAGATAAATTAGATAAATTCTTAGATAGATAAGGACCATCTACATTTTGACATTTGGGTGTAAATATTGATTTTTAATCCAATGCCTGCTTTAATAATTTATATATTGTCTATAAAATATACTTTGTTTATAAATAATCAGAGCGCATGTTTATGAGGCAAACGAATTGATTTCTTCGTTTAATATGACCGCCACCGCCACCAAAATGTTTATGTTTATCCTAACACAATGCGACATAATGACCGAGAGGGATTATTGAAAATGGATAAAGGATCAAATGTGGATGTAATACCATTGAAAGACTAGTAATTTAGCTAAGCGCTAATAGTAAAACAAGATTAGGTAGTCCACCACAAATCTATTTGGGTTGACAGACTAGCGATTAGTTTCCTAGGCAGAGAAGTACAATACTATGATGGTTGTTAAACTCGCAAATCACCTTGTGGATTAATACCGTGCCACAATTCATAAACGAACGGCAATTCTTACCTCGATAACCAATTTGAGAAGATTAAAGTCGATCGCAATGGTAGAAAATGCAGCAGTTAAATTATCCAATGACTTGGAGTAAAAAATCAATCACCAAATGGCTGACAAATTTTATTTATTATAAGATAAATTACGTATAATAAAAATTGATGTTATCGCTTCCACGGTTGATGATAAAGAGAATGATTATATTTTATTTTAGCTTTAAGAAGTAGTTTACAATAGTTTTTAATTCATTTAATTCCCAATAGAGGGTTAAAGCTCATTAATAAGCTTTTAATCCATAAACATGAAACGTACTAATTATTCTAATTGAGCTCCGCAAATTACTACTATCTTCATAAATGTTAATCAATTACAGAATTGTCAAATGACATTTGTTTACAAATACAATAATATGGTAAAAATTTTTTATAATTAAATTTTATATAAATTAATGGATTAATTATGTATTTCAGGTTACAAGATTTAAAATGAATAATGAAATGAATAAGTATAATTACTAAAAAGTTAACATGATAAGTATTAAATATTTTATGATTAGAAATTAAAAGTTAATAAAAATGATAAATTTTACTGTATTTTAGGCGACAACAAATTCAAGTTCAAGGATAAGTATTTAAAAATTGTGTTGTTGTGATTAATTTGAATGATGTTTGTTTGTGTTTTGCAGATGAGAATTCATTATTATCAGGAAGAGTTCTTCTGCGATGCGATGGATGACTTCAACAATAATTATAATATGTTGTGTTGCAACAATGGTGATTCCCTGAAATATAGCTAGTAAATGACTGGACTCATTTTTGAATTCAATATTTCGAAGATATACATTAAAATTCACCATATTTTCTTTTTATAGACATAACCTCAAAATTTATTCAGCACAAATTGTTTAAAATGTCAGCAATGTTGAAAGAATTATTTCGCATTGTACCGCCATTTGTAGTCACTAATCCTCAAAAAAAAATGAGATTAGCTAATCTTCAACTTGACACACTACAGCTAATCTCGAAAAACTCACTACTGACGCTTAGCTAATCCCTAGTCTGCCAAGGGTATAAGTATACAATTAAATATTCAAACGTGAATGTATATCACCATACGGTACAATTTCATACCGAACATATTCCGATCAATTAACAAAACCACGCCAAAATCAATATCTTCACCACAGATATGAATATTGCCTATGCCCCAAATATATACGGTGCAATATATAGTATAAGCATATTGTAATAATGATGTTGATTATTGATAAGTTGGTGCATACAGGTAATGCTAATTACGAACACAAAATATTCCATGTTGAAATATGGTATTTTGGAAAATGGACATTTCCTTTCTACTTTTAATATTAAATCTCAGTTAAACAGAAATGAAAATTTAAATTCTGGAAAACGATGATTTAATTTCCTTATCCAGAATTTTGTGTTGAAATATTTTAAAAAAGTTGGAATTTACTGCTTTTCGAGTAGTTAGAAGAACATTTGCTAAACTCTTTTGAAATCAAAGCTTTCGTCATCAAAGGATAAAGATTTTAGTGTTTACTGGGTTCATTTATTTGTAATATACATTTTGCACTCCAAGTTTACCCCTTTTACAAATTAAAATAAGCATTTAGCCAAACAAATTCGACCTTTTACAGATCATGTTTTGATTAGAAAAGTTATATTTGATTGCATAACTTGGATTGTAATTGACAACAGATTAAATTTCTTTTGCTTAAGGTTAATTTGATTTGAAATAGGGATCAATTACTCATCAGCTTTGCTACTAAGCATCTTGCGAAGTATCATTTTGATTTTCATAGAAATCAAGAAGAAATTGTTGAACCGTTCATCTGAGAAAAATATCCAACCGCAATTGAAAACCATTTCTTGTTTTTGATCCTTTTTAAAATTTCTCGAAATTCTTGGAGTTTATAGTCTATTTTAAATGATTGTTCGATATTTACCAGATTATCCGATACTATTTGATGGTTCCATTCTTATTGGATATTGTTTTGTTGAGCTTAGCCCCAAGTTGCCTAGTAGCATTTTGCTTAGTAGTACTAGTACCATTAAGTTATATTTACACGAATTTTCGGAACTTTTCGAGATTTTCGTCGGTTTTTTAAATGTTTACAGGCTTTCTGAAATTATTCGTTAATATCCAGATTTTTCGGTATTATTGAAATTGTTCGAGATCAATAGAGATTCACATAATGTAGAGATTATTCGAATTTTTCTGGGTAATCGAGATTGCTCCGCGGTATATTCTAGGTTTCTTAAGTTTTTCGACATTTCTAGGACATATCTATTCTATTTCTTGTTCGAGATTATGTTAAGGATTTTCAAATTTATTCGAATTTTAAATGACAATGTAGCACTTAATAAGCAATATTTAATAAATTTTTCGAGATTATGCCAAAGTTTTGCTATTTCTCCGATTTTTTAGGTTATTTACGTTTTACATGGCAGTGATTAGCCCGTACAGGATTCCCTTTGATTTTACATACTTACGGATAATTCGATATTTGAGAACTTTCAAGGATATTCAAGATATGCACTTAGAAAATCCGGCTTTTTTTAGATTATTTCGAAATTTGTGAAGCTTCATCGATATATTTAGCTTCATCGATTATATATGTATATATTTTTATATATTTTCACTGAGTTGCAAGATGTTTTTTGTTTGGTTTGGGGCTATTGAAATGAATTACGTTTTGTTTCGTTTACTCTCGAAATCAGATACTTAGTTAATGCGAGGCTTGAAGCTGCGTACATGCTAAACTTTTCTGGTGAAAAAATGTACACCACGAAGTTAGCTGTATGAGTTGAATTATCTCCAACTAGAACAAAAAGTTCACCAGGGTAACCAATTTTAACTAAAAATTATACTATTTTGCTAACTTCGCGGTGTACATTTTTTCACCAGAATTGGAGCATGTACGTACCATGATAATAGGAAAATAAAAGTTCATCGGTACAACAAGTAGTTTTAGGGGCCCAAGGTAAATTTTTTTTTTTTTGGGGGAAATGGGTCCTGCTTGATGCTTGGTCATACACTCAAAATAAAGTTATATCATCTACAAATGCGACAATATTTCCTTTCAATTTGAGATTAGAAATTTAATTGCAATAAATTAGAAATAATAATGGTCTCAGTACAGATCAATGCTCACCGATACCAATATGAAATAGTTTAGCCAACAATAAAGTATAATTAACCATATCAAATGCTTTTGATATGTCAATAAAAAGTACAGATGTATTTAAATTATCGTTTGCATGGTGCAATGTCGTGAACATTTTTTTTTTATAAATCCCAACTGCCAACAATCAAGAACGCTAAACTTATTAAGAAATCAATTAATCTTGACTTAATTAATTTTTCACAATTTTTTGAAAAAGTACTGAAAAGAGTCATAGCCGCGATTCTTTTTTATAAAGAGTTTTAATAATATCAACTTTCAATTTATCAGAATACCATTTTTGTCATACCATCAATTCCGTAAAAGCTACTACATTTCAAATCATTAACGATAAACAACATTTCGGCTTTGCATTAGTACCTGAATGGATCATATTATTTCTTAATTTATTGCAAATAAATACATTTCATCGATTATTATTATTAAATACCGTATATTTGAAAAAAAAAAAATGATCTTAAAATATTTAGAATTTTGTACGGGTCAGTTTCAATGTTGTTGGTGCCGTTCTGAATTGACGGTATAAAATTTATGTTTTTTTAATTTTGGAATTAATTTTATTCAATTTTTTCTTCAACGATTAATTTTTCGGTTTCTTAGGTAATTTTTTTGATAAGCTATTACGACGATCTATTTTATTTAATAGACAATTGGTCATAGCATGGCTTAAGTTTGATTTTATTGACAATTTTAAAATTATTTAAAGTAAAAGTTAGCAGAAAAACCCCAATCACTACAAGGCAATGTCCCAGATAAATCAAAATGATTAATCTTAATTGGAAATATTGATTTGTATTTTCGATCCACTTTGACGGCCTTAACTAATTTCAAAGTTAACATAATTATATCGTGGTCTATCAAATGAAAATCTAAACTTTTGCTCAGGGTGAAATGTGTGTAAAGGTGGATTTATATTAGCCGTTCCTTTACGTTCCTATACACGAATTGACATAGACAAATATTGTTGAAAAATGTATAAATTGGCGATGTCTGACGGATCGTGTAAATTGATGATGCCTGACATGATATGTGTAGGAACTGAAAGGATAGGACAATATAAATCCACCTTTAAGTGTTTACGTAAATGCTGAACCAAGATACTAATTAGAAATAGGTTTAGTGACGCTATTCAGTAGAGAATTCAAGCCAAAGGAAGAACACAATAAATACTTAGACATCTTTAACCTAGAAATCTTTCAATAAATCAAAATTATTATCACCGAGTAAAATCTTATGTTTTGATATATCAGTCTATAAAAAAACATATAATTGTTTTAAAAATATTTCACACGAAAAATAATGAAACGTTTAAACTAAAATAAGGTAACATTAATGTTATCAAGGTGCTAACCATAATATTAGCAGAAGTCAAATTTAATGAGAAAACCTAATCGATCCGATCCACCCGATCTACAAAATTACAATTAGAAAATATTGTAATGTAAAACCTTCTAAATTGTAATCTCTAGCTATGGAATTCGAAACTCAAATTTCCGTTTAAAAAATAAGATCAAAATCCGTGTTTAACGCGTGTATTTATGTAAAAATGTAACAACAAAATTATAACAACAAGAGTGTCTGGAGGCTTGGATGATTCCAGGACATTTCCTCGCGTACATTTCGTCGCCGTTGCTGTGTGGTGCTTGGGTGTATATCTTGGCCGCTGAAATATACTTAACCCAAGCACAACGCAGCAACGGCGATAAAATATATGTGCAAGAAAATAACTAATGATTTACTAATGATGAAAGAGTTAAATTTTTATTAACACATAAATGATTATAAATAGCTACAAATATTTATAAAAAATATAAAACCTTGTTAATCTCCCAGCTAGATTCAAAATTAAAGTAAATGTACATAACAAAGAAGAGAGAAGTGTTCTCTCTATGGAACTAGTCAAAATAATATTCTTATCAAATTCTTGTCCGACCAACGTTCTATTTTATGATAACATACTCATAAAAGTGAACCACTATATTCCTAATCCTATGTATAGTAAGAATTCTTTGAACTAAGGTCATACACTAGCTAGATGCCGGACAAAGGAAGTATTCACCAAAGACGAACACCATAGATACAACTTAAAAAACAGATGTAAATTCTGTGGTGAGAGACATGGGACAAATCACAATTCTTGTATGGAAAAACAGACAAAGAAAAATTTCAGAATTTATAACAATTCGCAAAAGTTCGTTCAAAGAACCTAAGGCGAAAATTTTTGGCGTAAAACAACCGGTTCTCAACATGTGGGAATTTAAGAATTTACTTGAAATAGAACAAGATGAAAAACAATCAAAGAATGTGAAGAGAAACTGAGAATTTTAAATAATATTGTGAAAGAACATACTCAAAATATGAGATCTATGAGAGAAAACGTTAATATACTACAAATCAACATAAGAAGTTTATCTAATAATAAAAACCTAATAGAACAATGCATTAATAAAAATAACATTCATATTCTAATTGAAACATGGACTCATAATTCAACGCTAATATCATTTAACAACATGGACCTTATCACCGAGGATAGGAGCGATGGTTGAAATGGTGGACAGTCGGCTTTCTTATTAATAAAGAAATTTAATGGAAAAAATTAAATCAACCTCGACCTCAACAAAATCGAGTCGCTGGGGACATTAATGCTCATAAGTCATAACTTACTTTGAAAATTAAATCCTAAATACAACAGGCTCGGTAATGTGTTAGTGCATGTGAACTTAACACTGAAAATCTTACCTTCGTTAAACCAAGGTCAAAAAATTCAGTAAAAATATTCCTTATAAAAACCGCGTTATGTCACTTGTGTGAATCAGCTACTAAACATGATAAAGGTCATCACACTACTTCGACACCATATACAACTCTGTGTAGTAGAGAAGTAAACCATGGTAAAATACCGACCTACAAAAACTGTGGGATATCAAAACGGCCAAACAAGCGATCTACAATAGACGGAAAAATTTATATACGGTTCAATTACTAAACGCTACACGTAAACATAAACAAAGTACCTATTAAGAGAGAAAAAAATCACTTGGGCAAAATATCTTAACAGTATAAACAAAGACATCATTGTTCTGAATTGTAGAGTAAGCTCAATAGAATTAAAAATCATCCTCTTTTTGACTATTAATTTCAATATCTTAGAAATGGTCGGCAGAAGGCTAATTGGGCAGTAATTATTTTTATTAAATAAAGACCCTTTTTTCGGAATGGAAAGATTAGCAGGCGATTTGAAACTAACTATTAGGGAAGACGCCAGGGGAAAACCTGAGATTGAAAATTTGGAATAGAACCTTACAAATGTAATTTTTAATTTATTTATTTTTTTTACAGAAAAGTTTCTCAAACCATCGTCAGCAATGGAGTGTTTCACTTTAACCTCACAAATCGCGTTAAAAAATTCGGCACTATTTGTGGGGTAGAGATAAAAATTGTTAGAGTTTGTAAGGGAACTACCTTTTCATTCTAATTTACAGATTTAAATTCAAATGACATTTTTGATATAAAAACCAAAATCCAGAATATATTTTTTACAATAATATAACGATGTTTGAACCCACACTATTGATCATTCAAATACCGGCAAAATATTATTGCTTTGATAAGCATAATTTTAAGCATATTTTAACTAAATTGGGCAGCGTTATCTTAATGGTAGCTAACCTACGTATGTGGATGTTTACAAAAAAAACAAAAAATAAAACAATCAACAGATTAAGTCATGTACCAAATATTCATTCGAGTTTTGATATTATCATATAGTCATATGACAAAAATAAGAAATATTGTATTTGTGACAGATCAAAAATGTTAATTAGTTTTACATAATATTTTAAAAATTTTAATTACTGCAAATGGTGCCCCATTGGAAATACAACAATAATTGAAGGAATTTTCATTAAGTATTTCATATTTCTGACTTTTTTTTATTTTCAAATCAATTTGATTCTTTTGACATCAATAGTAATATTGTTTTTGTAAATAGAGTGAATATTTCCATATTTTCCAAATCGGAAAAGAAAACGATATTCATTAAATTTTTAGATAAATACCGTTATGGACGTACATGATGCACATTTATGTAAATGTGAGGACCAAAATCTACATACCCTAAAAAAATAAAACAGTTTTATAGAAATAAAATCAAAAGTATCTTTTATCCGTATCAGATCTAAATATTTATTTATCTCTACCGCAATGTTTATTTTCATGCCATGACTTTCCTCTTTAATTTTTGTAAAACAGAAAGATTTTGTTGTTGTTACATATCCGATATTATGTATTTAGTAATAATCATGTAGAATGTATTGTAGAAAAATTGTCATATTGAGATAAAAATAAAATCATAAAGCAATTTTTATAGATATGTGCATAGAGCATAGCTCCAATATATAGTGAAACATCAAAATAAATATTTCACATTATATTGAGAAAAAATAAACGATTTTTAAAATTCGACAAAAAATGTTGATAGTTTTTAATACTTTACTTATATAATAAAAAAAATAAAAAAAAACGTCGGAAAAATAGATACATTTCCATTTTCATCATCGTAATCATAACCAATGTACGACAAATATAATGTGTATTGGAATGAAAATTGTAAATAAGCTTAGTATTTTTCAAATATTATTATTTTGATAGAGTATGACACATTATGGTTTTAGGATATTTTTCTGTTGCATATTGTAAATGATTTATGATTTATATTTTACCACAAACCGAAAATTAAATTGAAACAAAAAAGATTAGGTTTTAAGAATGTCGAAAGGATATTAAATTGTAAATCGGTTTTGCTTAATTATAGAATCAAAAGTATTTCATTACTTGGTAATATTGGCGGTATCTATCTACATTCTAATATTGACATCGTTATTTGATTCAAGCATAATTGCTGCAAAGAAAAGTGAACTATTTTCCGTTGTACAACTAAACAGAGATGTAAGCAAGCGATGCCGCAAATCGTACAGTAGCATTTTTCTTGAAACTATAAACGCATTTTTGACTGCCGCTGAGCTTTACAAAAACACTGAGTTTTTTTTTAAACTCTCGCTGCATTGCAATAAACGCTGCGCCGTATGCTTGAGAATGGTTTACGTGTTATCCAATTTTTAAATCAAATGTACTGCCGCCCATTTGAATCAAAAACTATATAAAATTTCATAAAGACGTCTCGTGAACATTTATATTCCAAAAAATAAAACAACAACAACAAAAAGTGTAAAATACAGTAAACCCGTAATCACTTTACTTTCTTACCTCTTCCAATCAGACTCTCTGTTATTCATCTCCCACTACCATAAATTTGTTTTTGAGTTGCTTTGTTTTTGACTTTGCTTTTTTATAGAACTCAAAAAACAAATACAACAGAACAAAATTCGTATTTCTCACTACTTTTAGGCATCTCAACTCAAGCAGAGCGCTAGAGCGAAAGAGATGCCTTATATCCTCGCTGTTGATATCTGTTAACAAATAGAAATTCGAAAGGTAAGTTCTCTGGGTGGTCGGATTCCAAAGTTATTGATGCGTAAAGATTCCCTTCATAACACATTCACGTAAAAAACTAAAACAATAAAAGACATAGATTACTAGATACTTTCCAAAATGGTTGTGTTTGTATGTATATTGAAAGACGGTATTCTTGAGATGCCGGTAATGCGATTACATCCTATAATCGGTTTTCCTTATTTTTTATGTGTTTATTTTTTTGTCTACAATTTGTATGTGTGAGTAGTACATACTTACAAAATGTGCGCTTGTTTACAACAAATAAATAAAATCATTACGCTAGATAGAGAATAAACGCTTCTTGGATAGTTTCCTTATTACTTTATGTTATTGGTTTTGGATTTTTAACCTTTATTTAACCTTTAACATGAATCAAAAAACAACATATTTCGGCTGGGTATGTAAAATTGTACATTCATATGTTTTATATGAAAATTAAGCTACTAAAATGGGTTTTCATTGCGCTAAGGGTTATTTGTTGTCCCAAACCAGGAATATACGTTTTATTATGAAACTTACTAAATGTGGCATTCTAAATTGACTTTTAAAGTTCTGGAAAATGGCTAAGTAGGATAGAACATGGTGATTTCTTAACCGACTATAATGAAATTTGATATGTTCAATGAAAATGGGATTATATAATGATTTTTAGGTGATGTTCCGTAAGTGTTCTGGAAGTTCTGGATCGTGACCAATGAAGGAATTCGGTTATTTTTTAACCAATTATGATGAGATTCGACATGTACGATCTAAATGAAATCGTAAAATTATTTTTAGTTGAAGTTCTGAAATATGGCCAAGTAGGATGGAACTAGCCCATATTTTTATAAGATGTTCTGGAATATAGCCTATTTGGGTGGATATCGGTTATTTCTCAACGGATTATGGTGAAATTCGACATGTACGATGGAAATGGGATTTTAAAATGATATTTCGAAGTAGCTCTAGAATATGGCCAATTAGAAACGAACTCAATTAATTCTCAACCGATTTTGGCGAAATTCGACTTATGCGATGGAAATGGGATTCTAAAATGATATGTTGGCGAAGTTCTGAAATATGGCTTATTAGGGAGGAATTCGGTTAGTTTTAAACCTATTATGGTGAAATTCGACATTTACGATGGAAATGGGTTTCTAATTGATGTGTAAAACAAGTTCTCCAATAAGGCCAATTGGAAAGGAACTCGGTTATTTAAATTAAATCATATGATATCATAAAATAATTGTTAGATGAAGGTCTGAGATATGGCAAATTAAGATGGAACAATTAATCCTTTGCTATAATCTTTGGGCAATTTTTTTCGAGTATGATTGCTGTTAGAGCGGCAAAATCGGCTCGTGTTTAAGCTGTATCCGGCTGGGTAGGTACATTTATCTTTTATGTTCTAAAATTGCGACAAGTTTGTTTCTATAAAAGCAGAATAATTGATTCTCGTCATATCTCTACTCTAATAAATTTAAATTAAAAACAAGCTGTATGTGCTAAGCAAAGTGTTTCTAAAGGCCACATGTATTTATTGCAATGAAGCTGCCTAAATGTTTCCTTTCCGCCTGTACTAAAATGCATTAGATTTTTAACTTTAACTTTAATTAATTATGTAAGTACAATAATTTTAAAACATTCTGTTTTGAGCTACTTATATCTCATTCACAATAGAGTGTGCAAAAGGTGGCCAATATTTTATATAGAAATAATCTGCAAATAGCATCACAAATTGCTGTTTAGTGCTTCCTTTGAAAACCTTCACTCTTCTGTATACTTCTGTTAAGGCGTTTTTGGCATTAAAACCAATGATTTAATTAAAAAATATGATTATTTATTTTAAAAATAATTTTTTGTACTAAAAAATAAAAAGAAACACAACAAGAACAACCTGACTCGAAAGTCGAAGCCACTTTTTTCTAATAAAATGAAATTAAGCATAGTAAACCACACAGTTAAAAAAATATTCCTTATAGGTCCAATGGAAGGTTGTATTACAAAATAATGCAAAGCTTGCTTTAATAAAGATTTTGATACAGTTTGCATTAATTTGTAATACAGCAATTACATTAACCGTGCGATTCTGACGTACAGTCATAGAGGTCTTAACTAAGAGATTTCTATTAGTTAAGAGATTTCTCTTACTTAAGACTATTTTGCGATTCTGTACGTTCTCTTAGTTATGAGATTCTCTTAAAAAATCTCTTAGCTAAGACATACGAAATAGGTGGTCATGAGCATCACAAGTTTGACGTTTCTGGTAGTGTCGTTGTATAGCGAAATATTTTTGAAAAATAAATAATTTAATAATTATTTATCTGAATAAATAAATAATCCGGTAAGTTCCACTATTTTACAATAATATTTAATTAATAAATTACGTACATATTTACTTATTTATATAATATAAAATAAAACATTTTGTTGTTTATAATTTTCTTTCTAAAATTTGATTTTTTGTTTGCAAAATATTTTATTTTTAAGATAAATCAAATTACAATATGTATTATTGCTTAAAATAAATATATAACGCTATCTAGTTGATAACAATATATTTTGAATTTCTAGTGAATTTTTTACATATGGATTTGTTGTTACAACTATTAACGCTTTTACTAAGCGAGGAAGAGAGGTGGGTTTGTTTTTGCTTAGCTTGTTTATCAACAAGCATTTATTAACAATGTATATTAATTTTCAGGGTAAGTCGAAGACAACATCTCCGTTATTTACGGGATTCAACAAATCCTTTTGATGTTGACGAAAATATTTTTAAAGAATTTTTTCGACTTCCAAAGGCATTAGCAGTCGGATTAATCGACGAATTGGTGCAGCATAACACAGAGCCTTCAGATATTCCATTTGCGTTGCGGGTTAGTATTATTTCCGATATATTAAATCCGCAGAATAATGTATTCATAATTTAATGTTTTAGGTGTTGTCAACTTTACATTTCCTGGGGCATGGTTCCTACCAAAGAAGTATCGCTTCGAATTACCTCCTTCCGATGAGTCAGTCGAGTATTTCCCGGAATATAAATTATATATGTCAACTAATGGTGTCAAAGATGTCAACACGAGTTAAATTTTGCGTAGACCAGGAAGAAAAAAATGCAATTAAAGAAGGGTAAAATAAATTATAATAAAATGTACATATAATTTATCTATAGCATTATCATGTTATTATTACAGATTTTACACCAAGTTCGGCATTAAAGATGTGATTGGTGCTATTGATTGCACGCACATCGGTATTGTAGCCACGCCGATACATGATCCTATTCGACCAGCTAGACTCTACATGAACAGAAAAGGGTACTACAGCATCAATGTGGAAGTGGTAATATAAACACACAAGAGTATAAAATTACTTTAATTAATGATATATTTTATCTCTTTTTTAGATTGTGGATTCAAATCTTAAATTTCTTTCGGCTAACGCCAAATATCACGGCAGCGTCCATGATTCAGCAATTTGGCAAACAACACCGGCAAGAATCCATCTAATAAGACAACACAATACCCGCAGATACAATTGGTTGATTGGAGATTGTGGTTATCCTTTGGAGCCCTGGCTGCTAACACCATTCCCTCAACCAGCCAGCAGACAAGAAGAAAAATTTAATGCTATCCAAATTAAGGCAAGAAACACAGCTGAACGAGCATTTGGTGTTGTTAAAAACAGATTTAGGTGCATGAACAAATGTCGAACACTACATTACTCACCGGAAATGCCGCATCAATAATTTATAGTTGCATTATTTTACATAACATGCTTCTTGATTACGGTGTCAATGAAGAGTTCGAAGATGAAATAATTTATGAAGAGGAAGATAGTGAAGTCGAACATAGTTCAGGTAACAATTATCTGTCAGAGGGTCGAAGAATGCGAAGCGAATACACCAACACATTATAATTTATATAATTTTTGTTAATAAAAAATTAATTATATTTTATAACAAAATATTTATTATCTTTTATTATATATTATCATTATTATCACATTATTCATTATAAATTCATTATTCACAACAAACAGCTAAATTCAATTTATTTCTGTCTTATTTTATGAGTGCGTATTTTGTTCATTCCTATTTTTTTTTCAAATTGTTTGGCCAGGATGTACATGTTTTCTGCCATCCTAGTAATGGCATCCGCGTTTTGTTTGTTTATTGCCAGACGTCGTTCCGCCATTAATGTATCCTCCTTAGCACGATTTTCCGCCAGTTTTCCAATTTTGTCAATGCAATCGGAAATGGCGGATGAAAACGTATTGGAATACTGCCGTTTTCGGGATGAAGGTGCAGCGGTCTGGGGTGTTACGTTGGAAGATGGTCCTGGCATCGGGATGACCACTGCTGATTCTATCGAGGGGTTGTCCACAGATACGCCAGATTCGACTACATAATTTGTCTCACTCGTTGGATTTGTGCTCTAAAAGAAATCCTGATAAATTCTTAATTAATATTAAAAATATTGCCGTCTTACTTTGAGAATTTTACAACAACAATGCCGGGTATTTTCATTCCGGAATGAATAGTTTCAAACCAAGCTTTTGCTGGTATAGAATTATAACAATAACTATTCCAGTGACCAAAGTAAGACGGCATATATGTCTTACTTCAAAGCCAATAATAGGTATCGCGTCATCTCCCCGAACTGAGACTATACCAAATAAATTTAGAGCTCTTTCTTCAAAAGCTGACAAGGAAGTCTTTGTTGTTTCACCGCCCCCTGTTACTAAAATCTCTTCCGTGATTTTGCGAGCCCGTGATTTTAGTTGGTATTTCCAGTGAGTAAGCGACTAAAAAACAGTAAAATATGTCAAATACACATTTTTTAACAAAATAGCTTACCGTTTTCCAATCTTTCCCATTTTTTAGTGGCCCTTTTAGAAGATTTAATTTGGTAGCCAACTCTTCCCATTTTTGATCCAAGTAAAGGGTATTTTCTGGAGTATTTTTCCCCGCTTTAAATTGTGGGTTTTCCTCCAGAAAAAATAAATATGCTTCCAGTTGCTCCATCGTTGTTCGTTGACATCGTTTTTGGCGTATTTTTTCCATCTAAATTACAAATATAATTATCAAAAAATATTTTAATACAAATCAAATTACTTACTTTCGAAATAAAAATCACAACTTTATCAAGGAAAAATCTAAAAATACAATTTGACAGGTCTCCAAATTGCTTACCAAATATTTGGAGAGTTTTTAAGAGATATTTTAAGACACCAACCAACAGAATACCAATTAAGAGACTCTCTTAAAAAAAATCTCTTACCAAATTTTCTCTTAGCTGTGATACTCTTAACAGTCTTAACGTCAGAATCGCACGGTAAATTTTAGTGCAACATTAGAATGTTTACATGCTTTAGCAAGTTGTAAAAGAACCGTCAATCAGCTGCATAAAAATTTATCAAAGACTGCATTAATAAAATATTCTACAGATATTAAATTTTCAAGCGACTTGGATTAAAAGTCCCGTAAGTTTAGCCATTTTTTTTTCTGGGGTTGGTCATTTGGTCTTTGTTTTTGGTGCCTTGAGGGTCGAAATCTCAGATAGCAGTTTACTTAAACCAAACATTCATCTTTCCATTAACGGCCTAGTTTACCTTATGGTCGCCTAAGGTAATAAATTATAAATTAAGAACTGAAAAGTTTACCTTAACGTAATAGACATTTTCGAATTTTAAAAACCCAAATATATTTTTTTGCCATTTAGCCGGTTTGATTTAGCGAATTTTATATCAGTAAAGCAAAACACGTGTATGAATTTATTGTTCATCTGTACATTTAAGTACGCTTGCTTTGAGTTTTATTAAAAATAACTTTTAAAACAAATGCTGCTTTAGAAATCTTTATAATTGCGTTAAAATTCATTTTAATGCAACCATTATTTTACAGTACATGAGTCCTAATGCAAGGCTTTCATTAAAAATTCAAGTTATTTTTCGTTATTTTATTTTAAATTTATTTTCTTTTTGTATATGATTATATGAAGGTACAATTGTACCATTTTTTATAAGAGAAACTTGTTTTTTTAAAATTAAGTTCTAATAATCTACTTCAAAATTATAGAGATATGACGGGAATCGATCATTCTAATTTTAGATAAACAAAGTTGTCGCAATTTTAAAACACAACAGGTACAATGTACCTGACCAGCCGGATACAACTTAAACACAGTCGATCTTATCGCTCTGACAGCAATCATACTCAAAAAGCATTAACCAAATTGAACTTCGTCCCGTAGATCATCTTGGTTGTTTGACCCTAATGGGTCATATTCCATAACTTCATCTAACAATCATTTTAGGATGCCGATTCCATCGTGCATGTCGAATTTCATCAAAAGGGTTTAAGAAAAACCCAAATTCCATCCCACTTGGCCGTATTCCTTAACTTCATCTAAAAATCATTTTAAGATCCCATTTCTACCTCACATGTCGAATTTCATCATACACATACTCGGTTAAGAAATAACCGAGTTCCTTCCTAATTTGCAATATTCCGGAGCTTGTTGAATCCGCTTTCCATCGTATATTCCGAATTCCGCCATAGTCTGTTGAGAACTAATCGGGTTCCTTCCTAAGTTGCAATATTCCAGAACATCATCAAACAATCGTTTTAGAATCCCGCTTCCATGGTATATGTCGAATTTCACCGTAATCGGTTGAGAAATAACCGAGTTTCTTCCTAATAAGGCATATTTCAGAACTTCTCCTAAATATCATTTTAGAATCCCATTTTCATCTTAAATGTCAAATTTCATAATACTACGTTAAGAAATAACCAAGTTCCTTCCTGATTGGCCATATTACAGAACTTTCACCAAAATCGTTTGAGAACTAACTGAGCTCCTTCCTAATTGGACATATTCCAGAGGTCTTTCGAAATATCATTTTATTATATGTATATGGCATACCATATTCCAAAACTTCACCTAACAATCATTTAAGAATTTCACTTCCATAGTACATGTCGAATTTCATCATGATCGTTTAAGAAATAACCAAAGTTTCATCCTATGTGGCAAAATTTCAGAATCTCATCTAAAAATCAGTTTAGAATCTCACGTTTAATCATACTGGGAAAAACACACAGCAATCCATTCAAATGGATCCATTCAGTATACATTCAAATGTATATTCCTGGCTTTCGACAATAAATAACGCAATGAATATCCATTGTCAGTTTCATAAATTCGCTTTATTTTCATATAAACATATTGTGACGGTGACATCTAGTGTATATTAGAATAAGTAAAACTAATAGCTCAATGTTTTACTGTACTAAATAGAATTTTCCATGATAAAAATTGTTACGTAATGTTTCTACGCTATTCCAACTGGAAAAGTCGTGAACTTTCGAGAAGCTTGGTTTGTGTATATAAAAAGGCGAACAAGATCGAATTGGATTATTAGTATTTGGAACGCGATAGTGTAAACTTGTAAGATTATGAGTAATATTTGGTAAGCGATAGAGTAAAGATTAAAAAGGAATTAAAAAGTGAATTAAAAAGTGTTTTTGTGGAAATAAAAATTATACGTGAACAGTAAAATTTAAGAACTTACTTAATGTTTCCGAAACCAACCATCAATTTTTGTTAAACCAAGATTATATGGTTTCATGTTATATAAAGCTACATTCAGAAATCGATTACGGTCCACTCATCAACCGTAATGCTAAATTTAAGGTTTTTTCGCATCATATCACTAAATATTGTTTCACTTCTTCTTTATTTCTTCGTAAAATTTCATAATAGATTCTTTGATAGTTATCTCACTTTTGGTCATTTGATATTTTTTTGATAAAACGTATCCTCGAACAGTTCGAACATTTAGCTAAAATTTCATTTCGCGTTTTAAATATTTCATCAAATTGCCTTGATTCCATGCTTTTTTCTGGGCTGAAACAGCTGTACCATTATTTTGTGACGTTGAATTTAAAGCGGCGTCTCGTTTTAGAAGATTTACAAATAGTAATGTCGTGTGTCTTAATGTGTGAAATGATTTATCATGCCTTTTGTATTTCCCTCTTTTGAAGATATTGCGGTCCCACATTTATCACATGAAGCATTCTCATGCCCTACATTTTTTTTTTTAAACATTCCCAAACCGATTTACTCGACATTGTTTTATTTTTTAGGCATGAGATAGCAGAGACGCAACCACTTCAATAACAACGACAAGTTACACTTGCTACAGTTAGTACAAGTTTAGATGACCGAATGGGAACATGATGATGGAACGAAATCTCGCCCTCCCCCCCCCCCCCCAGACAAGCGCCGATGGAAAAAATAGTAAAGAAAAAATAATAATAATTGTTTGCAGCTTTTCAGAAAAAACTTGCGGCACCAAGAATGAAGTTTAATCCTAATTTCAGAAACAAAGCTATAACCAAACCAACTCTCTAAGAACAACAAGCTGTAAAAATCATATAATTTAATATTTGTGTTGTAACTAACTATCAACTACTTAGGTATCTGGAACCGGGTTGATTTCTTTGTTACTAACACACCTTTCCTTTCCCGCAATGTTGTTATTCATAAAAGGGTGTTCGGGTGGACCCGGTGCATCCGGGAAACTTGCCTTAAATAAATCATTAAAAATAATTATTTTAATGTTAATCTGCAATTGAAATGAAATTTCAAGTGAATTGTGTGGGGGTGATTGATAAATCGTGGGGTTCAACATTCAGTGAAAAAAAAATTCATTACGTAAGTGGTTGATTGATTTCAGCAAAAAGAATGCGATTTGAAAACGAGATAGTAGATAGGGAAGAATTGATACATGTCAAAATAGGTAATGACGTTTATTATTATCTTAATTCTGCATATTCAAATTAAATATGTATCAAATTGATTTCTAAAAATGAAGATCTTCATACAGCTTTCTGTACTGAATGCATATCACGCTCGATTGCACATCTATTTCACGCAGTATTGGTATTATATTTTATTTTACATGTAATTGATTGGAAAGAGAAAACGTTGCAAGGCATTGCCCCTTCCCTACACTTTTTTTTGTTTTCCATTCTTATCAAGAAATTAATCCTAATCCAACCAACATATTTTTGTTATGACAGAATCAAACAATTTGCTAAATCTTTGCAAAGAATGCCAACTATGTATGTTGTATGGAATGTATAGAAATGTTTCAAAATTAAATAGATACAAGTTTATAACTAAATTAACATTATTTTGATAATCGATGCATTTATCAAATGAGCCAAGGCGGCACACCTTTTTAAACTAAAATCCCACTGCCGTTAATTCTAAGTGTAGCTCCTTTTAACAACTACACCATCATTTGAGCGTGAGTAGCTGCGAATAGATACAAGTACATGTGAATAATTTGCTCACCCAATGGAACACGCTTATTGAGTGATTGACATAGTTACCTTAGTGTAAATGTTTCGACAGAAAACTTCGTTGTTATTTTTACAATGCACCTCATACGCATGGATAGCATACATACAGACAAAATATGTTTATCGACGTAAACACCCCTATTATGATTCAAGAGTCGATCGACAATCGACACGACTCTGTATTGCCTTTTCGTTTTCTCATTTGATAAAAACAATACGAAAAAGGAAAAGGCAACACAGAGTCGTGTCGATTGTCGATCGAGTCGACAATCATAATAGGGGTGATTATTTATAATATTATACGTCTATTATAAATAGGTTTGAGGAATTCTAGGATTGAGCATGACCATCTGAACAAGTAAAATGTGATTCGTGATCATTAAGCCAAATGTTGGCGAACTGCGTATCAAAATTTGTGGTGATTACCCAGATCCCTAACTCGAAAATATTACAAAATGCCAAAATGGCGGCTCATGCCAAATACATCTATAGTATAAAATATTATTTATAGATGCATATTTTTAAATTCGAAAACATTCTAATAAATTATGAATATAATCGGAAATCACGTCCTTGATGAACCCTCTTCGTTCTTGCGATTCTCAACCATAAACTTGTTAAAGTGGGAAAGTTAAAGTCCAAAAAGTGGAAATACATATCCAAACGAAATATCGACAGAACCACACCAAAAAATATTTCCCTTTGTAAAAATTAAAACGAGATTTGCGGTTGAGTTTCAGAGCTTTCTAAAGTATAGAGCCATAATCATAATGACTTAATTTTTAGAAGCTTTTTTAGTAGCATAAGTTTTCACTGATATCCATAGGAATCCATAGTAGAAATGATGTTTTTTAGCTTCAAGTTTTTCAATGAAAGAAACAAAAATGTATTTTTCTTTGAAAAATACAACAAAGTTGGCTCTGACTGATTAAAATAATACTTGGTAAATATATCTTTAGTTTTACTAGTGTACGTCAGATGTCTAAGATGTGTACAGCAAAATACCAAAAAAATTATTTAATCTTAAAATTATCATACGTTCCTACAATTTGTGAATTTGTTTTGCTTTTCCTACAATTTTTGAACTTGAAATTATCCAGTGATATCGACTTAATGACCATACGAATATAAGTAAGCCTTTATTTCAATTTGACCAGAATGCTGTTGTTATGAATTTTTTTTTATATTTTGGTATAAACAAATCAATTATTACAGAAAATGAAAACGATTTACGTATTCATATATGTTGAAATTCAAACATTTATGAAAGTATTTCAGAAATCATAATTAAGAATCTGTAAAGTTTTGATTTCAAAATTTGTCTTAGGGAAAAAGTTATTTCCCAATGTTATGTCTGTTTTACAGTGAAAAGTTTGGTTTTTCCTCGTTCATATTTCCCTTATAAAAGCTTCGTTTTTTAGACTATGGCTTGTATAATCAGAGCCTACTGTATAAATAAGAGCCTCCAGGGGGTCGATTCTGTTTCCGTGAAAAAAATGAAATGAAAAAATAGTTCTGTGTAAACCAAGCTCCAATTTGAATTAATTTTTTATAGTTTGCGCCTACTCCGAAATTTAAATATATAAATTTTATAACGAAGGAACAGTAAACGACAAATAATTGTTCGTTTACACAAGACACTTGTTTATCGACATTTGTATTAAGAGCCTAATATTTATAGCTGCAGTAATTTTTGTGTGGCAATAAGTGACTAACGTATGTGCGTTGTGCGTATGTGTATCTTTACTTTTTTTTAATAAAGTATACACTACTTTAGTTGTAACATTTAAATGGCGGTCATCTATTTGTGGAATTTGTAATTTGATATTTTACACAGAAGTTTTGTACATCCATACTTGCAAAATTCGATTTTTAAAGTTCGAACTAAGACAAAGTTCAAGAGAGTTTGAAATACACAATATTGAAATGTTTATAAAATAATTCTGATAGAAAAATAAAGATAAGTTATGTCGAAATTTGAAATCTTAAAAAGCCCAAAGAATTACTAATTTCACCAATAACCTGTATTTGTCAATTTTTATGAAAATGGGATAGTAAGGATTTCATAAAATTTAAAATGTTCCATATAGAGTCACAAGTTGAAAGTATTTTTGAGTTTACGAATTTTTTTTATTTTGAAATGTCTAGAATCTGAAGAATATTCAAATACCGATCATAGTCTAAGCGTGTGAAGCGCTATTGTGAAAGCATTAAAACTCTTAAATTTTATTTACTACACCGAAATTCGAATTTTTAAGTGGAGGTGTTTCGAAAAACTATTTGTAATCTAACATAATTTTGAAACCCTAGATTCAATAGGATATTCTAAATTTACAGATTTTTAAAATAGGAGTAGAAATCAGGTGCTTGAATTTAGAATTAAAGAAGCTTAGGGAATTATAAAATTTTAAAATTAAGGCTTAAAAGGACTTTTTTGGAAATCTAGGAATTAAATCGATTTTTAGAATTCAAGAAATTTTAACCTAAAACGACTGTACATCAATGTAAATTAAAAAATTTGAAAAATATACATTTGAAATAGTTTAGGTTTTTGGAAAATGAACAAAAGCTCTTTCTATTTCTCAATACCTTTATAAACTATGAAAACTACCAAGTTTGCTTGAAGTACGATCAGTTGATGGCGGTCAACCACAACCCTTTGAGATTTTGGACAAAACTTTCGGTATATCGGTAAATCGGTACATTAATAGACACATTTAAATGATTTTCTCACCACCAAAATGGTCAATGAAAAAATTCTTTTCATATGAGAATATTTTGACGAAAATAATCAAGTATTCATTAAAAACACTTTGGAATTATGTTTTTTTCCACTGAGAAATGTTTTCATTTAATTTTTCATGGAAACAGAATCGGCTCACGGTATAACTTATAACTTTGTTTTTTTGCATTCAAAAAATAAAAATGATTGACTAGATGTAAATGAAAAGATTTTTTTTCATTGAATTTTTTGTACATACATTTTTTATCTTTTTTAGAAACTATATGGGAAAACGATTATTTTCTTAGTTATTTATTTTTTATAAGAAAATGTTTATGAAACATGTAATTTTATTTGATTGAAAAATCGAGTCATGCAAATGTTTATTTCTTAGTAAAAATCGTCTTCAAAAATAAGGTATTTTTGAACTTTAAAATGTTGTTGTTTTTGTAATGTTCGTCATAAAGTCATTACTCGAAATTTATAAACAATCAAATAATCATCTCTATCATTGCCTCCATTTAAATTTTTCTATTGTTATTTTGAATTTGCAAAGCATGCTAGATTGTTTTGATTTTTTGTTTTCCTCACGCTCATTGGATTGGTTTCATTTTTTCTGTTTGGCTCTTTTTGATTTATTTTAATTTCGATTGTTGAGCGGAGACTTGTTGTCTTTTTTCTTATCATTGGTTTTACATATTGTTATTGTTGTAGAATGTTTTTTAATTTAATTTCTCTTATTTTCTTTTGATTATTGGTGGAAAATAGGGGAAATTTGTAAATCTGTGTTTTAAATAAGTAAGACATTGAGTTGTTTCTTAGCGATTTCAGAAAAAATTATATAACTTGGTTTAACTTTTATTCATGTTTTATCGGTTTTACTATGAACAGTTTGGTTTTTTCCTCGTTTCTAATTCCCTTATAAAAGCTTCGTTTTTTAGATTCTTTGCATAATCAAGGTTGCTTTGGTACTATTCGTTTAAAACGCCTAAAAATTATTAACGGAGGAAGACAGTAGTTATATATCACTACACTGTTATATTTAAATATAGTTTCACAAACTTAAATTATAAACAAAATATGATTGCCATTTTTAATTGTATGTAAAATAATTTTAAAATGATCGTAAATAATAACTAGGTCAAATTTCCCGAAGCCTTTAATTTCTTAATGTGATTTAATTAATGTCACAGTCGCACAACCTAATAGCCATAAACCTAATAAATTTAATATGTCTTTTTTATTATTGAGGAATTTACAATTATTATTTTGTTTTATATAAAAATGGGTGTTCAATGAAATTGGCGTCATTATCAAGCAAATTTTTCTTAAGGTTGGTTTGAGGCTGCAACAATGTTCATTGTAGGGTTCCCAACTAAAGGGAAGAACCATACAAAAATATTATTTAATATCTCTCCATTGTAGCCTTTCAATTGTTGTCTTTCCCTTTAGTTGGGAACCAAGCCGCTTTAGTCGTGAAGTAGAGACCCAAGAACTCGCCCCAAGAAACTTTTATAGGTTTCGTACATCGTACATAGATTTAATTGAGAACCCAAAATCTATCTTTAAATTGTATCTTTATAATATTATAATACATTATTATTATCGTAAAGGTAAAGGCGCAGATATATACAATTCTTTTATTATAATACATATACGAAACACAATCTCACAAAATTTTTATGTTATTTTACGACATTAGTCGTAAAAACTGAAAATAAAAGTTCTTTTTTTTTATTATATACGAGTATTTTTCTCATTTCATATTATAACAAGCAACAATTCTTCTCGTCTATAAAGTGATTTAAAATTAAAAAAAAGCGCAAAAACTATATACGAGTATGTATAATATAATAAAATAATGCTTTTATCCAAAACGACGATATACATATAGACAAATAAAAATTGAGGCGCGAATATGTGCAATCACTATAAGTACGTACGTATATAAATACATATACACTTATGAGTAGTACAAAATTATTATGAGAGGGTGTATAAAATCCAAAGACAGAGTCATCGAAGAACTTACAAAAAAAAAAAAAAAAAATAAAATTCCGACTTAATTGTGCTGTTCCAATAAAAATATAAATATGAAACCGCTAAAATTATCATCGATTGCTTATAATAAAAAATTGTTAATCTATTAATAAGCCGACAATATTTGTATGCTACTCAAAACAAATGAATAAAAACATTACCAGGACGTGCGATCATCACTAATCCGCACACATATTTCTCTATAGTGAATCCAATTGATAACAACTCACCGATTTTAGAATATTAAATTGATAAGTACTCTAAAAAATTATTTAATCCCATTGCCGACTTTAAAAATATAAAGTAGTTTATTGGCAACATAAAACATTTTATTACAATACATAAAAAGTAGTATTTTAATTTTAAAATAAGCCGTTGACAAGAAGAGTCTTCTCGAAAATCTATTGCTTTATGTACTTTGATTAAGAAAATTTTAAGAGTTTATTAATATTGGTTTGCTGTTTAACAAATGCTTAAAGAATTTTTGTTGTTAAAAATGTACCGCCCTCTATATCCTCCATAAAAAGTTCATGTTTATTAATTGGGTCTTTTACTTTAGTTATTATATGTTCTACCACGCAGCGTGTTAATTATCAAATGTCGCGATCGTTTGGAAATAATCAAGTTATCGTGATTTTAATTTTGTGCTTTAATTATTTCTGTGTAATAATGCTATAAATTTAATAAAAACACATTCTTTTTTTATGACATCGACCCATAATATACTAGTTATTACGAGTATATCGTTGTAGCGACCTTAACAGTTATCTGGCGCATTCTAATCTCGCAACATGTTGGCTTTGTTGCCAAGGAATTTCCGACACATCGGATATATTCTAAAAACAACATATTTACTTAACCCATAGCGTATCTTTGCAATTTTAGGTTATACGGGTAATCTTAGTAGTTTTGTAGTTAAATAGAAAGTGATGTTTTCCACTAATTGTAAGATTTTTGGTTTAAACTAAGGCAGAAAAGGATGCTTTGCTTGAAATCGTGATGAAATAATATTTAAGATGATTGCTAAATTGCACTTCGATTAAAAAAATTGTTCCATGAGATATCATTGCTTGTCTTGGGAACGATTGATTTTGATGAGTGATTTGTTTTTATAGTCTATGACTATCAGCGATGTATATATACATGGATAGGGGATTGCTCAAAAATCACATTGATTACGTCAAAAAAAAAAATGGAGCAAGCTTTATTTTATAGAACTATTACTCTTTTATATACCCCTCTTTATCAAAGAAAGTATTTCCGAATAAGTGCCTTACTTGTAGAAATTTCATTTCGAAATTTTAGTAGTTAAACATTGCGCTACCGTTTTCGTTCACTAATTTAAGAATTAATAACCATTTCTTTAAATTTCAAACACATCCCTGAAAAATAAACAACAAGCAAAAAATTCGAGTAAAACGTCAAAAACCTAGCATAAACAAAGATTTAAGTGAATTCTTAACTTCTTCTGTTGAATTTTTAACTTCTGCTGTATAGTAATTTTTGAGATCCAATAATACACACGGTCCAGTTTGGAGCAGGAACGTGGCTCTATTTCACAAAATTATAATTAAATTTTGAAGTATACATTTTATCGTTGGTTTACTTTCTTTTAGACAATTTTTCTCAATCACTTTTGCCTTCGTGGAATCAAATCATTTTGTTCATTAAATAGCCAACTAGTCATCATTAGTATCACAGGTTTTCATTTATGAATCAATTTTCAAAAAAATTGAAACCCAAAATTGCTGACCCGAATGGTTTTTACTGGTTCTTAAGAAGGAAGATAACACGAATCATAAAGATTAAAATAACATTATTTGAAACGAAGTCGTGATTGAGAAATTTTAATTTGATGTTCAGAAGCTCATCAAAATTGAATAAAATCATCTAATTCTGCATCTAAAAAAAAAAAATTAAAAAACCGCGGCCAGAGTTCTGGCCGGCAACCGGCTGTCCAAATTCGGTTATTAAAATTGCTCAAACTTTGAAACATAAAATTATAAATTTAGTTATTATTCCCTTGTTTCTATACCCGGCTAACCGGGTAGCCATTATGATTTAAAACGTCTGTAAATTTTGTAATTTTGAAGTTAAACCATCCTAGTTACATGCCATTCTAGATTTGTAGGTTTTGTAATGAGTTTTGAACAAAAGCTAGATATATGGTATATTTTAAACAAACTGAATTATTACTTATTTTAAAGTTTTACCCTTTTAGACTATACCCGGCTACCCGGGTAGCCAAAACAAAATTTAATTGAAAATCGAATTGTCAATGCATAAATGAAATAGTATAGTAAAAATAATATATTTCATCACAGATTATCAATTCATTTGGTTGTGCCGAATTGTGCTCTGATTGTCGATGTATAGTATTGGTGGACACTGTTGAACGCAGCCGACATTACGTCAAGAATTTAGCTTCGGTAGTGGAAGGGGCCACTGTCTTCTACAGACGACTCTTCCATGTGATAATGCTCTCGCCCAGAACAAATGCATAGCCGGTTGTTGACTTTAGCGTGTCAACATCGTGTACATATTCAGCATCGGAATATCTTCTCAATGTTGTCGACGATCCAGAATACTCGATTCCTCTTCTGGCCGTTTTATTCAAATATCGAAGAATGCGCTTGACGGCTGAAACACGGGGTTCTTTTGGACTGTCCAAATGTTTGCTTACTTCAACCACTGCACATGAAATGTCTGGTTTGGTCACGATAGCGGCAAACATAAGCGATCCAATCGCTTGCCGATACGGGAAATCGACGCTGCCCTCTTCGCACAATTTGGTCAATATGACACTGTTGGCGGCTGGATGCGAAATGTGTTTCTGATTGATAAAAGTCGTCTTCTTCTTTGTGTTTCGATATATCTCCATGCCGACATAATGACCAACGCTGCCTCATGACATCTCAAAATTATCTGACAGATAATTCATCACTGTCTCAATCGTGTTTCTGCATTTCGACCAAATCAATCCGTCATCCACGTACACTAATAACATGAGTCTCACACCGTTGATATAGCCGCTGAACACACATTGATCTGGAGTTTCATGAGTTTCTTGTTCCAGACTCTGGATGCTTGCTCTCTGGATGTTCTCTTCCTCCATGTTCAGTGCTTTCGGTGCCTCCACGAAAATCTCTTCGTCCAGGTCACCGTTCAAAAACGCAGTTTACATGTCGAACTGAAACAGCACCAGATCTTCTGCTACCCACTGCTGAACCACTGGTGAAAACGCTTCACCATAATCAACTTCTTTTCGTTGCAACCAGCCGAACGTTCTTCGACCTGGACTCGTATCCTGTTAGAAACACCTTCTTTGCCTTGGCGTCCCATTTTTGCGTCCACATGGCTTTGGTATTTGCACAAACCATTGTCTACCAGAAATTCGCACATGACCCATTTCTGGTTTCACACAAAACCAATTCTCGTACGGAGTTGCGGTCGGACATTTCTTATTCGACTATCTTTTCAAGATGTACACTGCTGTTCGTACTGCTTCTGGCGATAGACACTTCTGCAAACCGCTGGAAAGCATCTCACGCACCACACACGTCCATTTTGCTCAGGCGTGTACGATGCGATTCGCTCAACTGTCACTCCAGCATTCGACAGCACTCGCATACAATCTTTATTGACAAATTCAGTACCATTGTCGAAACGAATATAGTATGCTTCATTGAATTGCTTGTCGAATTGCGAAAAACGGTTGCACATACGCTTTATCGTGTCCACATTCAGATGTTACAATCGATGATGCAATTGCTCAAGCGTGCCAGTCGCTGAATTTGCACACTCATCGATACTCTGTCGAAGCATCATTCATAATTGCTTGCGGTTCATTTTTCATGCCAACAGTATAAACGATTCCAACAGCATCCATCACTTCGTAGCCATCATGGGTTAACATTATCTCAAAACCCTTCGATGTGACCGAAGCCGTCGAGAATAAATTCTTGACCTAGGGTTCAATTAGAATTGTGCTCGTGCTACGAATCGGTAGACGAAGGCCGCTTGCGATTTGGAAAACCATTCGACATCGCACCTCTTATAATCAACGAACCATTCGACACAAGAAGACAAGTGTTATATGGCACCCGAATCAGCAATCCAAACGTTACTGTAGTCTATTTCTGTGTACCACTCTCGTGATCCACACAAAATGCAGCAGCTTTTCATTTTTTCGTCACTAAAAATTAAAATGTTTGAATAAGGTTGCAACAACGTAAAGGAAAATATAAATTATTTAGTTTTAAAAGCAGAATGTGTATGTGGCTACCTGGTTAGCCGGGTATAGAACAAAGAATATTTTCTTGGGTATAGACACAAGGGTTAAATCTAAATTTTTGAATTCGAATCTTTAGACTATTGTTTATAGAAGTAGAGAAATGTCTACCGATTTTAATATTTAGGGTAGAAAACCATTAATTTGTGGCGACACTTCCACAAAATGTAAACCTCTTGAAAAATTTAAATTATATTGTTAAAGGTATTATTCGGCGTAATCTGATAGGTGAAATAAATAGGTAGAGTCTTCATAGTGGCACATTTGGTATTTGTATTGAAATTGGCTTTGTTTGAGTTTGTCTGGATAAATTTCTGATCCGATATGAACTTTATACCCAGAGATGCAATTTTGGTAGCTTAGCCATTGTTAGGAAATTCTTTTCAGTAGTTTAACCAATCTATTTATATTTTGACCTGCTAAAACCCTGATATTATTTCTGCGGCAAAAATGTAAAAGGTAATAATTCTATATATATCCATAATCAAAAATGTATATATTACGAGGATTATCGCGTGATCCAGTGTATGAATGGGTTGCTCATTTTACACATGAGTCAGTGTTAAATTTGATCGAGAAAATAAAGTGGGCCGATTCTAATATGAAAATTAAATTAAATCCGGTGAATAAAATGTGGCAATTTTTAATTGTGAATTAAGGTTTCAATGAAAGCCTTGTGTATATAGGGACAGTTATGCTGTCATATTTGTGTATATGGCCAGGGTGTTGCAAAAACTCAACACGGAGCGGCGCGATAATCAGAAAAAGGGAGTACAGAGAAAAAGATCAAGGAAAACGAAGTACATACACGCAAGATGCAAAATTTAACAAAATAAAATATAAAATAATTGTGACCATCGGAGTTTGATTTATTGAAGTTTGGTTGTGTGGACATAGTGGAAGACTGGTTGGCGAATATTGTTGATAATTTTGGTGCAACAAAAAGTTATTATAATCAACGAGAGGTATCACAACATGTCAGTAACAAAAATATTACGAATCAAGATGCATATAGGCAGAAACCTAATACGATCAGCAAATGCTATAATTGCAAGGCGATGACGCATCGTGTGGAAAATTATGATCAACCGATTAAATGTTTCAGCTGTTTTGAAATCGGACACAAGTTCATAATTTGTACGAGACCCCAAAAGGTAAGAAAGTGTAATTTCTGCAAAAGCGTTGATCACAGTGACGATAAATGTCCAGAAAAGAATGCTGCGAAAAAGCCAGAGGAAACCAAAGCGAAGGTATACAATTTGGAAATGGAGCAGGTTTCGGGAAATAAAATACGGAATGAAGACAGGTCGAGCATCCAGGTTAACGAAGATGGTATGTATGATGGAAGGACAGGTAATTCTTAGGAATAAAATTGTAGATTTGGGTAGTGCTGTTAGCATTATAAAGGAAAATATTTTAGAAAAGTTCAGCCTAAATAATTTGGATTTTACGGGAATGAATATTAGTGGTATAAATGATTCCGGGATAGATATCCGGGTTGGTTTCAGTTGAAAAATAATTGTTTCCAATAAGTTTCTTTGTTGTGCCAGATGGGTCAATGAAAGTTGACGCAATTGTTGGAAGAGATTTATCGGATGTCGGGAGCGATGGTTTATCGGATGTCGGGATTTCAGAGTGTGACGCGTTGAGTGAGGAAAACTCGGAAGGTGGTAAACATAATTTTGACGTTGGTTTGATGAGTGCGGTAATTAAATTAGACGTGAATTAGACGTGGGGGATAATTTAGAAACATTAAACTTAGACGTGATGTAGAGATCATATTATGAACAGTGTTATGTGAATCGATAGAGTGAAAATGAACCGATGACTAAATTCGAAGTAGATATATAAAATTGAAAGACGATAAATATTTTAACGTAAGGCTAAGATGTTTTAGTCATTACGAGCGGGTAGAGTTGAGCAAAATAATCGAAGAGATGTTAGAAAAAAAGATTATTTGGGAAAGTGAGTCACCTTATTCGAGCAATGTAGTATTAGTTAGGAAGAAAGACGGTAAACTGCGAATGTGCGGTAATTATAGGCCATTAAATAGATTAGTCAAGCGAAATCATTTTCCTTTACCGGTCATAGAAGTCAAATTGGGAAGTTATATGGAAAAAAATATTTTAGTTCTTTGGATATCAAAAGTGGGTTTTACCATGTAGATGTGGAAGAAAAATCGAGAAAGTTTACGGCATTTTTCACCGAGGATGGGCAATATGAATTTAACAAATTGTCATTTGGCTATGCTAATTTCCCATCAGCTTTTTCACGATATATTAATAAGGTTTTGAAAGAATTAATCAAAGAGGGTTCGATAATAGTTTTCATCGATGATATCTTGATCGCTACCAATACACTCGAGCAACATTTGGAGGTTTTGAGGAAGCTTTTTGTTATACGTTATCGGATAATCATGTCAAGTTACAATTAGCGAAATGTCGATTTCTGAAAACGAGAATCGAGCATTTAGGGTACGAGTTAGAACACAATAAAATGACACTAAGTGATAAACATGTTAGTGCGATTAAAGATTATCCAATACCGACGGACGGGAAATCCTTACACCGTTTTATAGGGTTGGTTTGTTACTTTAGAAAATTTGTTATGAATTTTAATTGTATTGCTACGCCATTGTATGAGTTGTTGAAATCTAAGGATGATTTCAAATTTGAAGAAAAACATTTGGAAGCTTTTAACGATTTGGGAAATCGTTTGAATTCGAAACCGATGGGTTTATTCGCAGAATGCCGAAACGCAATTGCATACCGATGCATCTGCAATAGTCTATGGTGGCATATTATTGCAACAACAGGTGGACGACAACAAATTTCATCCAATTATGTATTATAGTAGAAAAACGAATTCGGCTGAAGCAAAGTTGCATAGTTTTGAGTTGGAGACTCTAGCCATAATAAATAGCTTACAACGTTTTAGAACCTATTTATTTGGTATGAGATTTGCGATTAGTACAGATTGTAATGCGTTGAAGATGACCTTGAACGAGCGAAAAATTAACGCAAAGATTGAGCGTTGGTCGATGTTCTTAGAGCAATTTCATTTCGAGCTGATTTATCGGAAAAGCGAGAATATGCGACATGTAGACGCAATAAGTAGGATTAATGTATACATGCGGGAGTCGAAATATTCTAATTTATTTAACGAGATGATTCATGTCAATCAAGGACTTTACTTAAATATAGCTAAAATCAAAGAAAGAATATTGAATAGTAAATGTAAGGATTACGAGCTTAGAGATGGACTAGTTTTTAAATCAGAAAAACAGAAACTGATGCTATTAGTACCGGAGGATATGATAGAATCGGTAATTTACAAGTATCATAACGAGTTAGGTCACTTTGGTATAGACAAGGTATGTGAGATGATTAAAAGATTATTTTATTTTAGTCAAATGAGGGAAAAGGTAAGGTTATGCACATTAAAAATTGTGTTACAGTCATAATGTACAATCCTAAGCCGCGAATTGATCGAACTCCATTAAAAAATATTGATAAGGGAGAAGTACCGTTTTTTACTTTACATATGGATCATTTAGGACCTTTAGAGACTACGAAAGGTAAAAATAATTATGTATTAGCTATAATCGATGGTTTTACAAAATATATTCGCTTGTACGCTACGAAGACTAAGAACACGACAGAGGTTATCAAGCGCTTAAAATCGTATATTTTAGAATATTCGACGCCAGAAAGAATAATTACGGATAGAGGATCGAGTTTCACGCCCAAACAATTTGAGTCGTTTGTTATAAGTCATAAAATTGTGCATATTTTAAACGCGACGGCATGTCCTCAGGCTAACGGACAGATCGAAAGGTACAATAGAATATTAGTGCCTCTTTTGAAAAAGTTAGTTGAAGAAAAGAGGAAATGTTGGGACACGTTATTAGTCGATGCGGAATATTTATTGAATAATACGTTAAATCGAGGAATAAATGAGATATCAGCTAGATTATTGTATGGAATCATTCAGAAACGAAATATAGGACAGGGTTTATTCGAATATCTAGAAAGCATAAATGGGGAAAGGGTTGATATGGAAAAGTTACGAGAGACCGCGAGTAAGAATATTAAAGGTTTACAAGAGTATAACAAGCTGAGACATGATAAGAAGTGTGGGAAAATTCAGAATTATGTAGAGGGAGATTTGGTCGTAATAAGAAACATACCTAAGGTAGGAGACAGGAATAAATTACGTATAGAAATTAGTATTTGGTGAAGAAGGTTTTAGATACAGACAGGTACGTTGTATCTGATTTAGATCAGTCCCAGGTATCAGGTGCGAGATTCGAGGGAATATGTGATCCGCGGAATATGAGACCATGGTGTGAGAGAGACGAGCGCTCAGAAAACGAAGCACATGCTGAATCCGAGTCCGAGTATGAAGAAGTCGAATTCTTAGACGACGAATTTTGCGATTGAGAGTTTCGAGCAAAATGCCAATAGTTAAATTAATGAATTAAATTTGTAAGGCGAATTGATTTTTATTTTTTTTACTAGTGTTTTAGTTTTTATTGCTAACGAGACTAAATGTTAAGATTAGTTCAGGGCTTGATAATTGTATTAGTTAAGTCTAAATTAGTATGTAAGTAACGGGGAAAAATGTAATTACAAAAATAAAATAAGTAAATATATTATCAATATATTCAATCTAAGGGAACTGGATACTGGTCCAGCAGACCCACACAAGTTTATGCTTATCTCATAAGTACTAATGTCAACCTTACTAATGAATTAATAATGTTGAAGATTGTAGTAGCCATATCAATAAAGATGTTTTTAAAAAAAAAAAAAAAAATATATTCAAATATTAATTATCTATCGAGGCGATAGATGTCAGGATGGCCGAGCTGTAGTATTTTGTATTTAAGTATAATGAAGTTAGTTATGAATAAAATATGTATTGTTGTAGGGTAGAGAAAAGTGTCGGTTGGACATTCGTACGAGAAGTGTTGAAATGAACGGATGTGTATAACAGAGAGCTGTCAATAAAGTGTATAATAAAATAAAAAAATATTTCTCTCGAGTTATTTGCTTTTATTCGTGTCATCTTGTGTTAATTAAAATACTAACGGTACGCTTAAAATTATGCGTGGAGATAACAAGTTGTTCAACGATTGAATTATTTAGAACAGAAGCAACTAAATAATTATATTATTATTTCTGAATTACCAATGGACAAAAATCTGCAATATCATGATCTACCTTCGAAATTACTTAGTGTGTTACAGTGCAACAGTGATAATGTGGCATACTCTAATATAAAAAACATCCCTCAAATATCACTGACAAGACCACTACGCAAATGTTTGTAAAATACGTAAATTGTGAAGCTAAAGATGATTTTATGCGGAAAATAAGACTTCGAGAACCAATTTATTTAAATGAAATATATCCTGCTACCGATCCAAAACTTAATGGCAAGAAGTTGTTTGTGAATGAGAGAATGACTACCTAGGTATAATTTAGAACTTTTTCAATCACTAAAAATGCTAAACATTAAAATAAAAAATCTTAAATATTGCTTTCGCTACGGGAATGTGCACATGAAACATAATGATAATGATGGTGCATCAGTAATAATAAAATGAGCTGATGACCTTGGAAAATTTCATACTTCAAAATATGTCGTTCAACATTAAATTTAGAAAGAAAGCAGCAAAGCTTTTTTATATCGCAGTACCGTAAAGCTTATTTTTTTATTTATACATTTTGAAGAGTATTTAGGTATCACTGTCTATCTGTCTATAACCAGAACCATCTTGATATGAATAGAGCCGGCATGTAAAAAATGAACTTAAAATAAAGGACATAGAAACACTAAAAAATAATTTATTTTCATAGAGTTTGTATGAAAAAACGCGATTTCGATTGATGAAAAAATATGAATTAAAAATTAAACCTAGATAAATAATTTTTTCTGAAATCACTAATAAACAACTCGATGACTAACTCATTAAAAGCACAGATTCTCAAGCTTCCCCATTTTCCAGATATAATCAAAAGAAAATAAGGGAATTAAATTAAAAAACGTTCTACAACAACAACAATATGTATTAAAAAGAGAATATTATATTTAATGACGTCATCACTTATCCACAACTAAAATCAATGGTAAAAAAAAGACAATACGTTGAACAGGGAACAGCCAAAATTAAAATAAATCAAAGAGAGTCAAAGAGAAAAAATTATAATAATATGCATTGAGCGAGAAGAAATCAAAAAAATTAAATCAATCCAGATTGTTATGCATCACAAATAGACGACATAACCAACAAACGTTAACTATAATATAAATGCCTTATTTATTTCTCAAGTATTAGAAATATTATTTAAATTTATTTATTTATTTATTTATTCTAAAAATCAACGGGATAAAAATCCTTTTTTGATTACAATAATTATAATTATAAATTGTTTTATAATTTAGCTTTGATTTGCTTTTTAAAAGTACATTTAGCAATATTAAAATCAAACACATCAAAATTATGATTAAATTGTCGACAAATAGATGGGATCGGAGCATTATTTATATGCATAGTTCGATTTAAATGTCGGCAAATATATAAAATCCCTGACCCGAGTAGGTTTACAGGGCACATGAATATCAATCTTTGCAAGTAGTTCCGGACAGTCAATAGAATTGTTCAGCAAATCAGCGATGACTGTTGAAGCAGCACACCTACGTCTTACAAGCAATGAGTCCAAATTAGCAATTTTACAACGGTCGTTATAGGATGGCAAATTCTTTTTATTCAGCCACATTGGAAGGTCCGGATCAAACGGCCAATTCAATTTATGAAGATAGTCAATACTAAATTTCTTCTGTACCCGTTCAATTCTATCGATATAAATATGGTAAGCAGGATCCCAAATACTCGACGCATATTCCAAATTAGATCGAACAATGGAACAATACAAAGTTTTAATTGATTGTGGATTACGAAAATCTTTTGTGATACGACGAATAAAGCCAAGTAGAGAGTTAGACTTAGCCACTATTAAATTGATATGGTCTCGGAAATTCAATTGATGGTCCAAGATAACACCCAAATCTTTAAATGTCATAACTCGTTCAAGCTGGTGATTACCAATAAGATATTGATGATGAATAACTGCTTTTTTCCTGGAGAAGCTCATAATCTTGCACTTTTCCAAATTCAAGTTCAATTTATTCACAATTGACCAATTATACAGCAAATCAAGATCACTCTGAATTTCATTACATTGCTGCGGGCTACATACAGTTTTTGATATTTTCAAATCATCAGCATATAACTCACAGTCACAGTACTGGAACAAAGAAGCAACTTCATTGATGAAAACGTTAAACAACACTGGTCCTAGGTGTGAGCCCTGAGGTACTCCAGAATGAACTTCAATCATCTTAGACGTAAACCCGTTAATTTGCACTACCTGCTTCCGATCACACAGATACGATCCAATCCAATCCAAAAACAATTTACTCACTCCAAATCCATCCAGTTTGTCAAGAAGTAGCTCAAACTGAGGCGAGTCGAATGCTTTCGCAAAATCTGTGAAAACCACATCCAGCTGACATTTGGAGTCAAAAGCGCTAAACACTTTAGATGTTAGACTTAAGAGATTTGTAGTGGTAGACCGATGTCTTACGAATCCATGTTGTTGAAGTGCTAATGATGATTTAACATTAAAATACAAATAATCAGAAACAATAAGCTCAAATAATTTTGGAATCGATGATAATATTGATATGCCTCGATAATTTGTAATGTTACTCCGTTTTCCGGATTTAAAAATGGGAATTATAAATGACTTCTTCCATATCAACGGAAATACACCACTCTTCAGAGACGCATTAAATATCAGAGATAATGGTAATGATAGCGAGCTATTAAGGTCTTTAAGTATTGTTGCAGGTATATTATCAAAACCACATCCCGATTTCATCTTGGATATACCAAGGCTGACATCTTTTTCTGAAATATAAGGTATTCCAATTAAATTTTGATGCTGCGGAATACGAGGTCCTAAGGAAACATCAATAGCATTATCATTGTATTTTTTATAGACTGATTGGAAAAATTCTGATAATACGAACATTCTGATAATAGATTGAGATTGAACTTAACTTTGAACTTGACTTTGAATTAAATGTAGGCTTTAAACCGTTAAAGCCGACCGAGGTACTAAAAAATTATTCGATGATTGCCGACGATAATTTACAAATTCTTTGATTAATACACCAGGAGGCCAAGATGATGAGTCCAACAGCAGGTTGAATTTGTTATCCGGAACCCCAATTTTGAATGATATATAGTCACGGCCATCGTTACGTCTCATCCGAACCAGAATAGGTTTATCAATGGCAAATTTATTTTTTAGATACAGTACCATATCATCGTCAATAACATCCTTGCACAGACGTGAAACAAAAACCCATTTTACAGGTTCAACAGTGCGCAGAGTAGAATCAAGACCACCACTCCCAATAATAATTTTGGAGGAATTATTATTATTATTATCACTTGATGATTGAGTAGCAGCAATAGGCTCAGCCTTTGTTGTAGTTGACGAACCCCTTGATCTCGTAGTTCGTGACGACGGCTCAACATTGTTATTTTGCAATTTTTTGGATTTCAATGTAGCTGGATTACATTTTGGTTTTATTGCGGTTACCAGGTCAACATTTAAAGATGTCGTTTTATGTTTTAATGCAAGCAAAGTTGTTGAAATAGAGTTCATAGCATTAGTAAGATGATCATTATTTTCCTTCAACACTTTAAAAAGATCACTACACTCATTACAACGCCATAAAAAATTAGGAATTGCAGATATTACATCAAACACTGTTTTTTTTATTCCCGTACAACCATAATGTACCACTTTCTTGCATTCACCAGAACAAGAAAAAAAGTTATCAGTTATATTTACACTACACTTGCAGCACACGGACATTATCACAAATTAATAAATAATTATAATATTAGCACTTTGACGGTCAAAAGTTTGTATAAAACACAACTTGATGGCAAACACAAATTGTATAACACACACAAATTGTTAGCAAATATTCTTGTTAAAACAAGATAAAAAAGAAAATTAAAGCACAATAACAGCCAACAAAAATACTACAAAATACTATTAGATGAATAAAATGAAAATTTAATAAATTTATTAAATGGCGAAGAAAAATTTACGATGTTTAACGCAACGCGTACTCTTCGATATCAAAGAAGATATTACAGCTGAAAATAAATACAACATGATTAATATTTGGCATCGATTTTTATTCCCAAAAATTAATGACCCATTCAAAATAAGTTTTTGTTTAGAATATTTGACATAACATTTGAGAGCGGTGTATAAAATAAAATAGCTCTTACTTATTATTCCCATTCCTAGATGTCACTTAACACACAAATAAAAACAACAGGGATTCGGGCTGGTAAACGATTTAAAACAAAACTTTTTACGTTAATTAACATAATTTCGTTCATAGCAATGGTTTAATTTTAGTAAATTTATAAAAAAAAATTATATTAAATTAATTATTACTACAATTTAGTTATTACTATAGAGGGAAGCCACCAAAAATATATTTAACCGAATCAAAAATCAGACCGATTTTAGAACCCGGCCGGTTCGATCACCTATTTGATTTTTTTTATATATTTTTAATTGTAGGCGACATCTATGGTTTAAACAAAAGTCGTTAATAAAGCATTGCCACATGATATGAATCTGTATTCGGACAGAATTTTGTCATGTGGCAATGCTTTTAGAAGGAGACTAAAAAGAGATGGTTATATTTGTTTATAAATTTTATGTTATGATGTATTTTACAACAACAACATTTAAAAAAGTTTAGCAATAGTTTATATTCCAAGAGGATTTTCACTAAGAAATAAACATTTTCATGATTCGATTTTTCAATCAAATAAAATTACATGTTTTATGAACATTTTCGTATAAAAATAACGTAAAAGCTCATAATTCTTATAGACTAAAAATGTAAATGAAAACAATCGTTTTCTTATATAGTTTCATAGTAAAGAAAAAAATTTTATGTACTTTATTTTAAGCTTAGTAAAAAATACAGTCAATGTGGAGGCTCTTATTTATAGAGTAGGCTCTGCTATAACGTTCACATTTCTAGTTTAATATGGTTAACGGTATGCAGAATATAAGTGTTAAGTATTTTTTAAGTGAACAAGCGTGTCAATTTATATCAAGCAAATTTTTCCATATAATAAACCTAAACTCAAGAAGCTTAAGAGGAAAATTGTTTAAATTAACCGAAACAATTGAAGCACTTAAATATGTTCCACATATAATTGTAATTACGGAGAACTGGATTTATGAGAATGAGAAAAAAATTTATAATGTTATGGGTTATAATAGTTTCCACTCTACAAGAGGTTGCAATAGGGGTGGCGGTGTACATAAGTGTTTTTGTTCATAATACGGTTAAGGCTTCTGAGGTTTTACAAGTTACAACAGATAATGTAAGTTTGTCACTAAAGTTGCATATTTTAGGTGTATATAGACCGTTAACTTCTAACTATGACACTTTTTTTGAACAGCCTTTAGCTGACAAAAATAAACCAACTAAAGCCTTTACAATTATTGATTATAAACAAATAGCGAATGATAAAGAATTCCCAGATGTAAATTTGTACTGGACAAATTTGTAAATTTGGCTGGAAATTTTCCAACCCTAATATCTATGTGTTTCAAAATGTTAGTTGGGCACACCAAGTTAATTAAAAAGCCGGTTGTAATTAAACCATGGATAAATAATTACCTCTTAAGCCTATTAAGGACCCGGGATAAATTTTACAAGCTTAAAAAATAATATCCGAATAATAATTATATTGGTGAACAACATAAAATTTACAAAAATAAAACAAATAATCTTAACTATAAACTTCAAAAACAGTTTTATCGTAATGAGTTTCAAAAAAATAATTGTAATGCAAGAAAGAACTGGCAGTGTCTAAAATCTTTGATATTTAAAAACGATTTTGAAAAACGATTTAATACTAAATTATTTATAAAATACTATAAATTAATAAATAAATAAAAAAATAAATGAATAAAATTAATTCCGAGTATACATCTAAAAGTTACAATATTATACTAACCGTGGCGGATCAAACAATCTCATATTCTACTGTAGTAGCAAATCATTTTAATAATTATTTTATAAATGTAGCTAAAAGTTCTGTCAATTCCGGATTATGTAATTCAACTGTCTTAATTCCACCATTTGTAACTTTTTGATGTGAAAACATCTTTAGCGGGGGTAAGTCAAAAATTTCATGTGAAAAAAGGAACGGAAAATCCGGTACGAACGAAATTGCAAATTATACATACTCGAAAAACGAACACAAAATACACCGGACTTGCATACTATTACAATTCGAATTACAATTTCCGTTGGATTAAAATGAAAAGTCAAAAAAGTTATGCATGTGTAGTGTAAGTGAATTACACGCAAACTTTAAGTATTAAATATTATACATCTTAGCGGGCTGTGAAAATGACACATACATTGATAGATAATAAAATAATAATTTTGAAATTATTTAATCGGTATGTTTAGTATTGCTCATGCTGTTGCTGAGTTCGGTTATATGGGGAGTATAGGAAACAAAAGTGGTAAACATATTCGAATGACATTCTCTAAAGATGCACGCAAGGAAGAAGCCGCAGGAAGTTATGCTACCGTGTTTCCAGCTGCTATGATTTTCCAGTTAAAATGGCGTCTACGTCTAACAGAACTGACCTATTTCATTTAGTTCAAACTGATCAAATCAGCAATGCTGATGCCACTTTGCTTTGTTCACCGGGTTTGCCGTGACCATTCTCAAAAGTCTAAATATGAAATCTTCAACAAGATTTCCATGTATGAGTAATGGAGACATGGCCATACTGAAATTTAGTCGTTTGTATTTTTCTTTGTCAACAAATAAGTTATACATTTCAATTTTCAATTAAACAACTAATGTCGGTAAGGTTCACCCTCCAAACCTAATATAGAACAACTTATTGACTTTTTAAACCAAAAATGTAACGCAATTTAAATACTGAGCGAAATGCAGCCTTCTATCTGCATTGGTTTCTCAGGCCCATCGAAGAGGCTTGAAATGATTCAATGGATACTTACTTATACATAAAGGTTTTCACATAATGCTTTCGCGAGTTGAGCGGGAACTCGCCCGTTGTTTTTTTCCAATTTTCCAGTTAATTGCATGTTTAGGTTAGATCCAACCAATACTAAGGAATTGTTCTGATTTCTTAAAAAATTAGGCAATAATTCAGCTTCTGACTATGATCTCATTCCTGTTAAGTTTATAGTAAAAGCAAAGCATGTAATTATACCTGTTTTATGTGATCTAATTAACGATTGTTTTTTAAATGGGTACTATCCTGATGAATTAAAAATACAGAAGGTTGTGCCCATGTATAAGCACGGTGCTAAAGATACAGAATCAAATTTTAGACCTACCGCAATATCTAATTCTTTCTTAAAATTTATTGAGAAGGTTCTTTACATCAGGCTATATAACTATTATTATAACACTTTAATGTGATACACCAAAATCAGTTCGGATTCATCGATAAGTCATCAACACAAAGCGGAGCAGTAACATTTTAAATAACATATTCAATGCGGTGGATCAAAAATATTTCGTTGCCGTGCTTTTTATTGATATTAAGAAGGCATCTTGTAAACCATTTTATTTTAATAGAGAAACTTAAGAATTTAAACCCTTCAGTTATTGTCCTTAATATACTGTACACTTTTTTGAGCAGTAGGCGACAGTTTACGTTTGTTAATGGGTGTAACAGTTTTATCGTAATAATGAGTGGATATGTAATTTCGGGTGTACCACAGGGATCAGTTTTGGGACCGCTACTTTTCAATATTTTTAATTTAAAATTATGTATGCTTTAATTTAAAATTATGTATTATGTATGCTGACGATGCTGCGATTGTACGCAAAGCCTCGGAGCGTACTGAAATGTTACAGTTGATGACATATGATTTGTTGATTATTGAGCAATGCATGTCATCGAATCAATTATCTCTTAATTTATCTAAAACATATTTGATAAGAAACGTTTGTCAACGCAACATTTAAGTAGTTTCTCTATAAATGGTATTATGATTAAGGAAACAAAGACTTTTAAGTATTTGGGCCTATATTTTGATTCAAAATTATCTTAGCAATTATATCATGGAAATTAAGAAAAAAATAATTTCTATGAAATTTGCTATTCGGAATTAGGCATTGTATAGATGAGAAGACTGCCTGGTTGCTTTACTTTGCACTCATCAATAGTCATCTACTGTATATGGCTTATATTTGACGTCAGCCAATGAAAGTAATTTGAAAGATTTGACTGTGATATAAAAATAGTGTATTAAAATTATAGAAAGGTTACCCCGACTTATACCTGCGAAATCTATTTATACTCAGCCTTTGCAATTGATTGGAACATTTCTAACTTTGGTATTTGTACATAAAGTAAAAAATAAATAAATTAAATGTACATAACTTAAATCTGATGTTTAGAGTTATTTGGTCATACTGCCTGTCAGAACTAACATTGCAATGACTAACGTCTTCTATCGTGGTTTTGTGGAATATAATGGCCTGCCAGGTGCTATTTTAAATGGTATAAACCTTAAAGAATTTAAAAAAGAACTTCGTGTTTATTTGTTAGCACGATGGGTTAATTAATAAGCGGTGCTACTTGATTGATTGATGTAAATAATATTGAGTATACATACATATATTATAAAAGCTTATTCAGGTAATCTAAAACTGCCTGACTCCCCCTTATGCCTGACTGAACAAACAAAATGAAAAAAGTGCTCAGTGCAAAAAAAAACTAAACTCGATCATTTTTTACTATGGCGGGTTTAGATTTTTTGCACTGAGTTAATTTATTTTTTTATTTCTCGATAACCGAAGGGACAGGGTTACTCCTTGTGGAAGGTAACAAAAAACAATTTAGAAAGGTCAACAAACTCGAGTTCACCGATCAGACTTCCAACTGTGGATTTGGGCGAGAAGCGAAAAAAAAACAATGCATTTGCTGCTCATCTAACAACAGTATTTGTACCACACCGGGAAACAAATAATTTCGTGCTACCATAGCAAATGGATGATAGATTTTCCTTCAAATCTCAAAGTATAATTGGAAGAAGGTTAAAAATATAATTAAAAATTGCATAAGGCATTCCATCTCATTACGGGAAAAATGATAAGTAATTATTTCAGGCCATCAATTTGGGTTTCGAAATCAAAATAGTACCATAGAGCAAGCACACAGAATTGTAAATGCAATCAAAGGCACCTTCGAGGAAAAGAAATATTGTTCTGCCGTCTTCTTGGATATCGTACAAGCCTTTGATAAAGTTTGGCACGATGAACTATTATACAAAATTAAAGAGTTTCTAATGGAAAATTATCCATAATTATCCGAAATTTCGGGAGGGGTACTGTTTACCGTATTAGAAAATCCCGTAAGTACGAAATCCCGTAAATTTATGTAATCCCGTAATACCAAATCCGGTATTTTAAAATACTGCATTCCAAAATCCTGTATTTAAAATCCCGCATTCCGAAACCCCGTAATTAGAAAATAGCACAATAAAAATTCTGTATATTGATTAAAAAAGACATTTCGTAAAAATTTCGTAATGCTAATCATTTAAATTTAAAAATTCCGTTAAGCATTACACAATACGCTTCAAGTAGTTTAATTTTCCAAGAATATTTCTTTCTTACATTATCTAGAAAATAAAAATCCAGAAACAAACAAATTCCGAAAAACAAAAATGCAGAAAACTAAAATCCAGAAACACAATTATCAAAGTGCGGCCCAAGTTAAAATTAAAATTCATAAAATGGCCTTAAAATTTGAGTTTTTCCGTAAAGTTCTTAATATTTAGGGTAATAAAAATTGCTTCAACCTTTCAGACACAGATCAAAGGAATTATATCGCTCATATCGCTTCTACGGATAGTTGTACCATAAATGTTTCAAATTATTTTGTGGTTGGCTTAATTTGTTGGGTTAGTATAGTATTGACGAATCTATTGGAGCGAATTGCGGATTTAATTCTTTGTTAATGCTTCGTCAAGCTTGCAGACACAGATCAAAGGAATTGTATCGCTCGTATTGCTTCTTCTGATAGATGTACCACAAATGTTTCAAGTGGCGACAAAAGTCTAAAAATGCCTATAAAATTGATTTTTCATTTATTTTGAACAAAATATTTTTTTTGGATTCTTCTTTAGTAATTTCTAAATTTTTTTGCGGGATTTTTTTTTCTGGGTTTTAATTTTCAATTATTCAATTTCTGGATTTTTTTTTCAGGCAAATGTAGTGATCCCTTGAATTCTCCTTTTATTCTTCGGTAAATTTCCCCCAGATTTTACTTTCTCAATGAGAGACTTTGCCAAAATCAATTCTTTCAAAAAACGTTGGATAATTTTCCATAGCCCAGCATACGGACACAAAATTGAGTTGTTGCGGGTAAGCGGCAGGGATGAAAAAGTTGATCATTTAGTACTTTTTTCGGTTCTTTTGAAAATAAAAGTACTTCGATACTTTTGTTCAACATTTCAGTATTTTCAAAAAATATTTATATTAAATTTTTTCTGTCAACTCTTCGAATTTCGACTAAATTCAAATCTAATCGCCGAAACGACCGAAAAGCGACGGCAAACTAACATAATAACACTTTTTTGTTGTAATTTTGGTGGGCAAGCGTCTGCTTTCTAAAGTTTGTAAATTTATTAACGCGAGACGATTTATATAGGGTTCACGAACAAAACCATGGTTCAAGTTAGGTAAACGACGTAATGCTTAAATCAAAAATTATTTTTGGGTATGATAGAACGGATCCCAAATCATTAGAGGGTCATAAAGTTCCCTCCCATTACGCCTAATGAAACCCAATAAGGAATACTCTCTGCTTGTAATGTAATCCACATGATTATTAGATGTAAGGTTGCACGAAAACTAACGCCAAGATCACGAATATCAGAAACTCTGCTAATTTGCGCATCCATTCGTGCGTGATCAATCAAAAGGTATTACTTTGCATTTGCACGTGTTCAAGGGCAGAAGGTATAACAAATTCGAAGAAACGGACCTGCGAAATACTCACACATTGATGTCTTGATGTCAGATCAGATAAGATGCGATCCATTTTATTGGATAGAAATCAGATCTGAACTCAATCAAAGCTTTCGAAAAATCTGTGTAGACAACATCAACCTGGCCACGGTTTCCAACAGTCTCGAAAACATTGCCCCAAAAAACCATCAAATTAGTAATTGTTGATTTACCCCGAACGAAGCCGAGTTGTACGTTGACTTATATGTTTAATAATATGAATCTCATTTTATTAACGATTCAAAAAGTTTAGGTGTAACCGAGAGAATTGAGATACCTATGTAGCATGCAATATCACTCCTTCTAAAAGATTTAAATATAGAAACTATAAATGTTTTTCTCAAATATCAGGAAACACTCCCCTTGAAAGACTCTTATTAAATGCAAAAAACCGTTTTAGGATTAATCAAAATTTCACTTTGGATCTGGAAAACATACATTTTGTAAAGAAAATCGGTGAGGCCCTTAAACACTTTGCATAAATCACGGTATCTAGATTTGTCGTTAATATCCCCAGAACGCTTATAATTCTTAAATGCTCTAGACTTACGATTTGTGAGGTTTTTTAAGCGGTGATTGAGCCATGATTCTGTATACATCGAACCCACAAAAACCTTTGGAACGAATAATTCAAAACCATTCGTCATAATACTATAAAACTTTGAAACAGCAACCGAAATGGACAATAAGTGAAATAAAGCTGTCCAATCAACATTATCAAAAAAGTTGTTTAGCGACACCAGATTAACATTCCTAAAATCAAATTTAAAATCGCTCTCAATAAAATTACAAAAATCATAATCTAAAAATTAAAATTTAATTAAAAGTGGCGTGTGATGTTCCGCTACACCCGGATAAGATTCTACCATATGTCGATGAATTCGTAAAATGAAAAACTAAGTCCAAAATACGTTCAAACTCGTTAAAAATAGTATTGAATTGACGCGTTCCAAAATCGCGGAACTTTCTAACACAGCTAGAAGTGATATCAAGTCGCCCACAATCAATACCTGATCAGTTTTATTAAATAGTGGTTGAACATTATTGGCAATAAATTCAATAAATCCTTGGTAAAAGTCTGAAGTACTACCAAACGGTATATAGACTCCCAAATTGACTCACCATAATCACAATTGACGACGATGATCACACCATTACCAGTGATCTCTCTAATATTTAAATCGCGATCACTACGAAAAACGGTGTAGCATAAAGGAAAATATTCCTCCGATTTGAAATCAAACAGGTCTCCGTAAAAATAACGATGTCCTAGTTATAAGACAAAATAGATGAGTAAATTGGTATCCCGCTATTATTTTGGTAATACACGTGAAGATTATTGTTGCTGGAATTATTTGATGAAATGATGGGCATAATATTATGGAGTTTAGGTCGATAGAAAACGTTACTATTAACGAAGTTAATAAGAAGAAGTTTTTTTGGACGAGGTACAAACTCTCAGACCAATGCTCCGGCAGGCCATATGTGTAGCTGAAGGAGTTTGCTGAAATGGACTAAATCAACGGCGATTTTGAACGAAATGAAATTGAGCCGACTAACGCCATGGCCAACTGATACAAGCACCCTACACTCAATCTCATCGTCAGGGATTACCAGCTTACGATACTTAGAAATGTCCGTAAAACAGCCGGTTCAATGGTGTTACCGAATTTTGAGGAATAAATAAACTTCCTATCCGGAAGTATCATCGGTATCGTCGCAAGAGCCAACAATAAACTCCGCTTGCGGCGGATGAATTGGAGCTCTCGCAGATTCAACAATGACATGTGTAGCATTATTAGAATGGCCCGGGATGATTGACGTATAACAACGCTAAACTTTTCCAATAGATCATCTACATTGAACGGAATAATGTCGAGAGATTGATTAACAGCAACAAATTAGAGAAAAAGAGTCAGAGAAAAATGAAATTCAAATGTAAAATGCCATACTACGAGCGAAATCCGTTTTCTCTAATTTTGAAATAATTTTCGGAATTAATTAAATTTAATTTGTATAAATAGGCAAAAATTTTATATATAAGTGATTTTAATATCATAAGTCTAAAAAAAATGTTTACTCGCATTCGTAATTCGTGCTTGATGTGGGAAGCCCGTAATTCTAAACCAATTATCTGTGCCGACTTCTAAGGCCTGGTTAATTTAGCAATAGAATACCTGTCCCTAATTCTTCACAAAATCAGCATTTAACGTTTTAACTGAACACTCACAAGAAAAAGAAAAAAGTTTAAATACCCTTTTGTCACTTTTAGTTGCACCTTTCGCTGAGATATGTTAACACATTAAAAAAATTAAAAAGTACTTTAAAGCGTAATTTAGTCCTCTATTGCTTAACATTTTAGTACTTTAGGATTTATGTAAATTTCATCCCTGGTAAGCGGTATACTGGACTATGGAAAATTATCCAAGATTAACTGAATTTTTAAGTAATAATTATGAAATTGAATAAATTTTAATGATTAGCATTACGAAATTTTTACGAAATGTCTTTTTTAATCGATATACAGAATTTTTATTGTGCGATTTTCTAATTACGGGATTTGGGGATGCGGGATTTTGTAATACGAGGTATTGGAATGCGAGCTTTTGAAATACCGGGTTTAGTATTACGGGATTACATAAATTTACCGGATTTCGTTCTAACGGGATTTTATAATACGGGATACAGTACCCCTCTCTTACCAGGAGGATTAAACTTTAACAATTTTAGTAATTCAAAGTAGTAATTAATTAATTACTACAAAATAATTAATTAAGTTCTGATTAGATTTAGAGATCCTGAGAAACCGGCCAAGGCTTCCTGAGAAACAAACATCCAATCACGGAGTTAAGTTGTATTGTCATAGTTAAATTGAATCGACCACAAAGGTGCCTGTAACCGGGTCCTTATGTGTTATATGTAATCGGTGTACGGTAAGCCCGGCGTCATCCGGGAAACAGGTCTAGGCTTGGTCTTACGCTCCAATCAACTAATCAATCAATGCACATGTCATGTGGTCGACCCATTATTCTACACTACAACGTGGCATTGATTGGAGATTGAATACTGATCACTTCATTTCAGAATAATTCCCAAAGTAATACAATATCAAGTTGAAGAAGTACGAAATCTAATTCACATTTTTTTACAATATTTGTTTTACTATGCCAGACATTTTATATCATTTTTTGCGATGCTGCTTTCATTTTTCCATAATCACGATTTTCAAATTTTTTTTAAAAAAATTTAATCTAAACATACCTGAAGAATTCTATAAATTTCAAATACAATACAAACCAAACAATGTATGTGCTGAAAAACATTTTGTTGAAATTACGACACGGTAGTTTAGTGGAAAGTTTTTTTTTTACATCTAGCTGTTTTGGTTTATCTTAACAGGGAAATATAATGAGTAATTAGTTTCCTTGAAAATTATATTTTTAAATTTCATAATTAGTTCTAAAAGAAAATATGTCGAAAACATAAAAACAATGACAAAAGTTACAAAAAAAAACAAAACAAAGTTAATTGAAAGCAACTAAATGCAATTAGTTTTTACGATCCTATATACTCGTAATATACGAAATATACGGAAAAACCAACCAAACAGAAAAACACCAGCAGTGGTAAGTAACCACATATTTTCCATTTTAAACAATTTTTGTGTTATGTTCTGGTTTTATATTGATGAAATAACTACAATAATCAACAGCAAGGAAAAATAAATGAAAACTTAAAATTAACAAAAAAAAAACAAAAAAAAGAAATTATAATATTAAGAAAGTTTGGTATCAAAAACTATTTTTATTTTTGGTTCACACAATTTTCTTTTCAAAACATTTTCCGGATGTTCGAACGTCCCAAATGAATAATAATATTTCTCTCTAACTAAATATAATTTTCTAAAAAACTAAAAAAAAAACTTTTTCAACAATTTAGTTATTAACTTATACCTTCAATTTCTTAAATAGAAAAATTCGTTGTTCTGTTGTTATTTTTATTACTTCTTATTATTTGTATAGGGTTCACTGCAACAAAGCAGCATTTAGTTTTGTTGGGTTTTGCTGTTGTTCTGGTTCTTAAGTTTATTTGTTAAACAGAACTATTTCTCATGTACATATAGAGAAAAACTTAAAATTATCCCAAAATACAAAAACAACAATTTTTTGTATATACGTACAGTATGTATGTTGTTATAAGAATATTTCATTATTAGAGATTAGAGACGGTAGGAGAATTAAATGGGAAATTGTTAAATTTTTTTTTAATGTTACAAATTTTCTGGATTTGAATGAACATATGGATATGATGTTTTGTGAGAAAGTTTTTAGCCTTTCGTTTCAGTGTTTGGTTGTTGTCAACTGTTAGAGCTACAAAATGCAGAAATAATATTATTTTGGTAACATTATTACTTGGGGAAATATTCTAAACATAATCTATTGTTAAAATATCGCATTTTGTGTAAATCTAATTATAAAAGTTTTGACTGAGTCAAAAACATGAAAACACTTGGAAACTGATCAATTTTTATACATATGTACATTTGAACTGCGATTATTGTGTATGTGGTTTAAAGTTGCATGGAAAACCTTAATCATGACAACTTACTTACATAAGCTTAACATAATTTAATGGTATATATTTTTTAAATTTATGTTAAAAGTGTGCAATTATTTTTACTAAATAAATTTTTCAAATTTTATTATCAAAAAACTTCAATATACAGGATATTTCATAACGTAAAACATTTATCGGCATAAACAGCAACATAGACTATAGGTCGTGCCAGTGAAATCAAAAATATCAAAATGGCGGTAAAATGTTGATTCTAGTAACAACTTTAAATAATAAAGCGATAATTAAATAAAATGTCATCAGAGCGAAAAATAAAGGAAATGTCAGAGTTCATCAAAATTTCAACAATTGGGTATTTCCGAAAAGAAATTATGATCAATTATGTAACACAAGTTAATTTTTTTATTTGCTCGAGTAACGATGTTGCTTTTTATACCATTTAAAATTATAAACTGCAGTGGCTAATTGCCAATCGAAAGGTTAAAATGTATAACTAAAAATAATCTACCCAAAATATTTGACATTAGTGGCGATGAAGTTTTAGTGGAATTTAGGTTGTCACGTAAACGACCAGGTTTTTTTTCAGATATTCTACCTGATCGTGTGGTTATTTTATCCGATTGGGTTTCTGGTGCATTGCTATTTGGTGGATTGTTAAAGGTTACTCTCTTTTTTGGAAGTGATGGATTAACTGATGTGCTTGTGGGTGCCCGTTCACCTGCCGGTTGACTTGAAATTACATCGTCTATGTATGCCGGTTTTAATCGATCTATGAACACTTTAACCTGTTTATTGTTAATCCTTACGTCAAAAGTTTTTTCCTTACAACTAATCACTAAATATTGTCCTAAATAAGGTGATCGCAGTGTTTTTCTCAGTGCCTCCTTTCTTAACATTAGGTGGGACCAGTTTTCAAATTCTTGCGTGCTATACTTATGATTTCAGCTCGTTGCTCGTTTGTGTCCGATTCCGACCCATTTAGACAATTCTTCAAAGATTTGTCACTCGAATTGTACTCCTTGATCAGATACAAATGATTCTGGTACAAAACAATCAAGCTATCCACTTTGAAAATACCAAAAATACCACTGTAGCAGCGGTAATGTTGGGAACTGGGGTTGCTTCCGGCCATCGTGTATATCTATCGATGACAGTTATCTCTGAGATTGTCTGAGATTGGAAGTGGACCAATAATGTCGAGCTGAACTTCAATGAAACGGCGCGATACCAGATCGAATATACCAAGAGGAGATTTTGTGTGCCGCAAAATTTTAGATTTTTGATAAGCTAAACAATTTTAAGCCATAATTTTAGAATCTTTGTTGGGATGGGATTAATTGTGGAAAGAATCAAAACCGATTGGCCAAAACTAAGATGGAATAAATAGCCGTGGTTTCGATGTTGAAATATCGCAAAATTTAAATTTAGAAGAATTAAAAGCAATTGGAAGTTGTTTGGATTTCAACGGCGTTGGCCATCGCGTCAGCTATTGCTGCAAAATTGGTTCCCGAAAAAATCCCGAAAAATCAAGTTTTTCGAATATAACAAATGTTTGGAATATTATTTTGATTCGTTTTATACCTTAGAAGATGGGGGCTCCCGCCGCCAAACCACCGATTTTTAAAAAATCTAACACACTAAAATAAAAAAATCCCCATAGTAGCTTAGCATGAGTCCTTTCCAGTTATGTAGATTTCTTTTGTTTTCGTTAACAAAACATTAATGTGGTCTTGCTGGTGTCCTCTGCATAATTGATATTTTCCGGGATAGAAATTTGATTAATTCGCGACAGTGCATCAATGGCGACATTATTGATTCCCGAAATATGGTGTAGGTCCGACGTGAATTAACTAATAAATCGAGGCGCCTGTTGTGTTTTATTTAGCCGTACTGAATAAAAACTCAGCGGCTGCCAAACGTCCTCGATTTGTTGTTGCAACACCACTTCGGTATCCGATGCATTGACGATAATAGCTAATTTTGCTGAGTTTGATGGGTGGACTAATAATGTTGCTACGCATAGTTTGTTTTTACAAATTGTTGAATGCCCCGATAGAATCTTTGGTCCTGGCTCTCTGCGTTTTACTGTTTTTTTGTATCTCGTTAGAAAATCATTCAACAGTATGTGGTTCCGAGCTGCGCCTGGAATAAAATGGCGATAGAATTTAACCATTCCCAAAAAGCGCATTAACTCAAAATTAAGTTCGAAATGTTCGATAACTTGAAAATGTTCGCGCGTCGGAAGAATTTTATGTGGATTGATTGTGTGCTACAAAAAAAAAAATTTCATCTATTGTGAACACACATCATTAGCCCGAATTCCGTGAATTTTTGAAAAATAATTTTTAGATGTTCGATAAGCTTTTCAAAAGATTTAAAGGCGACTAGAACGTCGTCCAAAAAGAAGAAGGAAAAATCTAGGCCAAATAAGCCCGAATGCATTACCCGCTGTAAAAATTGTGATGCGTTGCTTAGGCCGAATGTCACCCGTTTAAATTCAAAAAGACCGAAAAGGGTGGTGATGGCTTTTTTAGATACATGCTTTGGTTCTATTGGAATTTGGTGATAAGCTATTACTAAATCGAGGGTCGAAAAAACGATAGTGCTTGATTGGTTTATTATTTTGTTCTAGTTTATTTCTTACAATCTCTGATTTCACTTAACTTGTTACTATTGAACTATCTTAATTACAATTCAGAATTGTATCTATCTGAATTTGAAATGTAGCTATCTGCTCTATCTGAACTATAACTATTTTTGGATTATAACTAACTGTAACTATCCTTTATCTGTAAGAATTTCCATTATATATATGGAAAATCTTACAAGCTAAGCGGAAACATATCATCGCGGAACATAACATTTTTATACGCGGAAATGCAATTTTGAAGAGTCGCGGAAAATTACGGAAAATGTTATGTTGATGAATATGTTTATTTTGCGATTTTACAACTTTAAATGGCCTTGATAAATATTTATAATTATGCGCTTATTGTTTGTAATTTAATATTATGTAAGTGCGACTTACTAATTATATATCAACCTTGAAAGTTGTATGACCGCGGAAATTGGCTTATTATAAGTTAATGTGTTGTGTTTCACAACACAGTACACAAAGAAAGAAAGGCTCTGGAAGGCCCAGAAAGACAACGCCAGTGGTAGATCATTTTTTAATAATACAATGTCGCCGGAACCATTTTAAAACTTCATCGGAGATAAGAGGGGATCTTGAGCGAGCAACGGGAAAACAAATTTCAGCCAGATTAGTAAGAAAAAGATTTGTTAAAGCTGGTTTGAAAGCACTTAAACCAGTCCAGAAGCCTGAGTTCACATTACGAGTGAAAAAAAAAACGTTTGCTATGGGCCCAGGAGCATGTTTCTTGCACTCAAGAGATGTGGAAAGATGTGATTTTCTCCAAATTCAAGCTGCATGTTGGAGATGGAAGAATTCACATAAGGAGAGAATCTCGCGAGAAGGTTAGCAACGAATGTCTTTTAAGACTTCCACCGAAAAATGAAGGAGTTATGGTCTGGGGATGCTATTCTGGAAATGGAACCGGTCGATTGTGCTTTCTTACAGGTCCCCTTGTGCTTTCTGCAGGTCCTACATAACGAATTTAAGCCTTCTGTGTTAAAGATTTTTTTCGAAACTTGCAGATTTATTTTTCAACAAGACAACGCTCCATGCCACACCGCCAAAGTTGTGAGTTATTAATTTTGAATTGTAGAAAATTGGCTTTCAGATAAACATAAATAATTAAGTTAAAAACTTGTTTTTTTTCTTATCTCTTCATCATTTAAAGGTAAAAAAGTACTTCGCAAAAAAAATATCGATGTGTTGAACTGGCCCCCGTACAGACCAAACTTAAATCCCATAGAAAATGTTTGGTCTATAATGAAGCTAAACATAGCAAGAATGCCCCAGAATCAATTTAAGCTTTAAAAAGTTTGTTGATGACGATTTGGGAATCCATACCTTTTACGACTTTGACAAATTTATCAAATTCAATGAATCAGGGGTGTCGCTGTAATAAAAGCAAATAGCGGTCCAACAAAATATTAATATTAAAGATAGAATTTCTATAAATCTGTAAAAAACAAAAAAAAAATTAAAAAATTATTGTTTAATTTATTCCATTACTTTAACTCCAATCAACGTATTGTGAATATTTTGGCATTTTTCGGGGTTTCCCCCTAAATTGCAGGTACATTTTTTTGTTCCAAAAATTAGGTCATACGAGTACATGTATTTAAAATGAAACAATAAGCCAATTGCTTTCAAAAGTTTTGTAATTTTATCAAAAAAAGAGTCCAATTTGTAATAAAATATGTTTGCCCAATTTTTTTTCCCCAGCACTGTTTGTTCCATTTATAGCGCCAATCAAATTTTTATAGACACTATTACTGTTAAATTTCATTTTTGCTATCTACAACAATCTTTGATGAATTTCTCATTGACTGAACAATCATTTGAACAAATTGTGAACCGGGTCCCGAAAGCTGGTTATTCTACTGGTTTATAATTTGTAGTCGAATTGACACAATGTTGTTTAAAATCCTCAAACGGATTTAGGGAGGAATGTGTCGTGAACGGAAATGTGTATGTTAGTTAAATGTTATATAGGAGTGGCTTAAAGGTATTTGATTTGTCCCAGTGGAGGGTTGCTGCGGGATAATCTTGCTTATGATGGTGTTTTTGTTAATTTGACTTAGGTTGGAGTGGCTGCTTACGCACACTTAGACCGGTGACGGTCCATTGTGATATAACGGACCGGTGACCGTCCATTGTGAATTTGACTTGGTTTGGATACAAATTTACTTACTTTGACACGATAGTGATTATTTTGCGAAATGGCAATTTAGCTAAAAACGAAGCTGTGATGTTATTCAGTACAAATCAATAGATAAATTCGATTAATATTAGGATAGCAGTATTCAAATCTAGCTGGAATTCTGACAGTTCACGCGCAGAAAAAATACATAGGTTCTCCTTAGTTCGTGCCAAAATTTTTCCATAGACGTTGTTTCCATAGGCGTGCAATTTTTTTTCACCTATTAATTTTCACATGAAATATGATTGCAATAACATAAAGTTATAATCATTTTGAATGTTTGGTGTATGGAAACTGAAATATAATGCATTTTAAACATTATTTATTATTTTATTTTGGATTATCATCTAAAATAAATGCGACCCATCAAGGTTTTTATAATATTTTTATTTTCATCACTGAACACTGCACAACAGTGTTAAATATTTTGTTTTAAGATCTGAATAAGACTATACATTGTTGGCAAATCCCAATTATTTTTGTTTCCGAAAGTTTTTGTATTTTTCGGACATTTTGCTGATTTCATCACCGACTTTTTTTCAGCAATAGTGCCCGACTTATTATAGGATTTACTTCCACAGAATACACTGCGATTCACTTGATTGGGGGCACTTGCCGTTTTGCTCTTGGATAAGAGTTTAACCGTAGTTTCTCGCGGAGCCGGAAAGGTGTTTTTGTTGAGAAGAGACGGAAATCTCTACTCAGTGAATCCATAACCGATAATTATTCTGAGAAAGCAAATGAACTTGCCTTTCAATTTTTTTTGGGATGGGTTCGACTTTAATGTTATTTTTTCGGTTCAGTTGATTAGACGCAACTTAAAAATATAATGTTTTTATTTTAATATTTTTTTATTACGAAATTCTTTAATCTTTCTAGCTGATTTTAGTAGTGTGTACTAACCCCATTCTTTAAAATTACTTCAAAGATCCTCTCCTTGAGAGAATCATAGTCCAACGAAATCTCTGCCCGTGCAGCTTCAATTCCTGCAATCAGCTCTTCGTTGGATTCGTATTGTTTGCCCCCTTCTTAAACTTTGCGAGTGAGCCAGCCCCAAACGTTTTCGATGATATTTAAATCAGGACAATGAGGTGGCCATGGTAATAACTCGATGTTTTGACTCGCAATCCACGATTTTACGACACGAGCATTATGTATGGGTGCATTATCCCGTTAAAAAATCATTTGTAGAGGCCCAAATAGCTCCCGAATTTGCGGAAAAACTGATTGCAGCGTATCCTTATATGAATTTCCAGTCATTTTATTGGAAACAAAATTCATTTTAATAGCGGAATTTCGGTATGCATTCGCAATAGCGCCCCAATATGAAATTGCACCCCATACATAGCCTTACTCCTCCTTTTCTGGCATGATGGCGATTCAAACATTTTGCTCTTTGCGAATGTCATGAAAATAATAATTATAGCCATATGGACAATCTCGGTTAAATTTGTTTTCATCCGGAAAAACAACAGTTTCCAATTATTATTCATTGTTTGCGAATGCACATCCCAAGTCATGTGCTGCATGGCGAATTCCAGTCTTTGTTGCTTGCGTACAAAGTTTAATGGTGTTTTCTTTTAATTTTAAAAATGGAACAGGAGTATCTTGCGGCGTCAGAACTGTCGCACGGCTTCTTTAGTAGTTGCTATCATATGATGCACTGTTTTTTAAATAACTTCGAACAGCATGCTCACTACGCTCGATTTTACGAGCTATAGCGCGGTTAGAAAACACCTCCAAGCGGTAGGCATCGATTTTTGCCCTTTCTGGCATATTTAAAATATTTTTTCTACGCATTTTAACTCTTGATGAGCTACTGAATACTTATTTTGAAAATTTTGAAAAAAACTTTAGCAGCTTACACTAAAATTTACTCACAAATACTTAAATTTTACAACGCGTCTATTGGAGTGAACCTATGAAGCGCGTTGTGAACTATATTCCGAAAAAACAAAGAAAAGTGCAGTTATTTTTTTGGTTCCGCGAGGGATTGCGGTGAGGTTTTCGTCTAGGAGTAGGTTTGCGGGTAAGTCTAGTCAGGTGAATCGCAGCGTGTATCACAAAACACGAAGAAAACACAACCAACCGTAATGGCGTCTCCGTAAAGTTCTCATGATTTTTCATTTTGTTCGTCTGAAAACCGGATAAGAATCTCAAGTATTAAAAACTGTTAATTGAATTTTCGGTTAAATTAATTTAGTTAATTTAATTTAGTTGTACATGTAGATGATTTAAAACAAACTAAAATTTAATTTAATGTAGTACCTAGTGATAATTAACAAATTTTGATCTAGATTTTCAGAATATCGGGGGAACCTAATGTAGATTTCCAGAAAATTTAAGCACCCAGTGGACAGGTAGTTTCGAAATTATCTTGTCTTGTTTCTTGCCATCTTAATTCAGAGGAACTCCAGGTCGGACTTTGTACTTTAGAAACTAAATTGTAAATGATCACAGATCAAACTAACGTCTACATCTTAGTTTCAGATCCGCGGAAATGCTTCATTTATAATAGCAGTTGTGCTAAACCGTAGTTTCAGTTGATATAGTGACCAGTATGGTGGAAATCATTTGAATAAGTAGCTGATACTAATTATACGTGTTATGTTAGATCATCTCCGAACTACTGTTGTCAAGTGTTAAAGAAATTTAAATTAATAATGATTACAATTTAAGAAGTGTATAGAAATTTTACCCAGCAAAATAATAAACGCTATCTACAAAATTAGATTTAGATAGTTAGTTAATAATTAGATTTAGACAGCTCTTAATCATACTGCAACAATAAATTTCAGGAAGATGATTTTGGAATTTGAAGCAGCCAAGGGAAATAGACACTTGAAGTACTTAAAGATTAATTCTTAACAGGTTTATAGAAATTAAATTGAACTTAAATTTAAACTTAATTTGTTGAAAGTATGATTAGTGATTTAAAAATCAATCAATCAATTAAAAACGGCTGGGGGAAGTAAGGTGGTGGGAAACATATAAGGGGTAATTGATAACTAATTAATATTTACTTTAGGATACCAAGGATTTAAAGCATATTTTTAGAAAAACATTAACTACTAACAATTGACCGTTTATGTGTTTGTAACCGAGTCGATCTCAATCCTATACTAACATTCCTATCCAATCCTTCCAAGTAAATGTAAAAAAGGGTGTACGGTGGGCCCGGCGTCAACCGGGAGATCCCGCTTAATGCTTGGTCGCACACTCAAAATCAATCAATCAACCATCAATCAATTATTTTAGTAGTCAAAAATATGAAATAACATGCTTGTGATTATACGCCTGAACGTGGATTAAGAAGGTAATTACCAAATTTTTTACAGTGACGATTTTTGTTCAATAAAGAAACCAAACAAGATTTGACCTTGAAATGCACTTGATGTAAAAATGATCGAATAATCGCTCCCTGCGGTCGGCCATATAAATAACAAGCAATATTGGCATCAAATGTTGTACGATATTCCGCCGACGAAATTTGTTCAACAAAAATCAAACATCAACAATTTTTTTTTTTCAAATACTTAAATTAAAAATTCTTGGAAATTTCTTCCCAAAGAATGATTGAATATCGTCAATTACTGAATTGATGGAGGAAGAACGTGACAACCTGATTGAAATAAACACAGTTGGGTGATATAATCAGTATATTTAATTTACGGTACAGTTTTTTACGTTTTTCATACATAATGTATAAAATGACCCAGACTTACGCTTAAAACTATGTATTTGAGGCCACAAATATATTCCACCTCTAAAGGGTTTGTCAATTGTTCAACGACTTTTGTGAAACAACTCACAGTACTAGTAATTATAACATTGAAGCATCGAATTCGATTAATATAATTAGTCATAATCTCTTTGAATACAAGGCATTAACTCTAAAGAGAACTTGTTAATACAAAAAGATTTCTTTTAAATTTTTTATGCTTAATAAAGGGTTTTCCGTGGATTTTGGAACACTTACTATGACCGACCCCATTGTCTAATTTGCCCAAAAAATTCTAAAAAATGTTTAGTCTTGAGTTATTTCAAGTATAAAAACACGGGGTTTTATGTTAGAATATCTCAAAAGCCTGACGTGATAGGGTAATTCTGTGGTAAGATTCGGATTCAGCGCAAAAAATTACTTCGGGTAGGACTATTCAATAAATAAAAATATTTAACTCTTTCTTTGCAGGCCTATGTAACTTTCATGCTAATAGCCTATATATTATTTACAAACACATAAAATAACGTTACATCATTTTCGTTGAAGTAATAAAGTTAAAAATCGTTTTTCTGATAACATGTCCATTTGTGCGTAACGTCATCTCGCAACAATTCATTCAATGGCTTTCGTAGGTTATTCATTCCTTTGATAAACTAGCCATACCAACTGATGGCTCTCAGCAACGAACGAAGTTTTGATATCCGTTGGAGCCGGCAATTGCTGAATTACCTAGATTTGGTCGGGGCGCAACCCATTAAGAGTAAACCCGTAGTCCAGGAGGCGGCCGAGGACAGAAAACAGATTTTTTCGATGGGCCTGCTCGCAAATCCCAGCCACAATGATATCGTCGAGATATGCTGCAATTAAGTGAATTCCCCCCGCAGCATCGTGTTCATCAGCTGTTGGAAATGCCTGGTGCTGATTCCACTATGCGCTGCAAGCGATTCACATGGAACTGAGATTAATACTACGTCCGACGTTATATGGCCGACCCCAGGGACCGGCCCTTTGATAATTTTTACATCAAGTGCATACCACGAGCATTCGACAAAAATCATTTGACTTTGGAACTTTTGATTTTTGTTGAATAAATTTAGTCACTACAATCGTTTGTTCGACGACAGAAAAATCGCCTAATTTTGTACTATTTAGTTTACTTACACTACTATATTTTTTGTTATTTGCCAAGAACTTCACTTCGGTGAAATAACATAATTAAATAAATTAATTACGAAAAAAATCTATCAGCATTGCAAACTACAAAGTTGACATAATGGTAATTTGACAGGTTATACGTATATTCACACACACATACAATAAATAAAAAATGACAGAACCCGCATTTTTGGCCTTCCAGTTAAAACGTCAGAAAACTGTCATTTTTCAACTAGGATTCGACTCGAAATCTGTTTTTTGTTGCAATAGGAAAACCGTAATAAAAATTCATATTTAAATACTATTCAAAACTCACTAACACACTGACACCATACTATTCAAAACTCACTAACACACTGACCCCCAGCTGATCGGTACTTTTAGAAATTGTGTTATGATTATTATCGTCTTATTTTATAGGAACTTCAGTTCGGAGCTTGGTTCGGAGTTCATACTTCAAATACTAATTAGTATCTTATCATTTCAATTTTGGTTACTGGTAACATTAATTGTAATTCATTACAGGAAACAGTTCATCACAGATCAAACTACTATAATCTAAGTGGCAGGTTCGCGGGAATGCTCCATTTTAATAGTATGTGAGCTTGTTGTTATTTATTTAATGTAACTATTAAATTATTTAACTAATTAATATTGACTTTAGAATGTAAGCAACGATTGAAAGCAGTAACAAAAGTAATTTTTTAAAATAAGTGTATTGTCCTGGGGTATGTAAGGTGTCTGTAACCGGGTCGATCTCAATCCTATTCTAACCATTCCTTCCAATCCTTCCAAGTTAATCTAAAAAAGGGTGTACGGTGAGCCCGGCGTCATATTCAATTACCGGGAGATCCTGATTAATGGTCGTACAGCAACATAAACTATGGAAGTAAAACATATTTTGAAGCAGAGTATACTTTGTCCATATACAAAATTTGGTGTCGGTCAATTTATTGTAAAACAATTCATCGCAATTTTTTAATTTTTACTTATGTGGAGTTCTTTCAGGTTTATCAATTCCATCAATTTTGAACGTGACTGAAAGAACGATAAAGCTGCATGGTGCTGCTTATCGTTGTATTGGTAACCAAACAATATATTTTTGATTTGAAGTTTAGCTGTCAAAATTTATGTACGTCTCTTGGATTTTTTTGAAAAAGGAGGAATTTTTACAAGAAATGGCAACTAAAAAGGAGCAAAGAAGTCAACGAAAGGAGACACACAGAAAAACTCGAAATTCTAGCTGAAATTTTGAAAAATCGACAATAAAATTTGTATTATACAAATAATGTTTTGTTTTTTATGTTTTAAATTTTTTTTTTTTTTTTTTTTTTAATAAAAATGAAATTTAATTTATAATCTAGAAACTTTCAGTTATTCGAATTCATTTTATTTCTCCCATGTGCTTAAAAACAGCTTCAGACAGTGTTCCTAGCCCTACATTTTTATTTGATTGTGATGTCTGATTTTTTCCTTCAATATGATGTTCGCCGTTAAATGATTCATCCCCTAAAAGACAATCCACGAATGATAAATTTAAAAAATGGCGTCAAGCTTGTTATTGTTTTTATATTTGACATTTATGTTTGTTGCTGTTAGTATTTGCTGGAAGATAAATTTATCAAAAAACCTCAATTTCTCAAAATTGATGTACATAAAAAAAACATCAAGTTTGTTGACTGATAGAAAGCGCAAAATTGATTTACATCATTTTTTTTTTTGGCTGAAAGAACTCCACATTAATTTTGGTATTTTTTTTTTGTTATTAACTCAATTTTATGAAATTTCAAATTTTTAAAACAAAATAACAAAAACAAACATTAATACTAATGATGATTGAGCAACAATTTTAGATAATTTTTTATTTTTTTTTTCCTTTATTTTATTACAACTCAGACTGCGCTCATCGAGCAATTTTTCTTTCAAATGCAAATTTTTATGTTTCTAATAAAATTCTCTTTTATTGGGGTGTAACCCAATGGTTCGTCTCATAATTAATTAAACCAAGTTCACTAGGTCAAGTGGCCTCGTTCTTTGGAGTCTTTTTTCAACGACAAGGTTATCTATCATAAGGCGAATATAGGGGTTTCCATTATCTTGAAGTCTTATTTTATGTTTTGCGGCATGCATTTTTGTTTCATCTTTGATGTATTCCATCCGTGTGTACCACGGAGCAGTGACGATGCTAGGAAGAACCTTGTTTTGAAACGTCTCTATCATTTTAGCGTTTGTTTGCTTGGTACAACCCAACCTTATGTTAAGTTCTTCTTTTTTCTTTTTGACATGCTCTCTCCACTTGAGCTTGGCATCGAGGGTCATGCTAAGGTATTTAGCTGTATTTGCATATGGCACGTGTCGCGAGTTAATTTCTATAGGTAGATGGTAAGCTTTTTGATATGTAAAGTTATTATGCATGGATTTTGTTTCATTAAGCTTGATTCGCCAACGCTTTGTCCATCTACAAATACAGGATTGGTCCTAAAACACTCCCCTGCGGGACACCGGCAGAGATTTTCTTTAGCCCGAAGTATTCATCCTCATATTTCACTCGAAAATGTCTATTGAATAAATAAGATCTTATTATGACATAGAATTGCCTCGACAGATCTCTATGCAGCTTGTATTCCAGACCACTGTGCCAAACTTTATCGAATTCTTGCACGACGTCCAAGCATATGCTTCAGCATACTTTTTTACGTTCTAACGTTTTTTCAATTATGTTTGTGATTCTATGCACCTGTTCAATTGTAGAATGCTTTTCTCTGAATCCAAATTGATGTGGAGGAATTAGTTGTCGGTCCTCAATTATTGGTTTAAGTCTCTTTAGTAATAATTTTTCAAAGAGTTTTGACATAATTGGCAGCAAAGAAATTGGCCTATATGATTTTTTATCGTTAGGTGGTTTATCAGGTTTTGCTATCATGATTACTTCTGCTACTTTCTATTGATGCGGAACGTATTTTAACCGAAGGGTTGCATTGATTACACACAAAAAAAATAAAGGGTCACCACAACACCGAATCGGTGTTACATAGTGTCCCACCGATCGGATATTTAAAATATAAATCCAATCGGATATTTGAATAAAAATGACATAAAATACATTTGGATAAAAACTTTTACACCGCATAAAAACCAAACAGAAATACATATTCATGTTTAGGAACACACCGAAAGGTGTATTTTATTAGGAAAACACTGAAAGGTGTATTTTATTAAATCCAAAAGAAGTTTTTCTAAGAATTTATCTTTTCGGATAGTTAAAAATATTTATCCGTTGATGTGTGCTTAATTTTATTCGGTTGGGCAAAAATAAAATACTTTTTCGGATAAAAAACAAATTAACACCGCATATTTTTTTGAGTGTATGTGTAATAGCTTACGAAATCCTTTCTCAGGTAGAGCCTTGATAACTTGGCAAGTAATCAAGTCCGGTATCTTAGCTTCGTCACTGGGCCAGTATGTTGGGTAATCAGAGTTATATTCACATTATATAAACGGATTATTTTTTCGGTAAATTATCGAATAATCGTCTAAATAACATTTTATTATCTATTACCTGATGAAACAAAACAGCTGATAACAGTAAGAAATGGACAAATACATAAAAAAAACAAAAACAAATCCATACGCTTGCCAGTTATTTAAGGGTAACGATTCGGTAGCTTTTAATGACGCGTGACAAAAGCGTAGCATGTTAGTAATTCATTTGAATTCTAAAGTGGTTTCCATTTTTATAGTTCAGTATTCATTTTTTTTTTCTTATGGTGGCAACGTGTTGAATTTCGTAGAATTGGGTACTTGGAGTATATACTTCATTGGAGGGACGGCAATAATTTTCTTATTTAAATTTTAACAAAAAAATTTATGAAAACTAACATGGTTCTAGACCAACATTTTATGGGAATGACGTAAAATATTGGTCTAAAAATCATGTTAGTTTTTATTAATTATTTATTAATATTTATTTAAGAAAATTATTTTAAATTGTAATAAATCGTTAATTGTTAATTTATTAATATATTAATGTAATTTTATTATTAATGTGGCGAAATATTAAAATTGTTTAAATAAAATGTACAAAAAATAGAAGCTGGCCGTATTTTAATTAAGAAATAAAAAACCAACTATCTTGATCATCTCCAAATGCCAATTTCTTAATGATCGCTTCAATATTAAAACTATGTGTAAACTGTTTTGGAAGAACTTTAACACATAAGTAACTCCGTCTATCCCGGAGGGTAAATCCGATATTACTGCTGATGAGTTCAATATCTACTTCGGTTCAATATTCAACCCTAATGATGTAAATTTTGTTATGAATACAATTCATTATGCCACCAATGAAAATGCTTTTTATTTCAATATTGTTTCTGCTGAAGTTCACTTTCGTCTGGATAAAATTAAATCGAATTCGATTAGAGTTGATGGCATACCACTTAATCTCATTCCACCACTTAATAACACTAAATCAACTTTTCCTGATGCATGAAAAATTGCGACAATTATGTCTAGTCCAAAAATGCTGAACCCATCTGCAGTAACCGATTTTCGTCCTATCAGCATATTACCAACGATTGCTAAACATAATTTAATGAATGAACTACAACCACACCATGATAAGCAGATCGCGTTCACGAAATCTTAATTCGAAACCGTGACTGCTGATGATGGCGATAATTGTTGTCTGTATATCTATATGGTATTAAGTTTAGATTTTAATCTGAATTTTGCTTAAGATGAATATTGCCTTTAAGAGAATTTCAATTTGACACATGCGGCTATTCCTGAATTCGATACAAATTCGATTAAATTCAAATAAATCGTATCGTATTCAGGGATGATCTTGCTGAATAATTTACCTAGTGAAGCAACTTTCAACCAATCTCTGATGCATAGGTGCAGTTTTCTCACGCTATTTGGAACTATTGCAGAGAATAATTTTAGTACATATGCCATAATATAGCCATCATAAACCAATTGTTTCATGTTTCATTGTCAGAAAATAAGAAATACAGTTTATATTTAGCAAGATTTTCAAATTTAATCTTAATTTATCAACCCTTATGAATAGTGGCTATTCGCTTATTTTGGTTGGAAGAAGCTTAAAATTTCGATCAAAAAGAAATAAAGATTTTTTTTTGCAAGCACAAGCAAAATCAAAACCAAAAAAAAACACGAGCAAGTTCACAGTATTTAAACTACGTTTTTGGTTCAAAAAGTCAATAAAACAAACCTTACTGACATTAATTGAGCAAGGACAAAGTAAAGTTCTGTTAAATTAATCACCCAAACCTGTCATGTACGCTTTAAAATATACCATTACTCATACACGGCAATATTGTTCAAGACTAGATAGTAGTGAATGGTCACGGCAAAATCGCTGAACAATAGAAACTCGTATCGCTTTGTCCCTGATCAGTTTAAAATACATTAAATAGAGCGGTTCTATTAGGGCGCAATGTTGACCGAAAATTCACAGCATTTAGAAAGACGGCAGTGCGAAATCCACCATAACCTAACTCAGCAACAGCATGAGCAATACCTATAACAAAGCATACCGATTTAACAATTTTAAAATTATTATTTTATTATGTATCAATGTAGGAGAGGATGGTATCTTTCCAGCTTAACTTCAAAAAGGTATTGAGGAAATACTCCCCAGCTTCATCCAGATGTTTCGGGCTAGTTATGCTTTTATCTATATTCCGAAACTATGGAGGAATGTTAATGTGGTCTTTATACAAGGGGGGGGGGGGGGCTGACATCGTTTCCATTGAAGACGATGGAAAAATCCTGAACTATCAAATAAGAAGTGAGATCCTTGGAAAAAATCCGCTGCATCAGGACCAGTTTGCCTATCAAACTGGTAAATCCACTGTGATGGTCCTTAGCGGTCTAGTCACGAGGATTGAAAAAGCGGTGATATATAAAGAAATTGCCCTTTGTGCCTTTGGGGACATTGAGGGGCCGTTTGATAATACCTCCTATGGATCGATAGAGAGGGCAGCAATGGAAAAAGAAGTTCCGCTTTCAACTATTCCGCTCCATGCTGGAACATCGTGAGATTACAGCCAGACTATGTGGCGAATCTGTAACCATCAGGGCCGTAAAGGGCTGTCCTCAAGGAGGCGTACTGTCTCCTCTTGTATGGTGTCAATCCAAACAAAACTGTAATTGTTCTTTAACGAGGAGGAAAAAGCTCGCGCTTGCAGCTCCCTCGTTAAACGGTACTACTGTTCCTTTTTCCAAAGAGATTAAATATCTAAGGGTTATCCTAGATCAAAAACTGAACTAGAAGTAACATTTATTGAAAGTTCAATATAGAGCCACCAAGGTTTTCTGGGCCTGTCAAAGACTCTCCGGGCGTACTTGGGGACTGCGACCAAAACCGATCTACTGGTCATTTCTTACAATCATTAGGCATATGGTCACCTACGCATCGGTTGTATGGTGGCCTAAAACTGAGCAGAAGGCAACGCAAACATTTTTTGAATAAGGTTTAGCGTATAGCCTGCATCGGTGTTACTGGCTCAATGAAAACATTTCCAACCGCTGCGATGGAGTCACTTCTAGGACTGACACGGTTTCACTTGCATGTTAAAAAGGATGCTGCAATTATGGCCCTGAGAACGCATGCGATAGGAAATATCAAACCAGGCAATATGGTGGGTCATCTGGAAATACTTAAGGAATTTCAGACAGACCCTACCACAGGAATGCCTTCCGAATATATGCCAGCTAAACTGGACTTCCACAAACCGTTTTGTGTTAGGTTCTCTGACTGGGGTGTGTGGAGTGCAGGTGGAGCATCCTTTGAGCGAGGGTCCATGGTATGGTTTACAGATGGATCAAAAACGGAAGATGGGGCGGGGTTACGAAAACACAGGAGTAGCATTGCCCTCTCGAAGTCCTTGGGTACTAATGTTACCATTTTTCAAGCAGAAGTACATGCTAAAGAACTTTGCGCTAAGATAGGCAAAGCAAAGGGCCTAAACGATGCATACATTTATATTGTATCAGGCAGCCAATCGGCCTTAAAGGCTTTAGGTCTTGTACTGTTGAGTCAAAGGTAGTATGGGATTGTCTGAAGGTTATTAAACATTATAAGTTGAGGCTGCTTACTGATGGGCCTAAGTACGACAATGGATAATAATAATAATAATAATAATGAATTTTCTGATGGTAGAGTTCTGTAGAAACTGTGAAATATTGGGTCTATTAATGACAACAAATCTAAAAGTTCCCGTTTTTTAGCCACGGGAATTTTTTGATTGCTTCATTGTAGCATTTAGAAAGTTGCTTTATTTCTAAATTATTCACACCACGTTTTTTTATTTTTAATGTGTAAAATGGTAAGTTTTCCTCAAGTGAATTCTTATATTGAATAATCCCGAATTCTTTTGAGAACTTTAACCATTTGACTTTATTCCAAATAAACTTATTACCTTCGTGGTCAATCTTCCGCCAGACGAATTTTTGTGCTAGTGAAAAATTCAAAAAATCCTCTTGAGTCATATCAATGACCTGAAATGGATTGTTGGCTCTTATTTCTCTTATAAATTGACTCCAATATCTTGGGTTTTTTCTTTCTTTCGATAGTGGAGTGATCAATATCTCACTCCATGTGTGTATGTCAGGTTTCTAAACATTATGTTCAGTTTGCTGTAATGAGTTAGATGAACAAACAAATAACATTAACATAGTAGCTACCATTGCAGTTTTATTTTGTCCCACACAATTATAGGTCGCAATGCGAGGTGGCTTATCGTCCACATGTCGCTTCAATAATAATAATAATGATATTATTTATATTTTGTTGTAACTGTTTGAGATGTTTATAAAGGCAAGAGGCAATCTCATTTCCACCTCGTTTTGCCTGACTCTCGTTCCACATATAGCAATAGGGCTTATTCGTGGTAGTATCGTGTATATAGTCAAATTAAAAGTTCACAATTGTCTTTTGTAAAATGACACACTGTGTAGCTTTATCTTTTTAGCTTTATACGCCAAATCCGCTTCCAAGTGATGAGTTTCTTTCTCTTTTGTTTCACGTTTATTTTCTTCTTCGGATATAAAGCTTAATTTTGTTTTAAATATATCCCACTTGTGGCACGTATCAAACTTCGGCATATTTTGTTAAAGAAACTGCACCGTCAAGAGATTCGGCATAGAGGCTATACATCTTCGTTAAATTTAAATCTCTATGTAAAAATTTCTGTGCAAAATCTCTTCGGGTATATTGAGACTTGGAAGCTGAAAATCTTGTGGGGTGGCGTCTTTTTCCACGTTTATCAAGAAGCTTGCTTTCCAATCCTAACTTTTTTTGGATTACCGAGTTTATAAAACCTTGGGTTTCTACAAAAAAAATTTACAAAACACGTACGACAAACTTTAACCTTTATGTTACTAAATTCCAAAAAGTAAGAAGGCAAACCCCAATAAGCGTCGAACAATTTTTTTTGCTAAGTAGTTGTTATTTTTTGGACATATTTTTTCCTACAATTCTGTATTTACCATTCTGTGTTATCTTTTGTTCAGTTCTACTTAAACAAGGCGAGGCTATTTTATTTTCGATTTACCGAGCTATTTGCTCGATATCAGAATCAGAAGGTTTATATTGAAGATCAACGTCGCTATCGTAAATATCTTCTTCCAGTTCTAGTAACTTATCGTTATTCAAATCAAATTCTTCTTGAACTTATACAGAAGAATTGACTCATTTTCAGACGTTTTCAGACTATTTAAAGGTTCTGTACTTAGCTCATTTTCACCTTTATTAATTTTTTGTTGAATGTTAATTAATTCATGTAATTTCGAATATGCTACCGGTGATTAAACCATTTTAAATGTGTTTTTTATTAACACGAGAAGTATATTAGTATTTACGAACAATCATTCAACGAAATTGACTAATAGACAGAATTCTATTTATTTAATTTTTTAATTTGTATGATTTTAATACGTTTCGAAGATTGTAAGAGAATTCAATCCAGTTTCGAACTGATGAGCTTATGATTATGAAAAATATATATAAAAAAAACTTTTTAACATACCACGTTTTTCTAATGCACTAAAAAGAAGAAAATAATTTTTTTCTGGGCATATAGAATTATCTGGGCATTTATACTTAAAACTAGCACCAATTTTCAATAACTAAAAACGTGGGACGCATTTTAGAAAAGAAAATTGATAAATGTGATTTGGATAACTTCTTATGGTATTTTTAGAACATTTTTCTAGCTTAGAACCTTCCTGTACCTAATTTATGATTAAGGTGTATGTAGGGAATCCAAATTTACCGAAAATTTCATTTACCGGTTTCGGTATTTTTTTTTCTTAATTTACCGGTTTCCCGGTAAATTTCGGTAATTGTTTAATCTAAAAAACATCATTGAAACATCTAATATATCTTAATTATTTACTTATTATTTTTGTTTTTTGAGAAAAAATACCTTTTTAAGTTACAATTTCATTTTTGTTATATTAAAAAATATACGTAATATTACATAAAAGTACTTAGCAACAATACAGTTAATTCAAATTCAAATTTATAGAGTTCAGTCTCATTGATTTTCTTATAGAAAAAAATAACAATAATAGAATAAATAAAAACAATCTATTTTATAAATTTAATTTATAAATATCATTTTGTTGGTTAAAATAAGCTCGTAGAAAACATAACATATCCAATGTATCATCATTCAGACGAGATCTTATTTTATTGCAAATTTGTCCCGCCGAAGAAAATGCTCGCTCTGCATCTACTGATGTTGGTTTTATTGTCAAGAGATATTAATAGACTCGATTAAGCCAGACACCATGTTCTTTAGTTTGTTCATACAATGCAATTTCTCTTCGCATTATTGTTGTTATGTTTTTGTTGTTTAGCTCTATAGGTTTTAATTTCAATTCATGTGGCTTAGTTTTCTTTTTAATAGCAGAAATTAAACGTTCTTTCATAGATAACTCTTTTTTACTTTGTTCTTCATCTTCCGATGAAGAGGCTTCAACCAGACCATCATCCGATGTCGGTGAAGTTATCATATTCAAACGTTCAATTAAATGTACACTCAGTTTTGCTATCGTAGACTTGTTTGTACGATTGAAAACAAAGTATTCATGATCAGAAATATTGTCATCTAAATTATTCAAATATTGTAGTACGTCAGAATATTGAGTGCGTCTCTTATTAATTTGAAATATTAATGCATTTTTCAATTCATTGCTATAAAAGCTATTTTGAATTGATAATTCATCCAACATGAATTTTAATGATGCATCAGCACTGAGTAGCGTACTATTACTGGAACACATTGATTCCAACGACATTGCTATTGGGAGTAAAGAAGTTATAATTTCATCAACAGCTTTGAGCTCATTATCGGAAAAACTTACATCGATTTGCAAATAAATTAGACATTTTTGCACACATGTTTTTAATAAATAGAATCTCTTCATCATTGCTAGCAAGCTATTCCACCTGGTTTTGGTATCTAAAATCAAACAAAGCTCTTTATTAAAATCTGTAACGACGTAATTCTGTAACAAATCATTATTTTTTGTCGAATAACGAAATATTTTCACAGTTTTTCTGATTTTTGCTATTATCGGATATAATTGTTGAATTGTTTCGAAATTTTCTTCATGTTCATTTGATCCCGGAAATATTTCCATGTAATCTCCATTTTCGCAATCACTTTCAGTTTCGCCTTCACTATTATCATCCTCGTTTGAATGAGCTAGCTCATCCGCATTTGTTTGAACGTCAGCAAATCTGTTTTTGTTGTACAAGACTTTAATCACCGCCAAATGAATTCCATGTGCGAGACACAATTGATGAATAAGATTCATGTCTTTTCCAACTCGTATCATTACTGCTGCTTCGTCAGTAGACATTCCAATTATTTTGTTGATTTCCAGGTGAAACTCATTGAGTTTGGTTTCAACTGTCTCAAAACAATTCTTAGCAGCAAATGAGTCTTTGATACGAGCGAACCCTAAATTCCAAAATTTAGTTGAGCCATGAACATTAATATTTATATACTTTCGATTTCGTAATGACGTCCATTCATCAAAGCTAAGGCTCAATCCTGCATCTTTATTACTTAAATATTCTAGGATATTGAGTTTCACCTCTTTTTTAATGCTGGTACCGTAGTTCATTACAATTTCTTTGATTGTAGTTGCGGATGAAGGAAAGTATAATCCTTTATTTATCAATCGTTTTCTTAAATCGTAGGACGAGCAAAATTTTACAAATGGTATTCCATCCAAAGCAACCATTCTGGAAATAATGACAGGTAGTGTATCATCAATCTTTGGTTTGAAAAATTTTGTTATGGTTCCACTACTAGTACACGGTATATTCTTATTTTCTGATGGATTCGAGGCAAACTCTTTTGTAGCTCTTTTTGTGTATGTATGTATATATCTGTGTTTGTGAATATATATGTATGTGTATATACATTATGAATATGTATATACAGTGGTGTGCAATAGGAGTTGATCTTCTTGATTGGGAGAGTTAACATGTATGTATTTTAAAAATTCCAAGAAAAATTCAATATTATTATCCCTATTCTAGTTCGTATCATACTGAAATACAATGTAATTATGTAAATCTAATATAAAAATAAATTTTTTAATTTTCGGTATTTTCGGTAAAATTTTGAAAATTTACCGGTTTTTCGGTAATTAAAAATGTACGGTAAACCCGGTTTACCGGTTTACCGAAAACCGGTATTGGATTCCCTAGGTGTATGTGTCCCAAGTGGAAACTGGACGTATTTGTCTAATAAATATCTAGTTGTAATGACGACTATTGACACGCTTTACGTCTACATGTCATTAGTCTTCCTTACAACTTGACATTTACTAAACAAATTCATCTAGTGTCCACTCGGGTGTTTGATAAAATAAATTTGGGAATTATAATTTTTTATTAAGCTTTGCTTCTAAATATTTTTCAGTCGTCTCGATATTCAATCTTGTACGAGATATGCAGGGTATACGAGAGATTTTGACGAGAGTTGACAAATATAAGATGCTAGTATCAAAGCCCTAAACTTTTACATTAAGTACACCAAGAACTTATTTTTATTTTTTTATAAAGAATTGATTTACGGAACTTTACTTTTTTTTAAATTATTAGCAATTTCATATATGATATCAATTTTCTTTTCTAAAATGCGCCCCACGTTTTTAGTTGTTAAAAATTGGTGCTAGTTTTAAGTATAAATGCCCAGATAATTCTATATGCCCAGAAAAAAATTATTTTCTTATTTTTAGTGCATTAGAAAAACGAGGTATTTTAAAAAGTTTTTTTTTATATACATATATTATTTTACTCTTTTTAGTTGTACGAATTTTGAATCTTGTTATCAATTGAAACAATTTTTTTAAAAATAAATTTCATCTCTTTATTCAAGAAAATTTATCCAATTTACCATAAACATTTAACAATAATTTCCAAACAGACAATCAATAACGAACGCTTAAAGTTAATAAAAAGAAGTTAAGGGTCTTATGGAGGTCGATATTGTCGCATTCTTTCCATTTCTCTGATTGCCCTTTCATTACAAGGCTTCTTTCGTGACAATTTGCTACAGTCTTATTCCTCAATTTGCAGTCCATTTAAAGATCTCAATCTGCTTAATGCGTCGTAAGCTTGGCCGTCTTGAAAAAGTGATCTTCCTAAGTAAACGACTGCATGATCGACGGTACAACCCTGCACATGACCAACACAAAATTATTGGTAATTGTCTACGCTCAATTGTTCCATAATTATATTTAGCAGGAAATTGTATAGCTTTCGGCTCGATAAGTTGAATATTCTTATTGCCAAAATCTATTCTAACTGATGGAATGTCAGTTTCGTACATTTGGTCTCTGCGGAAATGCGGCCAGATAATCTTTGTGATATTTCCAATGGCGCTGTTGACAAGACCCTTTTAAACATTGATGTTTGAGCGTAACATCACTTTGGCACCAACAAATATTTCCAGCTCTTTAGTCAATCCTCCAGTTTTATTTACATCTGCTGGTACGATAATAACCATGTTGACATTATCAACATTTCTTGTTGCATCAATAATTTGATCCTGTGCTCGAAATTTGAAAATACGCACTTGTTAAGCTCGATATTGCTCAAGTAGAGCAAGATTATGGGCATCTATTTGGGCTCTTAAAGGATAAATTCGAATGGCCTTATCCAATACAAAATCTCCAGTTGCCTCTGTCATTTTTTTTGACATCAGAAGCTCAAGATATCAGCAAATGTGTTGTCTCCTTGCTGCCGCATGTTTTCTGTCAGCTCACATAAAGAAAATAATCGCCACAAATGAGTCGCTGGCAAGAATCGAGTTGGCTGATTGAAAATTTGTGCTCCTTTTACGGGAGGCAATTGCATCAAGTCACCGAAAGCAATTATATTGATACCTCCAAACACTTCGTTCTCTTTATTTTTCAATTGTCTCAGTCGTGAGTCAATCATGCAAACCATTTCATAAGCAACCATGCTTATCTCATCAATGAAAAGGTAATCGACATCCTTCCGCTGTTGACGCGTAATCTTCAGGTAATTTCCTGTCAATTGGGGCATATTTGGTGTAAGAAAGCCATCTTTTTGAACAGGCATTTTCAATAAACTGTGAAGTGTTGAACCTCCTACTAGTCTAGCTGCAGCACCAGTTAAGGCAGCAACTTTGACCACTGATTTTCCAAAAAAACAGTTTTTAACCAAATTCTTAAGAGCATTAAACGTAAATGTTTTGCCTACTCCTGCTCCACCAGTGACAAACCATCTCATTCGTTGTCTACTTTCGTTCAACTGCTCTTGAATGCTTTGTCTTACTAGTTGGAAAAGTTCTTGTTGTTTTGCATTCATGTTATTGTAAATTGTTTGCAATTGTTCACCAGATATATCGAAACATTTTTCACTAACACATTTCACTAACAGTTTTTGCACTAACACACACAAATTTTCTTAGATTTTTGTTTCGAATGTTTGAAAATATGAGATGGTCAGGTGAAACAACCAAGTGAACAAAATTTCAGCGAAATCAAAAGATGAGAAGTGCTTCAAATTTCCACCTCAAATTTTGACCCAAATAGACAGACAGATAGACAAGAAACAAAGTTAAGAAAAACGTAGTAATAGTAAAAAACCAATCTTCTCATCAGGCCGCGGCGACTGGACTGATTATACCACAATTTACATTCTATATATACAGAATGTACTGTGCGTTATGGTACTAGCGAATCATACTAATATAGATAAATTCTCTTACAATTTTTTCTTCTTCACGACATTCACACAGCTCTATTTCTGTGTAAGCTAATTTTACTTTTTTCAATTTTTTTCACCGCTAAATTTATTATTGGTGTCGTATGTTGCAACTTTCTTTGTTAAAAATATTGTCTTCAAAATACTAAATTTGCAGACCATCTAGTCTTTGGATGTCGGATTTATTTCTATCGCATTAACTGTCATCACCATTATCTGTCTGTTAATAAATCTGACATTGCGATAAATCTGTTAATAAATCTGACAATTAAAAATATCAATTTGTGGTAAAGTCGACTTTAGCACTTTTACAAGTGCTTGTGACGAAATGCGCAATAAAATACAAAGTACAATCAAAGGATGTCGTAATCTACATTAGTAAGTGATTTATGTTTAAAATGTTATTAAATTATGTGTCGAAGCTTATCGAAGATTAGTTTCTCTGTTTAAGTCTCGACCGATTTTTTTATTTTATTAAACAATAATGTTTATAGTCTTTAATAAACCAAATCCGATAATCTAATTAACGATGGTTATTAAAGTTGCAAAAGAATTGAAATATGATTTATGGTTATTTGGTCGTAAAATAGTTCATTCAAAAAAAAAAATTTTTCAAACTGGCATAAACAAAACAAAACAAAAATTTGATGTGACCAAAAATGATTTGGGTTACAAAAATCGACAACTTCAAACATTCCGTTTGGTTAACTCTAAATGCGACCAAAAATAATATATAGACCCTTTGGTTGGAACGATAAAATGGGAGATCATAAAAACATAAAGTAATAAACTCCTTACTATAATTATGTTCAAACATCGAAATATACATGACGAATACACGGAAAGGGGTTTCTAAAACTAACAATAGTTACTGGAATCATAAATTCTTATGAATACATAATTCGAGAAAAGTGAGATATTTTTTTATTATATTTGCTTATAATTTAAATAAATTATTGTATGTACATATAGTCTTTATGTTCTATTATGTACTTTTACAAATTAGCATAAATTTATTTATTTTGTTTTGTTTTCTTGAATAAAAAGAAAATCATAAAAATCATTGAATTCAATTTTCTTGTACAAATTCATTTGGTTTTTGTTGTTTGATTGTAAATACATACGTACTGACTGGTTCAGATTGGGGAAGCTATGTAATAAAATATGTTAAATTATGTAGTTTTTTATGAGTAAGCGCATATAATGATTTACCAAGCATGAGAAATTTGGATAAGTAGTATATTTGGAACGAATTTAGATGTTTTTTTTTTTTTTTTTTTGATGTGTCAATTAAAAATTATGTGCCATGGAATAATGTATGGTGTATCTGTACAGAATTGGAAACATGTACATATATGGATGATGTCCAACGGATTAGTGGATTTTAATGACAAAAAACCAGAAATGTTTATTTGCATTAGTTTGACCCTTTTCAAAAAAAAAAAAAATACATTACGTTGACAATAAAGGTTTTATGATTTTATATCTATATTATGGTTTATGTTTTTAAACCAAACAACCATTTTCTATTTTAATTGCTATTACCTTCACCGACCACAATAAACTTTTATAATATAACGTAAATTTTTGTACTTTGAATGTAATGTATAAAGCTGTATAAATATTCAAATGATCAACTGTCAAAAGGTTAATTGCATAACCATTTCCTAACAAATAATTTATTTTATAATTATTATTAATTTTAATAATTTTTTATGGTGCTATTTTATTGTTTTTATCATTAATCAGTTGGTTATAAAATCTGTCTGACTATAAAGCAGCATTTCGTGAGTTTTGCTTCTTTATTGAGATAATAAAATTTTAATTTATAGAGAAATTCATATAAATGAATTTTATTTATTTATAAGATGCAATGCAAATTCTAGAATTAATTATTGGTGTGTTTTTTAGTGTAGCGCACACCCGAGTATTAGTAATAGAGTACATTTAACCATATAAGTTTATATGTACCTTACGAACGTACTTTACATATTATAAGAGAAGTCAAGAATATTCATTTTTTTTGCTCTTGGACCCATAAACCTCAAACAACGTTATTTTATTATTGGAAATTAATTTAATGAATATATCGTATACAGACGCTTCATGAAAAAGATGGTTTTAATTTGCAGCACACAAGAAGGAGCATATCGAGATTCAAATGCATAAATGGCATTATTTTTGCTCTTTTTTTATTTGATATGTATGTATGTATACATAGCTTGGATGATATTATGTATTTGTATTATAAAGAAGACCAAAAAAGTCGTAAAAAATTTATACTAATTCTAAAAAAAGAAACTGCATTTAAAAATTAAAAGAAGCAACAAAAATTTAAAAATAAAAAATAAAGAATAATAAAAAAATTAAACTTAACAACAACAGCAAAAATTATAATAAATTTTATTTCATTTTATACGCTCCAAATAAAAGTAATAAAATTAAAATAGGAAAGAAGAAAAAATATGTCGTAAAAGCATCAATTTATAAGATTAGTCTTGAAAAAAACTCATAAACCGAAATGGATAAAATTTCTAAACAGGAATTGTTGAAGAGTTGCATTCAAGTTAATGCAATTTATATATGTATGTACATATGTATATAGTTTCATTTTGTAATTTATCCTAATTATAACATTTGCTTAAAAAGGACTGCACTGCATTACTTTAACAAAAATTTGTCTTGGTGTTACCTGGCGTAAAATGCATACACTGTATCAAAAAACTGTCCGTACAGCACTCGGTTAAGAAAACATTGATAAAAAAAACAATTACAAATCAAACAAAAAATTAAGTTTTAATTTTTTTAAAACTCAAATTACATTTAAGAACCTGAAAATAATAATAGTCAATGATATAAATTGAGTTACTTTCACGCTTGATAAGGTTTACTATTTAAACCGCCTATAACGATCTCAAATAATTGTCCGTACACACAAAGAAGTTGAGGGAATTTGGTCTAATATTTCTTGTTGTAAACTATTCATGAAATGACCCTTTGCAACCTTCTTTTCATTGAGAAAGCCAACTCTCCTAAGTTATTTCGGGGGAAATTTTTGGCACATGCCTCCACAATGACCCGTTTTAATTGTTCCTTACCGCTAATTTAGTGTTCACGGATCTTTTGCTGTGGGGTCTGGGAGGATGAGGAACTGTTGACTTTACATTGTACAATAATCATTCCTTGATCAGCTTTGACGAATGCTTCGGGTCAATGTCATGTACGGAGCGAAAATCTTGCCCATGTCCTATTTTCTCAGCACTTATTTACAAATTACCATTCAAAATATCCAAAAAATTAAACCGGTACATTATGAAGGTGAAATGTCCTACACCCCTTTAGCTAACGGCTCTTCAAACAATCGTACTTCCGCCACCATGTTTTACTCAAGTTCAGTGTTGGGTTTCCGCCACACCATAACTCGCCCATCTGAACCAAATACGTTAGATTTACCCTGTTAAAGTTAGCCGAAAGTTTCCAGCCGAAAGTGAAAAGTCGATAATGCAGATTATGTTATTGACATTCCAGCCGAAAATAAATCAGCCTCTAGAGTGTTATGTCTGGAGATGAATTGCATTGATGTGATTTGTCAATAGCTATCGCAGGAAAAAAATTCAGTTCAAGTTTCAAGTGGGAAATCTCGGAAAATTCGATTTTCCAAAAATTATTAGAAAATTTGTATAAAATCAGCCTCTAGAGTGTTATGTCTGGAGATGAATTGCATTGATGTGACTTGTCAATAGAAATTGCTGGAAAAAAATTCAGTTTAAGTTTCCCGTGGGAAATCTCGGAAAATTCGATTTTCCAAAAATCATTAGAAAATTTGTATAAAATCAGCCTCTAGAGTGTTATGTCTGGAGATGGATTGCATTAATGTGACTTGTCACACATCAATGCAATCCATCTCCAGACATAGCACTTTAGAGGCGGATTTTATTCATCCATTTCTTACATTCGGCTGGAAATTTTTTTGAATTTTCCGAAATTTCTTACTAGAAACTTGAACTGAATTTTTTGCCTGCGATAGCTATTGACAAGTCACATCAATGCAATTCATCTCCAGACATAACACTCTAGAGGCTGATTTTATACAAATTTTCTAATAATTTTTGGAAAATCGGATTTTCCGAGACTTCCCACGGGAAACTTGAACTGAATTTTTTCATTCGATAGCTATTGACAAATCACATAAAAACAATTAGAACTCTAGAGGCTGATTTTATTCCAATTTTGTATATTCTTCTGATTTTCCGCTATTTTCTACGAAGCAAAGTTTTACACGTAAATTTATTTACAAAATTTTTTATTTAAATCCATGTATCCTATTTACTTTCGGCTGATAACTACTAAATTTTTTATTTTCGACTGGAATGTTAATATCATAATCTGCATTATCGACTTTTTACTTTCGGCTGGGAGTAGACAAGCTCTATTACCATTTTTTACTTTCGGCTGGACTAACACAATCTGCATTATCGACTTTTCACTTTCGGCTGGCAACTTTCGGCTAACTTTAACAGTATCTTTAACAGTATGTTAGATTTTCTTCCGTTTGAGGGAATAACATTTTTCCAGAACTCTTCGGGCTCACTCACATATCCCAATGCATATTCCAGGGGTTTTTTATATTTTTTTTTGTCGGCAAATACATTTCTTGCGTGTCGCACATCGACAATACTCTTGTTTATGCAAAATATTGCGTATTGCCTGAGGTTCTATCGCTCCTTTTTTGCGTTGATAAACTTTGGCAGCGATCGTTGAAGTTAAGCTTTTGATTATGTTTTATTGCCTTCTCTATTAGATATATTTGAGGTGTTTTCAGCTTTCGGTTGCGACCACGGCCAACAACCATATCTAGTGATTTGATTTTTTGGCAGTTCTGTATGATATATTGAATCGAAGATCGCGGGCGACTGGTTATTTTGGAAATTTCCTTTTAACTTTTACCTTCACTATCCGATTTAATGACCAATTTTTTAATTTCTACACAATTTTTGGTACGAGAATAACTTAATTTTTAATTAACTGGACAATATTTCATTCGCCATGAAAAAAGTACGACTAATTAACTTTTACGCAAAAAAAAATTTCGTAATTAGGAGTACAACAAATAATAAATTGTTAGTGGGCTAGTGTTAATTTTCACAAAAGTGCAGTGAACGGGCAATTATTTGAGATCGTTTTAGGATGTTTAAATAGTAAATCACATGAAACGTAAAAGTAAATTAATTTGCTTCATGATAATTATTATTTTCAGGTTGTTAAATGTAATTTGAGTTTAAAAACAATAAAAACTGAATTTTTTGTTTGATTTGTAATTGTTTTTTTCATCAATTTTTCTTTACCCGAAGGTGTACGGACAATTTTTTGAGACAGTGTACGTGTTTCAAACGAAATCAGAATCATTAAAATTAAGAAAATAATTTTGCCCATGTAAACTGAATGTTATATTAGTTCATAATGCGCATTCATAGATGGCCCTAGGGCCAAAAAAAACCAACTAAGCGCCTGACTATTCATGATTCTAAATTGTTCGCTTTTCAAAATTAAATTAATTTTTTACCTAAAATATAAGTTAATTACGCTCCATATGACAACTAAATACTTCAGTGCAACGGTCATCACGTAAAAAAAACTATTCTTTAGATAATTTAATGTAATGTAATCCTAATGTTACTAGCGTTCTTGAATACAAATAAATCAATTACAGTATTACATTAATCTGAATGTATGTGAAGTTAGCCCACTTTTCATCCCTGAAAAATGCGATGGCAACACTATTATTACTCTCATGACATTTTCTACTCTCAGCCCCGAAAATCCTACTATCGCGAAAGTTTTTAATGTCAGCCCAAAATTCTATCCAACAATATAGTTTTTTTTTTATAATATAGTATAATTCACTCTCAGCCTCGAAATTGCTATCATGACAGCCAGCGAATAGTTTCTGACTTCATGTGACTATATCTAAGATCACCGACATACAAAAATTCTAAATATTTTACAATAAATTCACTAAACCATCTGCTATCATATGCCGGTTTCGGCTAAATCGGCCAGCGAATAGTTTCTGACTTCACGTGACTATATCTCAGATCACCGACATACAAAAAATCTAAATATTTTACAATAAATTCACTAAACCATCTGCTATCATATGCCGGTTTCGGCTAAATCGGCCAGCGAATAGTTTCTGACTTCACGTGACTATATCTCAGATCACCGACATACAAAAATTCTAAATATTTTACAATAAATTCACTAAACCATCTGCTATCATATGCCGGTTTCGGCTAAGTCGGCCAGCGAATAGTTTCTGACTTCATGTGACTATATCTCAGATCACCGACATACAAAAATTCTAAATATTTTACAATAAATTCACTAAACCATCTGCTATCATATGCCGGTTTTGGCTAAGTCGGCCAGCGAATAGTTTCTAAATTCATGTGACTATATCTCAGATCACCGACATACAAAAATTCTAAATATTTTACAATAAATTCACTAAACCATCTGCTATCATATGCCGGTTTCGGCTAAGTTGGCCAGCGAATAGTTTCTGACTTCATGTGACTATATCTCAGATCACCGACATACAAAAATTCTAAATATTTTACAATAAATTCACTAAACCATCTGCTATCATATGCCGTTTTCGGCTAAGTCGGCCAGCGAATAGTTTCTGACTTCATGTGACTATATCTCAGATCACCGACATACAAAAATTCTAAATATTTTACAATAAATTCACTAAACCATCTGCTATCATATGCCGGTTTCGGCTAAATCGGCCAGCGAATAGTTTCTGACTTCTTGTGACTATATCTCGGAATATTGATATTCTAAACTAAGAATAACATAACTATAAAAGCTATTAAACAGTCATATGAGGGGTGTAAAATCAAAGTCGGCAATCTCAATTTTTATACTTTTGAGATATTTGATGAAAACTGGTTTAGATATTTCAAGAATAATTATAGAAAATTTATAATGTTCAATAATTGTTTAGATTTGGACATATGCATTATATTGCATCGATTAGGCTCTCAGTTGAATATTATTGCTGTAAATTAAGGTTAAAAATGGAGATTTCCGGTTTTGATACCACGAATGGAGATTGTCGTATTTGTTACTGAGAAAATGTAAAACCGGACAAAAAATAAATTAAAAACAATAAATCATTTGCGATTTAAATTATTTTATATTTCAATTCAATTTATAAATCATTTTAAAAATTCAATTATCGATCAAACTTCGATCACTTATTATACTAGAACTCATATTGCAAATTATAACGGGTTTTCACGTGTTGAAAATAAATTGTTTTGATTTGTTAAAACGGAGATTGTCGCTTTTGATATTGACCTATATATAGAGATTGCCGATTTTGAATCTAACGCTGCATTTTCAATACAAATTTTAACGGGATTTTGCCGTTTTTAAAACTAAGTGATAATACCATGTGATAGAGGATTGAATAACGAACAAAATGACGTATCCAACTTATTTTTGGAAAAAATGGAGATTGCCGTATTTGATTTTACACCCTTCATATATATTACATTTTATATATGTTGTGCAATATAAATAAACTGTCATGATAGCAATTTCGGGGCTGAGAGCGAATAATGTATACTACCTATATTATAAAAAAAAATATATTTGGTTTATTTTTAAATATCAATACATATTTCGTCATATTTTGTAATTATTTAATTTTTATTTATTTTAATTTTAAAAATATTTATTGTTTCTAAATTTTTTGATTTTAATTATTTTTTTATTGTTAATTTATTATTATTTTCAATATTTATCTTAATCCAAAAAATGTCGTTATAGTAAAAACTATTATATGTATTGCCATAAGCAAATTATTGTGTTTTCGGGGATAGAATTTTGGGCTAACTTCACAAAGGTTTAATCTGATGCAAATTAAATAAATAAGCTGTAATTGTAGTGATAAATCAGTTTAGAGAACCACAGATACATTTATATTATTTTACTAAATGATTATTGTAAATAGACGGATGTGAAGTTTTCAACAAAAAACCAAAATCAACAAAACGTATACGAGTATGTACACAAAATTTGTTGATTGAACAAAAAATTATATTAGTATTAGGGCAACAGTCGGTAAAAGCCATTTAAAAGAAATACCAGACTTGTGTACTATGTATAAGAAAATATGGATTAATCTTTGTTTAATAAATTAAAGCTTTATACAATTTGTGATATCAACATTGCTTAGACAAACTAATTAGTTAGGTTTGATTATGACAATAAAAAGTCTTTTGTGGGTGAATCTGAAAATTGTCGATTTTTTTTTTTTTTTTTTTTTTGATTTATGGATTTTAGTGGTTCGCTATACTGAAGTTTGCCCCAATCACAGAGTTTTCACGGAATGTGACTAAGCCCATTAGCAAATACACGATTAGTCAGCTTAAACAAGCGGTTTCATAAATATTTATTTTAATTTTAATTATTCGCGTAAACTTTGTCCTAAATCTGTCCTAAAAAAAAAAAAATAGTTAGAATTTTTCTTTGGACAAACTTCACGAATCTAAATACATAAGTGAAGTTTGTCCTAAATATGTCCTAAAAATCGTCAATCAAAATTAGTATTTACATTTATTAGTGCAAAAGCAGAAACTCTCGTTATAACGAATTTCTTTAATAAGAATATGTTACCTTTTATATTAATACTTTTTATTGTCATAATCAAATCTTACTAATTTTAAATCAAAGTACACTCCTTAAGCTAACTAGTGGCCTATGTCACAACCCGGGAAAAACTCTGTGATTTGGGCAATCTTCAGTCCAGCAAACCACTAAAATCTATAACTCACAAAAAATTTCAACAATTTTCAGATTCACCCACAAAATAGTTTTTATAATTATTAAATTATTTAATATTTTCTTTAATATTTAATATTTTAATTATTTATTATTTAATATTTTCATAATTGTTTTATGCTTTATATTCTATAATTAAGTAGTTAATTATTATTTAATTTTTTTTAATAGAAATTGTTTGGCCTACTGTACATCCATTGCACCAATACATATACATTTTTGTTTTTTTATTGGAAACTTCACACCGGTGTAAATAACAGATACTACATTTTTGTTGTCAGAATGGATAACGATTACAACCAAATCTTCAATATTCCTTCATGCGACCTAGTCGTATATTTTGCGGAAGATAAAAGACCCTGAAATGCCCTTGCTGAAGAAGGACTCGTAAAAGCTGGTTGGATATATGAGTATGGATTGTTCCGCTTTGTTATACAAACTCCTGCAACTATTCGCGTGAACTTTGTCCTAAATATGTTGACAAACGTCACGAATCTAAATGCACAAGTGAAGTTTGTGCTAAATATGTTCTAAAAATCGTGAATAAAAATTATTATTTATATGTAGTATTGTAAAAGCAGAAACTCTCGTTAAAACGAATTTATTTAATATAAATTATTTAAGATTCTTATGTAATATGCACATAAAAACCATGAAAGTAAGATGTTACCTTTTATAGATTCTTTATAAATTATTATATCGAATAATGAATAAATGAAATTCCAAATTTTCTTGGGAAAATCCTAGAAAGCTGACACCAAAGTGGCCTACATGCAAAGTTGGCATATGACCTAGGCTATCCGAAACCAGTTTCAGTTTTGAAAAACAACCATGTTTGATACGATCTCACCCAATAAATATACCAAATATTATGGAAAAATGATTTTCCCAATTTTCTTGAGAAAGTCCTAGGAAGCTGACACCAAAGTGACCTAAATGTAAAGTTGGCAAAGGACAAAGGCTATCCAAAACCAGTTTCAGTTTTTGAAGAATAGGGGATTAGAGTGTTTAGGACAACCATGTTTGATACGATCTCACCCAGTAAATAAACCAAATATTATGAAAAAATTATATCCCAATTTTCTTGAGAAGATCCTAGAAAGCTGACTTCAAAGTGGCCTATATGAAAAATGGTCATAAGACCTAGGCTATCTAAAACAAGTTTTGGTTTTGGAGAAAAAAGCGAATCGAGGTGTTTAGGACAACCATGTTTTTTACGATCTCACCCAATATATACCAAATATTATGAAAAAATAATTTTCCCAATTTTCTGGAGAAAATCTTAGAAAGCTGACACCAATGTGGCCTATATGCGAAGTTGACATAGGACCTTGGCTATCCGAAACCAGTTTAAGTTTTGAAAAAAAAAAAAAAAAAAAAAATAGGGGATTATAGTGTTATACGATCTCACCCATCATATATACCAAATATTATGATAAAATGATATCCCAATTTTTTTGAGAGAATCCTAGGAAGCTGACACCAAAGTGGCCTATATGTAAATTTGGCATAGTACCTAGGCTATCCGAAACCAGTTTCAGTTTTGAAAAAACTAGGAGATTAAGGTGTTTAGGGCAACGCAAAGTAATTTGTCTATGGTTATACGAATAAGTGTAAGTGAACAATTTTATTTATTATTCTTATTTACATTTTGGTTATGTTAAAGTTAAAGTTGCAATAAACTTTAAGTTTTTAATTTTTTATTGTATATAATATAATTAATTCAGATAAATTATGTTTTTATTTTTAGTTTATGTTCATGCAAAAATATTCGTACCCCGTCCTAGTCATTGACCAAGTTACTTGTTGTATTTTTGTTGTTGTTCTGTAATGAATATTTTCAGATTTCAAAAATCAGTTGTAATTTATCAAAAATGTAATAGTTTAGAAAAGTAGCAAATTTGTTTATGATGGTTTTATATATACATTGTACATATGTCTATGTACTTTAGTGAATAGATTCGTCAAAATTACTGACTGAGGTAACTGAAAGGTAGTGGATCTACAATTGAGAATCTAATTTTTTCTATAATGAATAAATTCAAAGAGGTGTTTAACTGACTGACTGGCTGATAAACTATCGAAAGCTTATGCCTGATTGGCTGATAAACTATCGAAAGTAGATCGGCAGTTGAATTTTTAGTAATAAATAAGTTCAAAGAGACGCTGATTCACTGGTAAATGATCGAAAGTGGATCTTCAATTCAATTGATGACTCGTAAACTATTGGAAGTGAACCTACCGTTGAATTTATGAGTAATGAATTAATTCAAAGAGATGACTAACATGCTCTTTATGACTGGCTGGCTGTTAAACGATCGGATTTACATCTACAGTTGTCGACTGAGTGATAAACAATCGAAAGTGAATCACATTTAAATATATTTCCTACGAGAGAGAAGTGTGGCCTTATTATTTTAATCAGGAGGGCGAGTTTAGTCCAATATATTGTAGTTCTCCATTGTATTTTATTTGTTCGTGTTTTCATTTTATTTAATTTATCTTGTTCAACTTGCCACTTACAATTCTTTCTAATTAGTATAATTATCATTAGATTTAGTAAAGCCACACGATGATTATAACAGGAATGATTATTATCGTAAAATTCTTTATCGCTCTCTTCATTTAGTAAAATATTTAATATTTTACTTTTCAATCCGACTACATGAGACTGCGCTTTAAAGAAAGTTGTCAAAGATTGATATTTGCCTTCGACATATCTTAAAAAATTATTGAGACGGTGCCTGAAGCTTGCCAAAGCAGTCCGTAATGTAATTTTTGTGTTTTATTAACAACTCAGAAGTACATTCTACGTAATCATTTTCTTTTAAAAGTGTTAAGACACTGACATAAACTCTTGGACAGATGGATTAAAATTATTTCCAAAGCATCTTGATTTAGCCTTGAAGTAAGCAAATATTTAAAATGGACATTATCTTGTGAAAATGGCTTAAGGATGACGAGAATTCCGCGAATCGTTTGCACCATTCCATCAAATGAATAAACTTGCTTTTCGTTGAGTAGTTTTATGTTTTGCTTATAAATAAACATTTCGTTGAGGAATTTGAATACGTAACAGCTTTCATCAACTGTTGCAGCGCATTTAAATTTATTTGCAGCATATAAACTTTTTGAATTTAAACAATCAAACAATTTGTCAAAATTAGCAAAAATAATCTGGCAGGTACTTTATTTTTGACAGAATCAGAGAATTTATTTAACTCAAATGCTGTTTTTATTCCAGCTACCACGGTCCGGCTAAATACTTGGGTGAACAGTTTAACTTTCATCTTATCGAAATGGCCGGGATTCACATGTTTATCACTTAATTTAGGACATATTCGAGTGGAGGACGATTGTTCTAATGTATACAGCTCACGAAAAATTTGCCAACTCGCAATACCATCAGGTTTTTCGAGGTCAGATTTCAGCATACAATTTCGGAAAGATTTAAATAAATGCGGGGATCAAATAAACCTACAATTTAAGAAGAGCTAACATCGAATAAAACTGTATTATTAGTATTAGCTCCCAAAGTATTCAGAGCTTTTCGATTGTTTGATCTTTGGTCAGATATAACAGCTTTACCGTTAGACATAAGGAATTACACAATTTCAAGTTGGTTTCTACTAAATTGGTTAATGTATTAGATGAAATGGCATTCTCAGAGGCGTAGTAGCATAAAATGTTTTTCCAGTTTCCAATAATACCGCGAACCATGAAAACATACACAATCTCGGATTGAATTATATTTCAAATTCTTGCGAATCTTAATTTCATCAAAAACTAAACTGCATTGTTTATCGAAAATATCTAAAGTGCCGATTTTTTCTTTTAATTTGTTTAAAATTTGTACATTATTTGAACCTGGAAAAAAAAATGTTTTATTGGTTGCCACCGTATAAGCGAAGATTTCAATGGTAAATCGAAATTCAACCTGTTCCTCAAAAAATTATATGATTTCGGGGACCGGTAATAAATATTTTAATAATAAAAATAAAAATAAAAATATTTTGCGTAGGTAAGTATTTTAAATGTTTCGGGCCACCTCTGCGTTTTCGCTCTTTCTAAAAGTAGCAACCGACAAAAGTTTTTGGAGTGTTCACTTTTATTTGTTTTGGTAATTAAATCACATAAACCTGATTTGGGTTGATTTTTCAAATAGATCAGTTTTTTATTTGCAATTCGATTTCTTTGCTCTAAATTTTTAATTTTTCTTCGTAATTCCTTATTATCATTTCGCAATTTGTTAATTTGAAAAAAATACTTTCCGTTTAAAGATTCGATTTTTGCGCAATAGCTACAAGTTGGAGCATTTACTTGCAACATATTGTCAAAATATGGATCGGGTAATTGTGCGATTTCTGCTGAACACATATCTTCTTGTGGCTTATTTGAGTAGGTTTTTAACTTTGAATTGGCATTATAAGGTGCTGGCAATTGTAAAGGGTTTGATATGTTTTGATTTTGATTAGTTGACTCAGTAATTAAATTAACTACCCCTTTGCTAACCACGCATTCGTTTTGTAATAAGGGGCTTTTATTTAAGTTAGTCGACGTTTCCGATAAAGGTTTCTGTTTTGAATTTGTAGGTTGGGGTAAATATAATGTTGGTACAGCTATCCGTTTAAGCTTGCGTTTAAGAATACAGCTTGCCTAAAAATGTTTTGAACACATAAATATTCTCTTTTTATTGAATGGGCCTCAATTTTTTAACCAAAGTTCGTGGTTGGAATAATGCATAGAATATTTAAAAAACGAGCACCATCTTTTAATTTAGAATTACAGTGTAAAACTGCACATTGAACACCCGACGGTCTACTCATAATAATAAAAATGATATTTTTATTTAACGAGTACAAATAATTAGCTATAAATCGATTAAAATGAAAAATAAACATCGCCAACGAGAAATTATCTAAAAACAATAAGTAATAATAACCAAGATTTGATTATTAGAATAAATTCGGTAAATTCTAATAAAGAAAATCAGATGACGGCAGCGAAATAAAAACACAATATTCCTCGAAAAGCACAGTATTGTATATACGGCTCAATAATCCAAAATTGAATAAATAGTAAAAATTTTGTATGCAATGCAACTATGAACTACGAACTTAAAATGCATACAGATGTTTTATGTATTTATGAATATGTAATAATGTAATCGTTGCAGCTCTACTGCTAAATGTATCCTTTCGTCAAACTGGCTGGGTATATTAGAAAATAAAATAATTGAAAATTTCCTTAAATATTATTTTTTTTTTTTGTTATACATTTGTGCAATCAGAACCGACTGTAAAAATATAGAAACGAAGTAAATAAATAGTGATATCTTCAATTTTATTATTTACATGGTTTTTGTTTGGTACATTAAAAACTAAAATAAAATAATTTTCTTTTACTCCTTTCTAGCTGCTTTGATTTAGTGTCTCGTTTTCGTGTGTAAGTTGAAACAAAAATATTTCTATAAGTATATGTGTTCATTATCAACACAATTTTACAATTATTTATGGATTGTATTTTTTATGTTGTTAAACACTTGGTCGTCACTCGTCAGTATATAACAGCGACGATCATTGTAGTTCCAAAAATTGGAAACTGTTGTGTGTCGCTAGAAAAAAATTATCATCCAAGAAACAACACATAAATTCTCTTATATATTACCATACTTTCTGTTTACGAATACTTATTCATGTACCACACGATACCACCCTCAACTACACTAAAAACACTGGCGAAAATGATATTCAGACGTAACATCCGAGACAAATTGCGAAATATCTACGACCTAGATGAAGAAACCAGGGATTGTGACAAGGAAAAATAGGAGGAGTGAAGCAGTATGCAGATGAACGATGGAACGCGAGAGCAATAAATTTAAAAGAAGATGACGATGTGTTGATCAAACAAAGCATTCAAACAAATATACTAACACCATCGTTCGTAGCAGTAGTACATAAGGTGGGAGCCACTATTGAATTGAAAGATACTAAGAGAACTTGTCATCGAAATGTAACCGGCGTTATTCGGAATATTTTGGCTTCGGTGAAGACCATAAAGGAAGATGAAGTAAGTGAACAGTAATTGAAATCAACGATCGAATGTTCCCTGTGGCGAATGAATCGATGGACTAAGGAGTATTCTTTGATACTGATGGTTGAAAAATCACCAGAGTCCCAAATGTTGGTCTCTGTGAGAAGTAAAATCGCTGGTTTGATGGAAGCTATCTACGGCTGCGAAATGGGTTATCAACCGGCGAATGTTGCAAAACTGGGAAAATAATACCCTTTCCATGACGGAAAAAATCCGGAAATTCAAATTGGTTCAAAAAGAAAACAACAAAATAAAATTGCGGTAGGATGAGCGCTGAAATAGCAGACTGCGATTTATCTTAATGGAGAATCCAAGTTGCAGTGTATTGGCCTTTCAACCTAGAACACGACATTACTAACGTTAATGAACAATATTCAAAAAGCTCGGGAATTGTTAATATATTCCTTCAAAACTAATTTTTTTAATTAGACACCAAGTATAATTATATTAGGTTATTTCAGTGTGGACATCATCTAACATAAGGTAATTTGTATTTTGTTTTAAATTTTCTTCGCAATGGAAACCAGGGTTTAACATTTATTTTTACGGGATGAATGTAGAGAACTGTGAGGACGTACAAAAGGTGGTTATGAACATAGCACAAATTCACAAAATAATGATGAACAGAAACACAACACTGGAACTGCGGTCACAGCTTTAATAGTTAATTTGATTCAAATTTAATAAATTATGACACATAAATAACACGCAATATACATAACTATTTTTAGAATAAATTAATAAATTCCACTATTGAACAAAAACCACAGAAAAACACTAAACCACTGTAAAATATTAAAAATCACAAACACTCGTTAAACTTTACGAGACATGACATAAATTAAATAAAATTAAAATTGCAATTATATTGCGATGAACAATGTTCATCGTTCGGTAGATGAGTCAAGTCAAGACTCAGACAGAATTTTTATTTTTAATAAAAAACCGAACGTTTCTATGTTTTTTGAGCATTCCCAACATGCTTGAGAATGGCGGAATAAACCGTCGAAACATTGCGGTTTTTTTTATTAGGCAAAAAATTGTTTTTTTTAAATTGAGATTATTGAGGTTGACCTATGCAGAAACTACCAGAGATAAGGCAAAGATTTCGGCAATATCGCCGAATATTTGTCAGACGAAAAAATATTTCAGTATGATCTCTCTCTACCAAAAATTCCATTTATACCGATCGAAAACGATATGAGGTGTAGGGTTGGATTGAAACAGAAGGAGGTATTAGAGGTTAGCTAATTCACCCGTTTTTTGGTGTATGATATGGTCAGTATCTGAAGCGTATTGAGCACCAAAAGGTGGTTGTTACAAACTGCTCTTGCCCCAATATCAAATGGGTTTTATATGTACCGTTCAATATTTCAACGCGTTAAGAAAGAGCTTTATCGTATCGATGGATTACTGGTCAGCCCTCCAAATTATGGAAGTCTACATCTGTTGATTCATACTACAAGAACTCATTGTTGGAAAAATCGTTTTTTATAAAGCATTCAGATAGCATCATAAAGAGCCACCTACAAATCTACTATAACAAATATATTCATCTGATGCACTTTGCAGCTTCATCTTTACCATCGACACACATCTTCATATATGACAACCAGAATAATAAATACCTTGAGGAGCCTACTATTAATTATCAGGTTGGTTTTAATGGTGAAAACCTAATTAAATTTTGTGAATCCACAAATTCTTTTCTGACATCACAAAGATATGTTTTCTGCTCGGCGGGAACCGAAGTTATGCTGGATTTCCAAACGTACAACTATTTAAATACAGTTTTTTATTAAAGACAACATTAAGCGGTCTATCATAAACACAAATAATCAAATTCCATATATTGACAGATTACAACATGTTAATATGCAATTTTATGATGCGAATACATTTATAACAAATTCTCAGCAGGTAAATGTTACATACAGATATGTCCTATTGATGTCACGTTAGCACTGAAAGAATTTTATCCAGATATCAGCACTAAATACTCTATAGATGTATCAATGGAATTCTTCAAGTTACCATCAAATATTGCTACACTACCAATTCTAGATCATACGTATTATCTAACTTTCACCAAAGCGGATAACTACCAACAAGTTAAGTCTTACCGATTCACGAGGCGCAATGTCGCACTTCAGTAAATATTATATGTATGTATAAGAATTAATGAACATCCGAATGAACTATTTAGTAGTTTACCACACGAGTTCATTTAACTATTTCGCGCCCGTTGAAGATGATTTGCTTCACTCGCTAGCGATGAAAGGGCGCCACCTAACATGTACTAATGCTGTACCTTTATTGCCGACAACTAAAACTAAACCATCGGAAAAGTCAGCAAGTTAACGAATTAGAGGGTTGTATTCCACCTATTATCAGAACGTTAACAAAATTGCTACAAAGGCATCCAAATTTTACCGTTTTGTTTTTCAAACAAACTGCCTGATTTATGTAATCAGCAAAAGTAAGTTCAATCCGGGAATTAACAGTTCTGAATATTTTGGGCATAACTATGTTGTTTATAGATGTTACCGCAAACTTGAAACCAGCTCTAAGAAATCGGGCGGTGGTGGAGTTATGGCCGAGTATTCTAAACCAGTGAGTTCTGCAATATAGTTTGGAATTTTGACCAGGCATCTAATTGCATTCTTCCCACCAATATAAAGTCAGATGCAGAATCTTTGTTCGTTGATGCAATACTTGGTTTTAATTTAAAATAAATTAACTCCATTTCTAATAATTTGGGGAGGTTTTTAGATCTTGTCTTCACTAATGAAGTAGATGCATTAATAGTAACCGAATCACTCAATCCATTTATCGTAAATGATATCAACCATCAATCTTTGGATATTGTATTTGATACTACTGACTGTATGCCGAAATCTGAACACCTGCAACAAATCAAATACAACTTTAAAAAGACAAACCATACTAGTCTGCGTGTTTACTTGGAAGCAGTGAATTGGGATGAGATTCTAAATGCAAAGGATGTGAATGAAAATGTCTACAAATTTTATGACATCTTACTGCAAGGTTTTGAACTCCATGTGCCTATTTCCAACAAATCACCAAGTATTCACCTCCCATGGTTCGCTGACTGGCTTATAAATTTGAAAAATCGTAAATGCTAAGGCCTATGCTTTAATGATGAAATCAAGTTTGGAAACAGGCAAGCTGACATTTTACAACACAGCGAGAAATTTGTTGTCTATTTCAAATTTATACAAGTCTGATTTGGCTGGCATCCAAGAAAAAATTCAAAACAGTTTTGGAAATATTTTAGGTCTAAACGTGAAATCGAGGGGTATCCTGCCAATATGACCTTCAAGAATATCAGCACCTCAAACGCCAAAGCGATACCGCTATCATGTCCGCACATGTTTGCTGCATTTTTCAATCTGTCTATCGAGCAACCGGTAGTAATGATTACATCGATAAAACAAGCAATAGCAACATATCAATCACTCCCCCAATCATAAATGATGAAAACATTCTATAAGGGGTTTTGGAGACGGATGTGGGCCGGATGTACCATCATCTATATTAAAAACATTTACGAGTAATTTGGTAAATCCGTTGTGCAAACTGTTCAATCATTCCTTAACCACTGCTGTGTTTAAAAGTCTATTTGAATTTTCATTAGAATACATTAATTGGTTCAAGCCTTACTTAACAAACCATCTACAACATGTAATACGAGTAATTGGCAATAAAAAAACCAACGTTATCAAAGTGACATCGGGTGTTCTTCAAGGATTACATGTTGGACCCTGGATTTTTATTGAATTCATTGATCGGATATCCAAGACCATAAAAAACTCCAATCTTCACATATTTGCTGATGCTGACAAACTGCAAGATAACCTCAATAGACTCAGTGAGTGATACGACCAAAACTCATTACACTTAAACATCAAGAAATGCAAAATTATGTCCTTTCATCGAAAAAGGAATCCGATAATAACGACATACAACATCAATAACAATGTAGTTCAAAAAGTACAAGAGATTACTGACCTAGGAGTCACCTTCGTCGAAAACGTTAGTTTTAACAGGCACATCGATAACTGTATTACTATAAAGCAAACTCTATGTTTGGCTTTGTCAAACGATGGATTGGGGAATTCAGTGATACACAAACTTTATTTACACAATATTTCGCTTATATAAGATTTCAAGTGGAATTTGCTGTAATCGCCTGGAATCCTTTTTATGACGTGTACTTCAAAAGAATTGAAAGCGTACAAAAAAAGTTTTTGATATTCCTTTTGGAAAAAACTGGCTGGGAATATCACTATAACGTACCTTTCCAACTTAACCAAAATGTTGCTCGCCTACCACCAATATTCGACAAGGTGTAGGAACGTTGGAAACGTCCTATTTGGCCATATCGATTCAGCTTTTGTATTGGTAAACATATCCATAAATGTTCCAAGCAAAGCATTGCACAATCAACGCAGAGAAACAATTCGATTTTAATCTATAAAAAAAACAAAAATTTGAAAACTTATTTTTTAAATTTATCATTAATTTTTCTGACAGCTTCAACTTTGAAGAACACCATTCTAATCTTTTTTTTTAAATTTTGACTTAATTTTATTATTTTCTAAATATCTATTTGCTTAATTAATTTTAAATTTAAATAATTGATGATTAAATCGTATTTACTTAAATAAATAAAAGCAAGGAGCACATAATTGTAACATTAGGACTCGACGTTAAATAACCAAAAAAATCTGATTTCATTGATTTAGGAGGTCACAAAAAATATACTAGGGTAAAAATCTGACCTCATGAATCATCTACCATGAAAATTAGAGAAAAATGATTTTTCGAAATTGCTTAAGTCGAAAAATCATAATGGTCTCTGCGCGAAAACACAATGGTTGTGTTGAAAAATATCATGCTATTACTTACGACATTGACCAAAACAAACACAAATGTCTATACAAACCCGAATGTTTCTAGGTTCAACCAAAAAATCTTCACCTCATTTATCGTTGTGTTAGTAGTATGTATAAAAATAGGGTTATTCAAATTTATCTGTGTATATAAAATAAGCCGTATTTTTGATCGCCTACTTAGTGAAAATTTATCATTTTGAAAAGTTTTCAATATACGATTCGGTATCAATGCTAAAGTAGCCTTGTGGCCGATCTGATAACTAGAGCAAGCATAATTAAAATTAGTACCCATAGATGTCACTACAAAATTAAGTAGATGTATTTAGTACCAACAGATGTTACCGCAACTTCATCCATCGCTATGTGTTGTTTATTTTTCGATTTTAATTACAGTATGGAATTTGAACAAATTTAATTTTCTGTCGAACACCTACATATATTCTTACTTCATACCAGTGGCGTAACTAGGTACCCGCAGCACCCACAGCCGCGGGGGGGGAAGGGGGGGGCAATGGTTATTGGGGCCCACGATATTTATCAAGCGTTCGAATATTAGATTAATATTAAATTAGACCACATTTTCAAATTAGCAAAATGGTGGTCTTATTTTTAGAGAATGAACAGGGTTTATGTCACTGTTTGGCTGTTTTCTTAAGACAGGCCTAATAATTTCTTCACGGTTGCTGAAGATTATTGTCTGAATAACTACAGGTAATGCCACTACTTAGAAATAAAAATCCCTCTGAGTTCTGACAGATTTTTTTTTTTTTTTTTCTGACAGATATTTAGATTTAGAAGAAAATTCACTAAAGTCTTTTCTACTTCAAGTTCAACCTTTGATCAGAAAATGTTGAATCTAATTTGCAAAAGAGAGATAGATGCTACTAAGCAGTTAGCGAAGAATAATTGTGATGTTCATAAAAATCAAGAAGAAATAAGTTTATGAAACTTTTTTCTTAGAAAAATATCTAACCACGATTGAAAGCAATTTCGCTTATTAGAAGCGGCTTTGCTTTAGAGAAGGAATTAATGGATATTTGAGCTAAACTAGTCAGTTTCAGAGTTCGTTCGGCTTATGGTATCTCATTTACTGGCTATTTTTGATTAACGGTAAACGGTTAATACAAATTGAACTAACTATAAACCGGATGGTGTATTTTTTTGTTTGTTCTGGTTGAGATACGCCTGATTTTGGAAATTCTCGTCGCTTCTCACGTTCGAGGCTTAATTGGTGATTTGGTGTTTCGAAACTGTCAAGTTATTCGAGATTTTCGTGATTTTCGAGATTATTCGAGTAAATGTCGAATGTATTTGATGGTTCGATGTTACTCGAGAATCTTAGAGCCTATTCGAATAACATGGTTATATACTACGTTTTGTTGAGCTTAGCCTTATCTTGCGCTTAGAAGCATTTTTCTTTAAGATTAGTTACTTGACAAATAATCCACTAATTTCACTAATTTTCGGAATTTTTCAAAATGTTCTTGGGTTTACTAACAGGCTTACCGAAATTAGTCACTAATATCCAGACTTTCCTGTATTATTGAAATTCAATTGGATACTTCTACATTTCTTAACTTTTTCGACCATTTTATTATTAATCAAATAAGTTTTTACGGCTTTTTATAGACACAAATATTTTAGTAATAAATGGCATTCACAAAATCAAGAGGCCAATCATTTGTAATATATCTACCCAAACAAAGTAGAAATATCAAACCCCCATACTTTATCCCCAAGAGTTATACAAAGTGTAACAACCCTGAACAAACATGAGAACTTTCCTTGAGTTCATTGTGTTGGTAGTTTGGTTTCGTACTGAAAAGTTTGGACTACTCATCAGGTAGCTATGACCAAACTAAAAAATACAATCCATACTTAACTCTTGGATGTAAAGTATGGGGGGGGGGTTAGATATTTCAATTTTTGGGGGTAGATTTATTACAAATGTTGGCCTCTTGATTTTGCTTATGATTAACCAATCGAAGATCTTGTGAATGCCATTTATTACTAATATTTTTGTGTCTATAAGAAGCCGAAAATTTCGTAGATTAATTTAATAGATTTCTCGGGATTATGCCAAAATTTCGATATTTCTTCAATTTCCTAGGATATTCGAAATTATTCAAGAATGTTCAGATTATTTACATTTCACATGGTAGTGATTATTGCGTTTACGATTTCCTTCGTTTTTACATATTAACGAAAAATTTGACTTTTAAAAATTAAGCTTTCTAAAATATACAACATACCTTGAAAATTCGACATTTTTGAAATTATTTCGAAATTATTGATATTATTTGTTTCGTGTCAGGTTTTAGCATTACATTTCTTCTGTTTTTCTCTATTCAGTAACGAATTTAATCAACATTTTGATTAATTTTAATTAATGGTTAAAACTTCAGGTAAATGGAAAATCGCAAAGTTTACCGACAAATAGAAAAGGGTTTTACCGGTAAAAAAGCTACCTTCCACTGAATTAGTTGAGATTTGTTTCGGGCAGTAACAGTCTACAGTGTAAACATTAAAATTTGCGCAATTTCTTAAATCCTCCTCTCGAAATTAGATAATGTTAAACAATGCGATGCTGGAAGCTATATAATAGGAAGAAATCATGTTTTAATTAAAAAACGACGTAAAGCAAATTTTTATGTGAAATAAAAGCTTTACTTGTTCAAAGGTAAAAGAAGTATTTTTAGGGGCCCAAGAAAAGTTTTGCGGGGGGGGGGGGACAAAATTTGTAGTTACCCCATTGCTTAATATATTGGACTTTTTTGGTCTAAAATAAATTAATACTACCATAAGATAAAAGGATTTGAATTTGAAAACTTTTACTATAAATCTTTTTTTTTCTGTGTAATACACCTGCGGGATGACCAGGGCGGTTGTCGTCTTTTAATGACTCCCGACCACTTTTGAACAATTTTACCCAACTTGTTACTATGGAATATGATGGTGCAGATTCGCCGTAAACTTTTGATATATATTTGAATATATAAATTGCATATCGTCCATTTTTACAGAAAAATCTCGTTAAATCGTAATCACAGCACGATATTCAATTTCATTCATTTTAGGAATTTTTTCAAAACATGTGTTACTAAATTGAAGAAAACAAACGAACTGTAACGTAAAATCAGGTCGTGTGTAGATTTGTCATATGACAAATTTTCTGTCGGGTATGTCAGATGGTAAAAACCATCCAACCATCACCCGACCACCCGACCGCCTTACCAAATCAGATCGTATGTATTGTTGTCGGGTGGTTGGGTAATTTTTCTATCAGTGAAACGTCAAATGTATACAAACATATTTATGTAAAATGGCGGAAACACCAATTACAGAAAGAGAAGTTTTAATCCAATTTTTGGAATTATACAAAGAAAAGAGCTGCTTGTGGTGCATAAGCAGCAAACAATACCCCAACAGGGATGCCACAAATAAGGCACTACAGCTGTTACAGCAGAAATTGTGCTTGATTGATAGCGAAGCCACTATCGACACAGTGAAAAAAAAAAATTGAAAACATGAGGGCCTCGTACAAAAGGGAGCGGAAAAAAGGAGAGTATATGCGTACATATAAACAAATTATTACTCAATTTATATTAAATTTACAGGTTTATTTAAAAATTCATTTAAATAATTATTTACATAACCTTAATAAAAATTGTTCATGTCCATTTCAGGCTATAGATAGTAAGAAGACTGGAGTGAGTCCGGCAGATATATATATATATATATATATATATATATATATATATATATATATATATATATATATATATATATAAATACCATCACTATGGTATTCTGAATATCTGTCATTTCTAGATGAAAATGAATTAGTAAATAGAACCGGAGTCGACACTTATGATAATTGCGATGATGATGAAGTAAGTACCTAAATATTCTAAGTTTTTCTCCCGTCCCTGAAAATTACACGGTTCTTATCATAAATATATTACAAACAAGTTTTGTGATCGTACGTACGTTTCCCTGAAATTGTCAAATTCCTCTGAATATTTTGTCTGTTTCTAATTAATCAATTTATATCATAGACATCATTAGAAATACCGCAGCCACAAAAACCGACCTCAAACAAACGCCGTCCAACCACTTCAGCAAATATAATGAAAAAACAAGACCGGTTAATAGAAGCTGCCGAAAAAATGTTAACATCAGACACCCCAGCGGAATCGTATGGAATAGCGACTGGGTGTCAATTGCAACAAATGACGAAATTACAGAGAACAATCGCAGAAAAATTAATTTCTGAAATTATATTTTATGGTAAATTAGATAAATTGACTCTTCAATCCACCATCAACTTAAATTCTGAGTACGAACACGTGGTACTCTCTCCATCACCATCGCCGTCAGCCAGCTTCGGAAATAGCAAATCGAGCCTAAATTTCCCACAAGTATCAATTCCTATGCCAACTGAATTAACTGTGGGTCTACAAAATGGCGAAATTTTAGGCGAAGTTGTAAATATTGATAGTAGCCAATACTCGATGGAGGATTACATCGTTTTCAAAAATTTAATTATAAACCAATATAAAATAAATATTAATTTTGATTGTTAATTTAAATTCTTTTATTGTTAATCTTTTAATTTAATCAATTCTGTCCCCCAACACATTAATCATGCGATCTTGAAAAAACACACGACCTTTATCATTGAAAAATTCCGTAAAATTATTTCGGACATTTCTGTCGTCCTCTGTTTGTTGCCTTTCACTTTTACGATCAATCTGTAGCATAACATTTTGTTGTCGCCAGCTAGCTTCTCAAAACGCTCAATTCTCTATATCTTCGTGATCTACGCAATTTGCGGTAAGATAATTATTAGACGTTTTCCTTAAATAATTGTGCAGCGCACAGCACCCTAAAAGAATCCAATCTACATTTGATCCAACTACTCTCCTGGCCCTCGATAACCTGTAGTTAAACACCCTCTTTTCTTTGGTAAAGTCTTTCTGGGGATAAGGTTTCATTAAATTTTTTCTCAATGCAAAAGCGCTGTCTCCAACGAACACGTATGGTGCTAATATAGTTATACCAGGCAATAGCGATGGCTTTGGTAAATTGAGGTCACCGGAAGTTAATTTTTGGTAAAATTTTATATGTTTTAATACTCCTCCATCTGAAACGCTTCCGTTAGTTCCAGTATGAACGTACATAAATTCATAATTTGCATTAACTACAGCGAATAATACTGTACTAAAGGTTCCGTAGCAATTGTAGAACAAGGAGCCAGTTCTTAGCGGTTTATTGATTAAGATGTGCTTTCCGTCCATAGCACCGACGCAGTTATTAAACTGCCACAGATTTTGAAATGATTGTGCGGTTTCTAACCACTCGACTTCGTTAACAGGTATCTGAAACGCAATATTGATATATGTACATAATACCATCAAACGACAATCTATGACTCTACAACTTTAACACAAACTATATTTTTAACACAACTTAATACAACATAAAAATAAAATTCACCTTTATATATTTTTTTAAGACTTGATATATGGCTTTACAAGTTTCGGGTAGTATTTTTGATATCAATTGCGGTGAAATAATACTACTGAATTTTAAATCTGCGTACTCTCGACCAGTAGCTAGGAATCGCAAAGTAACAAGTAGCCGTTCTTCGGCTGTAACTGCTTCCCTCATCAAAGTATTTTATTTAGAAATCAATGGCGATACTAAACGTAACAACCCACTAAAACTTTCGTAGTCCATCCGCAAGTAATTCCGAAAATCATCGCTGTTTAGTTGTTTTAATAAAATCAAATGGCTAAATTTTTTGCGTTGCAAGCAACAGCCATTTTTTAGCCCACATTCTTCGATTTTTAATGTTTAAATTCAAACACGCTACGATCACGATGAAAATTTTTTGTTTTTTGGATATAGTTCGCGGCATGATTCGTATGTTCGCTTTTCGTAATCAATGACACCAAATCAGACGGTATGTCAGGTAATGTATATACAATACTGATTTGGTCGGGCCGACTGTCGGCCCGACAAGTCATATAGTGTGTAGGGCCCTTTAAACGCTAAATTTTGACGTTTACCCTTGAAATGCTCATTCTCGAAATGGTGTTTGAACGATTCACAACGCATAGCTTTTCGGTAAGTTATTTTTAGAAATATCTCTGCTAATTTCCAATAAATGAAAATACCAAAACCAAATCATATCGAATATAATTTATTTTTGTCATAAATAATTTTTATAAATTAATTTATTATTTTATTTGCAATTTTTAGACAATGGAAGTTAAAAGAACTGTTTTTAAAAAAGGAACATTTCTGTCAGAAACTGAAATATTTGCTATGTTAAATGCAGCTTATTCAGAATTATCAGATGAAGAAACTGAAACTAGGCACGAAATCCAACCTTTAGCCACAACCGTATCAGAAAGTGAGTTAGATGTAACTGTTGCTGCACATTCAAAAAAACGCTGTGATTTAATTAATTGATGAGCTATTAACAGAGAACAACCAGTTAATTAATAATGACAATATTGAGATTGCAAGTATCGAAGAAGCGGGTAGAACCACCTGAAACATTTAGCATCGCAATTTTAGTAGCTGCAGGAAGCGTAATCAAAAACATTGAAGCTGTGATTTTCGAAAGTGTCGATTTTGAAAACATTGACCATTTGGTCAGTCACCCGGTAACAGGTAACAGATAAATCACCAATAAGATGAAAAAGAAGGCAATTCAATTGAGTCAATATTCCATTCGAGGAAAGTGTTGATAATTCATCTGAAGATACGCTGTATACTTCGCTAACAACGTATTATTTAAATACATGTCAAAAAGATTATTCGAACTGCTGAACTCATTAAATTTGTAGGTATAAAAATAGTGATGGGGAATTTGAAGTTGAGATGTTTAAGAACGTAATGGAATAAAAATTTGGAATTAATCCAACTTACATTTTGTTGATAAATATGAAATCAATAAAAATTGCCAGGACAAACTCATTTTTGTGCGCTCTTTGATCAACGCAATTTAGAAGCGATGTCAAGAACATCATCTAGAAGAAATTTTAAGCACTTCGAGCAAATTATTCCATGTAAGGGTCTCCTCTGCATCAAACAATACGTCAAAGGAAAGTGGCCTTCCTTATGATTTTATAGTGTATCAAGGGCCAAATACTGAAATCACACAGGCAACCAAAAATAACTTTGGATTCGATACAGCCATCGTTTTACAGTCAGTTAAACGAATCACAAATCGGAGGCACAGCTTGTATTTTGATAATTAAAAACCCTTAAAAATAAACGCCACAGGCACAATTCGGATACACAGATTTGTAAATCCACCACATTTGGCCGATAAGGAATTAAACTTGAAGGGGGAGGTGATCAGCTAAGATGGAAAAATTTGGTTTGTCAAATGGCAAGATAACAAAACAGTTTATCGGCGAGGAAAGAATTGTAGCTAGATGGGATAAAGCAAAAAAAGGAGTATGTTCAAATTAAGCAACCGGAAATTGTTCATCATTACAACAACCGAATGGGAGGCGCAGATCTTCTGGATCAATTGATTTCTTACTATTTTTATTAAAAGTAAGAAATGGCCTCTCAGAGTGATGATACATTTTATCGACTTCGCTATTGCTGCTTCGTGGATCGTGTACAAAATAAATATAATCAGTCAGATATTATGGATACTATACGAGTTTAGGTTACATTTAGCCAATGCGTTGATTTCAGCAGATCAAACTAAGAATCGCGGAAGACCACCAAATAAACCCCCTTGAAGTTATTCCAGACTTTCATTCCAGAAAAATTGGAAATTACCTCCGACAACACGAGCGTAAAAATGTATCCCCGACTTTTTTTTTCCACACTATTTAAAGTGTATGAACTTTAAATCCATCCCACACTATTTACTCGAGCGAAAAAATCTTATGGCAAGATTATGGCTAGCCCGAAAATTGTTTATGATAATATAATAGAGGATCCAATTAGCTGCATCTGGACCAATTTTAAAATCGGATTGCTTGTTAGAATGTTTGTTACATCCATCAAAAACGTATTGTCTTTCCTTTGTTAGAAATCGACAAAAAAAAAATCATAAAATTCTTCTGCTCAGAATTATGCAGGCCCTGCAAATTTGTTATGCCAGTTTATTAGCAGTCCCCATTCGCTACCTCTTGGCCAATTCTGAAAGCGGTTCGATTGTTAGAATTTTCGCTACATCAATAAAAGTGTGGCCTTCCCATAGGTTAGGTTAGGTTGGAGCGGCTGCTTATGCACACTTAGGCCGGTGACGGTCCATTGTGATACCACAGAATATCTCCCCTTTTACCCCTATTGGAACCATTACGAGCTACTTATGTAGCGTAAGACGTCCCGCACTTTACTGTTTTCGAGATCCGCAAGGCAGTCCATCCTGAACTTACCCAAGTGTTTGTGCCTTCTGAGAGCCAATGCTGGACACGAGCAAAGGAAGTGGACCAACGTCTCTTCCTCCTCTTCGTCCAAGAAGCTTCTGCAGAAGTCTTTTGCCTCCAGACCCAGCCTTCTTGCATGTTCTCTAAAAAGGCAGTGTCCCGTGAGAATTCCTACGACCGTTCTTAATTCACGTCTGCGTAGGGATATTAATGCCCTTGCCTTCTTATAATTATAAATGAATAAAATAAAAGATATCTTCTCAGGATTACGGTGACCCTGCAAATTTGTTATATCGGCTTAGCAGAGGGTCTTCTTGGCTACCTCTTGGCCAATTTCGAACGCCGTTCGCTTCTTAGAATTTTTGCTACATCAATAAATGTGTTGCCTTCCCGTAGTTAAAAATGAATAAAATATGAAGAATTCAATAATATTCTTCTGCTCAGGATTATGGTGGCCTTGCAAATTTGTTATGTTGGTTCAGTAGATGAACCCATTGGCTAATTCAGAACGCGGTTCGCTTGTTAGAATTTTCGCTACATCAATAAATGTGTGGCCTTCCTATAGTTAAAAATGAATAAAAAAAAACGTTTTTGGTCAGGATTACGGTGGCCCAGCAAATTTGTTATATCAGTTCATTAGATTGACCCGTTGGCTACCACTTGGCCAATTCGGAACGCTGTTCTTCCAGCGAACGGCGTTCAAAATTTGTCAAGAAGTAGCCAGTAGGACCCTCTGCTAAGCCGGTAAAACAAATTTGCGGGGTCACCGTAATCCTGAGAAGAATTTTGTTATTTTATTCATATTTAACTATGGGAAGGCAAGACATTTATTGATGTAACAAAAATTCTAACAAGCAATCTAGTTTTAAAATCATACCCGAGGCAGTTACTTGAACCCTTTACTAGATTGTTATAACACATTTTCAGGCTAGCCGGAATCTTGACATCAAAAATAACTTTTTTTTTTCATTTTGAACTACGAGAAAAATATCTTATAATAAATTAAAATCTTGTGATGGATTTTTTCGCTAGAGTAAAAAGCCTGGGATGGATTTAAAGTTCATACACTTTAAATAGTGTAGAAAAAGGTCTGGGATGAATTTTTACGCTCTTGTTGTGAGAGGTAATTTCAAATTTTGTTGGGATGAAAGTCGGGAATAACTTCAAGGGGGTCCAAATAATCCAGAGTGTAATTCACCTGAACCATCGTCTGCTAGAAAGCAAAAATATGAATCTCGGTCAATCGATGATATTCGATACGATGCAATTAATTATTGGCCCGTTCATGACCAAGGTAGCACTGGATGGTGATGGACATTTCCTCAATGTACTGGACGATCAAGGATTTTGTGCGAAAAATGCAAAATACATCTGTGCTTGAATCCACAATCAAGCAGACTGATTAAATAACCAAAATCGGAGATAAAATGAATTTTGAACCAAAAAATGAGATAAAATGAATTTTAGGTTAAGAATTATAATATTTGGTGATAAAATATTTGGCGCCGGTTTGCATTCTCGCTACACAATTACAGAATTATTTTCGCCATCCCCGCAGTATATTAACAAATCGAATATAAAATAATAATGAATGATGCTATACATTATTCTGAGATTAATGATAATTGATAATGATTAGTCAAAACAAGGTACATTTCAAAAAAGACAAAGGAAAGCTGTTTTTTATAAGAAAACAAATGGATAAATTTATTTAATATTACATATTTAAAAATAATAATAATAAAATAGATATTTACATTTAATTTTTTATTATTCTGGTTGTTGTGCAAATGCAAAACAAAATCATTATTTTTATTTGTGTGAGTTTTTTTGTATTATTTTAATCTTAATGAATTTTGTGAATATAATATTTTATTCTTCAGGTAATAAAAAATAAAAATTAATATTTTTGCATTTTAATTTTTTTTTTTTTATTATATAAAATAGTTAATTTTTATATTATATATTATTTTTAATTCTATTAAAATTTTAATTTAAACGCAAAGTAATATTTTAATATACGATGTATGCATAGATAGTTAAAGTTATTAAATTCATTTCGTACAACATTAATGAAAAATAGTAAATTTTATTTTTATTACGAATGCATTTATATACATTTTACAAACACAACTGTATCCACATCAAGTACAAGAGTAGGTAAATTAATAAAAAAAAAACTTAGTATCGTGGAGGTCTCAGATGTTATTATAAATTAATTACTTCTCTATACATACTATTAAAAAATAAAGAATTATGGTTAAACAGTTTATATGTACATAAGAACACACTTGATTTACCTAACACGTATGAGTACGATGTTTCTATTACATGCTGCGCTTGAGATGTATGAGTAATAAATGGGTTAATTTACATTTTAATAGCGTTATTAAAAATTTTTTTTTATAGTAAAAAGTAAAATTTTAAAAATTATTTTCGAAAATGTGTATCATACTTATAAATTCATAATTTCATGATGTAAATGGGTTAATTGGGAGAGAGCGCCTACTTGAAAAATACAAAAAAAATCTTTTAATATTTCATTTTTGTAATAATGTTGAGTTGTTACTTAAGAATATATTGGAATTTAAAATTAAATTGTGTACCATCAAATTCTTGTTCGGGGTTTTGCCCCTCAACAATAATACCCAATTATCAAGTTTACGCCACATCAATAATCAATACCACCACAAAATCACTATATCATAAAAGTCAGACTAACACGTATTTTGGATCATTTAAATCAATAAAAAAATATCGATATAAAATAAAAATATATAACACGTTTTATCTTACAACACTTACCTACATACAAACGTCTGTTAAATCAAACCGGGGTAAAGATACTAATAAAAGAAAAGAACAAAATCATACATACACTGATAGGCATAATATAGTTTAAACAGGGAAATGAAAAAAAAAAAAAGAAGGGAAACCCATTACAGGATGTAATCGCATTACCGGCATCTCAACAATGCCGTCTTTCAATATACATATATACATACATACAAACAAAACCATTTTCATTCATTTATTTCATAAGCAAAATAAAATTTTGAAAGAATCTAGTATTCTATGTGTTTTTTTGTTTTAGTTTTTTACGTGAATGTGTTATGAAGGGAATCTTTGCGCATCTATAACTTTGGAATCCGACCACCTAGAGATCTTAACCATACCTTGTTTTTCTTATTTGATCAAGGTCTATTAGTCTGTCTTTGTTTCATGAAAATCGGACGAGTACTTTTCGAATTACTATTTGTTAACAGATAACAATAGCGAGGATGAACCGACCAGTATAACTAAAACAGCGTGAGTCGTGTTCTGTTAAATGAATTTTTGGTTTCGTCTATCGCCTCTTTTTATTTTCAATTTGTTTTTAAATATTTCCATAGTCGGACGTTAAAAAGGATACATGTCAGAGATTGGAACGAGCGAAAGGGAGCATAATCGAAAAATGACGTAATGTAATGTTTCGTTTTTGTTGGTTTTGAAAAAAAAAAAAAAAAAAAAATTTGTCGCTTTTGCTTGCTTTCATTTACTTTTCGTTTTTCTTTGTTTGTTTCGTTTGCTTGTTTGGTTCCCAGTAGTACTTTGACTGAGCGACCGAAGATTTTTGTGTGAAAAGGCATACGAAAAAGATGAAACAGACGTAATAAAAAAAATGTTTGGTATTTCAAATGTGTGTGTATAATTATAACTGCTCAGTTCGATCGCTAAATTAGCGCTTTTCGAGCACTCAATTTGTTCACTGTATAAAAAATGGCGCACGACCCTGGTGAGAAATAGCGATACTAAATCAATCTGTTTGTTTTTTCCTTGTTTTATTATCATTCTAATTTGTTTTTTCTTAACTGATGTCCATATAGTGCGTTATTGATTAACAAACAAAAAAAACCTAGAATTTAATATAAAAAATGTAATAATTGTTTTTAAATTTCTATAATTAATAGACGAGTAAGTATATACATATATTATATTATGTATATACTCGTAAACAAAAAATTACGTAAAGATAAAAAATTAAGTAAGTGTAGTGATTACGTATTTTGATTCTTTGTGTCGGTTTAATTGAAAAAATAATTTTAGAATCAGTTTCATTTTAAATAATTGTTTTGTGATTACTAAATAATTATACTTCTTTTGTAGATACATATACAGCAAAACCTCGTATAACGTTACCCCGTTTAACGTTGATTCACTTTAACGTTACAGTAATACCCCGTTTAACGTCAAGGATGCGTTCCAAAATTAAATAACGTATTCCAAATCAACGTTAAACGAGGCATGGATCTCTTGCAGAACGACGAGATAGGTGAATAAAACATATTTTATTAAATTCAAATATTTATTTACATATTAATGAAAAAAATCAAAGTAATTCAAAATAAAAATAATATTTCCTCTTCATACCTCTTTTTTGTGTAATTGAATTATGTATTTGAATTAGGAGATGTCCCTATTTAACTAAAATCGAAAAAATAATGAATTTAAAACATTATTTTATTTTAATATATATTTTATTTTTATTTTAATTCTCGGAAATTCCAACAAAAGAACCAAAAAAAATTTTTATTTTTATTTTAAAAAATTTCTCTAAGAAAAAAAATGTAGAGATTGGAAATAACGTTAAAGTGAATCAACGTTAAACGGGGGTAACGTTAAACGAGGTTTTGCTGTATATATATATATATATATATATATATATATATATATATATATATATATATATATATATATATATCGCACTATACGTGCAAGAAAACGATAAGTCAAAAACGTTGATTTTGAGGAGAACGCTTTTTAGGTTTTTCAACCAGAACTTTTTGATCACATGTTTAACCAAGAATATTCTTTAATGCAAATAGTTCATTTCTTTTGACAATTTCGGAAATCATTTAAAAAATCTAAAAAAATTAGTTTAAACAGGTGAACGCGTTAGTCGTCGTGTACAATTTTATTAAAACAGTATTGTAAGTACTAGTTATAGTTTTTTTGATTGGAAACATTTTAAATTCTTAAATTGTATGTGGAGTTGTAGTTTTTTATCAAAAATTTTTAACTATTTTGATATCGTAATTCAACTTATCGTTCTATTGCAATTCAGAACTGAATAATATTTTGTATGAAAATAAAACAATATTTTAGTTATATTTAACATGCATGATTATATTTTAAAAACATTTAGTGAAATGAGGTAGGTATTTAAATCAACTCAATTATCATTATCTCGATTTATATTAGAATGAGGCAAACTTTCAAAAAATTGTTTGTACACTCCAGGTATAAAGTTGTGATCGCATAAATACATTAAGTCTGTATATTTAGCATCTGAGATGGGTTCTCTTTCATTGTATAGTTAGGAACAGTGTCACGGCTGGCGTTCCATCACAATATAAAATTATTTGTTGAAAATCTTCGTCAAACTCGTACTTATAATATAATTTGTTCGGCTCGTCTTTTGAAATTAATATTTCCCGAATTTTACTAATGACAAATGGTTGAAGTTCTGTATTTTTTGTAAAATAATTTGATTCCGATAATTTTTTGAAGTCAAAAATATCCTTTTGCTCCACTTCATGTACACTGTACGACGTACCACGAACTTTAGCATTTCTGATGAGGCTGTAGTATTGAGCAGGAATGTACACTGTTTTGTTCTTGCGGCTTTTTTCAATGGTTGAATGCATCAAATCTCCCTCATTTTGGGTATGGCCCTTCTCCAGGAATTTGTGACATATATCAACTTTAAGTTGTCTGGATGCCCAAGAATAAAATGTAAATAATATTTTGTTTGTATTTTGTTCAGGGCAGTTGTCGGTCCAAAAGATAAATTTGTTTGCGTTGCTTTTTGATTTTTCTTCTAACATGAATTTATACAAACAACTGGATACCTCTGATGCACCTTGCCTAGCAGTAGTTTCATCCCATAAGTAACAGTGTCCTTGATGATTAGCCAAATTATAGACAGTAAAATTGTGCAAATTTAGTTTTCTTTTGTAGAAGAATATGCTAGTATTTCCGAAAGGGCACTGCAAAATCTTTTGAAAATCGAAACAACAAGATATAATATTTTTATTTACTATAGCCGAAGCTTTATCAATATTTTTTAATCTTCTTGCTTCGTTTTTCATTTCTTCATGCTTTTCAATAATGACTTTAGATTTATTTTTATCTGAATGATCCATATTGTGGTACCTTGTACAATCATTACACTGGTCTTTTTTGGGTACGAAAAACCCTAAATTAAAATTATAATTAAAAATATCCCTGTACTGCCGTTCAGTAACATTCTGGATATTAATATTATTATTTTCTTGAATCGATGCCAAATACAAGCGATACATTTTCGATACTGAAAAGTCACTGTCAAGGTACTGTCTTGTAGTTTGGGATCGTAAATAGTGGGATTCAACTACAGGGAAAGAAGCGACATGCTGCATAACATGGCTTGTCGTTGCTGATTTTACTTCATTTACCGGGCGAACGTACCTACCTAATAATGAATTCAGCTCAATTAGTTCTGATTCTAATTATTATACGAAGTGATATACATTAAATAAACTCTTACCACGATTGTCGGTTCCGCCATCTACTATTTTCGCAAGAGCAGTATCCACAACTTGGTTGGATATTGCTAGAGTATCTAAAAACATTTTAAGGCATACTCTTGTTAATATACCTTTTTTATCAGGATCGTTCAAGTATATAACCGTGACGATTTTCTTCGGCTCTCTCCAACAGAAATTTTTGTAATTTTTTTAACAATTACTTTACCAGCATTGGCCGGTACTCTAATTAAGTGAAATTGTGCTTACCTGAATCATTTTCTGTCAGAAGTAATTCCAAATCACTTAAAGACATGGCCATTTGGATATATTATGTATTTTTAAATAAGTATGTTTTAAATAATTATTTGGTACTTTCAAGATTTTTAAATCTAAAGTTTCTTGTGAAAAAAATAAAACATAAGTTTTATCCAAGCAAGAAAATGTTAACTAGATTTACGATGCCTACTTCAAAATATTTTCCGGTTGAAATATACTGTAAGTAGTACTTATAGTACATAAAACATAAACTTATTTCTCACATAAACAGCGATAACTTATACTTACAGTTGCACTAACAAAAATATTTCCCGCCTATTAAAACTATAAGTGTAAATACGATATTGAAAATATAATTTGTTACAACCAAGAAAACTATAAGTCAAGTTATCATATTTATAACGGGAACAAAAAATACAAAATGACTTATCGTATTATTTGAAAGTGATACAGCATCCGCAGGAGGACCCATTTAAAAAAATGAGTTAAACTGGGATGTACTACTTTCTCTGAACTATATGAAAATGCAATCATGCAATAACACGATAAATAGTACTTATCGTTATCTTGCACGCATAGTGCGATATGTATATATATATATATATATATATAAATATATATATATATATATATATATATATATATATATATATATATATATATATATATATATATATATATATATATATATATATACAGGGTGTCCGGGTTTGGGATGCTGATCCGTCATGGGGTGATTCCTTGGTTCATTCTGAGAAACAAATCATCGTATGTGGAGGGGGGATCCATTTTTGATATCCTTTGAGATACAAGGTGTTTAAAAAATTTGATTCAGAAAAAAAGTACACCCAAATATTAAACTGTAACTTCCAAAATATTTATCGGAGAGCAACCAACTTAGTCTTATTTGGTTGGTAATCGTATAGGCTATTATTAAGGTTTAAGTGGTTATCTTGAGTGATTTAAAGTAAAAAAACAATATATATTTTTTTTTTATAAAATCGCGTTTTTCTCAAAAAACCCGTTATAATTTGTTCTTTTGTTTATTTAATTTTAATTTGTCATGATCTGCTCTACAATCCCTTAATACAAAGTTTGGGTCGAGGAGTTATACAAGGTGCTCAAAATGTCCTCCTTGTGATTGAATACATGCTAATATTCGTTTAAGTATGCCTTTGGTTATTTCAATTCTTGGTAATTCTTCCCTTATCTGTTATGCTGCTGTGTGTATTCGTTGTATAAGTTCTTCTTTTGTTTCAATTTCTTTGGAGTATACAAGCGCCTTCATCCTTCCCCATACATAAAAATCCAATACCGTAAGATCGGGGGATCTTGCAGGCCAATGAATTGGACCATTTCTTCCAATCCAATTATTTGGATAATTTTCGTTAAAAAAATTCCTAACATTATTATGGTAGTGACAAGGTGCACCATCATGTTGGTATGTATGCGAGAATCTATCCTGTATAGTTCGTTCGGATAGTTGTGGGGATTGTATTGTTGATAGCAGGTTGAAGTTGGAATCTGAATAGTTTTATTGGTTAATTTGTTTGTTGTGGGTGGATGGTTTCGTCACGGTTGTTCTTGCTAGGAATGGATAATCGGTTCGGGGGGAGGGGGGGGGGTCTCACACCGGGATCAGGGAGGTAAAGGGAAGACTTATGACTAATTTCCTTATTTGTATTATATTAATGAATTTCTGTTCTGTATTTATTTTGTTTTGTATTAATTACGTTTTACAAACCTTCTTTCAGTGCAGGAATTTTTAATTTTTAATTTGGAATTTATTTCATTATATTAATATACATATATGTAAGTATATTACGGGAGGATTGAAAGTTTTAACAATTTTAGTTTATTTCAAGAGTAGTACTTAATATGATAATAATAATAATTAATTAAGGCCTGATTTAGATTTATAGATTCTGAGTAACCGGCCAAGGCTTCCAGGGAAAACAAGCATTCAATCACTTAGTTAAGTTGTGTTGTCTTGTGCTAACTAATTTATCATAAGAATTGTACTAACAATTTATTAACTATCGACCACATAGGTGTCTGTATCCGGATCGAGTCTGTCCCAGCTAATAATTCTATTCTTTTGTTATATGTAAAAGGGTGTACGATGTGTGGCTGGGAATCCGGGAGTTTCTGCTATAATGCTTGGCTGTATATCCGAATCAACTAACCAATCAATACATTTCATTACATTATATTATGAGAGTTTAAATATTTCTTTAGTTTAATTTTAATGTAGCAGTTAGAGATAATTAATTAATTTTGATTTGGATTTTCAGAAATACGGGTGAATCCTCGTTCAGCCTCCAGAAGCTCTAAATATCCAGCTATCATGTAGCGTAGAAATTGTATTGTAGTGTACTAACTACTTTATCATATATATTACTAACATATTTATATAAGATTAATCCAATTAATTAAGTAGTAAAGAGTGGGTAAGGATGGATAAAAGTAAATTTTGTTTTCAGAGATGCGCGTGAAATTTTTATTTGGGTATTATTCGTTAACAGCCTTTATACATATAGAATTCAACTAAATTATTGGTGCATTCTAGATTTTTGTCGCAACGTTGTTTTAAGGTTAATTATTTATTTTTAATTTTTTAATTTTATTTTATTTTTTAATATAATTGCAGTTTATAAATAACTTATTAAGATGCTACATGATCACTGTAACTAGGAAACAAGCACTGTGAATTTAAACCTTAACTTAGTAAAGTTAAGTTTTAAACATTCGTTTAGACCGGATCATTTTTAGTTAAGTATTAGGAAAGTCTAGTTTTCATTTATTTATTTTGTTAATTAATGTCTCTTAATTAATTTAGCTTAAAGAAGATTAAAAGAGGTCTCTTCGTTAGGTTACTTATAAATAATCTATTTTCAGTATATAATGTAGTTCCAGGATATTTCATTATTATAGGGATTAAAATCAATCCTGAGTTTCAGGTTTAAATTTTAGCTAGAATTAATCCTAATCAAGCAATCAATCAGGAGCAGATATAATTGCTGCACTAAATTCTAGCCATAGTTTGACCAAAAAAGACGAAAGAGAGTTTCGATCCCACTGCCTGAATTTTTATAAAGAGCTCTGTAAACATTTATCTAAAAAATTTCATTTTAGCGATAATTTATTAATTAATTTAATCTTGTTAGACATTTTCCATAAATTATTTCAACAGAAAATTTTCAAAATATTGATGATGAATGGCGGGAAATTAGATTTCTTGATTTTCATATGTTAAATTTAGATTCTCATACGGAAATAAACCTTTTCTGGCAAAATATATTTAATTTAAAACGTCTCCTTTCCTAATTTAAAGACATTTATTATGGACATTCTGACTGTCACGATATTAACGGCTAACGTTGAGCGGGTGTTTTCCCAAATTAATTTAAATAAAATAAAACCTCGCAATGCCTTTAAGCTGTCTACATTAAGTGGAATCCTATATACACAAGATTTTATGAAAAGAATTTTCAAAATTGTACGAATTTTTATCCCACAAAAGATATGTACCAAAAATTTAATGTATAAATGTACGATCATATGCATATTTAGTATTATTTTTTATAAATTCTTAAAAAAGAAGGAACATTGAAAATGTGATAGTATTTTCTATTATTTTCTTAAATGGTAAACTAATAAAATGATTTATAATTTTGTTTTGTTAATAATTTTGCAAGTTGAAATTAAATAAGTATATAAACCTGGCATAAAATTATTGTTTAATTAATTCACTATTGATTCTCTCAAGTGGTTCAGTGTTTTGGTATATTGAAGAAAAAAAAATAGATTTTTTTGTTGAAAAACAGTTGTGGCAGGCAGTGTGTAGTTCCTGACAAATTGACAAAAAAACCTTACAACAGCTAAAAAAGTGTAAAGGGACTGCTACACTTTTGCTACTCGTATGTGGTTATTTTGAAACGACTGACGAGACATCGCAGAGATGTCTTGGTACAAAAATGCCATGTGGTAAAATTGTGTCGTTAGGAACATATTTATGAGACACGTCCAACATAAATTTATTCAAGTTTCAAAAATGCCACGTGGTAAAATTCTGTTGTTGAGATTTCTATGGCCATTGATAAGGCATCGTAGAGATGTCTAAGTAATACCGAGTGTCTGTTGTTAAAATATGTAAATTTTTCTTTATTTATATTGTTTTGTATTTGGAACTTTTTGTTTTATTGTTACTGCGTTTCTATATATGTATATTAGAGAGACTAGATTTATTCTGCACCCCGCGTTCGTTTCCAGTTTTGTGCTTAAAAGATCGTCATATATTTCCCAAGACTCATTCTTTCTTTTTATATATGAAATATAGTGTCCTGGGATCATCAGTTTTTCTGGCTGTTGAAAGTGAATTATCCCTCTTAATAAATACAGGTTTGATCCCAAATTCAACTCCGATTCAATATCATCAATTTTCACATTGTAACATGTCCTAATATCAATTGGCTGCACGTCAACAATTGCAAAGCCATTATGTGAATTGATATTAAACGTTATTGGGTTTACGAACCATGTTTTGCATTTCGTACAAGTAGATCCATAAAATTTTACGGCATTTCTAATATTTTTGAAGCTTCGTTCATTGAAGTTTTTGTAATTTAAAGGCACATAAAAATTATCTTTTTTGTGCGATTGATAACCACTTGGACAGGTAAAATCAAGGGAAATCGAACGTTTGGTAAAAAATTCAATTATTTTTGAAATTTTACAATCCATTCTCATATCTATATTAGAAGTGATTGTGTTAATTTTAAAACATTTCAATAGCAAATGCGTCCTTCTTCTGAATGTAGACTGAATTGCTCCATTAATTGTGAAGAACGAAATAAAATCGGAAAAATCAGTGCCAGTAGTTTTAATTTTATCCATTATATGTTTATTGTCAATAGATAATATTCTAATTATATGCGCTAGGGGATCGAAACCGCATGTGTGAGAAATGGAGAATCGATAATTTTGATATTCAAATGAATATCCATTTGGCAATATACTATCGGTAACAATTTCTTCAACCTCCGATTCCATCTCGACATCATCTTTAGCAACGTATCTCGCTAAAACACGTTTTCCCATGTGTTTTGGGGATTCGTATAGACGAATTTGTTTGTTCCAATTTTCTTTGTCATTTATATTATCTGGCTCTTCCTCAGAATCATGGTTTTTCGCTGCTCTCCTTTAACTTGATTTGGGAGTTGGTTTTAACGCTTGTAAGACATTTATTGCGTTTACTAAGCGTTCTGTTTTGTCTTTTAATAGGGCAATAAATCGTCCAACCCTTAAAAACTTTCTTTCGATGTAATAATGTTTTACATGTCGGAACCATAATTCCACATTTGATTTTGAAACCCGGATTTAAATATTTAAGTATTTGGAGAAGCATGTACTCCATAAAGTAATATATTCCAAATATCTTTGAATTGTAAATATTACAAATTCTTTACAGTAGTATGGATTTTTTTGCAGCACTGATTCTGATTAACTTGACTCTTGACTAATTCGCTTTCGTATATCTTCCAGAATAATATAAAAAATAGACTTTTAGAGTAGTGAGCCTTGCCCATATCACAATTGATAGCTTCATCTTCATCCTCAAATTTGTCTACGTTTACCACATTATTGTCGCGATTATAAACAAATCGTAAGAATGAGGAAAATTCTTTTAAACCTTCCTGAACTTCAGGTGTTCTAAATTCATTTAAACAAACAACCCAGTAAATTTTAAAAAGTTGTATTACATCCTATAATTGTTCACAATTGAGCTTGGCACAAAAAATATCTGATACAATTTTTGGTGTCTTTACTAGCATTAGGTAATTTCTTTTTAAGTTGGTTTACCATTATATTGATCAAGTGGGTGCAACAAATAAACACTGCTACCATGTTTTTGTTATAAATTTCATTTCTAACTAGACAATTATAAGAAAATTTGATATAATCTAATACATCCATACTATTGAAAACATGTAATATAAATTGTATATAAGCCCACGTCCAATCTACTACATAAACCTTTGGTAGCTGTAATTTTTGAATTTGTAACATTTCGGATCTAAAATCAATTAAAAATTTGGTAATAGTTCCACTGTCTTGTTTACAAGATATAAATTCAGCAACAGGTACTATGGTGGTGCCTACTTGTTGAAATGAGAATTTGGCAACACTGTTTAATATAGTTTTTGTATAGCATCATATTATTTTAAGTTTTTTTTTTGTAACTGGTGTATTCACACTCTCTTCTTTTCTATCGTTCAATAAATTCACACGTTTGTTCTTGATAATAATTCTCGTTAGTTTTAACTTTAATTTAGAATATAGTTTCCCAACAGGTTATGGGCCCAGGGGGTCAATTCTCGTTCTATAAAAAAACCTAATGAAAAAAAAGTTTTCATTTTGATTCCATCAAGTCTTTTTCATTTATAACATTTCACACAACGACAATAAGCGATTCTCGATGTCCAAATGAAAAAGAATCGTGAGAAAAACGCTGAATAAGTTATTTCCATAGTAAGCTACACTGTAAACACAAATTTTTTCGAGTTTCATGTATATTTCCGCTAGCTGATACAACAATTGGTTTAAATATTAGCTAAATAAATGATAAAGTAGATTTAGTTAATCAGTTTTTGTCATTGGCTGTCAAAATATAAAGTTAATTATAAAATTGACCAAATTATTTTTAAAACTTAACTAAATTAATTATTTGGAGGCTTTTCTTAAATAAACGGAATAGTTTTTAATAGATTTACTTATTAGTTAAGTTTAAAGTGAATCATATTATAGTTTCAATGCACATTTAATGGTAAAAATACAAATTTAGTTTTTATAGAATTTTATTTCCATATTTATGATGTTCTCACCGCCAAATTGGTCGGTGAGAAAGTTTTATTCATATGAAAAGATTTTGACGCCATTTTTTTCCTTCTCAAGGAACATGAATCGGAAATGTGTATTTCTCACTGAAAATACTTTTCATTTTACTTTTCACGGAACGAGAATTGACCCCCAGATAACGTAAAAATATTTTGTTAAATTAAAAAAAAAAAAAAAAAAAAAAAAAGAATAATTTCGAGAAATTCATGTTCGCAATAAAAAAATTTTTTTTGAGAAGAAAATTTTTTTGTTTTTATTTAAGAGCGTACAAAAATGGCGTCGCACTCGAACATTGCATCATCAATTGAAAAATTGAAGGGACGAGAAAATTACGAAACGTGGAAGTTTTCCGTTCAAGCATATTTGCAAGTGCTTGATTTGTGGCATCAAGTAAATGATCCGGTAACAGAATTTACGGAAACTGATCCAGTTAAAAAAGATGAACTCATGCGTAAAAATAAACGTGAAAACGAAAAAGCGAAATCGACGATAATTTTGTTGGTGGATCCAATAAATTTTGTTCACATTCAGTCTGCGGTGACAGCAAAGGAAGTGTGGGACAATCTACAGAAAGCTTTTCAAGACTCCGGGCTGATGCGTCGGGTAGGATTGCTAAGGGAATTGGTTTCAACAAAATTAAGTGATTGCGAATCGATGGAAGAATTTGTGAATAAAATAATCGGAAATGCTCATAAATTGAATGGTGCAGGGATGAAAATCGATGATGTATGGATCGGGACTTTCCTATTGGCCGGGTTGAATGATGATTTCAAGCCCATGATTATGGCAATAGAAAGTTCAGGCATCGAGATAACATCAGATTTCGTAAAGACGAAATTGTTGCAAGAAGTTCGTCCAGGAGGCACCGGAGACAATTCAAATGCTGCTATGTTCACAAAAAAATCGAAAAGTCGTCCGAGGAAGACCAAAAAACCAAATGATGGGAAATGTTTCAATTGTGGTGGTGATGGACACTACTCGAATAAATGCCCGAGCAAACCGAAGGAAAATTCTGAAAATCATGCTACGGTTTTTTCATGTTTTGCGACAAGTAATCTGAAACCGAATGATTGGTACGTCGATTCGGGGGCATCAAATCATATGACGTGTCAACTTGACTGGATGGGTATAACGAAACCAGCACCGAGCGGGGATGTAAAGATTGCAAACGATAGTCAGTTGAAGGTGGAATCACAAGGCTATGTTCATGTTAAGTTAGAACTTGATCGTCGGGATGTGAACGTGACATTCAAGGACGTGTTGTATGTGCCAAATCTTTGCACAAATCTGCTGTCGGTGAGTCAAATGGTGACGAAGGGATTGAAAGTACAATTCAGTGAAAAGGATTGCAACGTGTTTGACAAAAATGGCCAGTTGGTGGTGAAAGCGATTTTGACAGGTGGCATTTTTAGAGTTATGCAATCATCGAATTCAGCAGCGTTGACAGTGACAGGTCAGACGAAAGAAAACCAAGCATTGTGGCATCGACGATTGGGTCATCTGGGGTATGATAATTTGATAAAATTGAAAAATGGTTTCGTCGAAGGTTTGGATTTTGTCACCGAAGAACGGGTCGCATGTGAGACGTGCATTATGGGGAAACAAACTCGTCGACCGTTTCCAAGCAGCAATTCGCAATCATCGAGTGTACTAGAGTTGGTTCATTCCGATTTATGTGGGCCTATGGCGGTTGAAACGTTTTCGGGTTCGCGTTATATCATGACGTTTTTAGATGATTTCAGTCGAAAAATTTTCGTGTATTTCATTGGAAATAAGTCACAAGCTGTTGCAACGTTCGTGAAGTTCAAGGCGATGGCAGAGACACAGACGGGAAAAGGATGAAAAATCTACGAACAGATAACGGAACCGAATATGTCAACAATGAATTTCGCAAAATTTTGTGCGATTCGGGTGTACAGCATCAAACGACAGCGCCGTATACACCCGAACAAAATGGTAAAGCGGAACGGATGAATCGCACATTGGTTGAGAAAGCTAGATGTATGCTCATTGATGCTAAATTAAATGCGAAATTTTGGGGAGAAGCGATAAATACCGCAAGCTATTTGATCAATCGATCACCGCGTCGAGGTGGTATTGATAAGACTCCCGAAGAAATTTGGACAGGCAAACGTCCAAATGTGTCAAATTTGAAAGTTTTTGGGTGTAAGGCAATGGTACATGTGGCCAAACAACATCGCAAGAAATTCGATCCGAAATCCAAACCATATGTGATGGTGGGGTACGGTGAAAACTGCAAAGCGTTTCGTGTGTTCGATCCAGATAAGATGGAGGTGAAACTGTCTCGTGATGTGATCTTCATGGAAAATCAACTTTGTGAACAGGTTAGTGATCAAAATTCATTTTCTAATCATTTTTATATTTTCGAAGAAATTAACAATGAAGTGGAGGATGTTCAAGTCGATCACTCAAACGACAATCTTGTCAACGAAGAACCAGACGACAACGAAAATGTTGTTGATGAAACGATTTCTGACGACAATGGAAGTTATTTGACAGCGAGCGAAAATGTTAATGTTCCGTCTGATGAAGATGATCAATTTACTGATACTGTAATGCAGGATGTTCGTCGATCTCAAAGACGAGTATCGTTCATTGATTGAGAATGGTACGTGGTCCTTGGAGCAATTGCCAGAAAATCGTAAGGCAATACAATGCAAATGGGTATTTAAGACCAAAATTGATAACAACGGTGCTATCAACCGGTACAAGGCCCGATTGGTTGTAAAGGGTTGTGCACAGCGATATGGTATTGACTACGAGGAAACGTTCTCACCGGTGGTCCGGTATACATCGATTCGTTTCTTGATTGCGCTCGCGGCTAAGTACAATCTCGACATCGATCAAATGGATGCAGTAACGGCCTTTCTGCATGGCGAATTAGATGAACAAATGTACATGGCGCAACCGCAAATGTACAATGACAATTCGAATCGTGTGTGTCTACTAAAGAAATCATTGTATGGACTGAAACAAGCGAGCAGAGTATGGAATCAGAGATTGGGCAACGCGTTGAAAACTGTTGGTTTAAAAAGCTCAGATCTTGATTCGTGTATCTACTACAACGTCGATGGTCCAAAAATGATGTTCGTGGCGGTCTACGTAGATGATTTGTTGGTGTTTACTAACGATCGTGCAAAAAAAATGAAATTGAAGTCTTTCTTAATGAGTCAATTTAAGATGAAAGACATTGGTCAAGCTAAATACGTGTTGGGTATTCGTGTCACACGAGATAGGAAATTGAAATCCATATCGATTGATCAAAGTCAATATATCCAAACTATTCTAGAACGATTTCAGATGAAAGACTGCAACCCAGTAAGCACACCATCAGACTTGGGTAAAATGTTAACATCGGATATGTCACCGAAGAATGAAACTGAGCGTATGGCAATGAAGAATGTTCCGTATCAAGAGGCGATTGGAAGTATATTGTTTGCTGCGCAAGTGTCACGACCTGACATTCAATACGCTGTTGGAGCGGTTAGTCGATACAACAATGACCCAGGTGCTGCACATTGGTTGGCTGTTAAGCGCATCTTAAGATACCTGAAGGGTACAATTGATTTTTATCTAACGTATGATGGTAATGCATCGAGTACATTGGAAGGATATTGTGATGCCGATTGGGCGAGTGACACAAAAGATAGACGTTCGACAACGGGATATGTATTCGTGTTACAAGGAGGAGCAATTACATGGAACTCGAAGAAACAGCCGACTGTTGCTCTGTCTACTACCGAGGCAGAGTATATGGCAATGTCAATGGCTACACAGGAGGCCATGTGGTTAAAATCGCTGTACGAAGAGGTGCTTGATAAGAATCATGGCACAGTCAACATCAGTTGTGACAACAAAGGTGCAATATCGTTGGGTGAGAAAACTGCCTTTTCCTCACGCACCAAGCATATCGATATACGTCATCATTTTCTACGGGAGAAAGTAAATGATAAATTGGTCAAATTTTCGTACGTGGAGACGAACAAAATGGTTGCTGACAGTTTAACCAAACCTGTCAATTCAGAGAAGCATTCCTTTTGTTCAAAGGGATTCAACTTAATTTGATGAAGCCAAATTCTAGTGGAGGTGTTGAAATGAGAATTTGGCAACACTGTTTAATATAGTTTTTGTATAGCATCATATTATTTTAAGTTTTTTTTTTGTAACTGGTGTATTCACACTCTCTTCTTTTCTATCGTTCAATAAATTCACACGTTTGTTCTTGATAATAATTCTCGTTAGTTTTAACTTTAATTTAGAATATAGTTTCCCAACACTACTTTTATGACACAGGCGTAGTACAAAATTTTATTGCAGTGATGCTCCGGGTGGCAATTTGGTTTCTTTACTACGCTTCTCTGCAACGAGGTCATCACGCTTCAATACTTCGGAACTTATTTTTCTTAGAACTTTGTTAGTGGTTAATTTCATAGTATTTCCACTATTTATCAACCGGATGTCAATATTGGACATCATTTGTAAGCCTACAATGTGAGTACTATCTTTTTCCAGCTGTTTTTTAAAAAAAAGCCGCCTCTTTCCTCTTATTTGTTCAAACATTTTTCCCCCTTCATGGGAACAACAATTTTTTGTAACAAATACACTCATAATTTTTCCCGAGTTTATTACGATCTTGTATTATTGGGAATGTGTTGCGTACTTGCATTTACCATAAGCAACAATATTTGGTTGAAAAGTACTTGTGTAGCGGATTGTGTCGTAAGAAATAATACACGAATTTTTGTAATGTGTCAAAGTACCAGATATGGCTAATTGGATACATTCTTTTGTTATTAATTTTTCATTACAAACAAGTAACATTTCCTGAAGAAATCTCCATTTCGGAGCCTTGACAGAAATTTGGTTGAATGAGTTTTCCGATGTTTCTTGAAAATTTGAAGGCTGAATAAATTCAGCATTGATAGTACGAGTATCAAAGTTAGAAAAACTTGGTGCAATCGTAACATTCTCATGATTCGGAACAATCACAATAATTTCAGAGCACCCAGTTTCATTATTTTTCATTTCATTACCTAGATTTTTTGAGAAAAGGGACACGCCACAGTTAACAATAGGTTCGTCGTTTTTAATTTATCGGAATTTTCGGTTTGAAAAACTGGCACTTTATTCAATAGTAGTCCGCCAAATTAAGCAAATTTTGATTCGATTTTTCAAGCAATTTTATTAATGCTTGTTAATGTTGCGCCTTTAAACTATAAATCGTAAAGAGCGCTACTTAGTGCCAACTCAGTAATATTATTTTTTTTCTTTCTGTAGTTGTATTTAGAAATTTTATTGTCTGCCATTTTGATAAAGTATATTTATCTTTCAACCCCGTTAAAATATAGATTAAAAAATGTCAGGTTAATACAAAATGAAATTCAAATAAATGAACTAAACCAATGTGCCAAAAAATAGAATCGGTAAAAGGAGTGTCCAAAAAAATGCCAAATCAATATAAAAAACAAGTTATTTCACAACAAAAATCAACACAAAGCGATGCTCACAGTATAAAGGCAAACGAGATAATGAAAACTAAAATTAAAAAAATTCGTTTATATACTTCTCCACCAATTTTTTTTTTTTTTATTAAATGTTAAGTATTTTTTTGTAAAATTTTAGCAAGTAGATGTTTTAAACATGAATATATTTATGTTGGACGGGTCGCATGAATATGTTGTTTGCCAGAAATCATGCACAGAGGTCAATATAATGAAATGGCACACTCGGTATTACTTAGACATCTCTACGATGCCTTGTCAATGGCCATAGACATTTCAACTACAGAATTTTACCACACAGTCGAAAAAATTGCTTGAATTTATAATGTAAGCCTTGCATTACGCCCTATGTAATAAAAGCTAAAACAGAATTTACAGCAGAGCTTGCATTAAATTTTTCTTTTAATGTAGGCTTACTTTACAAAAATAAGTAAAGCAATTAGTTTTCGATTTCATAGCAGGTTGCTTTGTTTTAGTAGTCTTTTCAATATAATTTGTAATCGTTCTCAGTTCACATATGTACAATTTTCTTGTTTAATGCAACTGGTATTATTATTTGTAGCAATGTTCTTTAAAAAGAAAAACTTTGCTCGTTTTGACATTAAGGAACGACTTAAAAAAGTATTTGTTCAAGTGAAACAAACAACTTTATATTAATTTGAATATCATTAAACAAAAAATGTCTTTTATACGGTAAACCTTATAGAAATTCAATGTTCCTACTGAATACGTATTATACTACAAATTTATATATGTGTATTGTAAACGTTTTACTATTTATAGGTATGGATTTCTAACATGTCATCTGTTAGCTTGTTAACGCAGTGTAAATAATAAAATACAAAATGCATAAATGCCCTTTATCGGGTTAATTAGCAAAACAAAAAAAACAAAATTTGTAGTCAACAAAACAAAAGTCACATAAAAAAAATTTTGGTTCTCTCGGCACCACACCAATACTACAGCATATTTGATTTGGGATTTTTTGTCCTTTATTTTTCTATATAAAAAGTAACACCAACACCAATAAGTAGGATGAGTTATATCAAAACCAACAAAAATGTCTATACAAGCCAAACAGCACTAACACTTAAGATATAAAAAAGTACACTAAATTTGTATATATATACATCCGAACAAATCTGTTTTTGTTGTTGTTTAAATATTATATGAAAAAACCAATAATTTAGTGTACATTTTTTTGATAGGATCTGTGTAGAGAGCGAACGAGACGGCTTGTATAAACATTTTTGTTGGTTTTGGTTATATCAAACATTGGTTATTTGGTTATAATCAACATTAATGTACTACAAGCCTGATTGTCACCAATATTATAAATTTATTTTGCGCTTATACATGAAAGTATTGGTGATCGACAGATTATATAAATGAGTAAGAAAAATATACAAATTGTAGAAATAACAAAACAAACGAATTGTGGAGGGAAAATTGGGTATGTTAATAATGAAAAAAACTAATTGGGATTGGTTAGTTGAGAGTATTTTTATTCTATTTTCGCACCAACACTTTCAAGTATAAGGTATTAAATGTAAAAGGGTATCGGTGTGCTTCATCACTGAATCAGGCTTGTAGTATTACATTAGTGTTGGTTTTGGTTATATCAAAAACATCTATAATTCCAAGCCAAACTATTATTCTTTATTGGCTGGTAATTGCTACTGAAGGTAGTATTGGTGACTAAATGATGACGGCAACGTCGCATATTACTTTACATTTATTTCAAAACCAACAAAAATGTTTATACAAGCCGTCTCGTTCCCTCCTTACACAGATCCTATCAAAAAAATGTACACTATATTTATTATGAATGTATCACCTATACTTATCTGTTTTGTGTATACATACTTTCTGATTTATTTATATGCATCACTAATACTACGCCTTAACGTACTTTTTTATATCTTAAGTGTTTGTACTGTTTGGCTTGTATCAAAACCTGCTAAAATTCTCTTTAGAAAGCCTGATGGTTTTGCTGATACGCAGACACATATTTATACATATCAACCTTTAGCCGTAGTAGTCACTACGAAAAACCATATAAAAAAAATTCAAATTTTTTTGTTTCTTACCACTACTAATTCCAGTTGATATCACACACTACTTAATATCAACTAACAATTGAGCATTTTACTCTCTGTTTTTTGCTCTTCTTCTACAACAAAACTCAATTTTACGAAATGTCAAAATCAAAACCATGACCTGTTAAAATTCAGGAGGTTATGATCAAAACTCAAAAATCGTGAAGTTGAAACACAATAAGAAATTAAAGTAAGTTTAAATGATTTTTAAAGTAATTTATATTAGTTTACGTGATTTAAAATTTTATATGTGCTGTTAAAGTTTCCTTTTTTAATTTTTAGGTATCAACACAACTTTTAAATACTAATCTGTGTAACTATTTCGGATTAATTCACAGTTTAAAAACAGCGAAACATATTAATATCTTATGTTTTTCTTTCGATCAATTAGAAAAAGAAATTACTGTTAAGTTGAAACGAAAGTACGAATCAAAACGTTACAAATCGGAAAATCGTTTTTCACCAAAAAAAAACTAAAAATGGAACAACAATATGTAGAAGCTGCCACAACAATCAAATATGAGTATGTGCAGGACATAAAACTTCTAACTTCGGACGATAATGATGCGGAGAATTATAGTGCGGCTGAATCCCAAAACGATTATGCAATTTAACTTACGTTTTACTTTGTTTGTTTTAGGCCCATGGCGGAGATTCGCGGGAGCATGTTAAAAAGGAATTGGCCGGTGGTGGTGGTCATTGTTGCAATGTATGTGGTGTGGTGAATCATTTGCCGAAGATTTAGATTTGTTAGTCCATGCCGAAGTGCATGCACGATGCCAACTATTGAAATGTATGTTATGCGGTGAGTCATTTCTCGAGGAATCAATTATTAAATCTCATATACGTATCGTGCACGCAAACGACTTAACTCAACATTCGTGCCGCCTTTATGGTAAATTGTGTCGCGATAGTCGAACCCTATCGAAACATTTATGGGAACATTTCAGCGAAAAAAATCATTCCTGTTCGGCATATGGTTTCGCATCGAAATAAAACTGTTACGTGTGATATGTGCGGAGAAGAATTTCCCGATGGACGCTCCCTCATGAATCATCGTCATTCGCATACGAATGTTACAGGGCGACAATTCCCTTGTCGCGAGTGTGGCAAAATATTTGGTTCGCGTAGTTCACAACAAATTCATATACGTGTTCATACGGGTGAAAAACCTTACGGGTGCCGTTATTATTGGAAAGCTTTTGCAGATGGTGGGACATTACGAAAATATGAAAGGATTCATCCAGGTGAAAAACCTTACGTTTGTTCAGTGTGCCCTCGAGCCTTTAATCTGCGAGTTGTATTTCGAGAACATTACGATCACATCATTCGAGCCTTGACACCAAAAAGGGAAATTCCCATACACCTTATTACTGCCAAGTTTGTCACGAGTTATTTGTAATGTCACTAGATTTAATTCAACATTTGATTCAACACTGACATGAATACGGCCGTGAAGAGACAACCGATTGTAAGTAAATGGAGAACGGTAGAGAATTATTTATAATATTTGTCATATCAATGTGTATTGTATTTTATATTTATAGACGGAGCCACGAAAATATAAACGGAGAAGGAAATTAAAACCGCACGAGTTGGAAAAATTACATGCCGAAAAAATGGCAAATTATTTTCGATTTTTATTTTGACCATAATTTGCATTTTGATTTCTATACCAATTAATATTCCAGTTACCAAAGTAAGACGGCAATAAAATAATATGAGAATGATAAAAAAAATCGTTACAAAAAAATTAAAAAGAAAAATTCTTTCTGTATACATTGTTTATAGTTTAAAAATTAAATAATTGTCAAAAATAGTTTCTAAGATTTTTTAATTACAAAAATAGTTTTTTAATGCCTCAGAAGTTGACCAATAAGTCTAAATATAAGGTTAAAAACTGTTAAGTTTTTTTTAATTAAATATTGGGTTTTCTTTAAAATAAGCTGAAATTAAAATATTTAAATAAAATAACTGTTGCACATGATTCGTTTTTATTGGTTTAGATTTTACTCTCTTTTAGTTTCGTAGTATGCGAATGTTTATGTTTTCTACACTGTATTCACAACCGTATCTATACACGATGACGTTTCACTAATACAATCAGTGGTTGAGATAATTTTACAGCAATTGTATACAATACATTCGGCTTTCTAAAGAGAATTTTAGCAGGTTTTGCTTGTATAAACATTTTTGTTGGTTTTGTTTATTTTCATACAAACACATATTTACTTTTTATTTGTACACTCTTGACAAAAATATTGTACCTTTTTGAATTCATTTTTGAATTTAATAAAAAAATTATTAAGATAATTTAAATTTAAAAGGTGTCTTAATATTAAAAATCGAATTGTGTCTTAATATTTTAATATTTAACATGTAGTAAAGCATTAAAATATGTACGCTTATTCGTATTTTTTAACACAATGAAATGTGCCAATTTTTGGTCTAGAGTGTAATAAAAATAGGTTAGGTTAGGTTAGACATCTTTTTCCTTATGTCAAAAAATATGTACGACAAACATATGACATCTTGTTTTTGTGGCCCTTGTTATATAAAAATATATTTTAATAGAGCGCTCAAGATTAAAGACATAAGTAATTTGTTTATAATCTCAATATTTCACGTCTAATAACCATTTTATTGCAGTCGGAGCTCGATAATTTAACGTGTCATGAGTACAAAAACGAATCGGAGAAGTACAATCTGAACAGCAAATGTGTATACATAAGAAGCTATTGACCAAGTTCGAAATTTATCATCGTATTGTGCGGTTCAAAAATTATATTGTAGCTATCATGAATAAGAATTTAGTTCCGGCCAAAGTTATGGTCCCGTTTTTTGGCGTACGTGCTTACCTGAGTCGAGGAATTCGTTATAATTTTGAACTGATATTATTTCGAGGACCATGGTCACCATTCTAGAATAACTAACTTTATTCCTGATGAGAATTCAATTTGGTGTTCTGAACAATTGATGACAGCCATTCGGCGCATGTTCATTATGTCCCAGTATCGTATCGTGAATTATTACATATGTACATCAAGAGTACCTGATCAATTCGGACAATTGTTGCAACTGAAAGTGGTAACTACTAGTATCTTTGAGTTACATTAATTTTTTATTAAATTCATGTTTATTCCAGATTCATCTTGTTAACGAATTATAGTCCGCTAGTTACGCCATTTGTCATGTACTTCTGTTTCCGGTCACGGCCTTTGGAGATTGTTGATTTTTTTCGTTTGATGTAAGTTCGTTTGCTAAATGGATGTGCGAAAATATGGGAATCTAAATTGGCAGCTCACTAACAGTAATGAGGAGGAACAAATTACATCACAACCCCATTACATCGACTGAATTATCACTGGTCATTTCACCATGAAAAACCTGCAATGGAAAATGCCAAGTGGGGCCCGCCATTTTGTGTAAGGATTACGAAAACATGCTCTACAAGACTTGAATATAACGCGCGGTGGTGGAGGTTTCAATACTAATAATAATACGGCGACGGCCCAAAGCAAACAAATTGGTGGTGAACATTCTTTGATAATTCAATCGATTTTGCGAACGAACAACGTTGGATCAACAATGTGTCTATCCATATTCAGTCCACCTGGATATTTACCATCAAGTATGGTGCACACTCCGCTGAGCAATATTCACCAACAGAGTCTGATACATTCGCGGCATTCGGATGACTTCGATCGTGTGCAATTATGTTAAATTTGAATAATGCGAGCACGAATACACTATGAAGTACACTGCATAAGATTGCAAAGCACCAAAAAAATTCATAGCTCTTGGCGTATATGTAGACCCATTTAATAAATTTCGTGTAGGTAAATAAAATAAACAACAAGGTATAATTTTTTTAAATATATTAAAGAAATAAAAGCCGTATGGAAGCACATTTCTTAGTAAACTATTCAGTTAGTGCTTCCATTAGGCATAAAATCTTTCTCAATGAACATGTAATTAACAAAATTATAAATAAATAATTCAATAATTAATTAAAATAAATAATGAATTTCATTTAAACAAAAAGGTCAGTCTTCGTTCAGTCAATTATTTCGAATATGACGAATGACAGAATGATTGTTGTTATTGTAATTGGTTTTATTTTCCAACACAAAACCTACACATAAATACAAGCATAAATAGCTTTCGTTTTATTTGATATTATTATACGGCGTTGCCGTGATGTAAATTGTTGTTGTTTCCTATGTATTTTTTGTATTTTTTTTCATATTTCATAGCACAAAACCAAAACAAATTAGATTAGTGTTGGTTAGTTTTTTTAATGAATGCTTATATGTACACAACTAACACTATGGGCAGTAGTCACTTTGTCCCTTTAAATTTCGTATAGTTCGTCTTGGAATTATAGATGTTTTTGGTTATATCTAAACCAACAAAAACGTTTATACATTTTTGTTGGGTTTGATATAACGCATCCTACTGTAATGTAATGTGTAATGTATAGATATTTTTGTTGGTTTTGGTTACACTCTCGGACGGTTGTTGCTCATTGTAAAAAAAATATTTCGTAGGACAAGACCTTCTGTGAAATTTTTAAATTTAATAAATAAAATTTAGTTGTGTGTTGAACAATTTTTTTTTTTTTAAAATATTTTGCTGGGATATTTTTGGAGTTTGGAGCTCTCTTTGGAGAAATAGAACTTTTCGGTGGACAGGGAAATTGTTGTCAACGAGAGAAGAAGAAAATTTAGAAGGTTAGTAGAAGAAAAGATTTACAAATAGGTTTTGGTGGAACTTTAGTTTTTGGATTGTGTTAACAAACGTGGTTGTGTAAACGTATTGTATAGTGATTAAAACAGTGCAATATTTCCGAGCATATTTTGTACCATTTTAATTATTATGTACGTAGGTTTTTATGTAATTTGTTTTTGTAATTTTGTGATTGTGAAAAAGCTTGAGAAACAAGCTGTGAATTTTTTTTGCTACCCTTTTTTGAGAAGCTCAACGGGTTTTTCGGCCAATAATGAGCATAAAATAAATTTGTGCTAAATGTAGCGTGCTACAAAAGATCGAAAAATGCGCCACTTAATTTCGAGACGCTTAACGGTTTTTTCCACCACTAAACATAATAATTTAACACGTTGCATTTTGGTTTAAATGGTGCTTTATGGCGGGTTTATCGAGAAAAACTTGGTAGATGTGATCAAAAATATTTGATTTTTTATTATTTACTCTGTTCAATTTTTTTATTGTTTTTAATGTTTGCTGATTTTTTTGATGATAAAAAATCAAAAGTCGCGATCACGGTTAGCAAATAGTTCTCGATGAATTCGCCGTAACAAACGGTTATAAAAATGTATGCGCTAAAGTGTTTTAGAAGTTCATTATTTTAAAAGATTAAATTAATAATTAATTGTTGGTTAACATTAACTTAAGTATGGAGGAGCAATTTTACTGTAAAACAAGATATGGAAACAACGAGCCAGTATACACAAAAATTAAAAAAATGGGAGATGAATGGGAATACAGCGACTTTTTAGTATAGCGCGTTAGTATAGAATTTATGTTTTTTAATAATTTAGACTGTGTTTGAAGGATCATGCCCGCATTCCAATGGTATTCCGTTGATATTTAGTCTTATTACAGAATAAATTTTAATCTTAAGTTGTTATAACTGCACACAATTGTACCAATTTAAAATAAATTAATAGCGAAATGGAAAAACTTTGTCTCGCGGATTATTTTGACTGAAGATCATTGCGATACAGGCATCTCTGGACTCAAGGTTAAAATAAAAAATAGTTGTTGCAACTATCAATTTCGTTAGCCTTGAAGTATTTTTATAAAGAAAACAATTTTTGGTTTACATCAAAGAACAATCAAACTACATTTCATCATTTTAGTTGGACTTCAATATAACATATCAGTGTATGATATAGAGTATATTTCCGATTCATATGGGATAGAGATACCAGAAATATGTTTCATAAATATTTTCCGCCAAAACTATGTTCATCCCGGGTTTGTGTTAACTTTCAAAACTAACAATTGCGATTCACTAAATAATAAAATTACATATGTGAATCGGTAAAATTGTGTAATAGGAAATGAAACGTATTTCTCATCGGAAGTGAATAAAATATTATTATACCTACACCTCGATTACCATAGTCGTATCCTTTGTCGTTTGAAATGACTCGTAAAAAGTATTTGTAAAAATATTTTTGTCTTCGCAGCCGGACTAAAGTTTTATAGGAAAATGAAAATTTGTATTTTATTTAGATATGACTACGGTAATCTAGGTGATAAACATATTGTTATTTTATTATTTTAATATAAATGCAAAATTTGGGATGTTTTGCATGTATAGGAATTGGAAACATTTATTCTGGAATCATTAAATGCATTTGTACTACTAAAAAAATATAATCCCGGAAAGTATGAAAATCTACCTTCATTATCCGACGTGGAGAGGCGAGCAATCATACGAGAAGCGGTCAATTTACTCGTTAAAAAATTTACGTATCATCCCGGGCATGAACACAAAGTTGCCATATCCCTCGCAGTGATAAAGCTTTTCCCGCAATTGAAAACGCAAGACTCGAAAATCGAAAGAGTGGTAATTAACGCATATTCTTGTTATTTTTTACATTACTTACGTTTAAACAATTATATTTTCAGGAATTGTTGTACGATAGACAGAATAATCGTGACTATTTGTTGTACCGACTTTGCCACATACGAAACAAATTGTATAAAACGGAGGCGGATTCAATAATAATAAAACCGGACATCGAAACCTCTAAAAAAAGGTTACCACTTTCTGAAAAAACCAAATATATCAAAAATACAAACGTTGAAGAACCCCTAATAACTTTCAACGTTGAAGAGGAATTTTTAATACTTAAGCATTTAAACGTGAATACCCAGAAAGATAAAATTAAGGACAAACTGAAATTTACGTTAAATTTAAAAAAAAAAGCGATTCAAAGCTCAACATTTTCCAAACTATCGATGGAGTTTCCTTTTTTTTTGCAAGTCCAGACTTGGTAGGTTTATTATTAAAATTTGAATTAATACTGTATTAAGTGCATTCTACCCTTTAATTATAAATAATTTTTTTCAGATTTTGTACGACTTTCAATTACAATATCCTGAGGTGTCATCAAATTTTATTGATAAATGGCCAACAGTTGCAAATAAGATAAATGCTGTATATACCAGTTTTAAGGGCTCAGCCAGCTCAGAGATTCCCGAAATTGAAGGTATATTAGACTTAATATATTTTATAACTTAGAAAAATTTAATATATTTTATAATAAGATTATAATTCAAAGCACGGTTTTACAAAATGCGATCTCAGAAAATAGAAAATAAATATCAACAAAGGCCAATAATATTTTGATTAAATAAATTAGTTTCATAATCGAAATATTATTATAATTAATATTATTTATATTAAAACTGTTGGAATTATTACTTTATAAGAAATATTTAGTTCTATTTAATTTTAAATTTACTAATTCTAAAATTAAATTTTTTTTTTTTTTATTAACGATACCCATCAAATGGCATCTAACATTTTTATTTGTGATTTTAAACGATACCCATTGTTTTATTGATTTTTTAATATCACATTCAAACCCAAATTGAAAATTATTGAATTAATTGAATTATTTATTTAATTCAATTGTTTCCTCAGATTGGCTCGTATCATTTCAACAAATTTTTATATTATTAAAATTGTTGCCTCAAACTTCAAAGGGCAAATCTTCGGCAAAAACTAAAAGGTCTTCTTTCGTAGAATCTCTCAGCAAAATAATTATATTCAAACAGGTAAAAAATACTCATAAAATTTGGCGTTTACTTTAATCTTTAATTTATCATTACTATTTATTTCCACTGGTTAACCTAACCAATCAGGAGTATCTTCAAAAAAACGTAACGTCGCCTTACCTAATAGCTTGTGGGGAGAACAAAAAAGCTATAAGTCAATACTTGTAAAGTATGGAGTGTGAAATTATACCGCTGCCAATAAATTTTACCTTTTTGAATCGTTAGATTTACTTTTTAAGGCACACTATGTCTTCAATCAGCAGTTCGATGAAAGCATTAAAAATGTTTGGACTTTTGTGTCGAACTATTTTTTCAAATTTGCCGAAAAATGTTTACCGTCAAAAACTAAAGACGTCATAAATAAGCTTAATTTTGAAATGGCAAAAGATTAAGTTTTTTTTATAAAAAATAAAATCTACATTCATTAAAAGGAAAAGGCTATTGAGAGACCAAATTGGTAGGTTCACTAATAAGATTTTAATTTATTTTAGTAAATATTTTATTAATTGCAATATCACATTACCTGATTTCAGATTGTACACGATTTTGAATTATAATCCCGTGATGCATCGTCAAATTTTATTAACCAACTGACTATTTTCGCCAATAAATATTCCTGCATGATCAAATTTTAAAGGTAAAGTACATTTAATTCGTTTAATCATGTTTTAACTAATTTAAAAACATTTAAAGTTTAAATACGTTTAATAATCAAGTTGTACTTAAGCATGGTTTTTATAAGTAATCAATAAATTATATTTTAAAATGTATCAATTTGATAATCGAAATTGTATTTTAATTGATTGATTTATTACTTGTTAACGCGAAATTTTAATTCTAGAAAACTACCAATAATTAAAACTTTTTCATTCAAATTTACTAGTCTTAAAATTATAATTTTTTTTATTTTCTATTTTTAATTTCAGCTTAATTGCATCACCAGATTAGCTCTTATTAGTCAAACAGTTTTATTTTTATTATAATTATTGCCGCAAACTTCGATGGACAAACACTTCGACAAAAAACGAAACAACGAATCATCAATTGTAGAATTCATCAGCCAAATTATTAATTCATAAATCGTAAAAGAGGTGTTTCACTTTTTGTAATTTCGTAGTGTTTATTTTAATCGCTAAATTATAATTTCGTTTAAATTCTTGTAGTACTTATAATATTGTCGAATATTCAATTCATATAATTTTGATTTTTAAATTAGTTTTATCGAAGATAATTATTAAAATGACATATATCTGCTATGTATGTGGAGTGGAATTTAGATTAGATTAAAACTTCAAAACTACATAAATGTTATTAAAACGCTTTCCGAAAGACATCAAGAGTACTCGTATATAGCCAACTTTTGGTTTAGTACAGAATTAGAAAATAAAATCATTAAGGGGGAAAAAACGGAAATTTCAGTTGAAAATTATTCATCTTAATCATATAGTTTAAGTTTTGTTGAACATTGGTTTCATTATAAACCAGGATTTTTTTTAGTCAAAAAGAAAATTAGTGAATTTCTTATTTATTTTTATAAAATTGAAAGAATTATAGAAAATGAAAATTCAATTTCGTTTAATGTGTCGGAATATATTGGTACGTTTGACGAATTTTACTGCGCGTACAATATATTTAATAAGGAAATTAATTTAAAATATATTAAATACACGGATATAGAATTTAAAAAATCTTATGAAAAAATTTACTGCAACCACAGTAATAAAAATTACATATTAGCACATAATATAAATTTAGTTTGAAATATTAGGTTTATTTTGTCATTATATGAATAAACATTATAATTTATAATTAATTTAAATCTTCTTTTGAATAAACAAATTATTTTCGGTAAATTACATAAAACCGTATATTTATTTATATTTTCCGTTTTTATATTTTCATATTAGTCATGGTAAGTATAAGCGTAAGAAAGGCATAAAAAAGTTTAATAATAAATTAAATTTTTTATATTTCGAATTTCAATTGGAAACCTAAAACGTTTAATTTGTCCCAACAGTGAATTCACTAAAATACTGAAATTTATTAAAATGTCGAAATTTTGGAAGCAAGAACTTTTCATTTGGTTTACGTTATGTTTTAACGTAATTTATTATGAAAATTTAATACTTTTTGTTGAAAAATTTGATGCAATGAACTGGACCTTTTTATGCAGCGTGCAATACTATTTTAGTAGAGCTTGTTTAAAAATTTAATACTTCTAAAGGCAAATTTTAATTTTCTGTGCCATTTTTTTTAATACAATGCTCTTTTAAATATTAATACATATTACTTTAAAAAGTAATGTTCATAGATACAGTTTTTAATTTAATGTGGGATGTATTTTAATGAATTTTGCTTTACAATTTTGACACTATTTGATTGAATTTTTAAAAAATATTACTTTAAAATTTAATACAAACTATACTTTAAAAATTAATGCACTGTGCATTTAAACCTATTTTAATGCAAGGTTTGCATATTTTGTGATGGAAGCTAGCTTTACAATTTTAATACTATGTGGTTGAATTTTTAAAAAATATTGCTTTAAAATTTAATACAAACTATACTTTAAAAATTAATGCACTGTGCATTAAAACCTATTTTAATGCAAGGTTTGCATTATTTTGTGATGGAAGCTAGCACTGGACCTACATGTAATGCAATTTGCATTACATAAGCCAATTTTTTTTAACTGTGCACGTGGCATTTTTAAAACTTGAATAAATTTATGTTGGACGGGTCACATAAATATGTTGTCTGCTAGAAATCATGCACAGAGGTCAATACAATGAAACGGCACACTCGGTATTACTTAGACATCTCTACGATGCCTTGACCTAAATTCCAGCTACACAATTTTAGTGTAGCTGAGCATTTACACTTTTTAGCTTTTGTAAGGTTTTTTGTCAATTTGTCAGAAACTTCACATTAGTACTGTGGCAGCACAACTTGTGTGTACACAACCAATACACTATTAAAATGAGATATATTGCCGAACGAAGAATAGAAATGGGCAATAAGATATCAAATTTCTATAGACTTTTCAGTCCCACTTAAAAACAAAAAACAATTCAAAGAAATACAAAAATAAATAATGTTGGTAAATTTCGTCCATACAAAATATGCCTCTGTAGTAATTCTTCTATGGTAATATGTACATCAAAAATAACATACTTTACTGTAAATAGGAAGTAAATCTCGACATTTAAAAATTATTTCGAAACTAAGGTTGTGTTTCAAACGAATAAAAATCCGCATAAAAAGTTACAAAGTTAAATTTTTGACATTTTATTCAACACAAAAATTTTAACCGGTCATGGACCAGTTAAAAATTTGTAGCTTGTATTTTGCTTTTCTCTACGCAAAACAAAAATAAAAAACGTAAACGTCACATTTTTAACCAGTTTCATTTGAAATCAAACCAAAACGATTAAAAATTGAGGAAAATTTAGTATTTTTTACCACAGTTAAAAAAATTAACTTTTCACCGGATTGAAACACAGCCCAATTAAAATATTAAAGTTTTAAATTAAACGACTCTTGTGTTGACATTGTGAAAAATTGTGTTTTTGATTGGGCGTAAATTAATTAATCATCACACAAATTTATTTACAATATATGTATAGCTAACAAAAACAAACCTAAAAAAATATGTAAACAGCAAAATTTATGTATCACACATTAGTATGTATAGGGGTAATTTATTCGTATGATAAAATTTAATTTAGTGTGAACAATTCGTAATTACACGTTGCATAATAATTATAATTTATACATTAGATAATATAATTTATGCTAAATATGTTTAAGCTTACCTTACAGTATCTGAAATTTTAATATTATGTGAATCTCAAAATTATTCCACTTAAAATCAAAAACAATTAAAAATTAAATCAATAAAATAAAATAAGGGAAATAAAAATCTTTAATTAAAAAAAAAAAAAAAACAAAACAAAAATGTACGAAAATGTTGTGTTGTATAAATACATAAAACAAGAATAGCATCAAATTTGTTCAATTTCACGAACTAAGGAGCAGGTAAGTGTTTCTTTTTCATTTCTTCCGTATTCTTTACACAAAACAGAAAGAAAACAAAAATTAATTAAAATAATAAAACAAACAAAACAAAATAATAAAAATAAAAACAAAAAAATATTTATTTGACGTGAAATTTTATTTTATGATTTTTCTTTTTTTTTTTCCTTTTTTCAAATCCTTTTTAACAAAACATAAGAATACAATACGATTTAAATTTAAATATTTTCTTCATCATTTTTTTTTTTTTTTGTTCTTCTTAAGATATTTTCTTTTTCTTTTTAAATAAAATAAAACAAAAAAATATATATAATATAATATATAATATAAGGATCATCATTTATATCATTAAATAATATTATGAAACAAGTAAAACTATATAATATAAACTATCGTAAAAATTCGTTCTGTTCTCCGTTCATGTTCTCAAAATGAATCAAGAGCATTAAATTCTTATCTTAAATAAAATTAAAAAAAAATAAAATTAACAAAAAAAATAATAATAATAAAATAAAATCAACAATGGAAACAAGATAAAATTAATTAATTTTTTTTTGCATTTCTTATACAGTTGTTCTTCTTTTTGCTATTTTTTTTTTAAATTAAGAAATTCTATTAATTTAATTTTACATTTTTTTTTTTTTAAAAGCTTAGTAGTTTTCATTTAGCTATGACTGCTTTATATAGTGTTTGTTTGTGTTTGTGTGTGTGTATGTGTCTTTACTTACATTTTAAAACTAATAGATTTTAGCAAATACAGTTTTCGCTACGTTGATGCTTTTGCTAAACTGCTTGTAGGTCGTGGTCTATGCAATGGCTCCGGTGACGGAGGTTTAAATGATAAATTCGAGTGTAAATGTGATGTTAATATATTTGCTCCAGTCAAATATGGAAGTGGATACGGTAACAGTGATGATGGACCACCTGTCGCTACTGCTGTGTAATAACTATAGTGGTGATACGGTGAATGTTCTCCATATAATATATTTTCTACTGCTGTGCTAACAACTATTTTTGCTATGGACAAAAGAGATGTAAAACAAATATTTCAATTAATGATTTTTTTTTTTTATTTTGTTTGTGTTATATAAATTATATATAAGTACTAAATGTAAAATTATTCTATATTAATGTAACATAAACAAAGATCTTCATTCAATCAACATAATTTGTCCTGCTCAGAAGTGATGCACTCTTATAAATTTTCGTTTATGGCTGCGGTATATGATTTTCCGGTAATCGTAGAATCTAAACTTATTAAAATAATTTGACAAAAATAAAATGAAATTATCGACATGTTCGTTCCACAAATCACCCACACAACTATAATCATAAACTTAATAACACGTCTTAAAACGTCACAATAATCTAATCTGTATAAAAGCCAAAGAACCTATTTTATTCCACAATATTAGCTTCAGATGCACCAAAAAAATAATAAAAACGAACTTAGATCGTAATTTATTGAGTTTTCCCAAGCCTATTCGGAATATACTATATGAAAGGGGTTGGGTACAGTTGCCCGTATGACAAAATACCGTTCACAAAATCCCGTATACATAATACCGTATTGCAAAATCCCGTATTACAAAATCCCGTATTACAAAATCCCGTATGCCAAAATCCCGTATGCCAAAATCCCGTATTCTATAATAATTCATCGGCTCAGGTTAGGTTAAAAATCGCGCGATTTTTAACCTAACCTAAGCCGATGAATTATTATAGAATACGGGATTGTGTGTGTGTGTGTGTGTGTGTGTGTGTGTGTGTGTGTGTTTGTGTGTGTGATTTGTGTGTGTGTGTGTGTGTGTGTGTTTGTGTGTGTGATTTGTGGGTGTGTGTGTGTCTCTGTGTGTGTGTATGTGTATGTGTGTGTGTGGTGGTTTGGTTCCTTTTCAAAAAATGTGCCACTAACTTCTTCTGAACGGTTGGATCGCACACGATTTCACTCATTAAACCATTAAAATACGGGATTTGTAAAATAAAATACCTCCTGAAATTGAAAATAAGCAGTTACTGTATTTACATAATTAATCGTTGCAATGTTTAGTTCGATATCATAATTATCGCAGTTATCGTTGGAATATTTTGTTGATAACAAATGCACCGTGCAACAAAAGATACGTATATAAAATCCGCATTAAGGTTAGTATTTCAGATTTGCAATAACCAAAAGGAATAAAATGCACAACCTTATTATGTTTATATAATCAGTATTCATTTTCATCTTTTAGTGTTTCCTATTTTATTATCGCTCTTCAAATCAAAATGAATGTTTCGATTGTCACATCTAATAAAGGAAAAGATAAATTGATTATCGATGGCTATTCTTATGCATTAGACAGGAAAACAAAAGAAACTTACAATTGGGCTTGTTCTAAACGACAAGCTTTATTTTACAGAGGCAGAGTAACCACAAAAACGGAAGAAACAACCCATATTGTTGTCAAAGGACCCTGTATCCACAGTCATACACCGTCTGCTCAAGAAAAAACTATAGTTATGGTGAATAACTATGTTAAAAAAACAGCACACAATAATAAACAGATACAAACTTCGCAAATAATTACTGAAAGTGTCGTGCAGGCTAATGCTGAATGCCGAGTTTTTCTTCCGAACAAACCAGCACAAAAGGTTAAGATAACGCGAGTAAGAGCTTCTCACCAAAAAGAACCGAAGAGTCTAAATGAAATCAATATCCCGGATAATTTACTTAATTTAGAAGGCGAATTATTTATCTTAAGTGAAAAGGAATTTGATATGGAGAAAATAATCTTAATGGGAACACGTTCCAGCCTTAAGCTTTTAGCGGAATCGAAATGCTGGTTGATGGATGGAACATTTTATGTTGTTCCATCCATTTTTAAGCAACTGTTTACCATTCACGGAGCTGTAGAGGGTGAAATTGTACCACTTTTGTTCTGTCTTATGACGAAAAAATCAAAAGTGGTTTACAACGAAATGTTTTTTGAGCTATGTCGTGTGGCTTGTGATTGGGGAATAAACCTGAACCCTACGCATATAATAACTGATTTTGAAAAAATCATTTCATTAACGGCAAAAGAGTATTTTACCTCAGCCTTGTTTAGCGGATGTTTGTTCCATTTTGGACAAATAATCTGGCGGCAAGTCCAAGCCACAGGATTAGCCAGAAAGTATGGTAATTCTGTGAGTTTTAGTCAACAAATTAAAATGATCAAAAGTTTGGCATTTGTGCCAGCTGATCAAATTGCTGACTATTATAAAGAACTGCATAACAGTTTTAGGGATCCGGATTTAAAGAAAATAAGTATATGGTTTAAAAAAAATTATATTTCTGGTCCTAATCACACAAACCCTCAATACTCCCCAAAACTTTTGGTCCGTTGCTCATGCTATTGAAAAAAATTTACCGAGAACCCAAAACAATGTCGAAGCTTGGCATCGACGTCTCAAAATAATCGTTGGTAAGCGTCATTCTGGGCTTTATAAAATTATTGACCATCTGGCGAAGCAGTTAATAATTTACAAGACCACAGTGGAAAAAGTTAAGTGCGGTGAAAAAATACCTCGAAAGAAAATATACGTAAAACAAAGAGAAAACATAAAAAAATACACAACACTTTTAATCAAATAGATAATAAACTAGATTTTTTGAAAAGAATCGCGAATAATATAATTTTAAATTAAATACTATTACGTTTATACCCTTAAATTAAAAAAAAAAAAATAAAACTGAATTAAAATATTTTGTTAACAAACATAAAATTAAAAAATGTTTTTTAATTTAATGAATCCCGTAATCTCACAATAAATCCATACTACGGTATTTCGAAATACGGGATTTTGAAATACGGGATTTTTAAATACGGTGTTTTTGTGATCTACGGTATTTTGCCCATTCGGTATTTTCCATACTACGGTATTTCGAAATACGGGATTTTGAAATACGGTGTTTTTGTGATCTACGGTATTTTGCCCATTCGGTATTTTGTAATACGGGCATAAGTACCGATCCCTATGAAAGATCACTGCAGATAGACGTGCTACAATTTTGATTTATACTTATTGAGGTGGTCGTTGAAACATTATTTTCCATTAAGACATTTTATGATACATCTTAACTATTCTGTATATTCTCAAAGCATTCCTAAATATACAAGCCGTCAGGTTCAGACCAATTTAAAAAGAAGCTTAATTTAAGGGGGATACATTTTACGATTTACCATAAGAACCCATGTAAAATTGAACATTTTTGATTAAAATTTTATGAATGAAAAATATTCGTAATAGAAAATATTTTTAGGTTTATATTTAAATCAAACCTTTGAGTATAACATATTTTAAAACCAATAACCTAAATTTAATAATTTGATTAATATAATTAAAATAAAATTGTATAAATTTACTTTTTCTTTGTATGTCTATGCCAAAAATACAGTATTAAATTATAAAAATGAAATCAATGAAGTAAGATCTTACTTACTATTTACAAAAGACTTTAAAATGCAATAGATCAGAAATAAACAAACTACGCACGACCACTCTTTAACAACAATAAAAACTAAATGGTTCTTTTACATGTAAGAAAAAAACATAGTTTGTTTCTCATCTTTAGTTTAAACTCTTTGCTATTTATCGACATTTCTTATCATAACAAAAAAAACATGAAAGAAAGTTGTGACGTCTATCTATTAGTCAGTTTCGTTGAATTACTGTTCGTAAATACTAATATACTTCTCATGTTAATAAAAATACAATTAAAATGGTCTGATCACCGGTAGTATATTAGAAATAACATGAATTAATTAACATTCAACAAAAAATTAATAAAGTAAAATTAGCTTACACACAGAGCTGTGTGTATATCGTGAAGAAGAAAAATTGTAAGAGAGTTCATCTGTATTAGTATGATTCGCTAGTACTTAACGCACAGCACATTCTGTATATATAGAATGTAAATTGTGGTATAATCAGTCCAGTCGCCGCGGCCTGATGAGAAGATTGATTTTTTCATAATCATAAGCTCATCAGTTCGAAACTGGACTGAATTCTCTTACAATCATCGGAATATATTAAAATCATATAATTAAATAAATAGAATTCTATGTATTAGTCAGTTTCGTTGAATTACTGTTCGTAAATACTAATATAATTCTCGTGTTAATAAAAACACAATTAAAATGGTCTAATCTAACTAATATTGGTTATCGATCACATTTAAAGATGACGAAAGTGTAAGGTTGTGATATTAATTCATAATAAATTATTTTTATAACTTAAACTTTACACAAATTGCTGAAATATTGATAAATTGTTTGATTAATTAATAAATAAAGCAATATAAAAAAATAAACTTATCTAACTAAAATTATCAAGTTCAAACTGATAAAATCTGACTAAACATAACAGTGCAATTTCTCTGTGTAAAAAGTTGTTCCCGTTGAGTGATATAGTCCGATCAGATATAAGAGTTCCGTTGTTGTGTACAGTGTATATACTTGTATAATTATGTCTGCGTCTGATTCAAATCCTTCTAATCATGAATTATTAGAAGCTATACGTGAAAACCGAACATTTATAAGTACAAAAATTGATTCGCTAACTAGTACAGTTAATAAAGTGGTCGCCGAACAACAACAAATTAAAGAACAAATGCATACACTGGATCATCATGTAATGGACATTGACATTCCAATGGATGAAGTTAAGTCCGAATTAAATGTTTATAAACAACGTGATCTCGCAAATGATGTTGTTATTACAGGAATGCCAAAGAAAATCGAACATTTACAAGCTGTTGGAAAAGTAGCCAGTTTAATTGGGTTTGATATGGGAAGTGTTCAATTTTGTTATTCTAAAGTTTATAAAGATAAAAAAAAAAAATGTGGAGAAATACGAGAGTGAAGTTTTTAACAAAAAAAATAACATATACGTATACAAATCCAATAAGAATTTAAAAACATTTCATATGGAATAGTAACTACACTGTTAAACATATTTCTTAAGGAAAGTGCTACACAATATACGAAAGGGAGGAAATGATATTATGTTTTATTTTTATAGGAACCCAAAAACATTTTTTTAATTCAAAGTCGTTCCATATAATTTTTTATTTCATTGGCCAATATTCGATGACCATTAATAGGCAATCGCAGAGATGTTTAAGTGAATCGGAATATTCTAACACACTTGTCTGAATTTGTAGATATTTCGTAGTGGGCATCATGTTAGAGCGACCCTCAGTTGACCATTGATCTATTTTACAAAAATATCCTACCACATAAATTTTTATTTCATTGGCCAATATTCGACGACCATTAACAGGTAAATTCTTAATTCATCCCTTCGTGTTTTAAATTTGTCTAATTGACTTAATAATAGTCAATTAGATATCATAGTAGTTTGTTAATTTCTAGCATATACTAATATTGACGGATTTACTAGGCGATCCGATTCTGTTGCAATTAATTTTTTTTTAGGTCATCATGGCATTCCCATTGGCCATTGGGCCTCTTTACATATGATGTATAATGTCCAACCCCACCCTCAAATGAAGAATGATTGTAGTTAATATTACCCCTTTCAAAAATACAATTTCATCTATTACAGTTAATTGATGTTGTATTTCGGATAGCTTAATGTTATATACTTTCTCATTGTTCAATGGTTCTACGTCAATAAGTAACATGCCCAATAGACACTTTTGGCACCAGGCATGCGGTAATTGAATTCTATTTTGTATCGTTTTAAAATCTGAATCCTTAAAGTTAATATAGTCAATTCCTAAATACCAAACATCTCTGGTAATTTTTTCACATGCTTCGGAACAAATATATTCGATATATATCGTAGGACCCATTAAACTTTTTATAACGTCGAGTATATTGCAAACTGCTGAAAATGATATACCTGATAATGATTTTGTTTTCGAGGATATCCTATCTGGCAAACAATTCATCAATATGTCGCTTCTTTTAATGTATGTCTCCTTTTTAGTTTCATTACTAATCAAAAAAAGGTTATAAATTCAAAATAGCTATTATCATTTGATGACTGAAATACATTTTTATAATATTCTAAATCTATTGCTAACCAGTACATTATTTGAGATAGTGAACCAAATGCACAAGTTCCAGAAACGCTTATTCGTATATTTTCCTCGTTTAAGTAACAAAATCCATTAGATAATACTAATAGTTTCGGATTTAGCATTATTTTCGTTAAATCTGTTTCAACTGTGTCGGCTGTTAATGTTCTGTTATGTTCCACTTCAGCAATTTTTTCTTTATCTAAAATACTTTTTTTAAAGCGCTTTTTGTTGATCTTTTAATTACTCGTTGCCCGATATGTTTTGGAGAAGTATAAGTTGTAATTTTTCTTCGCCACATTTCTTCAGGATTTGCCATTACCTCCAGATTAATAGGATCAGATGATAAATTCCTTTTTTTTACGTTATTCTCAATTTGCCCTAATTTCGGCGTAGATGGCAGTATTTCAGAATATTTTATTCTTGTCAAAGTATGATCTATTTTTTCTTTCATCAAACTTACACACCTTCCTATTTTTAAGCGTTTGTTGTTCGTATATTGATTTTTTACTAATTTGAACCAATTTTCAATATCGACATTAGATAAACGACCTGGAATTTGTAATTTTTTTGAAAGGCAGGTTGTCCACAATGGCAAATAAGAAAAATATTTTTTTATCGTAAACAAAACAAAATCAGGATAGTAACAATTATTTTTCTCACTGAAATCATCTATTTCTAATTTTTCAATTTTAGCGACAATGTTTTCATAAATTTCTAAAAATGTATGATAAAATGGACTGCTTTCATATCCTGCCTGTTCGCCTTCCAGATCCATTTCTCTTTCATTTAGATTAGAAGATATTTCACCAACCTCTGAAAAACTCTGTGTATCGATTGAATACAGATCCTTTGTGTAAGTTTTAAAAATATTAAATGCTTGAACCAAGTCATTTGACACGATCGGGCTACAAAAAATAATACAATATATTTCAAATAGTTGATCAATATCTTTGATGTCCGAACAGTTTAAAATAGCACAAAAAATATCCAACAGCAAATTTCTGTGATCCAATTTAATATTGCTGCATTTTTTGGAAATTTTTTTGGCTATTATATTAGCAAAATGAGAGCAACAAATAAATATATTTATTTTAGCTTTGGTTGGTCATTGTTCATTAATATTCTATACGTATATTCTAGGTATCCTGCTATACTCATAAAATTTATCGAGTGCAACAATGCAATTATGGAAGCCCATGTCCAGTCGACCACATAGCATTTTGGTACATATGACTTCGAAATTTTTTGCATTTGAGATTGTAAATCAATCAAAAATTTTGTTATAGTTTTGGAGTCATGTTGACTTGAAACCATTTCACCAATCGGAACTACAATTTTATTGATTTTAATCACGCACGCATAGTATAGAATTCTTTTAACATTATGGGCGCAACATGTTGGATGTCTCACCACGTTAAATCACAATTAGATATTAGATCATCTTTTTTTAAAAATTCCGATCTAATTTTTTTAAGTACATTACTCGTAGTAATTAGTTGCGTATTGCCCTTTCTTGCCAATTCAATATCCGAATCTTTTAGCATGCTCAACTCGTAATTATGGGAAGTTTTAAGGCTTAGCTCATTCCTTAACGTTATACGTCGTTTTCCTCTAACTTGGTTAAAAACCCTTTTACCCGAATGAATTTCGATTTCATCACCACTTACAAAAACTGACAACATTTGTTTAGTGTCTATCACAAATTTATATTTTTGGTTGTGTGATAGATATTTGCATTTACCATAAATAGCTACATTTTGTTGAAATGAATTAACTACACAAGTGTTTTTAGCCTGAATTAATGCTCTGTTAATTGAATATCGAACCTCTTTAGATTTAGGTAACTCTACCATTTCAATTTTAAATTTTAGCCTCCATTCAGGTTTCTTATCAGAAAGATTTATTTTTAACGGGGCTAATGAAACAGTGTCGGTCTCGTTCTCACTCGATAAACTAACAATTCCATAGTTATCTTTATCTATTATTGAAGAACCCTTCTGTTTTGGTGGGATTTTGGATTCAGAATTTAGTGACTTATAATTTTCAACCAAATCCGAATTTGGTATAAAATCACTTGGTTTCGTGACGGTTGCACTAATGGTTTCAATATTCAGTTCTGATGGTTGAGAATAACCTTCGACTTGAAATGTTTTGGTAGGATCGCTTTCGATATTATAATCTATCATTTCATCCGGATTAGGAACAATAATCGAAACATTATTTGTTGCTACAATATGTGCGCATTGAGAATTTGTTTCATCTAGTATCATTCTTTCGATACTCTTTGCAACCGTATTTTTGCTTTTTTTCTTCCAAATTAAGCAAATATTAATTCTGTTCTTTAATGAATTTTGTACACCCAATTTGCCACAAATTGCTTTCATTTCAGAATTGTCAATGCGAGTCAGTACATCTTCTGAAAAACCTAGCTGATCTAATGCGTCATTTAATGTTTGTTGAGAAAGAGCAGACTTTTTTTTCTTGGAATTATATTTGAGTGAATATTTGGTAGCCATCTTGTTATAAAATAAATATAACGTAAACAAATAACCCCAAAAAATAAAAACAAATAATAAAAATTTGTTTTTAGCTCAAATTACAGAAAATGTAATAAAGAAAACAAAAACTAGAACCGGTAATAAAGCAAATCCAAATATGTGTAAGTCAAGGTCAATAATAAAATAGCGGGTAAAGAATATCCAAGAGAAAGCGGAGGTAGGAAGTTTTGAAAAAAACTTTTGATAACACAATAATAACACAGTACAAAATCTGAAAAACACAACACGATATTAACAGCACGGAGGCTAAAACAGAATTGAAAGAAATCAGAAAAAAAATTTCCTTATATACTAAAACGCTTTTGCCTTACTCGTTATATTTTAATGTTCACAAATTGCATTTTGTAAAATACATACATAAATCTATGGTCAACTGAGGGTCGCGTTAACATGATGCCCACTACGAAATATCTACAAAATACAGACAAATGTGTTGGTATATTCCGATTCACGTAGACATTTCTGCGATTGCCTGTTAATGGTCATCGAATATTGGCCAATGAAATAAAAATTTATATGGTACGACTTTTTTGTAAAATAGATCAATGATCAACTGAGGGTCGCGTTAACGGCATATTCCGATTCACTGAGCCATCTACAAAATCTGTCATATAATATTTACTTACTTTGTTTTAGTCTAGTTTAGCTAGTTTTTAAATATATTTTTGTTGTTATTATTAGACTTTATTTTATTTTTATAATTTATTCAGTAAATACAATATGTTAACTATGAGTATAGTAAATTATTTTTATCATATGTGTTATAATAATTATATTTTATATACATCTATATTAACTGTTGCCAGGTTTCTTTCTTATAAGGATGTAATTTTACAGTGTATTTACTAATCCATTTATATTTTTGTTATTTGTTATATACTTCACTCTCGTGGAGAAATGCATTATTTTTGTTAGATTTGTGTCGTGTGATCGAAAATCGGATTTTTTGAAAAAGTGTAAAGATAACGGCCCTGTACTAGCTAAACAAATTATAACTACTCTCAAAAATAACAGTAAATTGTACATTGGTGAAAGATTGACATTGTACAACACCAATTTGCTGAGAGAGTTAAACAAACTAAAAACATCAAACGTCATTGCGAATAGCTGGTTACAAAAATAAAACAAGAATCAACGACCATAAAAATTAGATTAATGAACGACATCAACAAGTTACGTCAAAAGGCAGCAAATGAAAACATGGACAACAATAAATTAGATGATTAATGATGTTGACGTATAACTTATTCATCAATATTTTTACTTCGACTACTATAAAATAAAATAAAAAACCGTATTTTTTAATTTTATAACTTTTTTGTTCAAGCTGGGAGCTTTTTCTAATGGATAATTATTGTAATCTTTAATTTTTATTATTTTATTCTTAATTATTTTTATATTTTATATTAATTTTAAATTTTTAATTTTTTTTTTTAGTAACAAGATGTCATATACGATATAGAATCGGCGAACAAATATTTTAATTCTTTTAAAGATTTTCGTAAATCTGTTAAATTTGGTAAATCTGGAAATTTTAATATTTTATATTTTAATATCAACCGCATTAAAAATAAAGTGAACGATATTGAATATTTTTTATATAAAATCAAGCATAGGGTACATGTAATTGTTTGTGTAGAGGCATTTTTGGAGTCTTTTGACGCTCCTTCTATTAGTCTCAATGATTACAGTTGTTTTCATCAAACTAGGCGACGTTTCGGTGGTGGAATTGTTGTTTTTGCACATGAACTTTGAATTTCTCTATGCTAGATTCCGAAGAGTTTCTGGAAAATGAAATTTTGATTATTAAATCGAGCAAGCCAAGCTTTCAAATAATGGCTGTTTATCGGCAACCGCGTTCGAGTTTGCCGCAGTTCCTTGAATTCTTGATTCTAAGCTCGATAAATTTCCTAAAATGTTAGTTATTGGTGATTTTAACTTGAATCTTTTTAATTCAAATGATAGGTATATAATTAATTATAAGGCTCTGATTGCTGCGCATGGATTTAAATTAACAAAATGTCCTCGATATACTACACTAGGCAATCCATGAATAATAATCAGACAGTTAGAACCTTGATAGATCATGCGTTTTCATCTTACAGTCATGATTATAATGTTGTAATTGATAACATTGATATAAGTGACTATAAGTTTATTCTGATCAATTGTAACATGTTGCTGGATAATGTTCTTCAAGTCATTTCGTGTGTTGATTATAATGCAACATTTGAACAAATTAATTCTACTGAATTTTCTTCTACCGATTTTTATGGAAATTATAAATCATTAATCAGTACAGTTGATAACAATAAAAAAAATAAAATTGTTTCACGGAAAATTAAATTCAAAAAGCCATGGTTTAACGCTACCCTGAATAATTTATATAAAAACAAAAAGAAATTCTATTCTATTCTTCTAAAACAATGTCATCATATCCAACCAATTGGATGTAGCTAACAAGCTCAATAAATTCTATAACAGTGTTGGTGATTCAGTATCTAATTTTAATTCTAATTCATTTTCTTTGTATGAACCCCTTATATCAGTTCCAAGTTTAACTACTTTTGGTTTAGCTACTCAGGATGAAGTTCAATCAATCATTGATAACTTAAATGATGGAATATAACTATGTCAAATTATGGACTATTTTTTGACGTCCTGAAAATTAAATTTTCACATTCGATAGTTTGCGATGGTAGTGACGAAATCAGATAGCATCTATGTACAATTAAACAACACTTCTTAAATGTGTTATATCTGCTGTATATTTTGTAATCATCTTAGTGATTTGTTTTAATTTAAAAATCAAACATTTTCCAAACTAGAGAAGAATTACTAAAAGGATACAATGTTTTTGCGTTTAATATGCTGATTAGGTTGGAATCCTGGGTTAATCTATGGAAATGATATTTCTTAGATTAACCGTTGACTTGACCAATCAGATAAGATGGGGTTAAGCTAGAGGACTTAAATCACAATGGATCCAAGAAGCTGCTAAATATTCAAGCTCTTCCTTCTTTGGACAGATCAATTCCTTGAACAAATTAGTTCATATACTTCTTTGAGTCGTGCCACCCACACCTGTTTATATGTATGACAGGCATCGAAGTAACTCAATAAAATGCTTCAATGCCATGATGGCTGCTTCCATCGTGAATAGGCTTGTCGGAAACCGCTTTCAAATGTGTAGCGATTAATATATCTACAAAAACACGAATATTGTCTTTAACTTCTTTCACTTCATTAGCGTAATCTAGGTTATTGATGTTAGGCAAAAAAAAAAACTAAAAACTCGCAAAAGCGCGGAATTTCGGTTAGCGATGTACGTTTTCCACTTCCTTGGTAGGTATATCTGATCTATAGTCTACTTAGCTTTGTGAATCAATTAAGTGGAAGAAGCCGCCATACTTTTAGCGACCAGCAAACGTTGTGTTACCTTTCGCTCTGTATTGATAACTTCTGGTTATACTTCTGCAGTATACTTCTATACTTCAAATCTTTTCCAACCCTCGGAATCTCGAGAAATATAATTTTGAAATTTTCGAAATTCTCATTTCTCGAGCAATTTGAGTCGAGACTCTCGAGAAATTTTAATTACCATAATCTTGAAAAAAAAAACTTTTTTCCTTATAGTAACAAAGATTTCTCATAATTTTTACTTTCTTTTATTCTAGTAAAATAAAGTATAGTAATCATGAAAATTTTGGACCTTGAGATTTTTAGAGATTTATTTGTTTTGAGGTCCCCTGAGTCCGAAAAAGTGGGTTTCGAAATGGTGTCTGTCTGTCTGTCTGTCAGTCTGTCAGTCTGTCAGTCTGTCAGTCTGTCAGTCTGTCTGTGTCCTCTCTACAGCCCAGATGGTTTAACCAATCGAACTGAAACTTCAGATTTAAGCTTTTTTGATAAATTGGGAGATCCCAGTAAATTTTACTCCAAATCGGCCAACCGGAAGTGGCCACTCCCTTGGTCCAGAAAATTTATTTTGCAAATATCTTAAAAAGTATAAGGTTTACAAAAAACTAGTTGAAGCAAAATGTTTCCAAAAATAAAAACAAATAAAAATAAAAAATAAACAATTTAAAAAAAAATTTAAAAATTTAAAAAAAAATTTTAAAAAAAAGTTATAAAAAAAATAAAATTTCTCAAAATTCTGTGTTCGTAAAAGAAAGTTGTGTGTTGGCCACACCTCCATTTTTATTATTAAAATTGATTGGAACTAACCGAGGTTCCGCATTCAATGCCATACAGAGGCTATGGTGCAAACCAGGGATTCTATCCTATTTAGTGACCAAAGCAGCTGAGAGATCAGGCGAAGAGCACTCGTGAATAAGAGATGCACTGATATTACCAGAACTTACTTTATGGACAGAATTCTTAAAAAAAGGAATGTTTGGTCCTCAAACATTACAAACGGGAAGATAAAGTTTCTCAATAAAACATAAATCTGCATGCGATCCCTTAATTCAAATGAAGCTACCTTGCTGTGTTACAAGTTAATCTGTTTAATTTCAAGCATGGAAGTGACAAAAACGAAGGAAAGCATGGAAAAAACAAAAAACGAAGAGCTTATGGTCCAGAGATAGTCTTAAAGTCAACACTGAGAACAATTGATTACCGATTTGCCTCTGATGATGTTAAATGGGCTTCGGAGGATCACCAATCGAAAGTCGACAACCACTCCAGATAGCCTTAATGCTGGAAACCTCATCGCAGAACCACTTATAGGTTCCCTCATTGCTGCTTTTGCAGATGAAAATACCATTTGATGAAAAGCACCCGAGCATGAAAAGTATGAAATCGGAACATTAGTTAGACTAGTTTCTCGAATAATTTGTACATCGCTTCTGAACCGACAAAGCAACTATCCGAAATCGTTCTTCGAAAAATGTAAAGTATTATTAATCTGTATCATATATCATACCACCGCGTACTCAACGCTGCAATTTCAATACGCTTTTGATAATAACATATTTTTCCTACTAGTCAGCAAGAAAATTTGCTTTACAAAAAAAATATGAACATTAAAACAGTTATTTAAAAGAAACACTTGTGCTTCCCACATTCGACCATTAAGTGTGTCTATTGGTAAAGTCAATAGGTATGCTTTTATATTTTTAACTAAATTTCGAGTATTCCTAATGGCTTAAGACCAATACCGACAAAAAATATTGAATCGAGGACATAAGGAACGTAAATTAAACAAGACTGCTTTGCGTATGATATCAAAATTTGGAATATAATGGCGCAAGGGGATCTCAAGTGTCAAGTATGCCTCATGGTCCGCAATGAATTCAAATTAATAAAACCAGGAAGATTAAATTAACCACCATGGAAAAGTTTATAAATAATTCGAATATGAAGCGGCTTTTTATACCCGTGAACAATATCCAAAACTGCAGTCATAAAGTATACTTAATGTATTAAGAGTAAAATAGAACCACTTACTATTACTGTGTTTATCAACTTTTTGAAAGAATTCAACTGTACAATTTTGAAGCCCCGCAAGGGTCAATGCGAGAAAGTGGACAATTTAGGTTTATCAAAATATAATTACCACCAGTCACAGGTCTATAAAGCCCGAAAAGAAATGGAAGCTGACCAAAAATTGGAATCAGTAGGCCACAGTTCGATGCAAGTTGCGATGCATGACTCAAGAAACTACATTTAGAATGAAACCCAGGGACAATTAGTAGCTTCGTGTTTTACTACAATAATCTCTAATCATGTAAAATAATAATTTATTATGATGGGTGCTCTCAAATGCTCTTTGTAACCTATCATCAAAATACAAAATCAATTGTAGCGCGCGCTGTGTGACATGTGGCTCCATCCTGTTGGAATCGCATGTCAGCAAGATTAATGCCAGCTAATCGAGGTACTAAAAAATGTCTAATCATGTCCCTATACCGCTCACCATTGACAGTAACATTCTGACCATCATCGTTTTTGAAGACATATGGACCAATGACCCCGCTAGCCCATAAAGAGCACCAAACAGTAATTTTCTGTGGATATAATGGTATTTCGACAAAAGCTTGTGGATTATCCTCACTCCAAATCCGACAATGCTGCTTATTTACGTACCCATTCAACCAAAAATGGGCTTCATCGGAGAACAAAATTTTTAATGGAAATTCAACATCAATATCAATTTGTGCTTCAGCCCATTCAGCGAATTGGCGGCGCATACGATGGTCGTTTGGCTTTAATTGCTGCACAAGTTGAATCTTGAAAGCTTTTAAGCCAAGATCCTTTTGTAAAATCTTCTTCAATGCTTTCCTGTACAGCGGCTATAGCTTCTTCAGTGCGTACTGTTCGGCGTCTCACGGGATGCACATTATCATTAAGAGTAAACGTGGTCCGAAAACGATCTATTGTTATTCGAATTAGCCGCTCTGAAGGACGATTATGTACGCCATAAAATGGACGAAGTGCACGATAAGTTTGACGAACAGAACCATTATTTTGATAAAAAATTTCAACAATTTGCAAGCGTTGCTCTGATGTAAGTCTATCCATAATGAAATGTCAAACCAAACTAAACAATAAGCAACTATCATCTGTTAAATGGGTTGTCAAATAAAGCAGTGTTACCAACTCAAAGTTGAGAACCTATAAAAAAAAACACCCTATAGTTTATCAAATTAAGACTGATTGATATAAATTGAATTAATTATTAATAAACTAGAATTAATTTGAGAAATCGTTATTTTATTATGGACTTCTTTACCAAATCCCTGTAAAAGCGTGAATTTGTTTCAATAATAAGACGTAATAAACAATCCATACAGTAACGAAGGTAATATTATGGTTTTAACTAATTTTTTGAAATAAACGCCAATTTTTATTTATTTTACCATAATTTATTATTTTATATAATAAGTTTTACACCCTCCTGTAAAATTTACATAATGCGATTTACACCCTGCTCTGTTTACAAAATGCTATAGATATGAGCTTAACAGTTTTTTAAAAGTTTAGTCGCTATTATACGGTATCGACATATAGAATTATATGGTATCGACTATTATATGGTATCGACATATAGAATTTTCTTTGGAAGGCCAAGTGTCGAAAGGCCGAAATACGAAAGAACAAATGGGTCGGAAGTCCGAATGTCGAAAGGCCGAATGTCGTATGGCAGAATGTGTCGAAAGGCCGAATGTCTAATGGCAGATTGGGTCGAAAGTGTAGAAAGGTCAAATGTCGAAAGGCCGAATTTGGGTCGAAAGGCCGAATATCGAAAGGCCGAACGGGTCGAATGGCTGAACGTGTGGAAAGACCGATTGGGTCAAAAGGTCGAATTCTCATTAAATTTTTTTTTTCACTTAAATTATTGAAATCAATATTTAAAACCATTAAATTTATTTCTTAATGTAAAAAGATTTAAATAAATTCAAAATACGTGCTAAAAAATCCTGTGTATTAATGTGATCAAATTTTGTCGGAAAAAAACTATTTATTTTTCTTTTTTTATTATAATTAATTAATTTTTAATTATATGACAAAAAAAAACGTAAGAAGATTTTAATATTTAAGGATTTACTATTAAAAATTTTTATACAAAAAAAATTTCATTAAAAGATGAAAAATTAAAATAAATTTCGACAAAAACAGCCTTTCGACATTCGGCCTTTCGACACATTCGGCCTTTCTACATTTGGCCTTTCTACACACTCGGCCTTTCGACATTCGGCGTTCGGCCTTTTGACATTCGGCTTTTCAACATTCGACTTTTCGACGTTCGGCTTTTCGACATTCGGCCCTATTCTGTGCTTTTAATATATTAAAACGGGTTTTTTGTTTATCATCTTATTTTTATTTATTAAACTCCTACGTTTCGGCGATAATAATTCCGTTATCTTTAGTACAAAGCTTAAATTTAAAAATAAGATTATTAGAGAAAAAATTAATTTAACAAAAATTTGGAAACTTTTTGTGTATTTAGTAAATATTGAGAATTTTGAAATTTTTTTATATGTACATATATTTTAGTCAAATAAATAATAATAACTAAAAGGGATGAGGATATGTTTCCTAGCAAAGTTGCTTGGCTCACATATTTTTGTTAAACAGTTTTTTGGGATAAACAGAAGTCGGTCGTGCTAATCGTTTATTGATTTTAACCGACAATTATGTCAAAATTTTAACGAAACAATTTTTGTTGTGATTTTTTCTCGGCAAATGTCAAAAAAATGTGTGTAAATCGCAATGATATTATGGAATTTTAATGGTTTTTGTCTGATTTTTTTGGATGGGCCGAGCCTAAAAAATGCAAAATGTTCTTTCATTTATCGGTCGATATGACATATTTCAAAACTCCATAATTCAAAACGGTATATGGTACACTGTGGAATATGGTACACTATGACATATTTCAAAATGGCTTATGATACACTACGGCATATTTCGAAACGGGATATGGTACACCACGGCATATTTTAAGACTTGGAGATTTGTTAATCAATTAAGATGAAATTCGACCAGTATGTTGGAAAAGGGATTCCAAAATAAGTTTGTTAACTTAAAATTGTAAACTTACCAAAAATAGATGTGATTTTTTGAAATTTTATTAAGAATTATATTTCATTATTTTTTAACGTTTACTAAATTATTATGGCTCCAAATTTCTCTTTTTAATAATTATTGAGTAATTTTACAACTTTTACACAAAATTGAATAAAGTTCAGAATCAAACTTTATTCTTTTTTATAAATTTATAAGATTTCCGACAATTTTCGTTTATATTTACCTAATTAATTCATTACAACGAAGATGGAAAAGCCCAACATAGAAATTCACGATGGTTTTTATTTCTAAAATAATACTTTGTTACGGCCGTTCAAAACAAATACGAACGTTTAAAAACTGGTAGTGTCCGACGACCTTTAGTGCACATATAATGAATTGAATGTGATTTTTTTTTTTTTTTTTTTTTTTATTTATATTTTCCGAAAAACATACATTTTTATTTTGGAAAACATCAAAATTGAAATAAAGTTTATACAATAATATTTTTTTTTCCTTAACCTATATACAACATAATTATTAAAGTTAAACAAACAAAGTAGATAAAAATACACTTAGATATTAAATATTATCTAGGCATCAACTAATATAACTATAGTACATATGTACATACAAACAAAATAATATCAATCATCAATCAACCAATGAACAAAGAAATCAATGGTTTAATTCATATTCACGAACAAATTCAGTAAAAAAACGACTTTTCATGCTCGTTTTAAAGGCGCCAAGTGGCATACACTTACACACAGGTTCAAGTTGGTTGAACAGTTTTAACCCGCGGTAAAATACACTATCTTGTGATAGTTTGTACAAATAATTTGGTAAGCGGTAATGCGCAGCATCCCGATTGGAACGTTCCGTTATCGTATAATTTGTAGTTAATACGTTATTACATTTTATCATGCGATGTTTTATTTTATATACCAAGAGAATAAATTCATAATCTATCATTTGAGATATCGGCAGTAGTTTATTGTTATAAAGTGAAATTGTTGGTGTTCTCATGTTAAGGCAATTAATCGCTTTAAGGGCTTGATTCTGGTAAATCTGCAGCTCATTCACTTTTGTTTTGCCTGCAGATCCCCAAATTTGAATTAGGTATAATAAATTTGAATGAATGTACGAAAAATAACAATTTAGTGAAACTGCATGGGGAACAAATTTCCCAATTCGTCGGAAGACTGCTATGTAGGGAGCTATTTTCTGTTTTATAGAGTTTACCTGGTGTGTCCATTTTAAATTGAAACTAAGATGCAAGCCGAGATAACAGATGCTCTCTACCCTATTGATTTTGTCCGAATCTAGAATAATTTCCTCAAGGTCAGTAAATAGTGGTTGCCTAAGAGAAAATATTATAAATTTAGTTTTTGATTTATTAAAACGAAGTTTATTTCTGGTAAAGTAATCACTTAAGATTTTCATATCAGTTGCCATTTGTAGTTCTAAGTTATATCTGTCATTAGCACCATAAATAATTGCCGCATCGTCCGCGAACAATTGAATTTTGCCAGAGAGGTTCAAAGCGAAAATATCATTTATATAGATAGTGAAAAGCAAGGGCCCTAAAATGGAACCTTGTGGTACACCAGACTTTAATAGCAGCTCTTCAGATTTATCGTTTCCTATTTGAACGTAATGTTTCCGATTATACAAATAATCTTGTAATAGTAATAGAGCTAGATTTATTTTTTCCTCTCGATTTTATTGGTCATCGAACTTTTATTTATTTAGTATTGATGACGATGAGTGGTGACTCATTTTAGTAGTAATGAAATAAATTCATTTTGCGTGTTTTCTATGTATAACGTTTAAACGATATCGTATTCGATGGAGAAGACTTATTTAATACTATGCACATCTTGACTATATATGTACATATTTGGTCATTTAATGTGGTGAAATATTGGTATGTAAATAATGTATATACACAAATTATTGTAGGCAATTTATATACATAAGTAAATACGCTTATATGTAGACAATAAAGTACATAAAGTAAATCTGTACATAATATACATATAATCGTTCTGGAATATGCTATAGAATTGATAGAATGATTATTCAAGCTACCGTAATTGAACCTTGTTCAGGGAACTTACTATTAAAATTAATTTTTTGTTTTTAAATTTTTTTAAAATACAAAATTTTGGCAGATAATTGTGTGAATAGTGTTTTTCTTCTTCGTTGTGCCGATCCGATAACCTTATTCTAAATCTAAATATAAAATTCAACTGTTTTGTGGTTATAAGCTATCCTATACCGATTTGATAAATTTATTCGCTTAATATCATAGAAACAGAAAATAATCATCGGAAGAATAAATAGGAGATTCTATCTCTACGAAGTATAGGGCCGCTGCATTAGCGGTGTTAGCGGGGTCTCATCGACTGAACTGACGACGGATAATCAATACCATACCCTATACCTGCAACCGTTAACAACAACAAGGAAATTCCTCATAAGCTATTTCAACGAGCGGATATCAGTTATTGTGAAAAAAAAAGAGAAACGTTTAAAAAGGTTGTAGTTTATTTACATATTGGTATAGTGGTATCGAAATTTCAGATTAGTGAATAGAATTCACTAATTCATATAGAATCAGAAAAACTGTGAATTCTGCGAAAAACTGTTCAGTGAATTTAGATAGTGAATTGTGTATTTCAAAAAAAAAAAAAGAAAGAACAAATAAATTTAGAAATAAGTACCTACATATGCTAGTTAGGTAGATGTAAATTTTAAGTGCCGCGAAGTTAGTTTTAGTGCTAAGTAGTGCAAGATATGCAACGAGCATTCATTTAATTTAAAGTTATTTTTTTCAGCTTCCATATAGATAGCAGAGAGTACTCTTGGCAATATATGGTAAGTTTCATAAATATATTTGGTTTTGTGCCTATGCATAAATGTGCTCCCATCGTAATCGTGTACCATATTTTTATTAAATTTTTCGTCGATTTTCTTTTTTCTGGTTTCTCTCAATAAGCATACATACATGTACGTACATAATTTTTTTGCTTTAGCTATAAGTCGGTACTTTATTTAAATATAAAATTATTGAATTGTGCTTAATAAATTCTCGTAAAATGAAAGCATAGTTTTTATTGTAATGATGATTGATAATTTTGTTGATCTGAGGAAGTCAGATGAGTGTGGGCCTGTTGTGCATTTTTTTTTTGTCAGTTATTTCAACGTGTAAAGTTATTGTACGATCCAATAGTTCGTTTGGCGGCACAGACCCCCCAAGTATCGGCTTCAGCATACCCAATGAACAAAAACGTGTTGGCCGCCAAAAGATCGGTTACAACTTGCGGTTACTAACTGAAAATATAAGCGCAATAAAACATCTGCTACGAGTATGTTGTAGTTCGGTAAAAAAAAACAACAAAAATTAAAACTAAAATCTGGATTTCCCACATATCTTCGTAAAACACTAAACTTTATAGAATGCCATAGAAACAATCATTACAAAAATAAAATAAAAAATTGGCGAATTAAGTATCGAATTAGCTAACTTCGTAGAAAATTTGTTCCATATATTAGCAAATAATTTTATTTAATAAAAGATAGATTTATTTAAAATAAGATTTACATACAGATTTATTTCCATTAGAAGAATAAATTTAATTTTTTTAAGTGAAGGGAAATTCTCTTAAGCGAAAGAAAATTGAATAACTGAACAATAATTCCAATAGGTGAAGGAAAATTTAAGTAAATTAAAAAAAAATCTACTAATTGGAGGAAAATTGTGTTAGGTGAAGGATTTCGGCATATTCCAGAACTTAATCTACAAATCATTTTAAGATTTTATTTCCTTCGCAATTGTCGAATTTGATAACAATCGGTTAAGAAACAGTCAAGTTCCATTGTAATTGACCATATTCTAGAATTTTATCTGAAAACCATTTTAGAACCCTATTTTCGTCGAATATGTTGAATTTTACCGTAACCGGTTAGGATTTTTTTTTTTAAATTCTTATAAACGAGTTTATACTAGTGATTCGAAAAAAAATCATTACTAAAATAATAAAATATTATTGAATAAATACGCGATTAGCCAATTATGTTGTAAAATATTGATGTTGGTAGAAAATCGGTTCCTATTTGAAAAATAATTTTAATGAATAAAAGTAAACCTGAAGGGCTAATATACATATAGTATTTCTACTTTTAAAATTAGATTTAACTCAAAATTAAAAATTATAGGTAGCACCTCCCGATTATATCTTCATTACCAATATTTTTATTTCCTTAAGCGAAATAAAATTCCGATATGTAAAGGGCAAATTTTGTAAGTATAGGGTAACTTTATAGTTGATGATTAAAACCATTTTAGAATCCCATTTCCATCGGACTTGTTAAATTTCATCATAATACGTTAAAAAATAGCAAATTTCCATACTTATTGGCCATATTGCAGAATTTCATCTAAAACTCATTTTAGAATCCCATTTCCATCACAATTGTCGAATTTGATCATATCGGTTAAGAAATAACCGAGTTACATCATTATTGGCCATATTCCTGAATTTCATCTAAAATCAGTTTTAGAATCATCGTATATGGTATGTTGAATTTCATCATGTTCGGTTAATAAATAGCCAAGTTCCAACCTAATTGGCTATATTTCAGAACTTTGTCTATAATCCATTTCAATATTCCATTTTCGGTGCACTTGTAAAATTTCATCATAGTCGGCTAAGAAATAGCCAATTTTTAGAATATGCCATATTGTACCATAGGACATAATAAAATATGCCGTCGTGTACCTTAGGCCATAGTACCATATGTCGTACTGAAAAATGTCATTGTGAAATATTCCGTAATGTACCATATGGCATTGTGTACCATATGCCGTTTTGAAATATGCCGTTTTGAAATATGCCATGTTGAACGAGTCCCTACACTTCACCCAATGTGTACGTGCCCGAATTATGCTAATTGAGTTTGCTCTAAAAAATTAAAATTGTGATGTGAGGAACTTAACCTCATGGGCACAACACATTTTCACAAAAAAACAGAATTTCCATTAAGAAGCTAGTGTTGTCCTTTACAATATTCCTGATAATCGCTGATCGTGGTGCTGAAACATAACCTCGTTTTCCGTTAAATAGTTATTACAATTTATTTACTTTTAGTAGGATTCTCCTTTTCCAAAATTGTCGCTTCCTCCAGTTTATCGTAAATCGTTTGAGATTGCAACTCTAAGGGAATATTGTATTTTAATTATGTAAATAAAAATATATAAACTATTAAAAGGTCTATCAACAATTTAATTATTTAATAAAAATTTAGTTCTTTCGAATTTAATTTTTTCGACGAAATTTTGATTTTCGCGCGCATTTTTCAAATTATTTGCCGAAAGGTATTTTTGGCGATGTTGCTGGCAAAAACGTTTGTTGAATAGCTATCAAAAATCAATACGTCCGTTTAAATTTTAAGTTATCAGACTGAAATTTAAAATCCGATAATCTTAAATTTCTTTCCTCCAATAAGAACACCGTAGTCTTTTATCGACCCGACTAAGTTTTTTTGTGATAAGTAGCGTAACGTATACGATTAATGACACCCAAGAATTCCTATACAATTATTGACATCACTGCAATTCTTAAGGTTTTTATTACATTTGTTTAAAATATCCTCTCCTTTATTCAGTATTTTAAACAACCGTAATAATTTCTCTGTCTAATAAAATCAGCTCTCTTGCTAAAATTATTCATGCCCGGTTTCACAAAAAACTATCCAACCCTTAGTTAAATAATATTTCCTCTCTTTCATCTTTTATAAAATTACGTTTTGTTTCATAATACAAATTCTATGCAAGTTGATTATATTTTATTTTTACATAGAAATATTTAGCCATCAGCTAAATATTTAGCTCGATGAAATTGGGCAGTTAAATATTTAGCTCTCCAGTTAAAATGTTCATGTAAAAAAGGAAATAAAATTAGCATGCGTTGAATTTGTGTTATGAAATAAATCGCAATTTAATAAAAGAAGAAAGGGAGGAAACATTATTTAACTAGAGATTACTTCTTTTTTTGTGAAATCGGGCATCAGTCTGTCAGTGAATTTTGTGAAACAAACGCGTGTGTTTTAAGAGAAATTTTTTATGGTGATTTTGATTCGTTTTTGCTAAAGAATAATAATATGTAAATATGGAAATAAGGCCTTTATATTACAATATTTGTAATTATTTTATGTAATTATGCATTATTAAATATTTAATTTAGATATTTAATCCTGAAATGATGCAATTTTAAACTAAATAAAAATGTAATTTTGTGTCAATAATAGGACTAAATTATGTGTTATATTCAATTATTGACACAAGGTGTCAATAGCTGTGATATATTGGAGTATAATAATTTGCACAGTGTCAATTATTGTACTTTTAAGGGGTGTCAATAATTAATTTTTATTTTTAAGAAATTTTTAGTTCTAAAATGCCTAAAACAACCGGTGAATATACGGAAATAGATGTCCAGAAAGCTCTTGAAGCCATTACAAATAAGAAAATGTCCAACAAAGCGGAAGCGAAATATTTTGACATTCCCCGAACAACTCTAATTTTTCGATTGAGTGATAAATTCAGGAAAGTCAGGCCCGGACCTAAAAGAATTTTAACCAACGAAGAGGAAAACATTTTAGAGCAGTGAATAACTACTTCTCAGAAAAAAGGATTTCCTAAAAGGAAAGAGGACTTAATGAGTGCAGTAAAGAAATTCCTGGATCGTGATAAAGGGGTGCATCCATTTGGCCCAAATAATTTGCCTGGAAATGGATGGTTTCGGCCATTTTTTCAGAGGCACCCATCGATGGAATGGCTAAAACTAACCTCACAGTAATGTTCTGATTTGCTACTTCAGGTATTTTATTTGCTCCTACGGTCATATACCCTTATAAAAGGGTACATGAAGACATTAGAGAATCGCTGCCTAAAGGTGGGGGATTGGCGGTTAGCGACAACGGGTGGATGACGAAAGAAGTATTTTACGAGTACATTTCTAAAGTTCTTCATCCACACCTTGTTAGTATTGGTACCCAATTCCCCGTAATTTTTTTTGTAGATGGCCATAGCATTCATCAAACCCTTCAAGTTAGCAAACTATGTGTCCAGTTAGGCATATTACTAATCGCATTATACCCAAACGCGACACGAATTTTGCAACCAGCGGATGTTAGTGCTTTTAAGCCACTTAAAAATAGTTGGAACAAAACAGTACTTGAGTGGCGCCGACAAAATCCTTGCGAGCTACTAACCAAACAAAAGTTTGCACCTTTACTTACACAGGTAATCGATAAATGTATTGAACCTGAAACAATTAAACACGGGTTTCGCGCATGTGGAATATTTCCATGGGACAAGACTGCAATAGATTTTTCTAAATGCTTGGGAAAATCATCAACGTTATCAACCGAAAAACCAAACGATACTCAAAAAGACATCCAGATGTCTAATGAAAAATTCGAAGAACTGGTAAGTGGTCCGACGCTACATGAATTTAATCTTGCTTGTAATGGTGAATGCAACACATCAATTTGGACAGAGGAAAAACAGATACTTTACATAATTTTTCTTCATTTTAATCCAAACTGTTTACCAATACCCCAAATCACTTTCTTCGTTAATACTGCCCAACATTTAAATAATTCAAGCAACAAAGTCGATATCGAGAGAATCGACGAATTTCTTTTCGTAAACGAGGACATAATCGTCGAGGAATGTATGGAAAACGCTAATGCAGGAGAAATTACCGATTCATTAATTCCACAAATAACCCCACTTAAAGTAGTTCCTGCAATAAATCAGTTTCTGGATTGGCCTATAACACCAGAGAGGCAAGGGATCAAACCAATAAAACAAAAAACAAAAAAAACATTCGTTATAACCGACCAATTATGGATCAGTGTCGAATAAATTAAAAAAGAAACAAAACAAATCGAAATAAATATTAAACAAGAAAAGAAAACGAAACAACTTGAAAAACAAACTAAAAAAGTAAAGTTTTGAAGATGAGAAAAATTAATAAGAAAAAGCCAACCATAAAAGCACTTCGACCAAATTCTGCTCCTAGAATTTATGCAACGATAGCCAACCCAAAGGTTACAGATAACTATTAGAGTAGTAATAGAATTATTATTAGTTTCTGCTTTATTTCGTTTTTTAATTTTTAAATGTAATGGGAATCGATTAATCTGCTGGTATATTACAATCGGATCAACATTTTGAAAATTTGCAAAACACTTTGCCTTACTCGACTCCTTAGTTAGTTTAGTTATAGCTAGTTACAGTCTATAGAGTTTTAATTTCTAAATTTTTTACAAAACGAAGGTGCGAATACAACTCATACAATATTAAACTTAAAACCGACCGACCTACTTTTCGATACTACAATAAATCCAGATATGATTCACTTGTCTGAACTTACTAATGGTAATTGAGTCAAATAGCTAGCTATTAAATATTTTATAACTGTACCTTATTTAATGTAATTTTTCTATATTCACTAGGCGATGCAAAAAATTTGGCACCCAACCCGAGCCATATCGAAGATCTTTTTAAAGAATATGAAAGTAACGACGATATTGGAGAAAATCGAATTGCAGTTGAGTCTATGTGCCACAAATGCACTTTTTCTCTTAAAAAAAGAATAGCCATAAAATGCAACGGGTGCTCAAGAGATCTCGTTTCTTGGATACAACAATTGCAACTGTCCTATATCCCAAAATTTCTATACAGCAATTGCAAAAATAATGCCATTTAAAGACTATGCGGCCATGAAATGATTAAGCTTTGTTATTTGCCTAATTTTTATTTCTGCAGACTTGCAGACAACTTTGTTTGATGCACTAATTTTATTTTTTAATTTAGAAATATTTTGTAAATGAATGCCTCGCGATACGATATTTTTTTTAATCCTGTGATAATGAAATATACTTTCTTATTTCGATACTGAAAATGTAGTTCCTTGTTAAACAACTGACAATAATTTAATTAAATTTTTTTTTGTTGATACAGGTAGATTTCTATTACGAAGTAGCTATATAGCTAGCTACACCTAGACACCTAGCTAGCTATACCTATTTAGTTAAACCAATTCATACAGATGAGGGTGTCAATTATTGTACTTTTCTGTAGAGTCGATAATTATATAAGCGTGTCAATAATTGTACTTTTCTAACAGGTTTCACAAAATTGGGTATATAATTAAATAGGCAATACTTACAATGATCAATGCAATGTGCAATATTGGATTTTTTTTAAACTGAATCTCCAACAGCTGTTTAAGTAGATTTCTTCCTTAAGGGTGTCAATAATTGTATACGTTACGCTATTCACATACGAATTTTTCGAAAGAATAGATATAAAAAATATCAAAATTCTTAAAATTTACTATACAAAAATTCTGAGAGTAATAATCGTATTTCTGAATTTAAACTTTCTATTATATAAATTTGATTTTTGGCCTAAACAATTTTGTTATAATTAATTTCCCCCTGAAGATGACGAAATATAACATAGAAACGGTTTAGGAAATAAAAATAAATTAAGTTAAAAACAAAACGTTATGCAAACAAAAAACATCCATTCTAAGCATGCGTCGCACCTAAACTAAACTAATTAAGTTACTTTGCAAAATAACTTTTATAGCAGAAAGACTTTAATAAAATAATGAAAAAGCGACAAACCTGATTACGTAAGATAAAGTTTTGCTATTATTCACAATGCACGGTATACATTTTGCAACCATACCGAAACAACATTCAATCAATCACGCTTAATAACTCTCAATATTAAGAAGTTGCGCCAAAAGCCGTGATAGTTCAAATATATCTAACCCAACAGCACATTATCTTACAAAGTACCTACATATTTGCAATATTTATTTTTCAATCAACATTTGATTAGAGTACATATTACAATTTTTAATGCCTTTGTCTCAAGATTAATCTTTTAAAATTGCCAGTCTCTATTTAAAAAAAAAAAAAAAAAAAGTAAAATATTCTTGACAGCAGCGCCGCATATACTTCGAAAAACCATATAAAAATTAGCTCTTTGCCTTTTGAGTGGTAGTACAAATACGATTCGAGGGAGAGAAAATTTTTATTTTTATTTTTTATATTACGCACATAAATTATGTTGAAACTACACTTTTATTACATTGCTTACATATATTTTACCTTTATTCATACTTCTATACAAAAAAAATATAAATAATAACAACATTAATGGTATTAAGAATATAACAAAAAATACTTTTATCTTTTATGGATTATAAAATATATTGTGTATACATATAGTATATACATACATACTTAGGTATATAAGACCTAAAAACTATAAAAATAAATAAACACACAACAACGAGAACTAAAGTTGAAACATTAAAAATACAAAAATTGCGAGCGCGGAACACGATCAAATAGAATGGATTTTAGATTTAATTGATATTTCATATTTACAATTTTTTATGGTTGATGTCTGTTACTTTGGCTAATAAAATGTATTTAAAATTTATGTTTTTTCCCCCCGATTCAATTATATTTAGTGGTCAAAATATATAGACCCGAACTAATTTCGTAGAATTCTTAAATATGTCAATTAATTTATGCTTGTCTGTAACATAATCGAAAAAAACGTTATGTATATGAGCTAACAACTTTTAAATTTCTTGTTTATCTGTAAAATATTATAAGAAGATTTTGTTAAGTAGCTCCATTTTGCTTATACTCTTGCCAGGTTTTGGCAGAACAACATTTTGATATTTATTTCAAAAATATTCCCAATTTTTAATTATGCTTCCCAAATAGTATAACAATTTTTTTAACACTTCCCCATCGGAATGTTTGATTTTAATTGCAATCAGTCTTATTCTACCCATAATACCACAAATTATTCTAACATAACAGAATGATTATTTACAAAAACGGCCGTTTAAATTTTGGCAAATTCCACTCGATCTTAAAAGTGACCGTTGTTTCTAAAATGTGTTTCAATATTTTAGTTAACAATTAATGATTCTTGTGTGGAGAAAGCAGGGGGCCTATTATGAAATGTTTTGAATTCGATTTTTTTCGATATCGAAAAAATTCGCCTTATTATGAAGCTAAAATAAAAAAATTCGCTGCGAATTTTTTCGAACGCACAAGTTATCGATAAAATTCGCCCTATTTTGAAACTAAAAAGAAAAAATGGCAGCGAATTTTTCCGAATGTACCGACAAAATTCGACTGCTATTTAGTTGACGAATTTTTTATACCGCTGATCGCATTTATCAAACTTTGTTAATAATTATTAGTTTTTGTGTAAAAAAATGTATTCTAAACTATTTTTAAAAATAATAATAATTAATTAGATGTTAAAATAATAATAATAATTATTGAATAAAGTTTATTCAAATAATTTTTTGAGATTTCATTTAAGAATTACAGAAATTACATTTCTTATATTGATTTTATAATAAAAATTTCGTTGTAAGATTTATTCTAATTATTTAGGGAATAGCAACAAATTATGTAAATTACCCTCTAAATGACGCTCTCCAACAAAAACAGTAATTTGGTTGGAAAAAAGTAAGGATTTCATGAATTATTCAAATATTCCACACAAATCAAAGAGAATATTTTTTTTTATTTTAATTACTATTTTTAATTAACTTTATTAATCACAAACTATAACGCAAAAACGAAATAAAACAAAATCAAAGGACAAATCCGCATCGAATCGAATTTTTTCGATATCGAAAAAAAATCGAAATCGAAAAATTTCACTATAGGTAAGAAAAGTATTAATAAACTCGATTCATGGAAGTGGCAACGTAATGGTCTGGAGCTGTATATCAGCTGGTAGTTTACGTAAGAAACTTAATTTTTGTGGGAAACGTAACAGACCATAACCTAAAAATTTCGAAAATAATTTGTACAGTGGTGTAAATCGATTGGTTTAGGCACCCGTTTTGTTTTTAGTTTTGAGAGGACGGATGAGATTTGCATCCAGGCTTCCTTATACCTTTCTCAGTCCAATTGATTATAGGAATTGCCTTGCTAATATATTTTCATAAATGACTGGTCTAAATCGAAAGTTAGGCTGACGAATGTTTTGGGAGAATCTTTTGCTTCCGCCTTCTCAGTCCTCACAAAACCGCGCCAAAACTGAAGGATTGCAGAAATTGTATTGCCTGAATCTAACGTTTAAAACATTTGTTGAGATATATTTTCTTGTTAAAACGACGTCAAAAGTTAGCTTGTATAGTTGAAGTAATGTAGTTTGCATATTTGACATGTTTCAATTGCAATCCTCTAAAGTTACTAGACAAATCGTTTCAAGAACGGGTTGGTATCGCTATCCAAAATAAAAAAGTCCTAAAAAATCAAGTTTTTTTAATACAACAAGTTTTTGAAATTTTATTTTAATTCGTTTTATACCTTAGAGGATGAGGGCTTTCGCCCATTTTGACGATTTTTCTAACATTCATAGAAATTAGAGCATTTGTAAAAAAATTATATTTTTAATAATTATTTATATACTAAAATAGAGAACTCGCCAAAGGTGCTTAGCACTGACAGTAAAACATCAGAAAAATTTCAAAAATTGTTACATTTATAATAATATTTACGTTTGTAGCATTGGTCCTTGTCCTTTCTACGCAAAGATGACATCAAATTATGTAGCTTCCTTTGGTTTTCATATTGCAGTTAACAAAAATTTATTGTGGCCTTTCTTTTAATGGGGCACATTATTTTGCATTTTTTCTTTTGGGATTTTTGTTTTCGGGGATATGATGGTTGATGATACTGTAGATTATGTTATTTGATGCAAAAAAGGTTGTATGATTCGCTAAGATGTTGATAAAGTAATAGATGAAAACTACAGTTCATTGTCATATGCCAGAGTGCGATGCATCGTTATGTAATTCACGATATTCTTTACAAAAATCCAACAAAATATTTTCCCAAAAAATAATGTCAGATATCCGAAGTCAAAAGTCACCAATTGTTAGGTGAAAGTTCCTGTTTCCGATCATGATAAGAGTTTCTGTTTTTTTGATATTGCTCAATTCGCGAGATACAAGAATCTAAAAATTACCAACAATTTTCACTCTCTATGACCATCAACACTTTCATTATGAATATAGGCTCTAGTTATGGAGGTAGTAAAGGCATTAATGTACTTTTTTTTAGTGAACTTCGGTTAGTTGAAATCTTATAAAATTCTCAATTTTTTATACAAGCTAACGCGCTAATGATAAAAAAAAACTGTTTGGTTCACTTTATATTTTGTCCATTTTATGTTTTATACGATAACCATTGGACCGAAAAGTGGCCTTATTAAAATAGAATTGAATCTAGAAAAGTAAGATTCTCATTTTGCCAAATACATATTAATAATAATAGTGCACAAATAAATAAAAACAAATTAATTTTAAGTGCTTCTACTATTGGGAACCATCAATTATGCAAACATTTAGGAATTAAGTATTACGAAAAAATTAATTGCAGTTTTTAATTTTGGTTTTGATGTTGTTTTAGCACTTAATAGCGGATTAAGGTTATACCTGAAAATTATTAATACTACCTTCTTCTGAAAGGGTGCATTTTCAGGCCGGATTCAGACCTCTTGATCATTATCGATATTATCTTTTCACTTTGCGTTTTTAAAGCATTACTTATAATCCGATGACAAAAAAAAATTCTAAATTTATTATTTTCAATACAATTAGATTGCAAAAGTAACCAAATCATGATAAAACTTCTATAGTGAATAGTTTCTAATTTGCTTTTATTATTATTAAACCTAAGCTAATAATAAAATTTGCTTACCAAACACAAATTTGAATGCATATAAAATTGTGTGCAATAATAAAAGTTTTTATTTCATAAGTTTTTAGTTTCTACAAAAAAAGATTATCGTCATGATAAAATATTAATGCTACTATTATTTTTTTTTTAAGCAAAAGGTACAACTTTTTATTTCTAAGAAATGATTTAATGCAAAGATAAGAAAATAAAATTCAATAATTTCTTAAGCAATTGTAATAATTTTAAAAAAAATATTAGATTATTATATAAAATGTAATTAAATAATTGTACACATTTATTTTATTTGAAAATGAAATTACGATCGTTTCGGATATTACTCGTTTATTAAATTTCTAACAAACACTAACCAAAATTATGCTAAAAACTGATTTTATACCCTATTTTTTGTGCCTACGTGCCTTTTGAATCTGCTTTCCGCCATATTTTGTTTTTCCTTCTTACACGGTTGGTACCGCCCTTATTTATTATATATACCATCTGGTGTGTGTTTATGATAACAAACAGCAGAATTTGTTGCCCATTTAGTATGTGTGTGTGGGTGGGTATTTGCAAAATGATATTAATTACGGATTTACAATGAGGTCGTAAATTTTGTTGCCGCCAATTTTTTCGTTTAGTGAAAATAGGTTATATCGTTCCTTGTATATTTCCAGTTCTTCTAATCTGTTCATTAGTAATCCTTTTCGTATTCTGTGTAATACCTGTGAGTTTGTGTTGATGTCAGTGTAATTATGTATTTCTGTAGTCAAGTGTTGTGCATGTAAACCAAACTTGAAAACTTCTGCCAGTTTGTCCGATGTAGAATTTTGGGCAATCATTACACGTATTCTTATAGATTCCGGTGTCTATTGGTGTATTTATGTTACGTTGTTTGAGTCGATTCCCTAATTTGTTACTTGTTTTAAATGCTATCGTGTATCCGTGTTTTTTAAAAACCTTCGGTATATTCTTGTTGATGTTATTATTGTACTCTATAGTGATGTATTTCTCTGTTTCTTCCAAATGTACCTATTTCTCATTTTGTCAATTAAGTCGGTGTTATAACCGTTTTTGATTGCTATGTGTTTAATGATTTTAAGTTTTTCCGTATAGTCCTGATTGTTCATTGGAATCGTGTTTAGTCTATTTATTAAAATGTTGAACGTTGCCATCTTATGTTGGTATGGGTGGTTAGATGATTTGTCAATGGCGTGATCCGTTAGCGTGGCTTTTCTGTATATTTTGAATGTATGCTTGTTGTTAACATTTTTTATTGTCGTTTAAAAAATTAATGGCTTTGTTCGTCTCTGATTCTAGAGTAAATTTTATGTTCGGATGTTTGTTGTTTATGTTTTTGTGAAGATTGCTGAGCTGTCGTACACCAATATCGTACACGTGTCTGTGCCAGTACTTGATTATTCGGTTTTTGTTGTTCGATTCTGTTAATAAATGCTGATTTTCAAAGTGATTCATGAATATGTTTGCTAAAAGAATTTGTTATTGTGTGGGAAATAGTTTTGTTCTGTGACTGTGTTTTGATTAGAGTGATAACTTCGTCAATTTTTTCTTTCATGATTCCGTTTTTCTTAAATAGTTTGTTGGTTATTTGAATTGTCTCTTGAGTTGATATGTTTGTATACATGTTGGTTATGTCGAATGATGCTAGTTTCGCTGTAGGTGGTATATTTATTGATTCTATTTTGTTGATTAGTTCAATGTTATTTCTGATTGAACGATCGTTCCGTAATTGTATATTTTTGCCGAGAAAATAATTAATTTCTTTAGCAACTTTGTACGCTGGTGCGGTTGTGAAGTCTACGATTGATCTGATGGTCATTTCTGGTTTGTGAATTTTTGGTAGTGCTCTGATTTTAGGTGTCGTTGGTTTTATGGTTTTAAGTCGTCTTTCTTGTTCTGGGTTAAACAACATGGAACAGTTGTTAATCACTTTACATATTAATCGTCTTGTAATATTTGTTTGTTAGGTCTTCTTGGAGTTCAACTATGTTATTGTTGTATCTTCGTATTATAGTCATCTGTTTTTATTATTGCCACTGGTAACATTGCTTGCTAAGCAAATTTTGTTGACCAAATGATTGCTCATCGTGAGGGCAATAAATTCTAGTTTATAATATTTATTAAGTTCTTCCGGATCACAGTCCAATTCTTTATTTCTATTTCTTACGATGACTGAAATTAGTCTGCAATACTAGAAATTTTCTAATTAAATTTCAAAATTCATTAATAATTCTAGAAATGGTGTTTTGGGCGTTCTGAAAAAACTATAAATTTCATAATTACAATTTTTCAAAGAAGCCTTCTCTGCGGCACAAGCTTACACATTATACGCAACTAAAATAAACCGTGTTTTCTTAATAAGCGAAAAATTTAGCAACAAATACCTTCTTTTATAAAGTAAACAACAATTTATTTCGCCAATAATGTATTAAAAAAGTATATTTATCTTAAAGCATAAATTAAGTAGATATTCCTTCACTTAAGATCTTCTGTTTTCTGCATAAAAAAAGCAATATAATTTTAAGTTTAACATAAAAATTACTTTTAATACATTTTTTAGTACATAAGAACAAAAAATATTTTATTTTGATTGTTAATGCATTTTTAATTATATTATAATAACAAACAGCGCGATATTAATTAAAAGTCTACAAATTCTCGATGGAAAAAAAAATTAAGCTACATGTTGAGAACAAATTTAATTAAAAAATATAAACAACAAACTAATGTGTTGAACGTTAAATCACTTCCGCCAAATTGTTGCAATATACATAAAGACCGTCTGCATACTCAAATAATTGAAATTCCGCACATAACTTAGGAAAGCAAAAAATTTAAATAATTAACGACGTCTGCAAATCATTTTATTCGCGAAACCCAATCAAAAATAATATTTTATTCGCACATTGTTATTGTTAAAATAATAATTTTTTTATTTAAATGTAATTTTTGGTATTATTATGTATTCCAACTTTGGTATCTTATCATAAATAATACTATAATGGTGTTTGCCAACTGCTTTAACAACAACAGCAACGTGTTTCTGAATTCAGAACAATACTCAAATATTTTATGACATTTCATTAATATTCATAACACTTAAGTAATAATATAAAAATCATTTTTGATTGAAATTAAATCGTTTTTTTTTTTTTTGAAGTTTTTTTCGAAACCAAAACTTTCTTTGGCTTGAAAAGACAAATCTATAAAATTTCAAAGATTTTATTTATTCAAAACATTTAGACAATCAATCGAATTTTATTACCTCTTGTGTGCAATGTGTGAAAATATCTGATATAATAGAAAATTATTTTGGAATTTTATCAGCACTTCTTTCTTTAGTTTAGTGCATATAGTTCTTTGTGTTGATTTTTTATTGGCAGGAAAAATTGAAAAGTTTTCCGTTTTGAATTTCAATCTGATTTTGAATTTTATTTTTTGGTATAATATAATTTTGTGTTTGTTTAGTCTATATGCACATTAATTTTAATGTTTCATTTTATTTTCCAATTATTTGTTCATGATCGAAAACCGAATAACCTTTTTTTTGTAGACTAAATGCAACGTTTTCCTTATAGAAATTGTTTCCGGTTCTCTGGATTAAATTAAAAATTTAATAGATTTTGGATTGATTGTAGAAGAAGCATAAAATGATTTCAATTTGGTTAGCATTTTTTCTAATCATATTCTGCACAAACTCCAAAATAATCATAAAAATTATGATTATTTCGGTCCGAAAGCTCTTAATAGATATTCAGCCTCTAAGCCAAATCTTTGTTTAAACCGTTAAAATCGCTCTAGGTCTATAGACTTTTTAAAATTCTTCTAAAATTTTTTGTTATTAAAATCGACTTCGATTCAATCGAATTTGACGTTCAGCAAGAATCTGGCAGCTAAATTGAAAATAGCGCTAAGAACCACATTACTGACCATAGGGATCTCGAATTCTAAAACTTGTCGTGCTAGACAAAAAATAAGGGGGGATACTGAATGCGTGGCGTAGTTTGAAAAGAAGTATAAGCTTTGTGACGATTTGTGACGAAGGAATGAGAGGGTTAACAATTATCAAAGATCGCATGACGTGTGCTTATGTACGACCCCGATATTCTCAAAATGTTTGAAAAAATCTTAACTATGAAAAAATCTTAACTATGCTTAGCGATCGCAGTGAGGCGGATGATGCCTTTGCCACCGATGACAGTTCTAGGTGAAATTTCTAAAGTAATTTGTTTATTTATTATAAGATTGAAGAGTAGCACAGTGAAAAAAACAGCCATATAGCTCTTCGAACCCCGTATGCTCCTTTGACACATTCTGCATTTTTTACTCCGCATATACGGCCTTGGGAGTATTTGGGCTGTTTCACATCTTGTGCTCGCCTTTTTTCTGCACTCCTTTTCATATCTATTTTTAAAGTTAAGCATTCAATTTACGACTTTTCACTTTTAATTATCTCATTGCGCTCAATCGATATCCCAAATATTCTAATAGGCTTTGAAGTATTTTGCCGCGTAGTTTATATAAAGTAATTAATTAATTGGCTACTCGTGTAGACAATGTATTTAGACAGTTCAAAAAATGACGTGGACAATGTAGACAATGTCGAGTAGGTATTGCGTCGACAATTCCCAGTAATTTATTAGAAAATAACAAAATTAAAAATGTTTTTCCTACCGACGTACCGTTATTTACAAAAAAAAAACAAATCCAAATGACAATATTTTCAAAATTGATCTCTCCAGTCCAGAAATGGAAGCTACGGAAGACGAAAAAGTTAATGAAGAGAAATGGCTCTAATAGGTTTGGTATTTCCACGTTTTACGTTTAAGAATTTCTTAAATTAGGTAATACATTTTGTTTACCTTTCAAGAATGATTTTATTCCATATCCTAGAACTGTAGCTGATTTAGAGAGTCGCATTTCTAAATTAGACAGATCAGCATCAAAAACCGCCTTGTAAACATTTTGGCAAATTTTTAATTTAACTGATGAAATACTACAAATTCGACAAGCTGACAAGGGCAGACGATTTTTATGTAACAATGTGTCGGTGTGTATATGTTGTAAGCTGATAAAGGTAATGTAACGGTGCTCATTAAAAAAACCGGGTATATTGAGAAAATAGACTTACACTTATCAGACAACAACACGAACGTGGAAATAGGAAAAGTTAGTATTTCTTCAGTACAAACAAATTTAAATCAAATAATTTCTTGTTGGGAATAGTTAGGCAAGATAATAGCTATGTTGGTTCAGCATTACACTGTATAAGTAATTCGTCTAAATTATCGTCAAATATTTGAAAGACCGCCGGCAAGAAAAAATGCGGAAGATTTTAAAATTAAAATAAAAAATTTGAGTTTACCACCAAATGATACATCAGAATCAGAGGATAACAATTTTAGTGTTTGGGTTAATTTATTTGTAATACACGTTTTGTACTCCAAGTTTGCCCCCTTTAGCACTTCAAATTTAACCTTTTATAAGTCAAATTAAGTATTTAGCAAAACAAATTGAAACTTTTACAAATCAAGTTTTGATTCGAAAAGGTCGAATTTGATATGTAAAAGGAAGCAATACTGCTAAGCAGATTGCCAAGTCCATTTTGATGTCCATAAAATTCAAGAAGAAATTGTTGAAATTTTCTTCTTAGAAAAATATCTAACCGCGACTGAAAACAATTTCAGGATTAATCGAGATTGTTAAAGATTTTCAAATTTATTCGAATTTTGTATGACAATGTTCTGCGATTAGTTTTGAGTTTGAGAACTTGCAGAGTCACACATATAAAGCTGAATCGCAATGTTTAGTCGATTTTCGATATTATGCCAAAATTTCGATATTTCTTCCTTTAGTATAGGTGTTTTACGTTTTACATGGCGATGATTTTCTTTCGTTTTACATACTTACGGATAATTCGATATGAGTTGCTACTTGTTTCGTTTTATTTGAGGCCCTATAGAAATAAATCACGATTTATTTCATCTAATCACGAACAGATACTTTCAAATAATGCGAGGCCCGATAGTAGGGAGAAATAAGTTTTATCTAAAAACTTAACTTGCTCATAAGTACAAGAATTATTTTTAGGACCCAAGAAAAATTTTGGGGGGTGGGATTTGTAGTTAAGCCACTGGTCCAGGCAATTGCGGGATGGTTTAAAGACGCACTCGCATACGCGTAAGTTCATTTTTCTGTTTTTACCACTGCGTGTCAATTCTTGGATAAATCAATTACTGCGGTAAAAGTCGACTTTAAGGAACCGTGTTGTTTTTGATTATACATTTGTCCAATTTGTAGCATACTCAATTCGTAGTACAATAGGAAAGTAATAGTAGTAACTCCTGAGATATTCCATTTAGTTTGTTTTGCTTTTTTTTAAAATATCATAGATTTCGGGCCTTCGCGCTTTATTGCTTCGATTCTGTCTTTATGGATGATTTGCGAACTTCAAATATACGCGCAATATTTTTTAAGAAAAATCCGATACAAAGGGAAGAACAACAACAAAATTAAATTTGCTGCGATTTATCTACGAATTTTTGTATTGTTTACATATTATCTACATTGCCTACGTCGAAAATCTGTGACATGGAATAAAAGCAATTGCGTCGATTTTAAAGTGCGGTCGGATACACATTTTCGTGGTTAATGTTCAACAGAAAAACTTGACAGAGAAAAGTACCTTTACATGAAAGCTGAAAACTTCACCTATATAACAATGCTAAAAACAGCGCTATTTTTAGTGGCTGAACTATAACCATATCATATTAACTTTGCTAATATTGTCAATAATGTTCAGCATTGCTAAATCAGTTGTAGTATATGGAATTTAAAAAAGGCATTTCTTAATTTAGAAGTTTGAAATTAGCAATTTTAATTCAGATTTTTACTTACTGTTACGTTAGTAAAATAAAGTTTAGTATTCATGAACATTTTCGACCTTGAGATTTTTGGAGATTTATCCGTTGTCTACTGAATCCGTTAAATTAGGTTTGGAAATGTTGTCTATATAACCTTCTGTCTTTATCCTCTCTAAAGCCCTGATGGCTTAAACGATCGAACTGAAACTTCCTATCATAGAGCTTTTATGATAAATTCGGAGGTACCAGTGAATTTTAGTGAAAGGACCGAAAATTTATTTTGCAAATATCTCAAGAAGTTATAAGAGTTATACAAAAACCTTACTTTTCTCAAAAGAAGGGTGAACGGAATAAAAACCAGGAAATGTTTTATAATTAGATAATTAATTTTGTATTGTTCTACGAATGGAGTTTGCGAAAAATTGAAAAAAATACATATAGATGGTTGTTTAAAGCCAAATTTTACCGTAGTAATTGATTTACCCGAGCCCAAATATGAAATGTTCGAAGTAAAAAAAACAAAAAAGTAAAATTTAAAAAAAATATTAAACTTGTAAGAAATTTGCTTAATAAGTTTCTCAAAACTCCTCGTTTGTAAAAGAAGGTCTTGTGTTGAACACTCCTTAGTATTTTAAATAGTTTAGCATAACTGTACCTGGTATAGCCAAGTCGTGTTTGTACCGTTGCTACAACTGGCTACGTCAAACATTTACACCTTAAATATTTTTCGAGGTTTGGCTCGAGAGCGCCGAAAGCGTTTTATGCTAAATGATCCTTTAAAATTCTGAGGATTTTGAAATTAAAAGTAAGAGACATGACCTCAATATTTAACTATCTAAACCTCATGTTAGTAGAATTACGATAATCGTCTTACCGAGTCTGGTGTAGATATTCTCAAAAAATTGAACAATTTTTAATTTAACGTAATTTTCATAACAATTCAGAGGTTACAGTTTGCAGGTCAGTGGTATTGGGTACATTCCTTGGAAGCTACTGAAATATAATATATGACCACATTGGCCAGATAAATTCGTGTTTTTTTTATTCATTCCGCATAATCGACGTTTCGGTATCGCCAAAATGAAAAAAAAATATCACGATATTTTAGGTCAAACTCATTTTGTTAAGGTTCATTTTGTTGTGGTATCGAAATTTAATCGTTAAATTTGCAAAAAATAGACTAAATCCAAAAAAATGTTGACCTCTGACCAAGGACTAGGAATGAATACTGGTCACGTTAGCTCAGAATAATCCAACCAAAAAGTAATAAAAGTAGCAGGCTAGAATAAATTGAATACATTTATGACAGCTTGACATTTCTTTAAATTTTTTAATATACTAGATGATTTGAAAAGTTCAAGGAACGGAAATAGAAAAAGCAGCTTTTAATTCTAAAAATAATTTTGTTCTAGAAGGTCTTAAAAGTAGCTTGTTTTAATACCACGGTTGGGTATTAAAGTTGGCCTTTTCCTATCCTTCCTTCTCCTACACTTTCAATCCTAGGCGTAAAAGTTATTTTCATACTGTTTTCAATATTAAAAGTAATTGACACGTCATAACCTAGTTAAATCAGAACCTTCTTGATGTAAATAGAGCCGGCATGTTAAAAATGAACCTTAAATAAGGAACAGAATTACTACAAAATAATTTCTTTCCATAGAGTAAGCGTGATTTCGTTTTATCAATCGAAACAAATTAAAAGTTAAATCCAGTTAAATAATTTTTTCTGAAATCTTTAAAAAACAACTCAGAGTGTTAATCATTTAAAACATTTAAACAAGGGAAATTAAAAAAAAGAACATTCTACAACAATAACAATATGTATTAAAAAGAGAAAATTCAATTTAATGACGCCATCATTTATCCACATCTAAAGCCAACGGTAAAAGAAAGACAACACAACTCCGCTCAACAATCGAAATTAAAATAAATCAAGAAGACCCAACCAGAAAAAATTAAATCAATACAATGAGCGTAAGGAAAACAAAAAATCAAACCAATCTAGCATGCTTCGCAAATTCAAAATAACAATAGAAAGATATTCGCAATAACCTTGGCTGCCGATTTTATCTTCTTTGGGCTCAGTTCACTCTGTAGTTGGTTGTCACAATTTGGGATCACAGTGGTAAATCCAAGTGTCATCCATAGTCACAAATCGTCGCTTGAAATCGGTTTAATCTTTAGCTTTCTTATACCTCAACAATTTCAGAATTAGTCAGTCGTTAGTAGCAGTTTTTGGACGTTCAGAATAAAGATGTTGTACGAACCATATTTTTTCACAAAGAATTTAATGACCATGTTCAATTTTTCCATTTCAAAATAATACAAAACATGTCTATTTTAATTAAATGTCTGGACAAAACTATTTGACAGATCGACTTGAAATTTCATTTTCAAATCACCTAGCACATACTAAATACCTAAATAATATAATTAAAGTTTAAAATGCAGAAGTACATATTACGGCTGCCCCATTCATAAATACTGCTTCGCCCTATTTTAAACTAAAGCTATACGTAATTTAATTTTCTAATTTCTGTTACCTAATTTTTACATATGAAACACTTAATTTTACCAAAATTAATCGTTTCAGAAGAAAATGTCAATTTGTATGCAAAAAACTGTGTATAAAAGGGTTATTCATATTTCAGCATATTTTGTCATTTTCCGTAGTCGAACTCACCGATTTCAATTTTTTGGTTTATACGTTGATCAGTAACATGTAAATCAGACTTGTATTCTTTAAGCGTTCCGACTTTAGGTAGCCCGTTACAGACCTTTTCAATTTATTTTTTAGCCGTTACGAACTACAAGTAAGTTTAATGTTTTGATCTGTAGAGGTAGTAGCCACCACTCTACACAAGAATTCCGTAAACTATTTGGATGGGGAAGGTTCAACCTTTCTATTGAATATCCATACCTGAGTATTGATGGCCAATTTCAAAATTAACAAATTTTTTTTTTCATCAGTTTTTCTATACTGAAAACCTGTAAAATTTTCAAAAGATCATATTTTGATACATTCGTTTCGCTGAACCTTCTGCATATTTAAAAGGTACTAGATTAATTTAGTATTACCTATGGTCTTTTAAACTATTAGTACTAGTTTCTGTTCTCTCGCTTAATATGTGTTTTAGAACACAAACCACATCTGTAGTCGACAACCATCCCTATCCACCAACTTTGAAAATAAATCCTATATTACTATGTTTCGGATAATTAGATTTTAATTTGCAGAAATACACCACCATGTTCATCGATTTTTGAAATATTGTATTTATTTATTGTAGAGGTCTCCTCTGTCTAATGTAATAGCAACAAGAATAAACTATCCCTTTTACTCAGATATTCTATTTCACGTGCTTTTCAACGCATACATATTTATCGCTAGCCACCGCTAGACTGTAATTAACATTTTATTAATTTGCTGGCTTAAAATACTTAATTATTCAACTTTGTGGCATCCAACTTACTTTATCATTGATAAGAGTGAGTGATAACTCAAATTTTTAAAAATTTTATCGAAAAGTTACACAAGGTCAATTTACAAAACTACTATTACTATTACAAATAAATTCAGTTATTTGTCTGTTTTTTTAAATTATAGATATATTTAATACACAGTTAATCAAACTACGTTAAAATGTTGCATTTGAAAGATCAATTTTTTCCTTGATATTTCGACCTGTTGATCAATAAAGGACTTATAATTATAATCATAAAATAAAGCTTATTCCTTTAATTAAAATCAGTATTTCAAAAAGCTTTTATAAAAAAACTGTTTGAAGTTCTCACAGATCTTGTCAAATGTTATAAAAAAACTATATGTTAACGATGTTTGATTAATTGTGAAATAAATTTGGCTATAAAAAGCCAAATAATTGTAACATTTAAATATTATTACGTTTTAGGGTGTGAGAAAATCGTTTCTCATATTTACTCTGTTCACACCCCAACATAAATAAATCGCTTTGTAAGTTGAATACGTACATTGATTTTCGAATATAATCCATTTTAATTTTCCGTTGCACTTTATAATCATTAAATGGCTTTATATTTTCACTCCAAAAATATACGGTTAAAAGTTTCAATAAGGATTTTTTTGCGGACGAATACTTTTGTTTGCACGAGGTCCTATTCGAAACCACATTTAGATTACCATATCTCAATTTCTGATCAAATTCGCGTTGCTGTTGACAATGAAGAGGGTAATTACCTCCAACAAAAGAGAAGACTACTTAGTCGAATTGAGCAACACTTTAAAGGTAGCCCTAGGTAGTATTCGGCAACCTAGGGTTGAAAATAATAGTGGGAATAATTACCTCTATTTGAGCATACAATTGACTGTAACTAAAATCGCTATTAATAAAGAGGCTAAAAAGCCTGAGAAGCGTTTCACCCCCCCCCCCCCCCCCCCCATTAGATTGTTAGCTGTAATTTAAAGCAGATTGGCTTGAAAATCAGGAAACGGTTATTTTATCGGACCTTTTCATAGAAGCGGAGATGCCGAGTTAGTTTTTCACAGGATTACCCCAAAAACCTAACACTTTACTACTTTTTACAGTTTTACTTAGGTAGAGTAACCTGAAGTTCTGATCATTGCAAGGCAGTGTAAATTGGCGCCAAATATATTGAAAATTTGAAATTTCTGTAAACTTTTCTCATTGCCCAACCATAGAAAAAGGAAGAATGTAAGAACTATATTTTCAGGAGGAATCAAAAAGGCCTGAAAATTAACTTGAATGTTTACCTATTTCGTTGACCAGAGAGGCAATTTTTATTAAACACAAAGAGAACCCGCGTCCTTCACTACTTGGTTTGAAAAATCTCTTAAACATATCCACTGCAATCAAACGAAGGCTGAGAATACTGTGAAGAACATTTTAATCTCATTCTCTGGTGAAGTCACATTTCTACGAAGACAGATTTCTAGGAAGTCACATTTCTAGGATCAACAACCTCTTCTCGGTTGAAGGGTAAAGGATTTGCATTGATTTTAGCGCTGTTTGAAAATTCGCTAAATTCATTTTACAAAAAAATGGAGGTGTGGCCAACACATGACTTTCTTTTACGAACAGAGAATTTTGAGAAATTTTATTTTTTTTTTTGTAAGTTTTAAAATTTTTTTTTTTATTTATTTTTATTTTTTGGAAACATTTTGTATTAAGTAGTTTTTTTGTAAACCTTTTACTTTTTAAGATAATTGCAAAATACATTTTCTGGACCAAGGGCGTGGCCAATTCCTGGCAAAACTATTAATTTATTACACGGTCACTCAGTTTTCGCTTTACAATCAATCAGCTCGAAAAGAAATTGTTGGACTCTTCTTCCCATAAAAACACTCAACATCAAATATGGTTCTAACTACTTGACGGTTCCATTACAAGCATCTTTGTTCCGAGCCAATACAGCAACACCACTAACAATGCCTCAGCATCCGTTTGACTGAACCAACTTCTCTTTTCAAATCTTACATGTTTTTTTACAATACGGCAATTACAGCTTTGATCGTTTGTTGCCATATTGCCGAGTTTAGTAAAATTATTCGATAGCCTATAAATAAAATCTATATCCCCTATGGATGTATTTGGAAATTGAAATTGAATTTTGAATAAACAACTTTGAAATTTTGGATAAAACAACTTTTATATTGCATCTTTGATATAAAAAGGAAGGAGGTATTTTTGAATGTTAGGTACGTAGCTTTTCATTTAACATAGGTGAATTTTCAGAAAAAGTTATCATAAATTTTGAAATATTTGACTAAAAAAATTGAATAAATTTTGATGATGATAATCCCGGGAGTCGGCTTTAAACAAATGTACCTAATTTAACCGAACAACCCTCTCTCAGCAAAAAAGCAATTTCATTTGCGCATACAAGTGAGAATATAACATACGAGGAAATGATGTTCTTTGTGCCTGTTCAGGATAGAGTTGAACTCTGAAAAAATGTTCAACAAAACTCTATCCTGTTCAGGATAGAGTTTTGTTGAACAATTTTTTTTTTTTTTTTTTTTTGTAAATTTTTGTTACAAGACAACTGGTTCTTTTTTTGGAAATCTAAAATCGAACAACTTGAAAGTTGATGAGCACAGTTTGAAAAGTCTATCACATTATTTAAAGAAAGCTAAATAAATTCTATATTTGCCAAATATTTTGAAGATTCGTCATCAATTAATTAAAATATTATTAGCCACAAGAAAATGACTCAGAACAGTTACCTACGTGTAAAATATAGATTACCTTACAAAACTTAATTAATGGCCTATTCGCTTGAATCGTGATTTTACTTGTACGAGTAAAAATGATTTACTAATTTCTCCTAAATTACATCGTAAAATTTATACTAATCCCTTAAAAAATAGGTAATACACCATTCCGAATGTAATGCCATGGACAGTTTTTTTTTTGCAAAAGCACTTTTCCTAATAAAAATTGCAAAGAAGTGTTTCCTCGCGCGAACTTTCCAATATCGCCGCGATTTAAAAATTTTTGCAGTTTTTATTAGAAAATGTGTGTTTGCTACAAACATTTTCAATGACAATATTTTCGGAATAGTTTATTAAATATTTTTTAAGTAACTAGTATTTATTTTGCGACTTTCAAGTCACTTCGACTAATTTTCAGTACTACAAATTTTGTAAATTTGATCCAAGACAAACATTTTGAATAACCTCAAACTTCATGCAAGTAACATTAACGAATAATATCATAGCAACCTTGATTATACAAAGCCATAGTCTAAAAAACGACGCTTTTATAAGGGAATTAGAAACGAGGAAAAAACCAAACTTCTCAAAGTAAAACACACAAAACATATGGGAAATCACTTTTTTTACTAAGACTAATTTTTAAAAGAAAGCTTTACAAATTCTTAATTATGAATTCTGAAATAGTTTCATAAATGTTTGAATTTCAACATATATGAACGTCGTTTAAGTAAATCGTTTTCATTTTCTTGTAATAATTGATTTATTTAAACCAAAATTTATAAAATTTTCATAACGACAGAATTCTGGTCAAATTGAAATATGAGCTTACTATAATTCGTTTGGTTATTAACGCTGTGTGCCTCAGAAGACTTTTCAAACTAAACTTTTGTAAGACTCAGTAATTCATGCAATATTTAAAAAGATGTCACTAGGTTAAAAGTACTCAATTGTGCCTTATAGCCAATGAACTAAACTTTTCAATGTCTCGTTTAAATAAATGACGTCTAATAAAAAATAAACCGAGCCGTTTATTAAAAGTATGTAATTCAAAATAAGATTTATATATGAGTATACAGTGCTGGTAAAAAAAAAAATTGGGCAAACAAATTTATTGCAAATTGGAGTCTTTTTTTGCTAAAATTACAAAACTTTTGAAAGCAATTGGTTTATTGTTTCATTTTAAATACATGTATGACGTAATTTTTTGAAAAAAAATTTGCCTGCAATTTAGGGGCAAAACACCGAAAAATGCCAAAATATTCAAAATACCGTTGATTGGTGTTAAAGTAATGTAATAAATTAAACACTTATTTTTTAATTTTTTGTTTGTTTTTTATTGATTTATAGAAGTTCAATCTTTCATATTAATATTTTGTTGGACCGCCTTTTGCTTTTATTACACCGGTACAACCCCGCAACTGATGTGCAAAAAAATTAGGCAAGCAATTATTTTTTTTTACGCCTACCGTTCTTGGTCGTCATTTGGGTGCAGGTGTTTTATTGCCTGTAATTTATTTTTTGAGTATAAATAGTGCATATTTTGTAAGATTAAGTTATTCTGTAAGTGATCCTAGACAAATAAAAAATAAAGTGCAATTTTAGTTAAAAAAATGGGAGTGTTAGTGACCAGTGTAAAAGCAATATGTTGATTTTGGCGTGAGAAAATTTAACCACGCGTGAAATAGGTGAAAGATTAAACATTCCTAAAAGTACTGTCGCGTGGAATATTAAAAAAAATCGAGAGATGGGCGGTACACAAAGAAAGAAAGGCTCTGGAAGGCCCAGAAAGACAACGCCAGTGGAAGATCGTTTTATACTATTACAAAGTCGTCGGAACCGTTTTAAAACTTCATCGGACATAAGACAGGATCTTGAGCGAGCAACGGAAAAAAAAAATTTCAGCCGGCTTAGTGAGAAAAAGACTTGTTAAAGCTGGTTTGAGAGCACTTAAACCAGTCCAGAAGCCTGAGTTCACATTACTAGTGGAAAAAAAACGTTTGCTATGGGCCCAGGAGCATGTTAATTGGACTCCAGAGATGTGGAATGATGTGATTTTCTCCGATGAATCAAAATTCAAGCTGCATGTTGGAGATGGAAGAATTCTCGTAAGGAGAAAACCTGGCGAGAGACTTAGCAACGAATGTCTTTTACGACTTCCACCGAAAAAAGAAGGAGTTATGGTCTGGGGATGCTTTTCTGGAAATGAAACCGGTCGATTGTGCTTCCTTAGTTCCAGCGTTACAGCAGCTGTTTATCTGCAGGTCCTTCAGAACGAATTTGAGCCTTCTGCGTTAAAGCTTTTTGGCGAGACGCAAATTTATTTTTCAACAGGACAACACTCCGTGCCATACCGCCAAAACTGTGAGTTATTAATTTTGAATTGTAGATAGACAAATTGGATTTCAGATAAACATAAATAATTTGTTAAAAACTTGCTTTTTTTTCTTATCTCTTCATTTAAAGGTAAAAAAATACTTCGAAGAAAAAAGTATCGATGTGTTGAGCTGCCACCCCGTATAGTCCAGACTTTAATCCAATTGAAAATATTTAGTCTATAATGAAGCTAGAAGTAGCAAGGAAGCGCCCAGAATCGATTGAAGCTTTAAAAAGTTTGTTGATGATGATTTGGGAATCCATATCTCCTGCGACTTTGAAAAATTTATCAAATTCAATGAATCGGAGGTGTACTCGTATCGCTGTAGTAAAAGCAAAAGGCAGTCCAACAAAATATTAATATTAAAGATTGAACTTCTATAAATCAATAAAAAACAAAAAAAAAAATAAAAAATAAGTGTTTAATTTATTACATTACTTTAACTCCAATCAAACGTATTTTGAATATTTTGGCATTTTTCGGTGTTTTGCCCCTAAATTGCAGGTTAATTGTTTTTTTTCAAAAAATTACGTCATACATGTATTTAAAATGAAACAATAAACCAATTGCTTTCAAAAGTTTTGTAATTTTAGCAAAAAAAGACTCCAGTTTGCAATAAATTTGTTTGCCCATTTTTTTTTTACCAGCACAGTATATGTAGGATTTAAGGTATCCGAATTTGTTCAACTCAATTAGGATGCAGCCTGTATCGTATTTTATGTTATATTTAAATTGTATAATTGCTTTATAAATTATTCCTGTTGTGTAAAACGATTATTAACGATTATTAAGATTAAAGCAATTGAATTTGGTGTTTCGAGTAGTAAACAACTCGTGTTTTTTTCTTAAAAACTAATTAAACTCTACACTTTGGGCCTCAACCAGGATCGATCAGCGGGTAGTTTTGAGCAACATATATTAAGGAAATTCCTTAACCTATTGAGTTTTCTTGAAGCAAATGTGTAGTTTTCTACGTTTAGGTTTAGTTTTGGTGCGTTTAAGACGTTGTGTTCTAAACAGGGAAAACCGACCGATTAAACATTTAAGTTTGTGGTGATTAACGTGTTTATAAAACTTTATCGTGAAGTTAATATATTGTAGTTGGCGAATTTTTATATGCGTGAGGGATTTTCCATATACCAAGATTTGTGGTGATATAAAGTGCCGTTGAATAACACCGAATTCGTGAGATGAGAAATATAAAGTACCGTATTTTGTACCAAGGCAGTATCAAACGGCTAAAGTAATAAGCGTGATATTTAAAAATAAGTGCCGTTGTACGCAGTTTTAATTTGGCGAAGATCAAAGATAAAATCAGAACGGTTCTAAGATCACCGAATTTGTGAGTCGAGAAATATAAAGTACCGTATTGTGTAATTTAAAAATAAGTGTTGTTGGATAGAGTTTTAATTTAGTGAAGATAAAAGATAAAACTAGAAAGGTTCTAATAATTTATTGTGTTATATATATATATATATATATATATATATATATATATATATATATATATATATATATATATATATATATATATATATATATATATATATATATATATATATATATATATATATATGAAGTAAAGTTGTTTTGATTTTGGGGTTGAAAGTGAGGTTTGCTTTTATATAACAAATTATTATCACCTGAAATTAAGAACGCTTTTATGCGTAAGATGATGGAAATGTTTGGAAGAGTCGCGAATGATGAGTCGGTGAATTCAAATAATACAGGGCTATTGATCCAACCAAAAAGCAGCATTAGAAGTGCAGAGAGGAAGAAAAACAAAGACGAATCTTTCAAAAATTATTTAATCGCTATGCCTGAACTAGGTCAAACCGGTAACTTGGAAGATGCTTCGATAATCGATTACTGTATAAGTAGAATAACCGATTATGAACATAATAAGGCGGTTTTTAACCTCTATGAATGATTTGAAAAGTAAACTCGTAATTTATGAAGAAATCAAACAAAAAATTAAGATAAAAGCACCAATCGAGAGCGTAACAACAAGTCAAATAGATTCCGAAGAATGCCAAGATGTTACAACTGTGGTGGAACCGGGCATCTAGGAAAAAAGATGGTTCAAAGTTCTAAATCTTCCACAGCCATAGAGAATCAGGATGATTGTTCATCTAAAGCTGTCAAAAATGTAATGTTCAATGGAATGGAACTTTGTGCACAAGTTGATACCGGAAGCGAAATTAGTTAATGTCACATAAAAAATTCATTGGAAGGGGCATTTGCGAATTTAGCAATTCACATAGTTCCTGATGGAATGTTGCCAGTTGACTTTTTATTGGGTAGAGATTTGATAAATCAAACGCCGACTGGAATTACTATGAGAAAATTCATTCCGGAAAACAATTCAATGGTGATTGAGCATGGAGAACTTCCGCTGAACATAAACCATATTAATGATCTTGAAGTGGTGGATAGAATTCGATTATTGGTAGTAAACTAAAATCCAGAGAAGAGAACGCCAAGTTCAAACATAAAAATGCATATTGAACTGACCGATGAGAAACCGATTGCTTATACACTGAATTATGTAAGAAAATTATTAAAATTGCTAAAACTGTATGATTTTAATTAACAATAGTTAAAATATCGTGCGTTTACTAAACATAAAATTTAAAATTTTAACAGTTTTAATACAAAATTTCATTTTATCGTTTTAATTTACGATGATAAATTGAAATTTTGTATTAAAACTGTTAAAATTTTAAATTTTATTTTTAGTAAATGCACGATATTTTAACTATCGTTCATTAAAATCATACAGTTTTAACTATTTTAATAATTATATTACATAATTTGGTAAAAAAGGGAATATCGTTCTCGTTACGCGTTCTCTGCTTTACTGACTACTTATTTTAACCTGTATGTCATACAAATTGAAAAGTCGTCGAAAAGTAACCTCGTAAACTGCCTTTTCACAGAACATTACATAGACGCAGTGATGACCGTAAAAATTTGATAAAATCATACCAAAAATTAAAACCTGGGGAAATTTCAAGTTCCAAAATTGTAGGAAAAGCAAAACTAATTCACAAAATATTAAGAACGTGTGACAATTTTGTGATTAAATTATTATTTTTCGTATTTTTCTGCAAACATCTTAGACATCTGGCGTACACTAGTAAAACTAAAGACAAATTTAGCAAGTATTATTTTAATTCGTCAGAGCCAACTTCGATGTATTTTTCAAAATGAAAGTTCGAAAAATATATTTTAGAAATAATTTAATTTTAATATTTCTGCAATTATTATATACTTAATACCAATATAGCCTTCTTCCAGAAGGCTCTGATGATATTCATCAATAATTTTGAAACTAAGCAGCCAAATGTGGTTCGAATTCGCAATATAGAACTCAGAAAACTTATACTGAATTAACTGTAAGTAATATTGAGAAACACGAGTAATCTCGAAAAGCTCCTATAATCTCAGCATTTTAGAATAATCTCGATATTCACTCTCAATTTTGAAAAATCAAGAAATCACTAAGAATTTATATCTGGAAATTTAGATAAATTCAAAAATCTTGAATTTCGAGAATCTCTTCTGTAAGATAATTTGATAGAGTTCTTGCTTATTTGTAATTCAACTCCAAGCTAAACTCGAATAATATCGAAAATCTCGACTAATTTCGATAATTTCGAATAATATCGAAGACTATAAAATTTCGAATCATAATCTTAAAAACATCGGTCTCGATACATCACTAATTCTGTTCTAACCCAGCAGCTCCATAACGTCTTGCATATTTCAAAGATAAGCGAGAAACTCGAATAATTTCGAAAAGCTCGAATAAACTTGATTTCTAAAAAATCTCAATACTATCTATATCAATAGCAAAAAACCTCTTTAAAAATGCTAGTTAGATACCAATCAGTACGCACAATTCATACGCACAATTCATAAGGGAAATGTGTCCCCACTTATTTGGCTGAATTACTGATATTTTGTAGTTCAGATTATCCCGATTAAAAGTCCATAAGGACAATTGTAATAATGAGTAGATTTTGCGTTATTTTATAGGACACTCAGAACGATCCGAACTACGGAATTTTAATTAATTTTGTAAATATCAAAAATTTAGCCAAATTGGCATACGTTTGTTGTATTAGAGCTAGTTATTATAAAATTGATTGAAGCGTGGTAATTTAAGTCAGAAGCCGCCACTGGAGCCAATTTTGTAAACTAATTGAGTCTAATTAAGTTAATTTCCAAACGAATTGAAAATGACGAATAATAATTAATGCTCAAATCACCAATAAACTTTGAACATTTAAAATTATTCCTAGCACCAATATAAATGTAAAAATGAAACTGTGATGGCCTTTATGATGCTAAAAGAAAATTGTAGTATTGTACCTATAAATTATTATTTTGTTTTTAAAACGAATAAATAAAAACTAAACATACAAGTTCCATTAAATAATAAAATGGAATAATAATAATAATTTACAAAGCATACACATGCATGTAATCAAAAAATTAGTAAACGAAAAAAAAACCAATATAAATTTGAACGTAAAGGGTTTGGAAATTAAATATATAAATGGACGAGAAACGATTTAAAGGATCATAAAAAAATGTAAGATTTTTTTTTTTTTGTATTTTTTATTATTTTAATACTTTTAAACTTTTAATTCACATTTAAGTGTACGAGACGACGACGACAACTAAATCGTAAAATGACATATGCGGATCGCAATTTTAATTAATTTTGTTTTTGTGTTTGTGTTAAGTCATTTAATTTGCTGTATTATAAATAAAAAAAATATTTAATAATAAAAAGCTTTTTATAGATAAAATACCTCAAAGCTTCTCCTTCGTGTGGATATATAGATTATGAATTTCAATTAATTAATTTTTCCCGTTAAGTGTGTTACAATTTTTAAGAGCGCCATTTTGTATTTTTCGTATTCTATTTATATAACTTTTATTTATTTAAGTGTAAGAGGATTTTTTTGTTCTTAATTTAATTTGAAAACTTTATATGATAGTAAATTTTAAAATTTTAACTTATAATCCAAAAAAAACTTTTATAATTACAATAGAATCAAAAGTTTAATAAGGAAAATTTAATATAAAAAAACAAAAGAATTAACGGAAAATTTATGTGTGATAAGGAATAAAAAGTTTAAAGTTTTTATTTCTTTGAACAACTCTCCCCATAACAAAAGATTATACATATATAGTATATTCACAAAATAATTTAAAATAATTCAAATCTTATGAATAAATAATAAAACTCCAAAGAACAAAAACAAAAAAATAAGAAGAATGCAATTTATATTTATTTTATTACCCATAAAAATATGTATAAAGATTATGTATTTTTTCTATGGTTATATGCAGCTATAAGGAAAAACATAACATTGATGCTTGATATTCTTAAGACATCAGCAAAATTATTAGTTTTTACTTTAAACAAAATTCAACTAAGTATAGACATACATATACCTATAAACATCATCATTTTCTATATATATATATATGCTCGTACTAAAATGGTTAAGAGTTGTTGCGCACAAGATATGTAATCAAAAAATTTTAAGACAAAAACAAAATTAATCCCCATAAAAACAGCAATGATCTGTGTGTGTTATCAAATTGGCAAAAATGCATTAAAACAATCGACCAATTTTATATTCAATCACTTTCGTCAAAGTCCACTTTATCACAAGCAGCCAAACAAAACGTCACATAAAGTGTGTGCTTTTGATCTTTTTATTGCTTCAAAAGTAATAAAAAATTCTGAGATAATTCATTTGCACAGACAACATTGTAGCACAGAATCATATATGTACGAATATGATTGAATAAAACGTAAGCAGACTCCTCTTTAATTATAATCATATTGATTTTGTTTTTTTTAATAGCTAGTTTTGATTTTATTTCACAAATTTAATGATTGAACTCTCAATATACGAGTAACTTAAAATTGAAAATAATTTCACTCTCTCGATACAAATTGTACATTAATTAGGTTTGACTTATGTATCTCGCTCCACAATATTAAATGCCTTAAAGCATCATTTGAATGTGTTTATAAGAAATATAGAACTGCTACTGAATGTCTGGAAGGAGGTGTTCCAATTATAATATTTTATCTTTTACACAAACACACACACATACACACACCAAAAACATTTTATTAATGATTTATTACTATAAAAAATATTTTTGAGATAATATTTAAAATTTATGGACTTGAATTATAGGTTAAGATGGTACATGAATACATGATACACTGTGATGTTAAAGGAAAATGGAATAAGTATGAATCAATTGATAAAAATAATGAACGTCTATTGGCTGAATCGGTAATAATTAGATGTCGCCTAATGAGGTTTAATAATTGCTTACTTTTAAGCACTAACTAATTTATTGACATTTATTACAGTTCAACGGCGTGAGTACAAATGAAATGCGGCTTTGAGCCTTATAATTATTGTGTACGACCCATTTTGTACATTTCCAGCCAGATACAGTTCCGTAATATAAAACTCAAGATTCTAATCGTACACTATCGATACCTCCGCAGACTGATTCCCCTTACAAAGAAAGAAGAATTCAATAATTTCGTATTATTATTCGAAATTATTAGGATTTGGGCTCATTTTGGATTTTAATTTGTCTAATTTATTAAAAATATAATCCGGTTCTTTATAATTTAAAAATTTAAACGTAGAAAGACATACCCGAATTCCGAAACCTATAAATTTCATAGAGATATAGAGAAAGAGAGCTACCAAATAATATGACAGTATATGAAGAGAAATGATCTAAGTTTCTCAACCCTTGAAGGTCAAATATAACAATATCTCCATATAAAAAATCCAAATAAGTGTTTCCAAAAAGTTTAATCAAGCTTTAATGAAGCTTTTAAAAACATCATCTTAGTGGGAACGAACTCATCAAACAAGCCACGTAACGATCGAGTTAGAATGTTTATTTATTTATTTATATCTATTCTACAGTTAAAACTTAATGAATAGTAAAAAAAAAGAATTATTTTAGATTAAAGAAGAAATAAAAAGAATACTAACAATACGGAACATTACCTGAAAAAAACGAAAACTTTAAAAACGTAAAATGAGATTAAAAATTGCAATTTCCAATTGCCTTCCGAAAATACACTCTGGATCTCTCAAAATTAAATAAATGGTAAAATTCATTAAAAATTCTAGCCATTGACTTGGTTGGTTCATAGGAACCATAATTCGTTCTATGAAAGTCAACAAACAAAAATTCCCTTGGACGCAAGCTTCTGGTATGTACATAAATGCTCCAAACAGAAATGAGTTCAGGACACTTAATGCGGCCACTAAGAGAATCACTAACAAACAAGGCAGAGGCAATTTTTCGGCGTTTAACCAACGTATCAATGTGAAGGCACTCACACCGAATCACATACGATGGGAGACTTCGCACCTGTTCCCACATAGGTAGATGACGATCAGATAAATGACCAAGCTTCCTGGCCATATAGATAGTAAAACGTTTCTGAATAGATTCCAATCTTGCAATATGCACATCCTGATGAGGATACCAAACCACTACAGCATATTCAAGGTGAGATCTTACTATTGAAGTATATAGACTAACACACGAAAATGCATCCCTAAAATCCTTTGTCATTCTAAAAATAAAACCTAACATAGAATTGGCCTTTAATATTATTTTATCTATGTGTAACGCAAAAGTTAATTTCTGATCAAACAAAACTCCTAAATCAACAGTTGAAGTAACTCTACAAAGTAGATCTCCATCGAAATAATAATTAACAATATTTGGATTGAGTGTTCTGAAAAACGATATCACCTTACACTTCTGTACATTGATGAACAATTTATTCTTAGAGCACCAACTAGACAATATATTAATTTCAGATTGCAAAACCTCAGCATCACTTACAGATTGAACATGCATGAAAATCTTCAAATCATCAGCAAATAATAAAAATTTACAGAATTTAAAAATATTAGGAATATCATTCACGAATAAAAGAAATATAATTGGGCCTAAATGGGACCCCTGAGGGACTCCTGAATGACAATAGATATAATCTGACTTAATATCATTCAATAGAACATACTGCTTCCTACCAACTAGATAAGAAGAAATCCATTTAAGAAAATTTGGATCAAGACCAATAACCGAAAATTTTTCAATAATAATTTTATGGTCGATTGAATCAAAAGCTTTAGCAAAATCAAAGTAAATTGAATCAACTTGGCCGCCTTTAGATTCAAGTGACTCAATAGTGAATTTAGCAAATTGCAACAGATTGGTAGTCGTAGATTTTCCACTAGTGAAACCATGCTGGAAACAAGAAATTATCTCTTTAGTATGGAATAACAAATGTTTCGACACAATTAATTCGAAAAGTTTTGGTATAGACGAAAGAATTGAAATACCATACGATAATTTGATATATCAGAACGGTTACCCTTTTTGTAAATTGGAACAATGTGAGAAATTTTCCAAGCTGTAGGAAATTGTCCAGAAATTAATGATTGATTAAAAAGATAACATAATGGAGTTACAATATATGAGCTCACACATTTAAGTATTGACGAAGGTATCCCATCAGGCCCACATCCATCATTAAAATCTGACAGATATTCATAAATGTCATCTTCAGTTATTGTTAGGTACGGAATGTTAAATTGGCAATTACTAACAGTAGGGTCGCTTTTAAAGGATCCGTAATTAACTTTATATACCGATTGAAAGAAACTAGCAAAACCCTCGCAGATTTCAGGAACCGTGCTCAGTTTACCTCCATTAAAAATCATTACCGATGGATAGCCAGTTGTATTACGTTTTTCGTTAACAAACTTCCAAAATGTTTTAGGGTTTTGTTTGATATTAGTTTCAATCACACTTATATACTGACAATATTTAGAATGAAATACAGATTTAAATTGTTCACGTAGATCAACAAATTTGGATTTATTCAGTTGACAATTATTGGATCTGAATCTATAGTAAGCTCTACTTTTACGGTTACGTAAGTTGATCAAATCAGAATCAAACCATGGTGGGTAATTATAGTTACGTTTTTTCCTCAAAAGTACGAGTTTATCAAAAGCAACAAATAGTAAGTCATTAAAATTTTTTACATTTTCATTAACATCATTGGCTCGAAAAAAATCATCCCAACAAATGCAACGGAGATATTCAGAGAGGCCAGGTGTTTCGCATTCCTTAAAATCATAAAACGAATCATCAAAAGAAAAAACCCGACATTTATCATCTCGATTACCAACATGAAATATAATCTCGAGGGAATTATGATGAATATCATTTTCCTTGAAAGATGTCAAAGACTCATGAACTGACAAATATTCCGTATTATTAACAAAAATTAAATCTAAAAACGAATTGTTATCATTACAAAATAAATTTACTTGTTTGAGATTGAAACTGAACAGTGCATCCACCACCGTTGCATCATTTGCAGATAGAATATCCGAAGGGAGTAACCCCAAGGACTCAGTTTCACTATCAACCAACCAATGAATATTACTTAAATTAAAATCACCTAATACAACTAAAGTATCATTATAATTAATTATATTAACCAATTCACATATACAATCTACATGACTCAAATAAACATCAGTAGGTGAGCTAGGTGGTATGTACAAAACTAGAAAATAAAATAAATTATTACAAATTAAAACTTTGACACATAAAAATTCAATATAGCCACATCCAGGTACTACAACCAGCTCACTTTGCATAGAAGAATGGGCTGCAAACAGCACACCACCTCCTCTTTTTTTAGTGCTGTTAAAAATAGATCTATCACATCTATAAACGACAAAGTCATCAGAAAAGAACTCATTATTAAAGATCCCTTCATGAAATCCAGTTTCCACAAGAGCAAAAAATTTAAAATCCGTTGAATAAAATCAATTCAAAAATTCAGCTGACAGCCCAACATTACGATAAAATAATCTCGGAGACGTCAAATTATAATGATTAGTTTGTTTATCAAAACGACTGGCATCAGTTAAATAGTTGGTTGGTTTCGTTGAAGAATGGGAAAATTCGATTTATTGGTTCGTCCCTTATTAAAAATTACAAATTCTTTAATTAATGACCCAGTAGCAATGTCAATCGAATTACTGCATTCTAAAATATAGTGAATAAAATATTCCATGGTAAGCTTTTGCACCTCTCAAATGGAAGAAAAGTATCAATATTCTTAAAATCCTGGAAAGTAACAGAGGAATGTTTAATTAACAATCTTCCACATCATACGAAAAAAGTTCATAGTCATGATCGAAAAATCCAACGGAGATTTGATTTAGAAACGTTATCTTTTCTGAGTTTGTAATGACCAAAGACAGCTAAAATCTCCACAAATTATCACTTTAGTTTAAATGAAAGCCTCCCTCAGCGTTCTTTCTTCTTCTAAGAGTTTGTATGTTTGTTGGTTCTCTTGGTTTGTATGTTTGTTGGTTTCTGAAAATCGTCAGGTTTATTACTAATTTTCAGTTACTATTATCATAAAATGTGCATATATTTGGCTAGACATTATTTGGCTTAAACAAATTAAATAACAACTCAAGCTCCAGGTTCCATCCATTAGCTTTTCGGAATTATACTAATTTTAGTCTGCGCGAGACGGGTCGAAATGGCTCAAAAACCACTCATTTACAATCAATGAACCTTTTTTAGTATTTGAGTAATTAGCGAAAATCTGTTTCACCAAGAAGCCTTCATAATTTGATCGCCCCAAGACAACAAAATCATACACTGAAAAAAGGAGTGTTTGGAAACTATTTGTGGCTAAATATTGAATGTTTGGGATGAACACAAATAATTTATAATAAATTATTCTTATTGGATACAGTTAATTATTGTTAGTAACAATCATTTAATAATTAAAGTAAACAATTTATTTCAAATAGTAGTGGTGTCAAATAATTCAAAGTGTCTTGCAAATTGTTTGAGTGTTTCCAAAGCAGACTTTAATAAAAAGATTAAATATGGTAGCCATAAACAGTCAAAACGTTGTCCTCAAACACTTAAAATGTTTGTGATAAACACATTGTCAATGTATTGTTTGGTGCAACAGAAAGAACCGTTTTATAAAAAAATTTAACAAGTTAAAACATATTTTTGCAGAGTTCGTGGTAAATGGATGTGTGTGATAAAAGAAATTCTCTAAAATATAATTTAATTATAAAAATTTAAAGTGTGTGTAGTGAAAAGTATATAATTATATTATTTACGTGAGTTTAGTGCGGTATACATAACATTGTATAAGAAAATTAGTACGTGAATTTGTATTCACAGTTCTCATTCGAGAAACGAAACGTGTTTTATTGGAAGTTGGAAGTGAAAAATTAGCCAAATAAAATAAGATATAGTGAGTATTTTACTGCACATATTAGGTTATTACCTCGAAAATTATATTTCAAAGGAATGTTAGTGAATTTTTTTTTATATATTTATAGTGCCAAATGTTAATTCTCGGGATCAGTAAAATTATAATTATAGTGAAATATATAAGTGTTTCATAAAATGATAACACAATACATAATAATGTAATTAAAAGCATTAATTATTTAATCCACTATTTCCTATTAAAAATTGTATATATATTTAAATTTTATATAGGAGATCCGTGCTCTCCTTTCCATGTCAGCACCAGAAGTTATTGCAAAATATATCGAAAACCCAGCTTCTTTGGATAATAGTGACAGAATCTCTAATAACCCAAAACTGTGTAAGTGTATACAAATTATAATTTATAGATCTAGAATTATTATTTTTTGTTAATTATTGAACTATACGTTTAAGGTTGAGTAGAGCTGATTTCAACAACTTAACTGATAACTTGTTGGATATTTTCAATAAATGCACTGAATGCAAAAGTGTGTACTACACCCCAGCTGAAAAGGGACGTGCGGCAAGAGGAAAGTTATTCGACGCATATTATAACAAGAAAAATTTGTTATCTCGAGCTGGTGTAATAACTAGGAGGAAGTTATCTTTCAAAAATAAAGCTGAATTACCACAAGAATCTGAAAGTGAGCAAACCGAAGACGAAACCAACAGTACTGAATTTTTAGAAAATAATGTCAGTCCGTGGAATGAAGTGGTACAACATTGGAAAAATACACACAAAACGCGAATTTTAATACTAAACTCAAAAATTAGCACAGTGGAATATTTAAATAAATTTTTATGTTTGCTTGAACCTAAAGGATTGGTAAAGGATATTTATGCTATTTTTTTTTGTTTTAAATTCAATGAAAGTTTGAGATTGATACGAAGCTAAGATATCCCGAAATAAAGTTCAACGCAGATCAGTTTGGGGAAATAGCCAACAAAATTATAACAAAGGCTAAAGGTTTCAAAAGTCCAACTGTTAAAAAATATCTGGACCTATTGACAAAAAGTATGTAAAACATTTTACTAAGTTTTTAAGTTATTTCGAGTTTATATCAACAATTTTTTTTTTTTATTTACTGAATATATTTACAAGCAAAAAGAGCAATTTCTTTATTACTGTTACCACACGTTACTCCAACTTATTTTATTGCCGGAAAGAAAAAACCCAGCAAATTAGAGGCACAAGAAAGTTTTGTTCAACATTTTCAGGTACAATTACAAATCCATGAAATTTATCAATTATTATTTTAAACAAATTTTCTTATTACAGTCTGAAGCCGAAGCTAAAAAAACTCAGGGAAAATTCAAGCAACCAAGGATTTTATTATTGGGTGATCTTATAAATCCCACGGCAGCAATCTCACTTGCTGGTAAAACGATTTACACAGAGGGTACGTTAGCCGCATTTAAGACATGTTTTAATATTTTTTGCGGTTTTAACATTTCTTACCCCGAAGTATCACAACATATTTGGATACTTGTTGAACAACTCTTTTTTAATTTGAATATTTCCAAAACAGTTTTTCCTAACATCGATTTACTAATCAAATCTTTAAAAGGCGCCTAAAACACTCTAATTTACAATGATCACTTGTAATACTAAGGCGCCTAAAACATCCTAATTTACAATGATCACTTGTAGTATTTGCAAGGTAGTATTTCCAACAGTTAATTTTTATATAAATCATTTGAACAATCACAATTTAGTGGAACTTAAATGTCCATTATAGGGAAAAAGAGTTCAAACACTAAGTATGACACACAAACATTAAAACAAACATTTTAGGTTTTGTTACAAACGTTCAAATGTTAGTAATTAAGATATTTTTAGTTTACCTCAAATGATCACTAATTTAACACAAACACTTTATCCCAAACACTTAGTTGTTTGCTGCTTAAAGTGTTTGTCACAAATGAATTTGTTTTTTGAGTGTACCTTTATATGAAGAAGGACTAATTTTCTAATGAAGTTTGTAAAAAGGATTAGCGCCTGCCGCGGTAAAAATAAAAATTTCAAAACTTACAAAGCTGTACTATAGCCATACGGCTGTGCTCCAACATAGCCTTCCCTCCATTAAGAGACATCGATTTTTGGTAAAGACCTTGATAGATTGCTTCTTTGGTCAATTGAAAATGACATAAGTGTACAAATTAGATTGTTGTTATAGCCAAAAAATTTAGGCGACTTCAAAACTGCATTGGTTAAAAATGCCAACGGAGAGATACAAAGTTGTTATTCACTCCTCTTAAAGAACGTAAACGCCGCATGAATATTCCTACAGTGGGTGAAGTAGCCATTGACACAGTGAACAGAATTTGATCGCCGTGATATAATTATTGCAAATTGTACTAATACATTCCCAAACCATTGGGAAAAGCTTCATGTTCTCGATGTTTGATCAGGATGTATGCGTCGATCTCTTGAAAGGGTCCTTATATAATAGCAGACCTTACTCATTGCTATTACTTAGGAACAAATTTGCCACAAATTCGTAGAATTTTTATCATACCTAGGTACTTTAAAATTATTCATTTCAAATGCTGTTTCTAGACTTAATTGTTTTATATTTCTAGTAATTCTATTCTAGAAAACGGGTTCGGCGTAAGAATCGACAATAAATGGTGGAATTATTAAAAAGGTTAGAATCCGTTCAACGACAAATAACATTATGGAACATGATAATTGCCGATGGATTGACTAAGTCAAAAAAGTGAAGAATTGTATTTTAAGTCTTATTGTAATACATATATGTACTAATATATGTATTATGTTAAAACTAGAGATCTAGTCTTTTCCGCATTGCAGGTTTACCCCGGAGCTTTGCAGCAGCAATTCCTAGTAGATTAAGCCATTTTTAATTTTACTCTTCCAAGTCTTTACGACATCTGAACATTAGCAAACACATTTACCTGCCACGAGCGACAAGACGTTGATTTTTGACGTTGAACTAAGGTCAATTGGCTAACATAGCTTTAAACAAAACCGATTTAGTGAAAAGCACGAATTAGCCGAGAAAACAATATTCCGTAAAAAAAGGACTAAAATTACATTGCTAAAAAGAATGAATAAAAAATTGTGATTTTTTAATAGATTTAAGAACAAAATTCTGCTTGAGACAAAAGATATTTTCTACGAATCAATTGTCGCCCCGCATATTGACTACTTATAGTTCGTCAGTATTTTACATAATGAACCAATGTCTATACACTGGCTGCAAAAGACACAGAATAGATTTAAGAGTGCTATTTTCAGGAAAGAAAGTAAAACCAGAAGTGCTTAAGATATTGAAATGGATGATTTTAATATGTTCCGAAAATTGTAAGAGAATTCAATCCAGTTTCGAACTGATGAGCTTATGATTATGATAAAATCAATCTTCTCATCAGGCCGCAACGACTGGACTAATTATACCACAATTTACATTCTATATATACAGAATGTGCTGTGCGTTAAGTATTAGCGAATCATAACTAATACAGATGAATTCTCTTACAAATGTTTTCTTCTTCACAATATTCACACAGATCTATTTCTGTGTACGCTAATTTTTACTTTATTAATTTTTTTTGTTGAATATTAATTAATTCATGCAATATCTAATATGCTACCGATGATTAGACCATTTTAATTGTGTTTCGATTAATACGAGAAGTATATTAGTATTTACGAACAGTAATTCAACGAAACCGACTAATAGACAGAATTCTATTTATTTAATTATATGATTTTAATATGTTCCGAAAATAGAATTCTGTCTATTACTCGGTTTCGTTGAATTACTGTTCGTAAATACTAATATACTTCTCGTGTTAATCGAAACACAATTAAAATGGTCTAATCACCGGTAGCATATTAGATATTGCATGAATTAATTAATATTCAACAAAAAAAATTAATAAAGTAAAAATTGAAATGGAAGTCAAGAAGAAATTACGAATTGAAATCATATGTGAATGTAAAAAAAGTTTATTTTCACTTCGCCATAATGGTGAATTTTACAACTAAATTGCCAGCATAAAAATTGTGCATTCTTCAAGACCTTAACAGCATCATGCTAAATGGCTATATCCGACTGAAAATTTTGATTTTCACCTCGTTATATCGAATATTTGTACGAGTTAAAATTGATTTAAGATTTTCTTGCGCCCTTGATCAAAACCTTTCCATTAATAACATTTCCAAGTTTACACGACTTCCAAAACTGGTTAAACCGATAAATTCCATGACAAAAGTGTCAAAAGAAAAATGAGTTTTTATTGGAGTGCTATAAAAAATTAGAATTTTCTTACGTCCCTACATCAAGACCTAAAGATTGATAATTAATATGAAAAACTAAAATTGTTGCATCATTCAAGACCTTTACAATAACATTCTACATGGGTCCCTCCACAATGGGAACTTTCTAGGAGTGGTGAAATTGTTGAGGATTTTGTAATGGTGAATATTTAGAAGAGCGGTTAAAAAGTTTACAATCGTATCCCTTCATAGCTTTCAACATACCTGCAAAAGACCAAAAGTGTATATCTACCATCTGACAACAGCCAGATCAGAAATAAAATTGTTGTATACTCAAGGCCTTTGCAACGATAAAGCATAGTTATATTCGACTGGAAAAAATTGACTTTCACCTCACCGTGATGAATTTTTATATGGATGGTGGCTGGTAAATAATATTTAAATCCTAAAAGCCTCTCTTGGTTTTGAAAGAAGTCCCTGCGAAAACTCTAAGTGATAAATTTACATTGCGCCCATTGCGCGTCTGAACTTTCCTTGTGGACAATTCGAATAATACAAAATCAGAATTAATGTGAATTATTTACCCTAACCTCCACCGTCCTAACAGCGTGCTTATTTAAAATCGGCTTAATAGCAAAAAATTTTATTACTCGGATAATATTGACAAATGCAGGTAAATTTAGAAATTTCAGTTTCAAATTATTTTCTTGTTTTTTATTGATGTTACACCCCCTTTATGGGATGGAAAACGGACTGTTTTCACAAATCTCTTCATAACTGCTTTATTTTCAATTTTTCGAACAAAATATACAGATTCAAAATTAATTGGAATTTATTATTGTTGAGTTATTAAGTGTGAGAGAGTCTTTATTTTGTTTTTTGTTTTTAATGCTAGCCGCTTGTGGCGTTCTTTCTTATGTACTTTCTTTTGTTAGCTTTTAATAAATACCTCTTTAATAAATAGACGCTTGTCATTTTTATTTGCGTTATACTTCTTTTTATTTAAGACTATAATCACATCAGGTTATGGGCCCAGACCCACTTAAATAATCAAAGGAAAAAGTATTAAAAAGTTCAATTTGTTAAAATTCGTGGTTAACGAGTTTATTGTAATTATTTTTTTTTTCTGTGTAAAAAGAAAAAAAAAATTGTAGAATGGCGGCAACGTTCGCGTCCATAGAGAAATTGCGTGGAAGAGATAATTATGAGACATTGGAATTTGCTGCTCAAGCATATCTTCAAATGAATGACCTTTGGAGTCATGTTGAGAGCACATGCAAGGAAATTGATGAACTGGTTTCAACTAGACTAGTGAATTGCGTTAACTGGTTTCAACTAGACTGGTGAATTGCGGTTCGATGAAATTTTTCGTTAACAAAATTACTATGACCTCTCACAAGTTGAAAGGTGCCGGCATGGAAATAGACGATGAGTGGATTGGCACATTGTTGTTGGCCGGATTAAGCGACGAGTCAAAGCCCATGATTATGGCGATAAAGAGTTCTGGCACAAAAATTTCGGCTGACTTAATAAAAACCAAGCTACTTCAAGAAGTTCGTTTGGATGATAGAGTTGCGGGCTATGCCTCTGCATCAGCCATGTACGTCAAGCCAGCGAAGTCAAACAATTATCGGAAAAAGAAGAAACAAGTAAAGGACGGGAAATGTTTCGGATGTGGTGAAGTTGGTGACTACAAAAACAAATGTCCTAAAGCGAAGATGGCTAGTCCTTCATCAGTTTTTTCGTGTTTGACGGCATGCAATCTTAAATCAACTGAGTGGTATGTAGACTCTGGCGCCTCTGCACACATGACATGTGAACAAGGTTGGATGGAAAATCTCAAACCAGTGTCAGAATCAGGAGAGGTCACGATTGCAAATCAATCAAAATTGAAGGCGGAATTGATTGGGAATGTTTTACTCCAGCTAGAGGTGAATAATCGTATAGTGGATACTACAGTTCATGACATTCTATTCGTGCCAGATCTTTGCACAAACTTATTGTCAGTCAGTCAGTTAGTTCGCAAAGGACTAATTGTCAACTTTAGTGCAAATGATTGCAAAGTTTTCGACAAAAACAACAAATTACTGGTTGAGGCAAAAGTAAATGCTGGGATGTTCAAAGTGACACAGACGAGTGAAACATGTTTTAGGGTCAAAGTTGAGGATTCATGGGAATTATGGCCTCGTCGTCTAGGACATGTAGGTCATTATAGCTTGATGAGATTACGAAATAGTTTTGTGGACGGGATGAGTTTTGTCGGTGGTCAACAGGACAAGTGTGAAACTTGTTTAAAGGGGAAACAACACTCGCCTTCCGTTCAAAGACAGCAAATCTCGGGCTACCAGAGAACTAGAACTGGTACACACTTACGTGTGTGGTCGAATGCCAGTTGATTCATTTGGCGGCTCGCGATATTTTGTGACTTTCTTGGATGATTTTAGCCGCAAGATTTTCGTGTATTTTATCAAGAACAAATCAAACACCTTGAATGTTTTCAAGGAGTTCAAAGCATTTGCGGAGAACCAAACGGGTCACAAAATCAGAACGTTGCGTTCAGATAATGGAACAGAGTACTGCAACAAGGAGTTTTCTAAGTTCCTCCGAGATTCGGGGATACAGCATCAAACAACTGCACCGTAAACACCGGTTGAAGCTGTCAACACAGCGGCTTATCTTGTGAATCGTTCACCATATCGTGGGGCTATCGATAAAACGCCCGAAGAAATTTGGTCCAACAAAAAGCCTGATTTGTCCAACTTGAAAGTGTTTGGATGCAAGGCAATGGATGTCAGTCGTGATGTCGTTTTTCTGGAGGATCAACGCTGTGAAAACAAGGTAATTGATTGTAACGAATTTTCTAATCATTTTTATCCATTCGAAGATGATAGCAATGAAGTGGGAGATGAGGCAATTGTTACAACAGCAAGTTCAGAAGGCGTATCTGGGTATCAAAATAGTGAGAATCTAACAGATGAAGATTCAATTGATGTTTCGGTAGTAATGAACCGTCAAATGAGGAAGTGAACGATGTTTCGTTACAGCCGCGCCGTTCATCGAGAGATGGACAATGGATGACAATGGATGATCCATTGTCAGTAGAGGGGTCTATGAGAAGCTCAAATGCCATCACTGGAAAACAGCTTTGGAAAAGGAGAACCGTTCGTTAATCGAAAACGAGACGTGGTCGCTTACAGATTTGCCACCTGATCGTAGAGCAATTCACCAAGTACAACGAGAAAGGAGTGGTAGATACGGTACAAGGCTCGTTTGGTAGTGAAGGGTTGTGCTCAGCGTAAGGGCATTGATTATGAGGAGACATTCTCACCCGTAGTTCGCTACTCGTCGATACGGTTTTTTGATTGCGGTAGCTGTGAGGTACGATTTAGAGATCGATCAGATGGATGCGATTACACCGTTCCTTCATCGCGATTTAAGCGAGGAAATCTATATGATTCAACCTGAAAAGTTTAGTGATGGAAGTCAACGTGTTTGTTGTATGAAGATGTCGTTATACGGACTCAAGCAGTCCAGTCGTGTATGGAATCAGCGTTTGGACACTGCTTTGAAGAATTTTGGCATGAAATGCTCAAATTACGATGCATATATTTACTATCTTATGGTAGTAAGATGTTGATTGTAGCAGTATATGTTGACGACTTGCTCATTTTTTCCAGCGACAAAGTTTTGAAAGCTGATTTGAAGTTGTATCTACAGAAGCAATTTAAAATGAAGGACATTGGATCCAAATCAGAAACTTACTTCAGAAATGTCGCCGAAGAATGAGTCAGATCGCGAATCCATGAAGGATGTGCCATATCCAGAAGCAGTTGTGAGCTTGTCGTTTGCTGCCCAGGTATCACGACCAGATATACAGTTCGCGGTAGGAGCTGTCAGCAGATTCAATAACAATCCAGGCGTTGCTCATTGGTTGGCAGTAAAGCGGATCATGCGATATTTGAAAGGTACAATCGAGATGAAATGGACTTATTCAAAAAATGGAAAAGAAGTAGTGCAATGTTATTGCGATTCAGATTGGGCAAGTGATTCAATAGATCGACGTTCGACAACAGGATATGTATTCAAACTGCAAGGTGGAGCAATTTCATGAGCGTCAAAGAAGCAACCAATAGTTGCTTTGTCTACAACAGAGTCCGAATACATGGCTATGCCTTTGGCAACGCAAGAGGCTATTTGGTGGCGGGGTATATGTCAGGAGTTGTTAGGGGAAAATAAATGTTCAACCATCATACACTGCGACAACAAAGGAGCGATCCAACTAAGGGAGAAGACAGCTTTTTCACCCAGAACAAAGCATATAGATGTTCGTCATCATTTTCTGCACGAGAAGGTTAATGACAAGGTAGTTAAATTTGTTTACATCAACACAAACGAAATGTTAGCAGATAGCCTTACCAAACCCGGTGACAGCAGAAAAACACAGGTTCTGTTCAATGGGAGTCAATCTTGTGAAGAGGTGAGTGCTGGAAAATAAGGCTCTAGTGGAGGTGTTGAGTTATTAAGTGTGAGAGAGTCTTTATTTTGTTTTTTGTTTTTAATGCTAGCCCCTTGTGGCGTTCTCTTTCTTATGTACTTTCTTTTGTTAGCTTTTAATAAATACCTCGTGAATGGACGCTTGTCATTTTTATTTGCATTATACTTCTTTTTATTTAAGTCTATAATCACATCAATTTTCCCATCTAAATAAGTATTTTGTAAAATCGTCACACCCCTTGATCAACTGATTTTCACCTGGGAGCAAACGGCATTTTTTTAGACTCGATTATTTAAACATTTGTAAGAAATGAAAAGAATAAAAAAGTTGTTCAAGATTAAATTTGTAATAAAAAAATATATTTTCGAGAACTAATGACATCCTTTTCAACTCTTAAAAAGTCCAACCATTTTGGTAATTTTAAGAAAGCTTTCGGATTAAGATTCGTACTAAAATCATTTTGTTTCATATAAAATAGTTTTTGGTTTGCTGCATTTTGGTTTTTGATACTCTCCCTCTCTCTCTCTTGCAGTTTGATATAGAAAAATTTAAAACAAAATTGATAAACAACGTTAAATGAAAATAATCAAAATATTGGTTTGAGCATAATACACACACAAATGAGGTATCTTCTTCGGTTTTTGATGTAGTGAATATAATTTACTAGGTCAGTATGTTCTGGCCAGATACTTAATGTGAATGGCGAGAGTTATATTTTTGTAATTTGGTCCGTTGGTCGTAACTTTTCAGTACGAAACCAAACTACCAGCATAGGAACTTATGGAGGATTCTCATTTTTGAAGAGGAATACATTTGTATAACTCTTGGTCCTTGGGCTAAAGTACGGGGAGGGGGGAATGATATTTCTACTTTTTTCAATAGATATGTTATGAGGGATTACTCTTTATTTTTCTGATTTACCAAATCGAAAATATTGGGAATGTTTTCGAATGTAACCAAATGCTAACACAAACTGGTAATTGCTAGAACATATCGTTGTGCAAAATTTCAAAATTATCGTTGTGCAAATCAGTGTCTTGGAATCCTGGTATAACACCTAATTCGTCATAAAACACGAAAATCTGAATCAAATATTTATTCGCGATTACAAAATTACCTGTTATGAACTAAAAATAATTGACACAATTACATATTTACCATGCTATTACATAAATAAACCGATAAATGTTATTAAAACGTTATTAATTATATTTTTATATTAAGTAGCTGTATTCTGACACACTGTTTAAGCGCTTTTGTACAATTCAATTACGATACTTAAAAATTCATAAATTAATCATAATCATCATTATTTATCCATTTCAAGAGGAACGATTTGATCAAGCCTAACAAATGTATAAAAGCCACACAAGATATGTATATATTTGTATATAAAATGAATTGGATGTAAGAACGCAATTAATCAAAATTAAAATGAACATACATATTTCAAAACTTCAAGTGATTTATTATCACTTAATAATAGCAGGTTTGTACATTTAAGTCCGCTATACTATATACACACATAGGTGTGCATTACTCCTACACAATAATATCAAATACAAAAAAAAGGGTAAATAAAAATATCATAATTGAAAATAAATTTCATATTACCTTTCGTAAATATTTTTTATAAAAAAATTAAATTATTAAGACACAAGATATCATTTCTATAATTAATTAATATACCGAAGTGTAACTTCAGCAACACCTATAATCTAATTAACCTGAGTTTTGTTTTTATGATTTAAAACAACAAATAGTAAAACAAAACTTTCCCAACTTTTTAAAATTCAATTGGTATTGTTACTTTTCTAAGAATTGGATTAATTTTTTTCTTTTGTATAATACATTAGTGGGGTATTTAAGTGTAATTAAAGGGCGTTCATTTTATACCTTTAATTTCATTGGATTTGATAAAATTATACATTTTGTAATATGTTTCTTAAATTCGTAGAAATATGGGAAATTTTAGCATGCATTATTCAGCTAAATTTGTATATCATGTACACCTTACCTAATCTTGCACCAAACACATAGTTTTGCTTAATATTCATAAAATTATATGGATGTGAAATCAGTACAGCGATAAAAAACGGATTTTTTTTTTTATTATAATTCTCTATTTAATTGTTATATATTTTCGAATATGTTTCGTGATCAGGTAATTTCCACATGTCGGAGAAATTCAAAGATAATTTTATTATACTTATTTGTAAATAAACCAGTTGTAATTAGAATATCTATTTTATTTATGATTATATTTATGTGTTTTAAATCCGGTAGCATTAATAAAATTATTTTATTTTATGGCTGCTCGAGATAATACCTATCGTTTTCGATAGGTAACTATAAACTTTTTATTTGTTTCTCCATTCTCTATTTTTTTAAATTAACATTAATCAATTTAAAACAAGTACTTGAGACATTAATAGTTTCTCGAATTTCGTTATTTTAAAAATCGAATTTTAAAATGATTACTTCAAAATTCGATTTGTTCTAAAATATTTATAAATAAATACATCCAAATTTTTAAAGTTGATTATACAATTTATTCCAATTTTATAACTTTATACATTAATTCGAGGATTAATCAAGCTTTATATGGAAAACTGTCCACTTTTAGTGAAATCTGGCTATCTAATTAAAAAACTTCTGAATGAGAAATATTCGAAATTACAGCTGTCGCAACATAAAAGACTATCTGTAAATCAATCTGTAGTGAAGACAGCCGTACCGAAGATAATCGGCTAGGCTTTACTCAGGTCCTAAATTTCTAAAATGTGAAAAACTGTGATTTAATAAACTTTCCGGTAATCTAGAAGTTTGACTAATTAAATAAATCTAGAAAATATTAAAACGATTAAAAAAATAACGGTTTTCTCTATTTTCAACTGTTTAGCATTTTAAAGTGTTAATTTCTTCTTTAAAAGGAGTTGAAACGTTAAACTAAGTTTAACAAATTTTTTTTTTTTTTTTTTAAATAATGGAGTAGTCACCGATATCAACAACAAGAAAATATTTGGCTCGTAAGCTGTACTCCACTATATAAACTGCTATCATCGGCTTAGCATATACCTAATTAATCGTAAAAAATAAAGTAATGTCAACGCTTTCCATAATATTCAGTGACTTTAATATTTAAATCAGGCAACAAAACATTACTTCAACGATAAAATATAAAGGGCTGAAACCTCATGGGGTCATCAGAACGTCGGACTTGATTAATTCAACTCCCAAATCAATCTCGAAATGAACCTGTCAAGTCAATCTTCAGCTTAACCGCCAACCCAACCCTCAACTCAATCACCAAATCAATCATTAAATAATTCCGCAACCGAACAACTCACCTAACCCCAGTACAAGCTAACTAAATCCTAACTCAACTTCAACTCAACTTACCTCGAACGAAATCTCAATCCTCTGCTCAATTCCACAATTATTTTCTAACCCAATCCCAAAATTAACTCATTTCGACAGCTATATGCGTGTATGAACTCAACTCAATCCAGCCACCCACTAAACCATAAACTCGACCTCAAATTAATCCCTAACCAAAGGCATACGTGCCGTCGTACCAACATAACCTTAAACAGTCATTCCAACGTACCATTATTCCATTAGACCGTCATACCATCATTACACTATACCATTAAACCATCATACAATCATACCATCGTACCATAGTGAAGTCAAACCATCCCACCATTACACCATGATGTTTCATATATTCAGTCATACCATCACACCGTTATACAATAATATCAATCCACCATACCACTATATCTTCATAACATCACACAATCATACCATGATATACACCCTCTTACCACGATATCGTCATACCATCGTACCGTCAAACCATCACCATAATACCATCATATATCAAACCATCATATCGCCATACCACTCTACCCTCATACCATCATACCATCATGTCACCATACCGTCGTACCATCATACCATCATACCAACATACCATAATGCCATTATACCATCATACATTATATTCTTATTGACCATATTACATATCAAGTTAACTAATATGGTCAATAAGAATATAACTTAGCTATTTTTAACCGATTATGATGAATTTTGACGTTTCCAACGAATAGAAGGAAATGTGTGACATACAAATTATTTTTAGGCAAGGTTGTGAGCAATATATTAATATGGCTTCTTAATGTTGCTATTTGGGTTTCTGTGAATCATGCAGCTGTTGAGGTTTCTTTAAGACAGCGTAAACATACATCTCAGATTATCTCTTCCTTGCCAATCCTTCACTTTAAATCTTGGGTTATTTTTTCTGAGTATTTGCTGTCAGAGCGGTAAGTTAGGCCATGTCTAGACAAATATAGTGTCTCGCGGACATGCGCTACAGTATTGAAAATACTAACGGTAGCGCAGAGTTTCGGAATTAGAAATATTTTTTTTAAATCCTCATTTCCAAACTCGAATTTCATTATAATCGATTAAGAAATATCAAAGTTTCATCCTACTTGGTCATATTCCAGAACTTTATCTAAAAATCATTTTAAAATCCCATTTGAATCGCACATGTAAAATTCCATTAAAATTCGTTAAAAAATGGACTAGTTCTATCATAAATGCCATATTCCAGAATTTCATCTAAAAATTATTTTAGAATCCCAATACTAGTCAAAAGATAGGTTATTTCATCACAATCAGTTGAGAAATAGGCAAGTTCCTCATACTTGGCCATATTCCAGAACTTCATTTAAAAATCATTTTAGAATCTGATTTCAAACGCACATATTCCAGAACTTCCAAAAGTCATTTTAAAATCCCATTTCCCATGCACAAGCCGAATTTCATCATAATTGGTTGAGAAATAGGCCAGTTACATTATACTTGGCCATATTCCAGAACTTTATCCAAAAATCATTTTAGAATCCCATTTCCAACGTACATGTAAAATTGAATCATAATTGGTTGAGAAATAGGCGAGTTTTATCATAGTTTGGCCAATTTCCAATGCACAAGCCGAATTTAATCATAATTGGTTGAGAAATAGTCCAACTTCTTCCAAAAATCATTTTAAAATCCCATTTCTAACGCACATGCCAAATTTCACATAATCGGTTCAGAAATTGGCAAATTCCATCATAATTGGCCATATTCCAGAACTTCATCCAAAAATCATTTTAGAATTCCATTTGCGATTGTTATTTTATATATTATTTTTACAAAAACGGAACTGATGACAAATTAGATCGATATAGAGTTGCGATTTTCACACGTTTTTTTATAGAGCTAAAAGTAGGTAAATATACTAAAGAGGAAGATTATGAATTAAGAGTACACAGCTGTATTTCAGTCTATTTTTATTTACCATTGGCTTAAAATCTTCTATTTCAGTAATATTGAAAAGGATTGGCTAAAATTGCCACTGTGAGCTCTTGTAAATTGGCAATCCGTCGATATTAAAATTCAGTGATATGTTCATTGATCTATCGAGGTTTCCATTGAAGTAATGTCTTAAAAAATTCTCCAAAGCCTGATACCAATATTTTCAAGTACCGAGAGATTTAAATGTTACGGAATTAGGGGTTTCTAATAAGGTCCGTGGATCTTGGGAAAGTCAATCATCAGGCAATTTTGCACATCTCAACAAGCATAATAATTTAAGAAGTGCCTGATGTCTGATGTTGTATTGTAATGCTCAATTTCTCAGTTCTTCCCTTAAATTTGTGTGATTTGTTCCTAAATCGTAATCGGACCTTGATTCTTGTATCATTTCGAATGGATCCTCATTTTCTTTGCATATATCGTCAATAAAACTTCCAGTATTTTGTTTACGGTTTGTTAATATGTTTTGAGTTGCATGAGTTGTTTCGGAGTTTTGTGAATTAAAAATTGGTGTTCTCTCTACACTTGTATAGGTTTATTAAATATAAACCTTTGGTTTTTCCGAATTTGATACCTTTATGCACTACACTCAGTTTATACGTTTTCCACGACTTGGAATTATGCATTTTAAATATTTTAAGTTTTACGTTGAGATGAAATTTATGTGATCAGATTTGGACAGTAAAAAATCAAATTTCTTTTAAAACTAAGCGAACTCTTTATTATATCATGTTACTATTTTAAATCAATGCAAAATATATCTCAAAGCTTTGTAAAATTTTTATTTTTATTTAGAATTAACAAATTAGCTACAAATGAGCCATAATTTACGTACTGTTAGAGGTAATAAATGTAAAGCTAATTGCATTAAATAAGCTTCTTTGTATAGTTACTCTATAATTTGACCTGCTTTACTATGGTATTGTTTTGAGATCTAAACTAGCTTATAGAGCTGCTAATTAAAGATTAAAGCTAATAGCGCTAAAAAATTACTTTATAAACCTTACTTTTTTTATTAAAGCTTAGGGTATCAATTGCTTCTAATTTAGTGTCAATAGCAACCCACGTGCTTTTATAGAACTACAGTAGAGCAATCTCGCAACTATCAGCTGTAACGTCAACGTCAAAAATCATTTTAGAATCCCATTTCCAACGTACATGAGAAATTTCATCATAAACGGTTGAGAAATAGGCCAGTTCCGTCGTATTTGGCCATATTCCAGAACTTCATCCAGAAATCATGTTAGAATCACATTTTCAATGCACAAGCTGAATTTCGTCATAATTGGTTGAGCAATAGACAAGTTCCCTCGTACTTGGGCATATTCCAGAACTTCATCTAAAAATTATTTTAGAATCTCATTTGGAAAGCGGATGTCAAATTTGACTAAAATACGACCCTTAACTGGTATTTGAGTCATATACGGGACATAATCATTTTGTTACCAAAAATAATATTTCCAGACGTATTCTGTTTTTGTTGTCTATTGGCACTAAATATTAGAGTAACTTTCGTTTTGATTATATTTTCGTTGATAGGGATATATTTTGACATAACCTATTTTTATTGTGGTCGAAAATCAGCAACAATATCACATGCGTTCATTCTACCTTTCCACATCAAATTTAAAAGGAGAAAACTAATAAATAAGCCAAAATAATTGTGAAATAAACGAAGAAATAATGGTGTTATGTGAAATAGCTATATTTGATTACTAAAATCAATTTAATCTGCCGATAATTGGTAAGTAAACATATGTATCAAATATGACACAAAAACCGTTGAAGTTCTTTTTCAAACATGTGTCATATATGCACAGTTTTATAGCAAAAGTAAATTATTTTAAATATTTTTAGGTTGAAAAAATTTATTAAGTAGAAAGTTAGTTCGAGTTTGGCCTAAATGCCTAGTCCAAAATATTTATCTCTTCAAGAGATAGAGAAAATAATTAAAGAATAGCCTGATAGTAGCGATGACGACGTAAACGATGAGGAAGATGACGAGCTAGTCAATAACGAATAGGGCGGACGTCGATGAAAACAGGGGACTAACAGATGTGGATTTGGATATTGAAAATATCCCAATAATTTTGGCGAGCAACGTGAATTTAGAAGGTACCTATATATTTGAAAACATGGAAATAGATGGCGGGGAACCATTTGGACAGACACAACAAGGTATTAGTAATGAGGAAAGCAAAGTAAAAAGATTGAGGGAGAAATACAAGAAATTAATTTGGAAAAATGTCCCGTTCGTTACAAATTCGGAAACGTCCACATTTAAAACAGATATGCAAATATCGCAGGAAATAGTTAATTGCGAAACTCCTTTATCATTCTTTAACGTGCTGTTTAACGATGAAGTCCTAAATCTAATTGTAGAGCAATCGAATTTATACTCTGCACAAAAAAATATTTCAAATCCTTTTGTTTTATTAAAATCAGAATTGAAAAAATTCCTGGGAATTTGTTTGATTTCATCTATACATCAACTTCCCAACGCAGAGCTGTATTGGAATGCCCTTGTGGGAAATAAAACAGTTCAGGAAGCAATGTCATTAAAATCTTTTTAAAAAATCAAAAGCACCCTGCATTTCGTCGACAATCGACTGGCACTGCCTAAAACTTATCCGCAGCATGACCGATTATTTAAGCTACGACCGTTGTTAAGTCTTTTGCAACAGAAGTAGACGAACGGATCTGTGCGACTAAAATTAAAAGCTTCATGAAACAATACCTCCCATCTAAGCCGCATAAATGGGGTTTTAAAATCTTTGCGCTAACAGGAGGATCTTCAGATAAACTTTCTTATTTTTTATACATACTTATTTTGGCTTTATGAACTTTTTTTATATTATAGGTTACATGTATAATTTCGAAGTTTACTCCGGTCAAGAGAATAACTACAGAATTACAAACGAAGAAAATCTTGAAGCTTCTGCAAATATAGCAGTAAGATTATTCAGACCTATTCCACGAAACATGGCTTACAAAATTTTTTGTGATAACTATTTCACCACAGTTCCACTAGTACTATTCCTTCAACAACAGGGAATTCTTTGTATTGGAACAATTAGGCGCAACAGGATTCCAAATTCGAAGCTAAAAGACTAAACGAGAAATTAGCAAACTACAGAGAGGGTCCTACGAAGAATACACTTCAACATTTGATGGTGCTGACTTATGTCTAATACAATGGAAGGATAACAAGCCAGTAACTCTCGTCTCGACTTTTGTTGGAGCAAATCCTTTGTCAATTATTAAAAGGTGGGATAATAAAAAGCATGCTGAAGTGAATATTCAATGCCCAGAAATAATCAAACAATACAATCGGCATATGAGAGGGGTCGATTTACATGACAGTTTTATTGGCCGATATCGCATAAAGTATAAATCTTTAAAATGGTACCTCCGGATATTCTTTCACATGCTTGACATTACGGTAGTAAATTTTGTGATCAACATGATTCTTTTTTAAAAATTAATTAAACATTAATTTGAAATGTGTAATTTGTTTATTTATGTATAATTTAAATAAAACTAAAATTGAATAACATTTATTTTATTTAACTTCTTTTTATTTTGTCTTAACGGATTTTGTATCGTATATGACACATAAACTAAAATGCATTTTCCGGAAAACTAAGCATTTTAACAGGAAAATCCCAGAACTAACATTTTATAATACACCGAATTCTATGATTTGGTAAATTTTGATAGCAATATATGAGAATGGCCCGTTAAGGGTTAAGAAATAGATAAGTTACATCCTAATTGGCCATTCATATAATTTGCTAAAGGTTCAATTTGAAATGTAAAAGGTTCAATTTGAGGTTTGAGATATTAACGGTGATCTTTCTTAAGTCTTAAACGATATTTGTGTACAGTTTGGTTCAAATCAGTCAAGGAGTGTCGATTTGTTTAAATATTGCTGTACATACATAATGCCCAACTCAATATTCAAACCAGCATACATAACCAATTGGTAAATATTTCTATAACCAGGTGTTTTGGGTCAATTCGTGTGGCAGGTACCCGACCATCTTGTCGTACAGGTTCCAAAAGCTCTTCAAATCTCCGCCTTGACCATAGAAACACTTTTTTCCTTTTTTGGACTCGGAGACTTTCAAAACGTCGAGAGAAGAGGTTTTGGACCAACCAAATTTTTGATCATTTTTGACAGGATTTCAATAATTTGGTCTTTTTAGACCGAAGTAACTTCGTTCCTAGGCAGTTGACAGGCTAAGGATTAATCTTAAATTAAAACAAAGCCTCTTACTTGAAAATGTCGTGGCCGTTCCGTTTCCAAATTATCCGGTTTTCTTAGTAAAGTATTTAAATTTAAACATAAAATAATCAGCATTTTAAAAAATATTTAGGGCAAAAAATATTTAGTTCGAATAATTCTAAGAACGGTTAAACGTGTCGACAAATTTTTTTTCTCAGATTTGTACCAACATTTTTTTGATGAATGTTATGCCTCCATTTCTAAATATAAGATTTATAAGTTTTACGCCTTTTTTGTTTCAAATTTTAATTTTCTATAATATGTTTCATTATTTTATGGGCCCTGTCACAAAACTATGATATTTCCGCTAAGAAAATAAATTCTATTTACAAATGCATCATGTGGGCAGAATCGTCTCTGTATTGTAATTTATGAATTTTTATCATTTTTGTATATTATATCATCATTCTATTTATTTGCGTTCCGCTTACATATCTTAGTGCGAGGGGGTTAAAAACATTCCGCCATGAGCTTCATATATCATAACCTATATTTGATTCTTCACTTCCAAGAAAAGTAAATAAGCCGACATAATATAAGCCATGTTTTTTATAGATCTGTATTGGTGTTTTTTCCAGATTAAGTCGGAATTAGTTTACCTAAGCGAAGCTAATTAAAATGTTTAAAAGACAGCCAGGTAGATCTTGAACTGTATTACCTATGATAACAAAAATAAGCACAAAATATTTATCAGACTTTTAGAAGGACTCTTAACCTGGATAATCTGGCACACAGGCGCCTTAAGATTTACTTAAGAAACACAATCGGCGAGGAGCGACTAAAATGGTATCAACAGACGCTGTCCTCGATGATTTGGCCTTAGCGTCACACACTGAATTCGTTCACAAAACCTTCTGAATTTAAAACGAATTTCGCACAAAATTATTCTAAATTTTGCAAATTATTAATCACTGTCATTGTGAATGTAACGTATTTTGTTGATCTTATTTATGAATCTTTTGAATCTCATGGACCTTATAAGTCTCTTAAATCTTAAGAATCTTATGAATCTTACGAATCTCATGAATCTTATTAAACTTAAGATTTTTTTAATTCCATGTATTTAAACGGATCTTATGAATAATAGGAATCTTATGAATTTTATTAATTCGATAAATCTTATAAATCTTATGAATCTTGTGAGCCTAACGAATCTTATTAATCTTGTAAATTTTATGAATCTGATGAATCTTATGAGTCGCATAAATCTTATGAATTCCATAAATCTCTTGAATCTAATGAATCTTGTGCGTCTTATGAATCTTATTAATCTTACGAATCCTATGAACCTTGTAAATCAACTAAATCTTATGAATCTTCTCTTAAATGAACGTTATTAATTTTTGAATTCTATGAACTTAAACGGATCTTACGAATGACCTTTTGAATTTTTTCATCTTATGAATCTTATTAAACTTGTGAATCTTGACCTTTCGGCACGTACTATTTTGAGCATAAGCTCATTCACAATAGGTTGACCAAATGTTGTGGTATAACAAATTCTTAAATTTTTTTTTTTCAAATTTCAGGTCAAGATCACAGTCTCAGTATGCATTATAACATATCATTACTGTCAAAACCGCATCATTACCTGAATCCTTTTTCTGAAAAGAGGGGCATTTACATCCTTGTTAACCCATTTTGGCAATCAGTTATCCACATATGATCAAACTTCAATGATAATGCTACTACGGTACGGTTTGGCTACTTTGTCGTAGTACACAATAGAACTAATTGAATTTTTACTTTTTTTTACGTAAGTAAAATAAAGTAATCATGAAAATTTTGAACCTTGAGTTTTTTGGAGATTTATCTGTTTTGAGGTTCCCTGAGTCCGAAAAAGTGGGTTTCGGGATGTCTGTCTATCAGTCTGTCAGTATATCAGTCTGTGTCCTCTCTACAACCCAGATGGTTTCACCAATAGAACTGAAACTTCAGAATTAAGCTTTTTTGATAAATTGGGAGGTCCCAATGAATTTTACAAAAAGCCAAATCGGCTAACCGGAAGTGGTCACAACGTTTACAAAAAACTACTTACAACAAAATGTTTCCAAAAAGTACAAAAAATAAAAATAAAAAATTAAACAAAAATTCTCAAAATTCTCTGTTCGTAAAAGAAAGTCGTGTGTTGGCCACACCCCCATTTTAAAATTTAGAATCTAAATAATTTGAAAAAATAAATTAAAATTCGTCCAGTTGACTTGAAAGTCAACGGCTATTATGAATCTTATGAATCTTACACGCGTCTTACTAATCTTATGAATCTTAAGAATCTCGTGAATCTTATTAATCTTATGAATTCTACGAAGCTTATGGATCAACTAAATCTCATGAACCTTTGGAATCTCAAGAATATTTTGAATGTTATGAATTTTTGAATTCTATGAACTTAATCAAATCTTATGAATCATAGAAATTTTAAGAATTTTATTAATTTTATGAATCTTAATAACCTTATGAATCCTGTGCGTCTTACGAATCTTATGTATGTTATGAGTCGTACAAATCTTATGAACTTATTGAATCTTATGAATTTTAAGAATTTTTTGAATTTTATGAATCTAATGCACCAAGTGACAATAAAACTAAGATCCAAAAACTAAAGGTTAGCCCAACATAACACATCGAGACAGATTCTCATTTCAGTCCTGATTCTCATTTTAGTTGGGGAGATGTTCGATGTTCTTTATCCTGATTCTCGTTTCATTCAATTTACGCAAATCAAATCACAGTGTAGTGACATTCATTCAATTAGTTCTCTGGCCAATGGCTGCTACAGTTTTAAAAGGGACCTCCTTTTTACGAACGAACGTGAAAGCAATACGCCCCAAATTATGTCCAAAAATATTAGTTTCACAAAAACTTAAGTTAGATGAAATTTTCAGGGTTTAAAACCATCTTTTAGTTAGATAAAAAAATATCAGTAGATTTTTGTCTACGAACAAACTGGTTAGCTCATTGTCAAGCCGATAATTAACACCCCTAATTTAAAATTTTAAAGTAATATTTGGACAGCGGAATTTTTTAATATTTATAGTATTCAATAAGGCAACCTTGTCAGAGGGTTGATTAATTAAAGAGTTCATTTTATAACGTTGACCGTACTTAAACTTCAAAAGCTGAAAAATATCAAATTAAAGAGTTTAATAAATTATTTAAAAACATGTATGGTCAGATGCCTTATGAAATATTAATTGCAATCGTATAACACAACCAAGTAATTAATAATGTGAATTTTATACGTCGATTTAACTTGTATCGCAATACTTCAAAAGCAATGAACTCTAAAAGCTCATTTGGAAGAAGCTCCATAGCGCAAAGATTACCAACATCCTCAGTTAGAAGTGTTGAGAGGGAAAATGAAGAACTCATGACATGACTCAAATAACATCCAAGTTATTTAACAAAGTAAAAACTCTTAATGTAAAAAATGAGAGGCTGTCAGATTCTTTACAAGCCAACGAATCAGAGGAACAGTATGCTAGAGAGTTCCAACTGACGAAGAAGAATTAAAGAAGGAATTGACTGGATTCTCAAAAATAACTGAAGTAGAAAAGACCTGCAAAAAAAGGAAGGCGGAATCTTCTCCAGAAATTGTAGCTTCATATCAAACTTCAAAATCCGGTGTACTAAATCAAAATCAGCAAAATATACCCGATCAGGAAAACCAACCTATCAAAATTAAGGAAAAGGTACCACCACCAATCAACATTATTGACATAGCTACTGTTCAATCCTTAATCGGTGACTACAAAAGAATACTGAGTTGTAGCACTAAAAAATAACATATGATTCGATTCAGCAGATAATGAAACGTATGGAGATTTGACTGCAAAGCTTTCAGACGAAAGCAAGGAATACGTACGAGGACAAAAATGATCGCCCGAACAAAGTGAAGGCCAGAGATCTTCACCCAACCTGTACAAGGAAGGATGCGATGGAAGACCTTAAGCAACAGGGCTTCAAAACAGAGGATGCAGCAAATATTCTCAAAAAAGAACAACTGAGAAACAAAAAACTACAATGCTTCCAAAACCGTGGAATGCCCAGTAATGAATAATATCCAAAATCCAGTGGTAGAATAAAACGAAAAACTACTCACAGATTGTACAACAGCCGGAAACAGTGAGTAATAAGAAAAACGGCCAAAGCCCAATTCTTGAAAAAGTTCTAAAGAATACAGAGGTCTGGATGGTAAGTCTGGATGCTTAAAATAAGGGGCTAAATAAGCAGAAAACAGTAAATGAAATCAATTCTGTGATGTACTAATCTATGAATATGAATAACACATTCGGAATCGCCAATTGGTATGCAAATGGGCTTTTGCAACATATTCTAGGCTAAGACATTTTCCAAAATAAAGAAAAGATAAATATATGCCTAATTCTAGAATCCCATTTGACCAAAGATTCATACGTTACCATTCGAGGATATGCGAGAAAAAGAAAATTTGTCTAGTATTATTTAACAAATCGAAGGCAATTCAACTACAAATACTAATTACGCCTTAGCCACAACTTAATGATCAGAGTGGCAGAGTACTCTTCCTACTAAAAGTAGGAGAAGTAGTTCCTATCAACTGTCCAGTAGAAGTGAGATTCCCTTGTAAAGATAAACGAAAACTGCGAAAAATTTGGTAGTGGAACCGAGCCCCACCAGCCTTTCTGAATAAAAGGATACTAATTATCGCCTTTGAAAAGCAACTAAAGAACCTAAAAGGCCCAAAGTACAAATAGCTCCAATCAAGAATGATGATGGAACTTGGCTAGAAGTGCAAAGAAAAGTCTGAATTGGTCGCAGCATTTCTTAAAGACATGTTTCAACTCCTTCCAAGGCAAACAGCTGAAGAAATATAATTCCAGCAAGCAAAGTGTTTAATCATAAGATAGCACCTGTAACAAATCGAATGTTTACGAGTTAAGGAGGTGTTCTGGTTAAGAGCAAGATGTGAGGTCAAGAGATATTCTTGAGATGTTAGGAAGTAATTTAAACAACAAAAAAAAAATACTTTTTGAACAGGACACCGCCTCTATCACTGGACAAATAGTCAAAGCACTACCATTTTTTTATTTTTTTATTTTTTATATACATATTTTAATTGGGTGCAGAGCGGACTTATTAACGGTCCTAGCTCCTTGTAACTGTCAGAGCTTCTGCACCCAATGCGCGATCCTTCAAGTAAAGATTAATTAGTAGTAAGCTTCAGACTATTTACATTTTCTCTCCATCCATAATCAAAAATATTTCATTTCGTACAAACGAGCTCTGTAGCATTTTACGTATTGTTTACATAGGGTCTGTTTGTTAATTGGCACAGAGCAAGCAGTGCATATCAGTGTACACCGTACGGAGCGAGTTGACCCTCATGGACGGTTTATAGGTGTGGAATATTCACACTGCGATACACTGCTTCACCTTTACTTTTATTTAATTTTGTTTATGTGAAGTAGGGCATGTATAAATTAATCGATTAATCGATTGTCCGATTAAACGGAGACTATTAATCAATTAATCGAAAATTGACGCAAAAAGTATGATCCGATTTTAGACAAATTTGACTTGTGCGATGAAACAGGATTCTAAAATGATTTTTGGATAAAGCTCTGGAATATGGCCAAGTAGGATGGAACTTGACTGTTCTTTAACCGATTTTAAACAAATTTGACTTGTACGATGGAAACGGGCTTTTAAAATGATTTTTGGATATAGTTCTGAAATGTGGCCAAGTAGTATGGAATGTGACTATTCCTTAACTTGTTTTATAAATTTTCCGTGTGCGTTGGAAATGGGATTCTAAAATGATTTTCGGGTAAAGTCCTGGAATATGGCCAGGTAGAATGGAACTTCACTATTCCTTAACCAATTTGAGTGAAATTTGAAATATGCGTTAGAAATGGGATTCTAAAATTATTTTTTGATTAAGTTCTGGAATATGGTCCAGAAGGATGGAACTTGACTATTCTTTAACCGATTTTAGAGAAATTTGGCTTGTGTGTTGAAAATGGTATTCTAAAATGATTTTTATATAAAGTTCAAGAATTATGGCGAAATAGGGTGGAATTTCACTGTTCCTTCACCGATTAATCCTGTTGAAGTTTCTCATATAGAAATATTTCTTATACATCTGTCGGGAAATTTAACCATAATTAAAGGAATATAAAAACAAGGGTGTGACCGCAGGCGTAGCATTAGGTAAACTTCTAGTGGTACCTAAGTAATATTTTCTGCTCTTCTAAACAACAGCGCTTTTAAAGCCTTATTTTCCAGCATGTGTCATTTAAATTTGCTCTAGGATATTCTAGCAATAATACCTGAAATTGCGTATTTTGGTATCCACCATCTAACTGGAGTACTCGTAGCTTGTCAGACATATCTTCTAAAAAAAACAAAAGAAAAACGATTACCTTGGCCTAATAAGTTGAGAGGGATCTACTGGTCAAAAACGTCACTATACAGAAGATGGCTGCATCGAAAGTGACAATAGTACCAACACAACCAGGGAAATGAGCAAGAAAACAAAAGTTTCTAATGTTATACGTTTGCCTCAACCTGATTTCGACATAATTGCTGCAAACTTGTCAATACCAATAATTTCTGCAGTCTATTTGAATAATTCAGAGGTCACTTATAGGTATGTTTGATGTAATCCACGAAGAGTCGCCGGCAAGTGAAACTAAGTAAAATTCAGATGTTTCAGCTTCTACAAAACCAACGACAGATTTTACAAAAGGAGACGGCATCAAGGATGAATTGAATAATGGTTTCAAAAGATATTCACGCAAATTGGAAATTTGAACCCACTGACGATGACCAATTTTCTATGAAAAATTTTCAAAAAGTTTCAACGTTTGATGAGATATGTCGTAGGTAAAAATGATGGTGAAGTCCGGTGGACATGCTATTACGAGCTTATCGATAGTATTTTTCAAAAGTGGTTTTTATTGTAATGCTCGTGGACAGGCGCAAATGAGCAAAGAAGATGGGAAATTTGCATTTCTGTCTTTAAAGAACTTTATGCAGTGCTTTGCAACCCAGTTTATTTTTATGCACCAGAATTGTCACTCAACAGAAAGAGCAGAAATAGATCCAGAAAGCTGCGAGTTATTTATTAATTATGAGACTATGACACGACTTTAAATCTATATCTAAATATGGATCTAAAAGCTTTATAAGGGCTTAATTTTTAATTTAAATAAATTAAAAAGCTCTTAATAAACCAAAATTCATAAAACTTTATATGTTGTATTCTTTATGTTGTCTCTTAGAGCCTTTAAAAAGCTATATCAGCTCTTTAAAAGATTAAATTTAACAATGCTGCAAACATACTTTAAAGATCCACTGTTTTTTTACACTAAAGCTTAAAGTGTGCATTCATGCTGCACTGTGGTGATTAGCTCCTCGTTTACTGTTTTAGAACTTTTCTATAGCAATGTCCGAACTAATAGCTCGCGCAATATTACTTGGGTAGGTAGTGTAGCGTCCCAGATTAGAAAAATCATTTTAGGAATTTCATTTCCGTAGTGCATGTCAAATTCCACCATAATCAGTTAAAGAATAGCCTAATTCTATCGTAACCGGCGATATTCCATTACTATATCTAAAATAAATTTAGAATCCCATTTCAATGTCAAATGTCAAATTTCACTAAAATCGGTTTAAAAATTGCTAAGTACCATCCTAAGATATAATAATTCCGTTAGTAATAATATACATGAGTTAAGCCGATGTCAAAAATTCACAATATTAATTACAAGGTTGCCATAGATAGGTTCAATCAATATTTCATAAGGCAACAAACCCTAATTTGACTTGACTGTAATCAATGAACCCTCTGACTTTAGCTCTGACAAGATTTTCGTTATGCAATCATTGAATTTGTGGATTGCATTAATAAATACTATAAATACCATAAAAATCATCTTTTTAAAAATAAAAGTGTTTTTTACGATCGCAGCTTAGACTATAACGTTTTATCGTTAACTGATTGGTCTAATAAGTTCTGCAAATTCCAGCTAAAATATTAAACCCAACAATGCCATCTAAAATATTATTATCACTTTCATTTTACATATTCGGGATTATAATATTTTCAAAATTGACTGTAATAGACAGTAATAGGTCTAATTCTGAAGCGATAAAATTCGCTTCCAATATAAACTTATAAAGAAAAAACATAAATAACCGAACATAATTGATGTTTGATTCCCCATTCATCACAATAATCATATTTTTTTTTTTTAAATATTCATACATCCTGCTAATAAAGAAATTGAAAACCAATTTCGTTTATATCACATAATAACCACACAGATTAAACATTAAATTTTATTACGTTAAATTATAATTTTTGGATCTTCAATTACGTTGGCCACATAAGTTTATTAATTTTTTTTTTTTTTTTTTGATTGACCATTAATAATATTCTCATCTGGAACCTACTGCAATTTATATAAACACTTATTTATTGTTTGGTTTCACTAATGATGCCGAAGAATGTATGTGCACTTAAATCATTTCAAAAATAATTGTTATAATAAAAAATATTTTTATTATCCGAAAATTTACAAAAAGAACCAAAACCGCACACAAAAGATCGACCGGTTATATTGTACATAAAAAAGTGTAATTTATAGGGAATCAGCTGCAATAATAACCTTCAATTGATTCATTCGAAATACATTCAAAATATAACAACAGTTGACGATTAATATTTAAATGGATCGCTATCAAATTCGTCAAAATATTTTGTCTACTTGGTTTTATGTTTCTTAATCTTTTTTTTTTTTTTTTTTATAAAATGTTTGTGTAAAATAAACTTGTACATATTCCAGACCAAAACAAACTTCGTATACATACATAATTTATAATATACTCAAAATTTAAATTTTATTACTTTGAACTTCTGAAAAGTCTTGGATATACATACTCGGTCTGTGTTTGTACGTATAAAAAACGGTTTCTGAATTTTATTTTAAACTCCAGCTCTAAGTTGTCAGAGAATTAATACCGACATCATTCAAAACGTTAGTAGACGCAACATATTTTTATTTTTTTATTATAAAGTAAATGCAATAAAAAATATTTTTAGTGTGTATTCGATTTGGGGATAAAGCGCTGAACAATTTTAAGACCACACAACTGATGGGGGGGAATTTAAATAAAAATAATATTAACGATTATTTAGTTCATTACCAAATTTTGATTTCAATATAATTTATGCATAATTTTATTATATTTTACTGAAATGTGCTTTACAAAATTTATTAATTTTTATTTGCGTTACCCGTAATAAAAACCAAATTCTTGTACAATATATTATGTACGAAAATAATTAAAATTTTGGATCAAAAATATATTAAAATTAATGAGGTATGAATATTTACGGGTTGAAGGTGTCTACTTAAAATTATATGGTCTTGACCGTCTGAGTGTGCATATAACCTTGATATGGTAGAATGTGAGATTTGAGATGCAATAACGTTTTAGTAGAAATTATTATAAGATATTGAACAAAATTTGAATTGTCCAAATACACAATCTATAAAAATTTCCTCAAATAAAATGTTTAACTTTTCAAACTTTTACACTGCCACCCACTCAGCATTAAACGAAGCTTCTAAAAGAAAGACATCTTCATAATTTCGGCGCACTTGTGAAAAGTTGTTCAATCATTTTTAACATATAAGGAAAGTGGTAATTTGATAAGGAAACCTGCATGTATGCACCGACCTACAAATTCGGTGGGAAAAATTGTACACAACAAAACAAGCTAAATGCTGCTGCTTTAGGTCTAGGACTTAAGCTAACTATTGGAGATTTTACAAAACACAGAGATTTGAAAGGAAAAATTAATTTCCCCATAATTCAAATTACCTAAACCCTCATGCTAGTTAAATAATCATTAAACTTTTTACCAAGTTTAAAACCGTTTAAAACTGTATTCCCGTGTAAGCAAATTTTTTTCATTTAACTTAAACAGACCTTACAAGAGCAAAAAAAAATTTATTAGAAAATGCAGCATTACGACGTGAAAAAATGAGCTAGGTATCTAGGTAAATATAATACACAACTGTATCCAATTTAAATTTCACTGAAAGTGTTTACAAGAAGGCTTTTAACACAAAAAAAATGAATACTTTTTCAACAGAAAAGCATCAGACACAAAGTTGCAACGAAGGCTGCCAGCTTTCAAAATTGGAAAGCTTAAAAAGGTGTATTTCCACTTTTAGATATTCTTCGAATTGATAGACCAAGCTTTCAACTGGTCGAATCTTTATGTGACCGTTTATATAGGTTGGAAAAGGTAAAATCTTCAACACAAATATCTCGATTTGGCGGTTGATTTGTCAAATTAATTTTGTTTACTAATTTCGTAAACTTCCTTAGAATTCCCTTTTTTTAGAATTTACTGCACAGATTGTCACAGATGGATTTGGTCAAAATGGATCGTGACTTATTGGATTTCGTGGGTAAACCAAAGAATATTTTTGACTACAATTATATGTCCTGATCATGATTAAGTGATACCTTTTAGATATTGCCTTCTTGGAGAACATGCGAAAAGACTGGGTCTGAAAGCAAATGAATTGTGTTTGACAACACGGAGGAAGGGACTCTAATTCTCATGCTCATGTCCGACATTAGAACACAGAAGGCATAAGTTCTTGGGTAAGGACAAAATGGACAACCTATCAAATCTCAGAAACAGGAAGGCAATGGATATTTTACGCTACTTGAAGTGGCAGTAAACTCCTTTGGCATCACAACGGTCCGTTACCGGTCTAGGTATGCTGTATCATCCTCTCTACCATAACCTCACCTAATTGGAATCGCAATGTCCAGCGATCGACTAACTTTAAAAACCTGTTTGCATAGTCAATTACGCTATTATCGAATCCTTTATTTGAATGTAGATGAATTTGTAAACTACTAAACGGCAGCGAATTCACACGTACGCAGGAAAGGAGGACGCCATGCTTTTCGAATCATTCTTTTGTTAGCATTTATGCTATGTGGATAGATATTGAAAAAATAAAGAAAAAAAAAATATACATATATACAAGGCTTGAATAAAGTTTATTGCTAATTTCGAAATCAGCTGTTGTTTCAATTGATAATTTGCAACATTCTGACGACTTTACAACTTCAGATGTGGGGTCAGAGCAAATATTGAAATTGTGAAGTTAATTGTTTGCGGTGCATTGAGAACACGAACACGAGAACGAAGAAAAAAAAATCAGTGGACGATTAATTTTGGAAAACTATTATTTTGTGGACGGAAAATTGAAGTGAAAAATAATTTGTGTGAATTTGGGAAACGAACCACGAATCAGTGGCAAACCGGTTGGTGAATTCGAAACTATAAACGACGAATAGTGAAATATTTTGTTTCTTGTGGAAAAAGAAAAAAAAATCTAAATCGGCATGGTTTTGGATAGATCACCGACACGCCGTATGCAACGATTAACACGCGATTTGATGATGGATTTGTTGAACGAAAACGAGGTGGCACATTCGTCGCGCGCATCGCGCGCCGAATTGTTGCAAATATATCGAGGTTTACCAGTGGAAATACGAAGCCAATTCGAAGTGCTGAACGACGTAGAGGATGACGAAGAAAATATTATTGATGCAGTGCAACAAGTGGAAACTAAGGCTATCGAAGAAAATGTGGTTGAGGTCACTGGGGAAAATGAGGTCAACGAAGGCGGTGCACGTATAGAGGATTGGAATGCGGACGAGGATGAGGACAACGAGGAAGTTGGTACAGTAAGTACATTACCAAATTCAGTGCAAGAGGCCGACGCAGAAATTGCATTATTACGAAAACAAGAGGAAATTTTGACTTTGCGTGAGCGAATCCGCGGAATGCAGGAACGAGAAGAAGTCGATAAATGTGAGGCACAAAGACGTTCAGAGGCCAGATTGGTAGAAACTATTGCGTCGGCTGAGGCTGCTTTGGCTTGTGCTGATTCATGGGGGAGTGCGACCTCCCGCAGCCGGAATATTTCGTAGCATAAATTTGAGGCAAATCCGATATTGCTGCCTGAGGGGCTACGCACTGTGCCATATCCTAGTCATTCCAATCCTGTGTCGCTACGCAATGGGGTACACATGACACCACCAGGTGCAGTGGCCGTACCAAATAATTCGGCTCGTCCACAATTTCGTGATGTTGAACGAGCAATCATCAAGTTTTCGGGAGAGGATCCCACGTATGACGTTCGCATGTTTTTCCAAAATTTTGAGGACATTATTGGAACAATGGAGCATGACGATCGTGTAAAAATATTGTACTTGAGACAATTGCTCACTGGCGCGGCAAAAACGTTGTTGACTCACAAAGATGTGGGAACATACGAATTATTGAAGAAGCGGCTACATGAGGAATTTGGCGACAAAAATACAAGTGCAGACATAGAAGCAGCCATGCGTAGTCGTAAATGGCGACGTTCAGGTGAAAAGAAGGAGACATTGCACCATTTTGCATTGGAAATGGAAAGTTTCCATCGCCAAATCGGCGAAGGGCGGCTAACAGATTCTCAAATTGTCGACATTGTCATCGATAATATGAACCTGCCGACGCGAGAGGACGCAATATTGCGAGGCATTTCAAATATGAGCGAATTAAAGATGCAAATATTCCGTTATGGACCCAAAATTGAGGACGCAGCATGCAAGGAGGCTGCAGATAAAGAGGCTGAGGCCGCGGCACGACGAAACGCACGGGCAGTGGCGGCAAACGTACCAGCTTCGAAAGCAGGTCATGCGACTATACAACGTAATGCGGCACCAGTGGAGGGGGGGGGGGGGCAATCACAAGCGTTGACAACACCATACAAAGCGAGGGACCCGAACAGGTGTTACAATTGCGATCAAATGGGACATCATTCGAAACAGTGCAAAATGGAACTTCGTCCGAACAGCGTGTGCCGGAAATGCTGGCAGCCGATGACGCGAGAACCATTGCACAATGCGGCAAATTGTACCAATAGACGATACATCCAGAAGGTGAAACCAGAATTCCAACACTTGGTAGCAGCTGTGACACCAGAACTGGACATTGAGGATCCTGATGCTGGGGCACGAGAATTGGCAAACATAAATTTGGTAAGTGTCGCATTTTTGAAGGATTTATATCAGTACACGGGGTACAACGAATACGTTTCTTTTTTCAACACTGGCAGTCCGAGTAGTTTCGTGCGGAGAGCGGCGATACCATTTGAGGTCAACGAGGCAACTGAGGCAACAAGAATAAGAGGCGTTGGCGGCGAGGCACTGAGGACCCATGGGATCATTACTTGTAGAATTAAATCTAACAATAGAGTTCATTTGATTAATTTGATAATTTTACCCAACGAGGCAATCAGCATTAACATAATTTTAGGAAGAGATTTTTTGAAAATTTTTAAAATCAAGCTGGTCCAGTCGAAGACAATTATGTATGACCGATTGAAACTTTTGCTTTTAAATAAAACGAATGTTGTCCAAAATGGAACGTATCCCCGTGTACCTGACTTAATTTTGAATAAGCTTGCACAAATGAATGTTTTGAGGCCAATTAAGCCAGTGATGGAAAAGGCCACATCGCAAAGAAATCCCGGGGATAACCTAAGTCTTACTTTTATTGAGGAGGGTCTAAGCCCTGAATTCGATTTATCACAAATATTTGCCGTTGATATTGTTAGAGATGAGCCAATCCTAGAAATAAACAAGAGTTTAGAGGCGATTGATTACGATGAGGTCAAACAAATAATCGAGGAGAATTATATGGTACCAAAGGATATTGAGGTAGAACCGTTCGACTATGAGATGGATATTCATTTGACTTCGGATGTATCGTTTCACCACGCACCACGACGTTTAGCTTATGTGGAAAAGATTGAGGTTCAGAAGAAAATTTGCGATATGATCAAAGAAGAGATAATTACGCCAAGCGATTCAACATATGCGCCAGCAATTGTGCTTGTAAAAAAGAAGGATGGAAGCACCAGAATGTGCGTAGACTATCGCGCTCTTAACAAATTAACGATAAGGGACAATTATCCGCTGCCTTTGATTGATGACTGCGTCGAATATTTAGGGAAAAAAATATATTTTACGTTGTTGGATTTGAAAAGCGGGTTTCACCAGGTACGCGTGTCACCGCGATCGCGTAAATTCACCGCTTTTGTAACACCGCATGAACAATACGAATATCGTGGCATGCCATTTGGATTGAAGAATGCGCCAGCGGTCTTTTAACGATTTATAAATATAATTTTCAAAGATTTTCTGGAAAAGGGTGAAATTATTATTTATATGGACGATATATTGTTGGCAACGGAAACTCTGGCCGAACACAAGAAATTAATGAGGAAAATATTGCGACGATTGGCACGACGAGGTTTACTACTAAACTTGAAGAAATGCCAATTTTGTTGTACGGAAATCATTTACTTGGGGTACTCTGTTACTTCGGAAGGAATAAGACCAAGTGAGGCACACATTGAGGCAATTAAAAAATATCCGATGCAGAAAAATGCAAAGGAAGTACATTCATGTTTAGGCCATTTTCGTATTTCCGTCGGTTTGTCCCGGAATTCTCGAGAATCGCACGCCCGATGCAAAATCTGTTGAAGGAAAACGTACCTTTTATCGAAGAAATTACTGATGACTGGCCCAATACTAGCGATTTATCATCCGGAGCGAGAAACTGAATTGCACTGCGACGCCAGTTCACATGGATTCGGAGGGGCATTGATGCAGAAGCAAAATGATGGAAAATTTCATCCGACGGCATTTTATTCGAGGGCTACTACGGCGGCAAAAGCCAAATATCGCAGTTTTGAATTAGAAACATTGGCCATTTTATATTCACTGGAAAGATTCAGAATATATTTGGAGGGCATACAGTTCACAGTGATAACTGATTGCAATTCGCTGCACTTGACGCTGGAAAGAAAGCACATGAATCCGAGGATTGCCAGATGGGCATTGGAATTTTTAAAATTCACATTTGAGACGAGACATAGACCAGGAATAAACATGGCACATGTAGACGCACTAAGCCGATGCCACACAAAAAATGAGGAGGAAATTCAACGAGCACGAAAGAGGTTATGTCGTATCTGGAGAAATATTTCACATTTTATAGTCGATCACGTAGAATCATTTCGGATCGAGGCACCTGTTTTACGTCCTTGGAATTCGCGGAATTTTTGACGGGAAATAATGTGGAACATATGAAGGTGGCCACCGCATCGGCCCAGGCCAATGGCCAGGCCGATAGGGTTAATCAGATTTTTAGGGCCGCTCTGGGAAAATTAAGTAATCCCATCAATCACGCGGACTGGTCACAGAAATTACAACAGATCGAATACGCAATTAATAATTCGACGCATGCCACTACGAAAGAAACACCAAGCAAATTATTATTCGGTGCAGAACAATGAGGAAAAATAGTGGACGAACTGTCAGAATTCACCAAGAGATTTGGCAGAGCTGCGAGCAAACGCTCACAACAAAATCACCAAGAGGCAAGAATACGAGAAGAATCGCTATGAGAATCATCAAAAATCAACGAAACGATTCAATGTTGAAGATTATGTGGTAATTCGAAACGTAGATACAGTCGTAGGATCAAATAAGAAGCTCATTCCAAAATACCGCGGTCCATACGTGGTTCATAAAGTTTTAGGAAATGATAGATACGTTATCCGAGACATTGAGGGTTGTCAGCAGACACAACTTCCATACGATGGAGTTGTGTATCGAATAAAATGCGTCGGTGGATACCACCGTGCACGGCCGAAAGCTCAATTGATCAGTCAAGCGAATGCGATACTGACACCGACAAAGACCGATAAAGTTTATTGCTAATTTCGAAATCAGCTGTTGTTTCAATCGAAAATTTGCAACATTCTGCCGACTTTACAAATTAATGAAATTAATTACTAAATCTGGGATGGGATCGTGAAATTCGGTCCGAAATGCCGTCAACTTTATCAAACTTACAGATACAGATTAAAGAGTTTTTTTTTCGCAATTATCGCTTCTTCTGACAGACCACAAATATTAAAAAAAGCAACTTTGGTAAATATAACAATTTTTTAATGCATTTTTAATTTGTTATATACCTTAGAGGATGGGGGCTACCACCGCCCGCAAAACCCCCGCTTTTCCAGAATTTATACAATTCTTCTTGTTGTATCCCAATTACAAGTCAAATTATTACTCACAACGTAAAGCGATTAAATTTATGGCGAAACATTTGTATGCGATGTTTTTTTGCAATGAGAATTTTTGTTTGCGATGATAGTTGCATGCAAGAAACATGTGACTATATTTCATCGTAAATGTTTTTTGTCTGCGAAATATTTATGCTGCGATATTTTTGATAGATATTTTATTAGATTGCGTCAAAAGTACTTCCACCGACCGGAAAAGAAGCCGAATCCTGAAAATCGAAACCATAGCCCTTAATCATTATTATGAGGATTAATAATAGTTTCCCCCGTGCCTAATTGGTGCATAAATCCAGTCCAGATCATTCAAAAAATCGGCCATTAGGTTTTTTCTAAATGACGTTCGTCAATATTTTAGAAGTACATAGGCTGGCAATAAACCGGCAGACAATCAATTAATATTTGAGATACAAACAATTAATAAAAGAACACAATTTAATGAGCAACAAACAAAAATTTCTCAGCATCATAAAAAATACTTTTTTGGAACAAAAAACAATAAATTGGCAACATTTATAATTTGTAGGAACTATTAGAAGGGAACACAAAAAATTATTTTAAATTAATATGTGAATGAATATTTTAAATTAGTTTTTAAATATTCTGATGGAGATTTATTTTTAAAATTGCTTCGTCAACCTTGCAGACACAAATCAAATATTAAATAATTAGTATCGATTATATTATATTTGTTGTCAATTTATTAATTTTGATGTCAAATATATGCCGCCAGAATATTTAATAAGTCATTCAAAAATATTTTTTTGTATTCTCACATGTTTGTCGCAAAATATTATTTGTGTAGCCAATTTATTATTTTTGATGCTAATGTTTGTCGCCACAAAATTTTTCTTGTATACTCATTTAAATTGTCACTTAAAATATTCTAATAAATATTATTAAAAATTAATGAATGGCTTTTTAATCAATAATCTTTTTTAAATTAAGTTTCATCATTAAGTAATTTTTGGTCTGAAAATTTTGGGTTTTTATTGATATCTCCGTTTTTCGTAAAATCGGGCGATTTCCGTTAAAATTCCACCGTTACCGGATTTCATGATACCGCCCCAGATTGTACCTCAAGTATTAAGTAAAGACCTTCGTGGTCTGAAAAAATTATTAACCGAGTATAATAACCGAGTACTTATGGCCACTTCAAACCCGAGAAACAGACCCAAAAATCGAATGTATGACGCTTCCTTGATTCGAAAAATGGTCATAGTATTGTTAAGTATTTGGACAAAAAGTAAAAACTTTACTATTTTTTTAGATTAACAATTAAAATCAAATGTTTTGTTTAATTACATTACTAACCTTACACATAAATACTACTTCTTAATTAACTTAATATATTTATTCTTACTTAACAGCTTAATAAATCTATTTTACATTATTAGTAATAAAAATTAATTATAAATAATTAAGTAAATGAATTTAAAATAATCTTACCTGTCGGAATATTGTTAAATACTTTAAATCAAACGATTTAAAATAAAAAATTAAATTCATTTTAGAAAATTTGCAGGTCACGTTCATCTTTGTCCATATTTGATTTTAGCACACCAATTAAAGCCAATTAAATGATTACTTGCCAAAAAAATCATATAAAATTTGAATTAAATTATGGTTGCGATGAATGTTGATTGTAGAGACAATATGTTGAATGAAGCCCAAAATTAATAATAATAATATGTTGATTGAAGATTGTTGTTTAAATCATACTTAATTATGTTGATTGATGAAGATGCTTTTGTTTATGTTTAATTTCAAACAAACACTTTTATTTGTTTTGTAGTGTGATTAAAAATATTTATAATTAATTTGAACAATTTACAAAAAAAAAAAAAAAAAATTTCTTTTATTTATCTTGTAAATATTTTAAACGCGAGTTTTCATTTATAAAGAAAAACTAAATTATCAAAAAAAAAATATTTTATAATATCAACTTAAATAATCACTTATGTTTAATATAATATAATATTTTATTTACATTAAATTTCAATTAATTGTTTCATTAATTTGTTTAAAGTACGGATATTAATAAAAAATATTTACAAGAACTTAACAAAAATTATTTTCATTAACAAAAAAATTGACATAACAAAAATTATTTATTTTATGTTTTTATTTTATTTATTGTTGTAGTTGAGGGGATTATTTTATATATGTATGTTTCTCACAAAACAATTTACTTTACTTTTTCTTTTAAAACAATTAATTTAATTTAATTTCCAAAATTTTAAGAAGTAATATTTAATTAATATTTATAGTATTTTTATTTTTTTATTTTTTAGAAAATCTATCATCCGCATTGCCTTGTCGAACCCCTCAACTCTGCACCATCATACATGTTCAAATTATGAAGGCGTGAATATTCATTTACAACGTATTGACCTAACGAGTAATAAATTTATTGGTATTTATACAAATAATGTTTGTGTTAATTCTTAAAACATAATATTTTAAATGAATTAGTCATAAAAAAAAATATTTGCATTTTTATAAACCATAAATAATTAAATTAAATAAACAAAAAAAGAATAAGAAATTTAATATTTTGTTAGAGTTACCTTCATCGATCCTTCTAGTCGCTTCATCTAAATCTGCACCGGCATATTTTAATATTACATACATTAGAGGCATCATTTCCCATGGATACCGGAATTTTTCCAATAATTTTTGGCAATATTCAAATAAAATTTCGGCATTGTGACCTGAAACGACAAATAAAGGTAAAGGAATGAGAAACAATATGTGGATATTTTATTGTATAAATAAGATATGTTGTGTTTTCCCACAGTATACATATAAAGGAATATTTAGCGGTTTTATTTTGGTTCGCGTCAAAAATAAAACAGTATGGCAAAGAAAGTTATAAACTAATCGTATTTGTTATGGTGTGCAAGTGATTATCAACATCATCTACAATTGTGTGTTTTTGTGTGTTTTTAGGTGTGCAGTTTATGGTTGCAACCAATGTACTTCATATAAAACCGGAGAAATTGCGGATATTAAAATATCGTTTCATGTAGGTATTCCCGAGCAACAAAATTTTTTGTAAAACAATGGGTGATTTTGTGTCACAGTCAGTTCAATACAAAAAGGCTCGAATTCGTTGGAAGCATTCAGATCGGATGATTTCATGATGCCAAACCCAGTGTTCGCATAACATGGACTAGAAATAAAGGCGCAAATTAAACGAGACGTAGATCCATCGCTTTTTTATATTTTAGTTTTATTTTTATTTATATATTATTTCTCTTAACCAATCATTCCCAAAAAATTATTAAAATAATAAGTGCGCTTAACTATAATGGGTCGGCTAATAACTTCAGAAAAAGATTAACAATTTTAAATAAAAATAATGTACACAAATAAAAATTAGTTCTAAAATTAAATAGTGAAATCATTTTCCAAACATAAAACCAACAACCTTATGCTCCAATGATCAGTTTTTCAACGAATTGACAAACCTGTTACTACTAAAATCTAAACGTAAATGAGTGGGCAATCGGTTAAAAAATACAGGCTCAGAGACCAAATAATATTTACGAAATAATTCGGTAGTAAATCTAGCGATTGTATAAATAAACAGTGATACCTACCAATCTCGGCAAACGATGTCCACTACGCAAATAAAATAGTTGTAAAACTCAAAAATAGAGACGTTGTAACGGTAAAATCTTAAATTCCAAAAAAAAATTGGCCAAGTGTGATCACGACGACATTTAAAAAATATAACACGTAAAATATACTTCTGTAATTTGTATAAAGGCCCTAAACTATTCATGTAAATCCCACCCCAACATGGTAAACCATAAGTCAGTCGAGACTCAACACAAGTAGTGTAATAATAATTAAGCAAAACCTGTGTAGTACAAAATTTACGTAACAAATAAATAGCCCATAGCGCAGAATTGAGCTGTACCTTAATCTTTTGACATTGGATTCCCCAATTTAGATTACCATCAATATCCAAGCCTAGGTACTTGAAGGTAGTCACCGGATCAATTTTAAAACAAGAATTTCCACGACGAATTAATCCGCAATTATGTTTGTGGTAAAAAACTTCAGGAAAATACCACTGATATGGATCATCCAATATTTTAAAGAACATTACCTTAGCTTTTTCACTTAATAACAAAAAATTAGCTTCAAACCATGAACTTAGGACTCTCATGTCAGAATTAATGGTATTAGCTAAATTATGTGGACCCGTTTCATGATAGGTCAAAGCAACATCATTAGCAAATGCAATTAAACGCTATAAGAATTACCTATTTTAACGATAACGAATCTATTTTTAAGGTAAGTATATTGAATGCTCGCTTAATATCAATGAAAACTGCTGCAACATTATTTTTATCATTTAGATTAACATGAACACCATTTAAAAAATTCATTAACGCTGACCCAGTACTTTTCCCGGAGGTAAATCCATGTTGATTAGTACTAAGGAAGTTATGTTGCTTTGAAAACGAATCGATACGAAATTTCATAGCCTTTTCCATGATTTTTAAAATCACAGGTTGAAGTGCAATAGGTCGGTAATTGTCCATAATAATATTATCTCATTTCTTAAATACAGGAATGATAATTGCTGTTTTCAAAGCATCAGGGATAGTACCAGTAACAAAATATTGATAAAAAAATTAACCAAGACAGGTGATATATCATTAGCAAGGCAAATGGATGACGAAAAGTTATTAAGCGTTCTTAAATCAAATATAATTCGAGAGAAAAGCATTAGCAATTGCTTCCGAATCAGACAATAGTATTGAATTATTAGTCAATATTTTATCAATAGTAAGACTAGAAACATTGCCTACAATTTCGTTAGCAACCGACCAAGTCTTTTTACTATCACAGCCACAATTACGAAATTTTTTGCTGTAATAACTATGTTTATCAGAAACGACAGCAATATCAACCTTCCTGCAGAGTTTGACAAAGTAGTTACGAAGCTTCATATTCAGATTACTTCTTTTTATCCGTTAAACTTAGTAATCCATCTAAAATCCAAGGTTTAAGTTTAACTTTCGAATTGTGCTTAATAATTTCACTGGAACAAGCTTCAGCTACATCATTGAATAGTACACTGAAATTAGCAAGAATTACTTGAGACAAATCATGTGATGTAATTATTGTAGTGAACTTATTTAAATCAAATTTATTATAAACAAAGCGTTTAAAACCCTTACAAATTACGGGAGCATGAACAGCAACATCGACTTTCAGTAAATGGTGGTCCGAGATACGGAGCAAGGTCACTAACCATATAATGAATTAAGTGGATATGACAGTTTCTAAAGCAGCGAAATACGTTCCGGTTGCAATGATACGAAGTATTTTTGGAAATTGGAAGCAGCCAATCTACTATAAGTTTGACTAAAAATGACTCAAAGTGTTTTTATTTGGCGTTATAAAATCCATTGAAAACTGTGGATTTCGTATAGTAGACAGTCTGTGATTTATGGGGATCAAATCAAGACCTATTGCAACATTTAAATATCACAATACAAACATCTTTTTTACTTTCTTTACGTAAATAAAATAAAGTATGATAATCTTGAAAATGTTTAACCTAGAGATTTTTAGAGATGTATCTGTTTTAACGTCCCCTGAATCCGAAAAAGTGGGTTTCGAAATGGTGTCTGTCTGTCAGTATGTCAGTCTGTGTCCTGTCTACAACCCAGATGGTTTAAACAATCAAACTGAAACTTCAGATTTAAGCTTTTTTGATAAATTGGGAGGTTCCAGTAAATTTTACTCCAAATCGGCTAGCCGGAAGTGGCACTCCATTGGTCCAGAAAATTTATTTTGCAAATATCTTAAAAAGTATAAGGTTTACAAAAAACTACTTAATACAAAATGTTTCCAAAAAATAAAAATAAAAAAAAATTCTCAAAATTCTCTGTTCATAAACGAAAGTCGCGTGTTGGCCACACTTCCATTTTTTTTTTATATATATCCGTCAGACGATTCAACAAAAAAAAAAAACTTATGTATGTGTTCGCTGATATATCACACCTAATGAAATTATTTAGAAGTAACTTTGGCCAAATAACACTCGCCTGACTCTTCGACTGTCATCACTTCATCAGCCATCTCTAAAATCAGAAAAAAAAATACGAGATTTTATCCTTAATGTATACCACTCGCCTTGACCTAACTGATGTGGCCAAATAGTGGTACATTCAGCCCAAGAAAGGTGGTGAAGCGAACTGCTGTGGTAGCGATATATAAAAATTCAAGTAGAACACGCGATGTCACACTGAAAAAAATATAGTGCATTTTATTTACGAATGGCGTTCATTAACCATAATTCGTACTATTAAAGTATAAATTACAATATTTACGTAAAAAAACAAAATTTAGACAAATTCATGAAAATTTGTGCGTTAATAGTACGAATCACAATTCATAAACTAAAAAATGGTTTAGTTTATTGTACTATACATATAATACATTAACATGTTGTTTGCGTATTAGTGAAACTTGCATGATTTTATTAAAAAAACATATTTATGAACAGTTCATAATATTTATGAATATCTATGATGCAAATTTATTTTAAATACTTATTGTTCATCATATTAACGAAAGTGGCTATATAGTACTTGAATATTACAAATAAATTCAAATGCGTAACGATTCCATTACATTTTTATTTGTCCGAATATGCATAATGTATACGAATTTGTTCGTATTATTAATGATTGGATGAATCTATTGTAGCATCTACGAAAATTACGTTAAGTTGAATCATGATTGGAACAACGAAAGTACGGCTTGAAAGGACCATTTACATAATTTGAAAAATCGTGAGAAATTAAAATAATTTTTGTGTGTTTAAAATCAGGTAAATATGGTATTTCATGTCCGTGTTTTCGTTTTAATAAGAACTTAAAAAAAAATCATCGCTTTTGTGATCGATTGATTCTTATTCCGTGAAATTAAAACGAAAACACTTTTGTGTGAAAACCCCTAAAATTCATTGTATAAATAATATGTAAATTTATAATTTACGCCTGTAAGAAAATGTTTACTATTCCAAATTTTACCGATCCTGCAAATCAAGATATTTCAGCAACACTTGGAGAAAATCATGAATTAAACTCGCTTTTGGAGTATCTATTTGGATCATATCAGGTAACAAACATAAGCAAATAAAAGTACCTACATGTGATTGTAATTTAGTTTATTGATTTTACAGAATAGCAAATTACTATCGAATTTCAAAAATAAAATGGGAGAAATCAACCATTTCGAATGTAACCTGTCAACATGACGTTTATTAATCCTAGTATATTTTTTAATTATTAATTATATTTATTTTAAAATTAAAGTTTATTTTCATGAAATTAAATTGACTGCATTTTAAGAACAAATAGAAGAAACCAAAAAAATAAAGGAATTACAAAACGAAATTTTAAGTTTTTTATTTCTTTACAACAGTGCTGTACAGATTTTACGAATTTAGTCATCAAACAACACAAAAATTTACATTCTTACTATGAATATACTATGAATATGATATATAAATATTATGTAATTTTGAATATCAATTATGAACCCGTTCCTGCATTTTATGAATTATTTTCAATATATTTATGAAAATAATCATCATATTTGTGAATTATTCATAACCGCTGTGCACTACATTCTTCCTACATATGAATAATGAATTTCTAACTTAAATGTATGAATTTATTCGTTAATGTGATTTACCATTTCATTAGTATTATGAACAATTTCATCTTATCTTCTATTTCTTACGTTAGTAATAAGAACATTTTCAACCACAAATGCTATTAGCTGCATTAAAATTATAACGTTTTTCGTATCTTATATGAATCGAATCATAAATACTACAACGTAAGTAGTCAAGAATAAAAAAAAAAAATTCTGTGTTTCGCTATATTAACGTATGATTTTCTTACTATTAACGAAGGGTCGTATCGGCTCAGTTTTAACGAATTTTTCTTACTATTAATCCAGTTTTTGTCTACATTGATGGAGGATTTTTTACAGTGCACTCTGGTATGAGCGTAACAACACAATTCATCACAATGCAATTTCAAGTTAATTTTGGGGCAATTTCAACTTAATTCGTTGTATGTTGAATAGAAACGAGCGTTTATTGGAGCGGATTGTGAATTTGAGTTAAATTGGTTAATGCTTCGTCACCCATATAAACTCACATCAAAGGAATTGTATCGCTCATATCGTCGCTTCTATTGATAGTTGTACCACAAACTTTTCAAGTTAATTTTTGGTTTTCTTAATCTGTTATGATGGAGTTCTATACAACGACGAAGGTATATTGAAGAGGAATGCAAATTCGATTCTGGAAAAGGAATTTCACAATTTCCATTCTAAATTGGAACTGGAATATGTTCATTTTTCATTATTCCATAAATTATTTCATTTCCCCATTTAGCAGATATTTCATTTAGAATGAGAGTTACTTCATTTAATTTTGTACATTTCATCCGTGCTCTGTATTTAGAAAGGATTTCAAGAATTCTGCAAAGAGATTATCATGAATCACTTCCAGTGCGAAGAATTTCTTTTGAACTCAGATAAAATTTACCTACTTTAAAATAGGGGGTCTTTCAAAGGAAAGTATAAAAGTATATTGTTTTAGGTACCGTAATCCAATCGAGCCGATTGTAACGTAAGCCTATGTATTATGATTATATGTATATACTAGGAATAGCCCGTCAAAAATGACGGGCATTTTTCGAAAGCTTGTTGTATCGATCTAGATCGCCGAATTCGGACAGAAACTTGTGCTCGATATGTAGCTGCATTTTCTTTACTTTGGCGAGATCTCCATCTTTTTCGTCAATTCTGCAGTTCTAAGATCTGTATAAAAAAACGAAAACTCGAAGTTCTTTTTTCATTCTTCTTAGATCGACCAGGTAACCTTACTCGATTTGGTGTGCCTTATCTTTGAGAATTATATAATTTGCCTACTTTAAAAATCTAGCTAAACCATTAGTTAATAAAATGTCCATCCCAGCGCACAGTTTGTATAATAAACCCACGCCATATTTATACACGGCATTTTAAAATATTTTGGCCCGCGGGCCATGGGTTGGACAGCATTATAACGAAGTTTCACAGTAAACAATATATCGATAACATAAAGCACACAAGTGCTAGAATATAAGTGCTGCAGAGTCTCTAAATTCGAAAATATTTACAATTTTCACTCGATATCCTTGGAAATGGTGTTATAAAATATTTTAGTACCAAATAACGAAATCATAAATGATAAAGGATAAATCTCTGAAAGCTTAATTTTTTTATTTAATACACATTGTAAAAATGGACCTAGCTCTAGTATGCTTTAAAAGGTTTCGATATGTAAATCATTTTCCAAAAAATTAAATTCGAAAATTTGTTAAGTTAATGTTATAAATAAAAATAAAAGAACGAGATAAAATGGGTTTAATCAAAATAAAAAAAAAACATAAACAAAGCAAATAATTAATTTATCGAGTAGCGTTCAGAAAACGACACTAGCTCTGTCTACTTCAACGCTTTCGTTGGAAAATGCACAATCAACTATTATAGACATGCCTTTAGATTATAATCAATTTGTTACAAGGGGAAATTAAATGTAATGTAAATTCCATTAAAATCCTTTCGAATTTTAAAAATTAGAATTAATTCCAAAATTTCAAAATTTGTGATTAATCAACATGGAGTTTGTCTCAACATGAATATTTCAAAATGACCATGTTTCGTGTAGCGATCTTTATTAGTTAATTATTTAACGCTTGAGTTTTCAATTCTAATTCGTGATCATTGTCAAAACCATAATGAAAAATATTCGACATAAAGCAATCGAATATTTTTTTAAAAACCAATTTTTCAAAAAACTGTTTCCGGGCTAAAGCATTTCCAGGTAGAAAGATTGTACACTTACATATATGTATTGCACACATCCTCATCCAATAATGTAAAACTGGTACGTTATTTAGCACTAATTTCCAATCCATATACCAAGGTATATAGTATAATTTACGAAAAAGTATTTTTATTTCAAAAAGCAAAACGGAAACGATATTTTGTTAAACACCAAGGTGATAACTGTACTATTAACATATAAACGAGAGCAAAGATTATAACCGGAGGCGCACAGAGGTGAGGATTTCACCAACCGATCTTTTTCATAAATTTGTTTGTTTGTTGAGAATGTTTATGTTATCTAATTTGATTAAATGATTTGAATTTTTCAGATACCCTGTTAATGCACTTATATTTCAGTTTAGACTTTTATTTAGTCATTTCTGTGTTGATAAATCGTGTTTTACAAAAATTACAACAGGCTTGATAAACCTCATTTAATTAATTTTTTTTAAGGTATCTTGTTCTTAATTTTACAAAATGGATTTTCATTAATGTTTGTGGCTGCACGTCAAACAACTTTAAAATTATAATTTTGGAAAAAATGTTTTATTTTTTTATCAAGATTTTTTATATCTGGAATGGCCAAATAGATTGTGATTTCATTTTCTGGTCTAGAAACAGGATTTCCGTGAAAATTTTTTGTTTTCCAATTTATTTAATTTAATTTTGTTAAATTTTTGTTATGGTAAAATTAAGTATCGAAAAGCTTTAGGGTCAAAATTTATATAATGTTAATTTAGTAATTAGTGAGAAGCTAAATGTCATCCCAACGTTATTTTACCACGGACATGCTATCGACCTCTATAAATTTAGATTCATTTAAAAAAAATTGCAATTGGTATTGTTTTAGCCGCGCTACTGCCGAGTTGCATTACTAAATCGAGAAAAATTGTCATAAGTAATAAAGTAAGTATAAGTTAAGGGGATTAAATTAATTTATTTTCTAAACATTTTATTTATTTTTAGGTTTAATTTAAAAGAACCTCACGATGGTATACGTATGGTATAAGTTTGTCAATTAACGTTAAAGACAAACCAAAAGGAGGCAGATAGAGATTGCGATTTCCCGAGAAATTGTATTTCTCGAGAAACCGAGAAATTTGTTTCCCGATGAATTTCCTTTCTCGAGGATTTCAGAGTTTCTAAATTTTTTCTCGAGTATCTCGAAAATTCTCAATAAGAGATAAGTAATGTGAGCTTCATTTATCGGTCAAATTTATTATCAACTAAACATGAATTTAAAAGAAAAATTATTTCTTAATCCAATGATGTCAGATCATGATTTAATCTAATTTTTATTTATTTAGAAGTTTGTAGATAAATAAAATAATATTTTATTATTATGTAGCCCGTTAATTATACGTAACGACAACGAATTTCATAAAACCGTATTATTCTTTTTCATTCAGGGGTGCTTTCATGAAATCTGGACGGTGATGTCTGATGGTTATCGTTTTTCGTCAACTATAAATCCGACCGATGGAAAATCCGCCTTATCAACAAAGGATGGTCATTTTATTAAACAAATTTTAGCAAATTTATCTTAGAATGCTGAAGGGGTAAAGTTTCTAATGCATTTTTTAACATATTTTGAACAAGAGCCTATGCTTTGTTAAATAATACGAATCTCAGAGATTGACTCGCATTGTCTCCTTACAGAATGTAAAGAGGGTACATTAGGTTTTTCAAATCAGTCCGTGATATCCCATAATTCAGGGCTGGACTCTCTTGCTTATCGCAACAGTCGAGACATCAGGCTTTATAAATCTATACGTGGTATTCCATTATTAAGACCAGATTGTAGCAGTAACATTAACTAAATGCTTTGGACCATACCACGAATAGGTTTTTTTTAGAAATACTATAACACTTTACTGTATCGTGTATCATTAATATTCAATTATGATTAGAAGGTTTAGGATTTATTAAGTATTTAAAATATGTAACTAAAATTGCTAAATATCTTTATGGTAAAAATATTTGATTAAATGTGTGGTCAAATTTTGTGAATGTGTGGTCAAATTTTGAAAAGAAAGCCAACACTAGAATTTATCATAAGAGGACTTCAATTCACTCATTTGAAAAAGGTATCTAAGATTTTTGGCTGTAAATTTGGACAAGCTAACTCGCCTGTATTATAAAGTGCTGGAGAGGTAGTCAAAATATGATTTCACATCTCCAAACACTTAAAAATTTAGACACATAAACGATCCATACCTCAAAAGAACACGGTAACGATTGAGACGAGTTCCGATATTTAAATAGAGTAGAATTCCATTTTCTACGTTTTTATAGTTCAATGCAAAAAAATATTAGTTTACCTAAATTTAAATTTCTACGGAATAACAGTAATATCACAGAGATTGTCGCAAGATGCTATTTATGTGTCCTGAATCAAATGGTTTACACGCCATTTCTCAACGGAGGGGAAGGAACCCAAATTTTATGGTAGTGCCGTTTTCCTATTTCTGCACAATTCTCAGTCCAGTTAGATATTTTGTGAAGTGCAAGCGCGTTCGGTGGTTTACACTCAACGAGAATTTGGTGAAGGAACGAACTTGGTGTAGAAGGCCTCTACTTTCAACAGGATGATGATGAGCTATCTAAAAAGCTAGGTATACATCAATGGTCCTCCGTCTCTCACATAGTCTGAAAGGCCACATTCCTCAGTCTGAAAGGCAACATTCGTTAAAAAAATCCCAAAATTTCGAGGGAGACACTGTGTCACGTCATGAAAAACTCCCTTCAACCACCACCATTAACAAATGGCGTGTCTTTTGATTCACAACACTTAAGGCTATTACTTGCCGTCAATGGCATCTTGCCTTGGAATTCCTGTGATATTTGTGTTTTTAGTTTGAACAATATATTGAGAAATGGCGTGTACACTATTTGATTCATGACACTTCAGGTTATTTTTCTATATCAAAGGCGTCTAGCGACAATCCCTGTGCTATTTATGTTATTGGGTTAAAGAATATATTACTCAAACGAGCAGAAGCGATACGACGAAACAAAAAAAAAATTAAAATATGGGGTTCTAACACGGCATCTTGCGACAATCCCTTTGTTATTCATTTTATTCGTTTGAACAATAAATTGCTAAAACTAGCAAAATCGATGACGAAAAAAAATTGTAATTTGGAATTCCTCACACCGATCAGAAATGGCAAATATACTATTTGATTCAAGGCATCTAGGGCTATCATTCCCAATCAATGGCATTTTAGTTTGTATGTATTTTAATCAAATTATTTATGCCATCAACTTCAGCTCTTTATATGTCAAATGAATAAGTTCTGACGGTCAATTATCGAACTGCGTCACGGATTCCATGGTGACGTCGGACATCCCGAATAGAGTTTGTTTGTGAATTTCTTTCTCTAGAAAAATGTTTTATTGGAATTTTATTTAATTAGTGTTTTTAAAATTTCCGAGATAAAAAAAGTGATTTTTCTCGAGAAGCAAGAATTCCCGAAATTAGTGAAATAAAATTTCTCAAGAAACGAGATTTAAAAATTCTTATAAAGTCTCGAGAATTCTCAAGACAGGAATTCCCGATCGCAATCTCTAGAGGCAGAACGAAGCAAGTGGGAGCTAAACTTTAGATCTATTAGAAGCACACAATGTGGATATTTTAATGCTGTAGATTCTGTCTATACACAGCAAGTAAGCATCAGATATTTAAAATCAATCTATTTCTTTATGTTTATGTGGGAGATAAATGAATTTGTAAATTTGTTTTTGTTCCCTTCTGCAGATTAGGACACGGTCATAACTTTTACCTTTAACTTTCTACGATGGTTACTAGAGAGTTACCAATACCTTACATAAGCAAAGAAAAACTGGCGGATACAGTAAATAATTATAAAATTTTTTAAACGGCTTATCATAATAAACTACATAATTAAAAAATTTAGAAATTTTATTTCATTGTTGCTTGCCCCTTAAATGCTTTGAAATTCAGTTTAATGAACAAAACGTTTCTCTCGATTCTGCTATTAATTTTTGGGTAGAAAAACCCAAAAATTAAACTTCCAGAAAAATTCCGCAGCCTTGAGGTCCTGTAGCATAATGTACACAAATGTGTACATCCACAGCCAACTGTTGTAGATCACCATATATAAGCTTTTAAAGGATGAATTTTCGAAACACTTAGTTTTTCTATTTAAGGATTAAGGATACTTTTATCAAATCGAAAATACAAAAGAAATAGTAAAAATAAAAATTAAAAATAAATAAATAAGCTTTATGTTAAAAATAAAGGGAATTAAAAAAAGAATTCAGTCGAATTACACTAATTCTCTTAGAATTTTATTTTGTGTGGAATTGTACGAAGCAGTTTCTACATTATGCTCGATCATCCCTGACAATTTTGAAGGCAAGTGATTTACACCATCGAGCCGCGCTTCAGTCAATGGCCGAACGTCGCCTTTAACAAAAGACCGAGTTGCTATGGCAGTGGCTCGCTTTATACTTTTTCCGATAATATACCTCTCTTGCGCGAATTTCGTCTTATGTTAAAATTCCACAAGGTTCTTCCAAAATTTTGTTTGAAATCTAAGCAACTCATTATGTATTTATTCGCAATACCAGTTTTCTTAGACTCTTAACGATAAAGTATCCAGCTGCCACATGCTGTAATATCAGTAAAGTGGAATATGATACGGAGAATCCACTTTTTGGATTTTATAAAAATTCGATAATAAGAAATAAGTTTGTCGAGTAAATCGATACCACCTATCCCATTATTATACGGTTGCACTATTTGAGGCTGCTTGATGTTTATGTACTCCTTTTTTTTTTGTCGAATCTTCGAACATTTATTTCTTGTCCCTGACCAACAAAATTGGATGCAGGATGGATCTGTTGTCTTGCTATTTAATTAAAATAATTTTACCGTTGCGGCTTATAGGTTGGTCGATATTTCCTCGTCCTTTCTTTTTTAATGCTGGATCAATTAAAAATTACGGGCTTATTTTCGGTTTTCTAAAATTTCAAAAAGCTGATAAAGTGTGTCTCTTGGTTAAGTGTAAATTCGTAGCAGCACCATGTCCAAACCTCCTACTGTCATAAGTCGACAGTTCCGTGTTTTTCCCTTGGTACAAAAAAAAAATCATAGGGGAAACCGTTTTTGTCACAAAGAAAATAAAGTTTTATCCCCCATGGATTAGGTTTACCTTTTACTAATTGTTTAACGTTTAAGTTTCCTCTAAACGGAATGATTTGCTTATCGATGGAAATAGCTTCTTTAACTGGTCCTTCTCTACTGTAGCTTAAGTTACTGTTAATTAGTGGCCGTATTTTGTATGTGGATAAAAACGGTTACAAGACTTCACCGACGGTATTGATTCAATGCTTAAATATTTGCTCCAGTACATTTTTATCTGGTGTAACTTCATTGTTCCCATAAGGCATCCCAATATATTGTATCATCTCATCTGGGCTGGTGCGTTTACCCATTCTGGTACTTTGTTCTTTCTTTTCTGCGTACAGGTTTGTAACAAATTTTGCAAAATAGCTGAATGGCGTTTTAGTTAACACATCATATTCCGTAACACTGGGTAATTGGTAGGTAGCCGATTCAGCAAATTCCAATTTTCTGAAGTCAGACTTCTTTCTGTCTTCTGTCTTCTATATCAGCTTTCTCGGTAACATTATATTTGGAAAATTAATCCACAAATTCAACACAACAGTCTCACTCTGAACGTCCTCTATTTCATTTACAGGTATCTCGTCATTCTTCACTTCCCGAATAATGTGCTATTCATAGGTACATTTTGATTAGTTGGAAAATATGGATAGTTTTCATCAATTGTACATAAAACATCATTCGTATCATCTAATAACTCATCAATTGCATTTAAGTGAACCTGCAACTCGGCAAGTGTGAACGTTTTTTAGACCGTGATGCCATATCAATGTCAAAATACCGACATAAAAATTACACGATTGTCAAAGTTTCTACGCAATTTAGTATGTGTACAGTGTACACATATGTGTAAATTGCACTTTACTCTGTAATGTACACTAATTTTTTAGATAGAATTTTAATAATAAAACGCTTACTTTTGACAAATTTTCATATATAAACATACGGTACTAACAATCCAGTTTAAATTTTAATTTTTAAAACACTTACCATAAAGAATTTGTACACCTTTTATTTTACATCACTATCTGGGTAATTCTGGCGTTTTATATTATTTCACGCCCCAAATATCCTTCTTTTTTTGGTAGTTATGAGCCAACATAATAACGTTTAAAAAAATGCTTTATTAGTGCATAGTATCACAAAAATTAGGTTTAAGGTGTATGTACACAATTGTGTATAGTACGAGTCAAAGGGTTAATTTAAGTTCCAATTTCCTTGGATATCCTGTACCTTATAAAATCCATTTGTATGAGTTTCCAATATCATTTAAAAGATAATAGTTCAGCGTTCTCCTATACTATCTGGTATATAATTTATAAACCGAAATATAAATCTTATAGAATGGGATAGTTTAAATTGTATAAGAATATTTACTGTGAATCCTAAAGGGAACACTGACAGCAGAAAGATAATAAAAAAATTAAGATAACACTATAATACCTTCCTATGATACCAATCAATAAAGACTTACTGTTTTGTTAGTTTTCAGTCATGCCCTTAGCAATGAGTACCAGATACCAAGCGAGTCAAACTCAGCGACTCCGATGTTCATGTTATTCTTTACAGAGTAAAACGCAACTATAAATTTTGCAATTAAAACCAACTCAAAAATAAAACTCATAATTAAATAACATATAAATATTCAAATGTTGTTTAAAATATTAAATTTGTAATTATTAAAAAAAACACCATTAAATTTATGTTTTATGTTGCATATTTGAACACCACATTATATAGAAGTACAAAAGTAAATATTTATTTTAATTTATTGTAATCCATGTATTTTATGCTTATGCTTTAAAATAAAAATAAAAAACACTACGATTATTATTTAATGTGTGACAAAAAAAAAGGTTTATTGATCTCGCATCATATATTTAAGTGAGATGTCGTTAATAAATGCAACAATGTATCGAAAGATATTTTAAGATTTAAATTTTTTATGGGTATATGGTACTTTAAAAAACGAAGACATATTTCTTACATTTTTTTGTTTAGTGACAGGAAATTAAATATCAAAATTAATTATATTATTTTAAATGCGTTTATGTACTCGTTCAAATATACCATATATTTTTTTTTTGAAAATAATAATACTTGTTCATTTATAAAATTGAAAGACTAAACAATTTTTTTTTCTTTTTTTTAATTGACGCCACTTGAGATTTGTGTCTCAATATTTATGTAACATCGTGTCATAAACAAAAAGCTAGTTCATGTTAACCAAAAATAAATAAAACTCAAACGTATGAGATTTGATGATAAGTATTTTGATTTTATCATTTTATTTTTGTAATTGATATTTTTGGCATTCGATGTTACACAGATTTAAATTTCTGTAGGCGATAACATAAAAGAACAATTAGGCAACAAAAGGTTTAATAAATATTTTTGGAAAAATAAAGAGACTGTTGATAAGGTTAACAAGATAAGAATAATTACTTGAGTAACAAAGTAATAAATGTGGGTTTGGTTACACCTAATATGAGCCGTAAACATAAAAACAGAACCATGTTTCAAAGTCTACGAAAAAAAGTCTAGTTTATAATTAAAATATTAAAGGGAGGTCTGCTACGGCTTAACTTAGCCAAACAGTTTAAAATTCGCACTGACAAATGATTAAATGTCACATCTTCTTACGGGTCATTAATGTTCCAGGTTATTGTCAGCTTCAACAAACGAGGGTGTCCTACACTTATCTTATTAAATGGAAGGGGTGATGGATTATTAAGAGAATTTTACTCTAAATCACTCCCCTAAACACTAACAGTGGTCAGCAGCACTAAACACCCTTTACGAATACTAGCAATCAATATTAATTAATTAATATTAGGCAGTTTTGAGGTTAACATAATATGATATATGATCACAAATAATTCTCATTTACAAATCAAATATTGAGAAAGATATTGAGTTTCCCGAAATAATGATGTTATACCGGTAAAACGACCGAATATAATAAGTAGTTGAATAATTACCTAAATTGTCTGGCTTATTATTATTAGAATTAAATTAATTACATACTTAGTTTTATACCATTAAACGAATTATCAGAATTCTCTATGTCAGAGGTTCCCAAATGTTCGTAGTTCCATCTCCTGTTAAGTAGGCCAACGTTTCTGAGTAAAAGTTGCTACAATAGAGATTCCTTTGAAAACAAAACGTATATTATAGCTTTTAATAGTTAGCTTATAGCTAAGCAACCAAGATTATACAAAGCCACAGTAAAAAGCGAAGCTTTTATAAAGGAATTAGAAATGAGGAAAAAACAGAACTTTTCACATAAAACATATGGGAAATCATTTTTTTTTCCTAAGACAAATTTTTAAGTGAAAGCATTACAAATTCTTAAATATGATCTCTGAGATATTTTCAAATTTGAATTTGAACAAATATGAACATCGGTTAAGAAAATCTTTTTCATTTTCTTGTAGTAATTGGTTTATTTATACCACAACTTATAAAATTTTCATAACAACTTCATTCTGGGAGCAATCTCTAAACAGAAGATTGGCCAATGATGGTGGTCCTGGACACAGTATGCCTAATCACGGAAACACACTTCACTACACAATCAATCATTAAATTTAAAAATTATCAAATATATCACACTATTCACCCTAGAAACACTGCTAAAGAAGGTAGTGCTGTTATAATTAGAAATAGTATTCATCACTATGAAGTGTTAAAATATGTATGAAACAGAAGAAATCCAAGCAGCTGCTGTTATTGTCTAAACCAAAAATAGTTCTATTTGTATTGCTAGTATTTACTGCCCACCGAAGCACTCAACGAAAGAAAAAGATTATCTCGAGTTCCTCAGTAAAATAGGAAACGATTTGTACTTAGAGGAGATTTTAACGCAGAAAATGTACACTGGGGCTCCTGACTAACAACGACTAAGGGTAAAGAAGCAACCAAAAGAATTAAAAGACCAATACTGCAGAATCCTCCAATGGTGAGAAATTGGCTAGAAGTAATGAAGACAAAGCTCGAGAATTTGCTGAACACCTCGAAAAAATATTCCAGCCACATGAAGACCAAACGTTGGAAGCCGAGATGATAACCAAACAAGCTGACGAAACGAAGAAGCTCTTGGGTACGATCTTATTACTGCAGAAATTGGAATCAACAATATGTATACCAAGCTTGTGGAAAATTGCAGAAGTAATTATGATCTCAAATCCTGGGAAACCACCACACATAACCTCGTCTTAAACGCCAATTTCGCTTTTGCCAGTCATATCCAAACTTTTTGAGAAACTTCTGGTAGAAATGTTAAATCCGATAATCGAGAGTGAAAACTTGATCCAAAATCATCAGTTCGGTTTTCGTAACCAATAGTCAACAATTGATGAAGCACACAGAATAACCAGTATAATTGAGAAAGCACTAGAGGAGGAAAAAGTCTGTTCAACAGTATTTCTAGACATTGCACAAGCATATGATAGAGTGTGGCATGAAAGACTTAACGACATGTTAAGAAATCTTCTACCAATACAATTTGCTCAAATACTTATAAAACATGTATATACTACATGTATAGTAAAAGTTTTCTAAATATCGTTAATAACAATAGATTTATAAGTCATTAAATAAATATTAATTGCAGAAATAATAAAATTAAATTATGCCTAAAATATATTTTTGAACTTTCATTTTGAAAAATACATCAAAGTCTGCTCTGACGATCTAAAGTAGTACTTGCTAAATTTATCTTTAGTTTTACTATTGTACCTGAGATGTCTATAGTTGTTTACAGAAAATTACGTAAAACAATTATTTAATCACAACATTTTCACACGTTCTTAATATTTGGTGAATTTATTTTACATTTTCTACAATTTTTGTATTTGAAAATTTTCCAAGAGGTAATTTTTGGTTCGATTTTACTAAATTTCATAATTAAGAATTTGTAACGTTTTCATTTAAATTTTTTTTTTTTGTAAATTTGTATAATCTAGGTTAATTGAATTGGCGACAATATTAATCAAATCAATATTAACAATTTTAGAGTGAATTAATGTACCAGATTTCAGGAAAATAACCATGCGATGGTCAATCTATAATCCAACTTAAGACTGATAAATTAGAAAACTGCAGAAAAATAAACATTTCTCCCGTTTTAAGCTTTAAATAAATTTGGAAATCTGTCCCCTCAACGCTTTTGTCAAAAATGTTTCATGATTGTGAGTATGATCTTACCAAACCAAAGGGTATTTGCATTAAATGAAACCGAATTAAGCGAAACTGTTTCCAAAATGAATAAAGATTGTTCCGAATTAAAACAAACATTTTCCGAATTCAATTCTCTTTCAAGACCTTTTCTAACTATATTAAATAATATCAGTTAATACGGAGGAAGAAACATTACACCGTTTTGCACTGCTTAGAGTCAAAGTAAGGTCCGTCGAATGATTACATATCATAAAATAATATCGAATGGTTCGTTTAGCTCCTTGAAATTCTGCGAATTCATTCAGGAGCTCACAAAGAATTTTGTAACAGATTATACCCGAACCGTAACACTAGCTTGAGCCCGCATGATGCCCGCCGCAAATCTTAAAATATTTCTTATTCTCTTTTTGACTCGCCTCAATTTCTTATCTTTAATTCCTCTGTCGAAAAGAAAGCTGCCTTGCATTTTTGCATTTTTCGGTGTCCAATGCACGGACCTTACTTTGAGGTTGGTTTTGGTTCGAGTGATAATTTTGCTTTATAATGTCAAATTAAAAATTATCGGCTTTGTTTCTAATTATATTTCGATTCAAAGTGTTTAATTTTTGACAACTCAAGAAAATGAAAATACAGTTCAGGTAGGAATCGAATGGTAATTTTAAAGGACAAATTCAATTCTTTTAATTTACCTTCAGCTCGGTAAGCAAAACAAAAAAACAAAAACGATCGTGTTTAAGCCCAAACTAAATTAAGTACTGCTACTAGTCACCACAAGAAAAAACAAACAATCGAAAACATGTCCGCCATTATTTTGTTGGCGGTATTTTCCCCAATTGTTTTAACCTTTTTTTTGTATAATTAGCTGTAAATACAAATACAAATAAAAAAGGAATGCCTACTTAATTAGGTCTATAAATGTGAGTTTTAGAAAAATAATTAAATATTTTTTAAATTATCTATCATCTTCGAATTTTATTCTTTACACATCAAAATCTATTCTAAACTTTTAGAATGGAATGGATAACTTGAATAAGTTTTTACCAACATAAGAAAAATTAAAAGTTAGCCTGAAGGATCTATTTCCGAAAACACCTATTTGTTAAGAAAGTTTTGGCTAGAATTATAGAGATGGCAGCACTACAAATTGAATTCAATTCACGGTGCGTACTGCGTATGACAACAATTCTAGTGAAAAATGTACCCCACGAAGTTAGTAAAATACTTTAAATTTCCATACTAGCTTATTTCACGAGCAACATTCTGTACAAATCTTAGTAAAACCTAAATTTAAATTATTATGAAAAGTTATTCGAATTTACAAAAAATAGTTCTATAGTTTTTGGACGTTTCATTAAGATTCTTATTACATGATGAAACTTATTTACTTTACAAAATTATGAACGATTAAACTCGAACCATACTCAAAAATAGTTTTAAGTTCTTGCTTCTATGAAATTACAACTTGGATACAAACCTCAGTTAATAGAAACACCTTTCCAGTCATAAAAATTCTTAAGCCTCCTTCCTTTTCCTACTCGAAATAACAACCCTAAACGATTGGTATGGTAAAGAGGATTTTAATAGAGTTCTAGAGTTCTACCAATCTCTCTTCATTGTGTTTACACGAGCTCCGCTTAATTTTTAATAGGTACAGTTATAGTGTAGAAATTTCTTTGAATTTATTACTGTGGAAGGTATCATTTTATTCATTTGAAATCAAGATTAATTTTAAATATTAATTAAAAAAATTTCATTCAAAAATTGGAATCTAGGCGATCCTTACTTAATTACGTAGCATATGGAGATATGCAGCAGGTTTTTCGATTAAGTATTTTCGCAAGGCTTATTTTTAATTTTTCTCTAGGTTTTCCAGTGGAAAAAAATAAACTGAATATTTTGCTGGAAATTGTCGGTCATTTTAACACAAATGCCAATCCAAAGTTGTACACAAATTTATTATACGAGGTGTCAAATACTTTAGCATTTCAAAAATTCGACCTCAAAGCTTTTATCTAGCTAACACATTAAATCTATACCTATATTGACTGAAGAAATATGAGTTTATTGTACCTTTAATATTGACGGATTGTGACTTGGATATAATCGCAGTAAGAATCAGATATCATGCGTTTTCACTAATCGTTTGTGTCATGTATATTCCATGCGATTCTAATTTTGGGGTGTATGATAAAGTCATTGATATTATCAAGTCTAGCATAGCACCCATTTTGCAACTAGAGGATCGTTTATGTATATTGGGTGATTTCAATTTACCAAATGTTAATTGGCTTCGAGTTGATGATTTTTTAACTCCGTTGAACTTGAATGCGAATTATGATAACTTCATGACCGGATTACTTTCAATGGGTCTCAAACAATGTATGGACGTCAAGAACAAGTGTGGGAATGTTTTGGACCTGATATTTTTGCCGTTGGATCAAGAAGCTATTGTCGAGACGTGCGACGATTTAGCTGGAGCGTCGAGCATATACCACTTTCCAATAAAAGTGTCACTGTTTTTCGATGTATGTGAAATTGTCAAGGATGAGTTATTTGTTGGAAATTTTAATTATAAAATTGGGGACTACGATTCCTTTAATGCTTTTCTTGATAATTATGATTGGAGTGCATTTGAGGGTAATGATCATTTAGAGGAAGCACTGGATGAATTTTATAATGTTCTAAATGTAGGAATGGTGAAATTTATTCCTAAATTTAAAACTACGCGTCAGTTGAAGGAACCGTGGTATAATAAACAGCTTATTAATCTGAAAACCCGTAAAGACAAGGCTCATAAGAGATTTAAACTTTTCCCTACTCCTGATAGGTACGCTGTATTTGAATCCTTGAGAAATGAATTTAGAATATTGAATAAATTTCTTTACAACAATTACATTTTGGAGATCGAATCGAACATAAAGGATATACCTGAAAGCTTCTGGAGATTCGTTGATTCTAAAAGAAAAAGGGATATCCGTCTACTATGTTTTTGGACGATCGTTTGGGTCATAATTTGAAAGATAATTGTAACTTGTTCGCTGACTTTTTTGAGAGTGTTTATGTAAAGAAACCGTTAACGACAGATTCGATATCGAGCTATTGTTCAGTGGCTAATATAAATTGTTCCTTGCAATTGGAACTTGATACTGTTTTGAATGGTCTACTCTCGCTTGATATCAATCAAAGTGCAGGGTTCGATTCCATCCCTCCCTTGGTTCTTGGAATGACAGCACATGCTGTCGCTTTTACAATCACAGTTCTTTTTAACAAACGCCTTCGACAAGGATACTTCCCGAACTTTTGAAAATGCTCTTTAATTAAACCAATATTTAAGTCAGGTTCCAGAAGTGATATTACTAATTATCGAGCCATCAGTATTTTATCTGTTTTGCCGAAGCTTTTTGAAAAATTACTCAAAGATTTTATTTTATTTTGTACTCGTAGGTTTATTTCTTCTAAGCAACATGGATTCCTTCCTGGCAGATCAACTGTCTCGAATTTGTTTTTACTGACAAATTATATTTCAACGGCTTTTGAATTGGGGATGGATGTACAGGTTGTTTATTCTGATTTTAGCAAGGTCTTTGACAAAATTGGTCACAAACTACTATTCCTTAAATTGGAGTCTTTGGATTGTAATAGTTTACCTATTAAGTGGATCAAGTCGTACTTAGATGGCAGAACTCAAATCGTTAAGATAGGGAATTACATGTCTAGACGGATTCATGTTACGTCAGGGGTTCCCAGGGAAGCCATTTGGGTCCCCTTTTATTCATTCTTTTTATTAATGATGTGATTAACTGTATTAAGTATTCTGAGATTCTTATATATGCTGACGATATTAAAATTTTTAAAACTATTTCGAATATTCGTGATGCAGAGGAGCTACAGTCGGATTTATCGGATTTTACGAATTAGTGTACTTACCAAAATTTATTATTGAATACTAAGAAGTGTAAAACAATGCGATTTTCCCGTAGAAGGAATGTTTTGAACTTTGACTACGAATTTTTTCTCAAAGATCATAGAATTGAGAAAGTGAACACTTTCAAAGATTTGGGTATCACATTCACTTCTAATTTATCCTTCCAAATTCATATACAGGGCATTGTTTCTAAGACGGTTTCCATGTTAGGGTCTGTTAAAAGATTCTCCAAAGACTTCTGGGATCCTTATGCGATTAGAATCTTGTATATTACGTTGGTGCGCTCGCAATTAGATTATGGCGTAGTTATTTGGGACCCATTTTATCAGGATTTTTCTGATCTTATAGAAAGGGTTCAAAGACAGTTCTTAAAGTATGCCTTGCGTAGATTACCTAGGGTCAATAATCTTCCCAATTATATTGTTTCTCCTTATATAGGGGACGATGTAAACTATTAAAATTTGAACCTCTCTCTATTCGTAGAACTGCGACGTGTGCCACTTTTGTCCGTGATCTCCTCGTTTGAAATGAGATTCTCGATTTATTTTCTCTATAATTTATGGTTTTAATTTCACAATTTTTCATCAGAACATTCGTAGTTTACGTGAGAATTTTGATAAATTTATTTCTAATATATATGGTTTTAATGATCTTCCTTCGATTATATTTTTGTCTGAGATATGGATTTATGATTACGAATTAAGTTTTTATAATATCCCTAATTATACGAATTTTGGGTGTTGCAATAATAACTATAGGGCGGGTGGTGCATGTGCTTTTTATAATAGCAGACTAAATTGTTCGTGTGAATCCGTTTCATTAAATTCGGCGGACGTAATTAAATTATCGTTATTGATTAATAATGTGAACTATGTTTTTATTTGTATATATCGTTTGCAATTCGTTCCAGTTTCAATTTTTGTTAGTGAATTTTCTGATTTTATTAAAAGAATATTAGAAACAAAAATATTATTACTGTGGGAGATTTTAATATAGATATTCTAAATTTTCCTCCTTCGAGTGGTGAATATATGTTTTTAATGTCCTCAAATGGCCTACATTCGTTAATTAATATACCTACTAGAATAACAAATCATTCTAATGTCATTCAACATAAATCTAAATATAAACTGAAACCCTGGATCTCATTCCAATTGATAAATTTAATGGCTAGGAAAAAGAAAATTAGTAAAAAGTGTAAGAAGCATCCCACAAATAAAGGGCTTCAGAAATATTTTCTTAAACTATCCCAAAAAGTCGATGATAAAATTCTTTCTGACAAGTTCACATATTACCACAATAAATTTCAACACTGTGGTAAATATAGTAAGAAGACATGGTCGGTTGTTAATCAACTTTTAGGTGATAGGGGTTGTTAATTATGTTGATAAAATTATGTCTAGTGATTCAGTAATTCTTACGGATTGTTAATCTATTGCTGATGATTTTGGTTTGTATTTTTCAAATATTGTGTCTCACCTAAGAACAATCAATTGTTTGTTTAATAATATGTCTTTTCATAATCATAGTAAAGTCATCATCTCAGAAATTTTTTTTATTAATCCTATGGACAGTGCTGAAATTGTTGGTATAATTAATGGTTTAAAATCTAGTAATAGTATAGATATTCTCGGTATAAGTTCCAATATGCTAAAAGCTAACACAGAAATTATATCGCCAATTTTAATACATTTTATCAATCAAAATTTCTTGAATGGCAGGGTTCCTCAATGTTTGAAAACCGCAGTTGTAATTCCGTTATTTCAAAACGGTGATAAACTGCTTTAGGATAATTATCGTCCTATATCTTTACAGCCCATTATTATGAAAATTCTGGAAACGGCGTTAAAATTTCCGGTTGATGCCTTCTTTCCTAAATATAATATTTTAAATATTTGTCAATATGGTTTTAGGCCTAGAAAAAATACTGAGTCAGCTTTAATTGATTTTTTGAATGGGGTTCATGCTGTTTTTATTGATATTAAGAGGGCTTTTGACATGGTAGATCACAATTTACCTTTACGGAAACTTTACAAGTGCGGCTTTAGAGGTGTGCCGTTTCTATGGTTTAAAAAATCATAGCTTCGTAACAGGTTTTTTAAAGTAAAAATTGATAATTCGTTTAGCATGCCGTTCAAGGCAGACTTTGGAGTTCCATTTCTGTCTTCGGTCCTGTATTATTTTTAGTTTATATAAATTCTATATTTAATTTGGATTTGAAAGGCAGAATTATTGTTTTTGCTGTGATATTAATTCTGATATGAATACATTACGATCTTGGTTTGATGATCATTCCATGATTTTAAGTGAGAAAACTAAAATTATATTTTTTAGATTGGCTGGCGATCCATATCAGAGGCTTCTAAGTATAGAGACATAATCTTAATGACGTATTTTTTAGAAGCTTTTTTAGTGGTATAACTTTTCACTGATTTCCATAGGAACCCATAGTAAAAATGGTGTTTTTTAGCTTCAAGTTTTCAATGAAAAAATCAAAAATATTATAAAATGTTTATATAAAAGTTTTCTACATATCTTTAAGAACAATATACAAGAAGGCTATTGGTATTAAGTAAATATTAATTGCAGAAATATTAAAATTAAATTATTTCTAAAATATATTTTTTAAAACTTTGATTTTGAAAAATACATCAAAGTTGGCTCTGACAAATTAAAATAATACTTGCTAAATTTATCTTTAGTCTTACTAGTGTACGTAAGATGTCTAAAATGGTTACAGAAAAATACGAAAAAAAATTATTTAATCGCAAAATTATCACACGTTCCTATATTTTGTGTTGTTTTGCTTTTCCTACAATTTTTGAACTTAAAATTTCCTAAGGTGGTAATTTTTGGTACGATTTTTCCAAATTTTTACGGCCATCACTGCCATCTATGTAATTTATATTGACTTAATAACCAAACGAATCGTAGTAAGCTTTTATTTCAATTTGACCAGGGGGTCAATTCTAGTTCCGTGAAAAATATAATGAAAGTATTTTCAGTGAGAAATACACATTTCCGATTCATGTTCCTTGAGAGAAGGAAAAAATGACGTCAAAATCTTTTTCATATGAATAAAACTTTCTCACCGGCCATTTTGGCGGTGAGAACATCATAAATATGGTAATAAAATTCTATAAAAACTAAATTTGTATTTTTAGCATTAAACGTGCGTTAAAACTATAATATGATTCATTTTAAACTTAGCTAATAAGTAAATCTATTAAAAACTATTTCGTTTATTTAAGAAAAGCCTCCAAATAATTAATTTAGTTAAGTTTTAAAAATAATTTGGTCAATTTTATAATTTATTTTATATTTTGACAGCCAATGACAAAAACTGATTAACTAAATCTACTTTATCATTAATTTAGTTAATATTTCAACCAATTGCTGTATCATCTAGCGGAAATCTATATGAAACTCGATAAAATGTCTGTTTACAGTGTAGCTTACTATGAAAACAACTTATTCAGCGTTTTTTTCACGATTATTTTTCATTTGAACATCGAGAATCGCTTATTGTCGTTTTGTGAAATGTTATAAATGAAAAAAAAAATTGATGGAAACAAAATGGAAACATTTTTTTCATAAGGTTTTTTCATAGAACGAGAATTGACCCCCTCAGAATTCTGTTGTTATGAATTTTTTTTAATATTTTGGTTTAAATAAATCAATTATTACAAGAAAATAAAAACGATTTACTTAAACGATATTCATATATGTTGAAATTCAAACATTTATGAAAGTATCTCAGAAATCATAATTAAGAATTTGTAACGTTTTCATTTAAAAATTTGTCTTAGGAAAAAAAAGTGATTTCCTGAAACCCCCCTTTTACTATGAAAAGTTTCGTTTTTTCCTCGTTTCTAATTCCCTTATAAAAGCTCAGATTTTCTGATTATGGCTCTATAAAATACAGGGTGCTTTGTCCATATTCGAGTTATGTTCCAGAGATTGTTTGTCATATGAGGAATTGTAATTTAGTGAATTGTAGCAATCTTTGCATTCCAATTGAATCTGTTTATAATTTTTAGTATCTAGGTTTGCATCTGGATGCTAATTTAAATTGAAAAATTTATTTTCAAAAGGTTAAAGAGCAATTAAATTTTTCTTTACGTGCCATGTATTTACTGCGTCAGTTTTGTCCATCCGCCGTGAATTTAGGCTTTTCTATGGATTACCTTGTTGAGGTGGGGTTTATATGAATACATTGGAACCTTTATACATTTTGCAAAAATACATTGTTCGGGTTATGTTTTTTAAGAGTCGTCGCGATCGTTCTTGGCCAATTTTTATGGCTTGTAAATATTTACCTTTGCAACACCTATATGTATTTAAAGTTTTAAAATTATTTTTCTCTAGAAGTGGGCACAGAATTCTGAGATTACGTACTGTTTACGACATTCGTAATAATTACAGAAACTTCTTTTCTGTTCCTGGATTTATCAGTTAAGCTTATCGCAGGTACTTCTTAGTTTCGGCCCCCACATTTTTTAATCGATTGCCCCAACTATTACGCACACAGTTAAAAAACAGAAACATTATGAATTTAATTAAGGATTGGTTGTTTGAAATTAAAAATATTGGCTTTATATTTTTAAAATAAAATAAAATTTATATTTTGTGTTTTTTTTGATAGTTTATATTTTATTTGATATTAGCTTTATTGTAAAGGTTATTCGCCACTGCCTTTTGGCAAAGAATAACCTATCATCTTAACCTTAATTTTTGTATTATTATTTTAATTATTTCATTAATTTGTATTTGTAAGGTTATGAGAAATAAATAAAAAAATATTACAGATGGGGGAATTGCGGTTCTTTGGTTTACTGGGTTATTTTTTGGCATTATTTTGTTGTGAAAACCAAACTTTACCATTAAAATGTTTTTAATTTTTAAATTGACATGCATCTTGTTTTGATTTCTTGTATAAATGTACTAAAATTTATAAACAAAAAGTAACGGAATTAATAAAAAACTTCATCTCAACATCTCAATATAATTTATGCTTTCACCATTGAGGAAGGACTTTAAATAGAGAGAGATTTTGTATGGCTAAAATATGCAACGAAAAATAATTTCTGTTTCGTTTGGAGATTTTAGTTGTGATATTATGAAAGGAATATATAAATTTTAATTGCCTCTTTCTATTTCTCATGTTTCCTATCCCCATATTATTATAAATGAACGCAATGGAAAATTGAAAGGCGGTGCTTAATATTTCATTCTTTCTTCTTTGTATATGTAACAAACAAAAAATCGAACGCAAATGCTAGATCAATACCAACAAAAATGTTCAAAGCATTACCAAAATTTTAATGCCTTAAAAAATTCGAAAGTTAACAACAAACACAACAATATTTTGTAAACAATGATTTTGGGTTAATATGTATTTTTTTTATTATATGTAGCATGTTGATATTTTTAGACTAGAAAGGAAAGAGGAAAACAGTTGATTTTAATGCCATCGTTTATAAATCGTATATGTATTGTTTTAGTGTTGGTTAGATAGTATTTCGTTTTTTCTATTTTTGTGTTTCGTTTTGCATTATACATGTATTATGAACGAAGAACAAAATTTAAATACTTTACAGAATGAATTAACAATCCACATATTCAAAAATTTTTGTATTATGATTTTACTTATTCGCAACGTGATGAATTTGGAATTTTTCGATTCATGAATTTCAAAATCCTAAGCACTGTATTTCAAAGATCGAATATTCAGTATAATAAACGTACGAAGAATGCAGTGAAGCTAAAATAAAAGTACGAACTCCATCGTTATCTTAGTCATTTATATTTTTATAATATTTACGTGCGTAAGTACATCTTTTGGGGTAAGGTGGGTTTAATGGCCATGGTGATAGTTAAATGACTTTGTTCATTTATCTTCGCTCCCAAAACCATCTAATTTACAATATATATTAATTTGTTTTTACTGCCAGAACTTTAAATATGGCCGAGTATGATGAATTTCATGGTAATCGGTTAAGGAATAGGCAAGTCAAATAATGAAATTCATGAATCTAAAAATTCCAAATTCATCACGTTGCGAATAAGTAAAATCATAATACAAAATTTTTTGAATATGTGGATTGTTAATTCGTTCTGTAAAGTATTTAAATTTTGTTCTTTGTTCATACTCGTAATAGATGTATAATGCAAATCGAAATAGAAGAATAGAAAAAACGAAATACTGTATTTAAAAATAATAAAAACGCGAAACTCAAATAAGAACATTTAGTATAGTGACATTCAAAATTCGTCACGTTGCGAATAGGTATATTCATAATACAAAATTTTTTGTATTTTGTGTTTTTTCAATTTCGTTATACGAATATTCGTCCATTTTTGAATATAAAGATTATTAATACATTCTGTATAGTATTTAAATTCGTTCTGTGCCAAAAAAATACAATCAATGATGACACCAAATTATCTTAATTACTCGTACCATTAAGAAACAAAAAATTCGAGGCGGCTAAAATTACAACTAAAAAACTACCGAATAAAAACCATACTCGTATATACATATGAATTTCTTCTGCTTTTTTGTTTTTTTTTTTAGATTTTATCCGTATTGGAGGGCAACATTTTTTTCCGTTTTAATATTTTTTGTATGGATTTTGTTAACCCAATGAATGCCATTTGTGTAATGTGCAAGTTAGTTTAAAATTGCGCTGGCAAGTTAGTTTAATAGTCTAGTTTAATAGTATTTGTTATATACTAAATAAAGCTTATAAATAAAATAAAAAGTTAGCTGTTAAGGTGGTAATAAAAAGATTATAAAAAATCGGTTTCACTGAAATATTAGGATTACTTTGTAAGAAAAATTATTTTACCACGATAGTTTCTATCTAATGTGATGTTCTATTGACCCAACACTTTTCGCAGAAAATCATGGGAAATACGCATTTTATTTTTGCAATAATTCTTTATTAAAATTAACACAAAAGAAATCCAACACTCATTTCGAAAGTAATAACAAATAAAACTAAACATGTTTTCTTTTAACAAAAGTTAATATTATATTGTTAGTTATACAGTTAAAATTCTAAGCTTTTTGGAAGTTTGGGTAGATGCTTGGTGCCTAGGTTTATTTTTTAATTTTTGAAATTCACCTTTTACTAAAAAGACCATTTTGAATTTTTTCTGATCAACACAAGAATAAAAAAGTGTATTAAAATTTTGAAATGGTCATAACAAGGCCCTTCATCTTTTAAAGACAAAAATCCTGAAAAATCCCGAGCCACAATGACAGTTTTTTCTAAACATTTGCTCAAATACAGCTACTAAAACATATGCTACTTCACCATACTCCGTCTGCGGTGCTTTAAGTGACCCAAAGTTTGACTATTTATTAAATTTTTTTTCTGTTATAAATGTTTCACTCGTTGATGTTATGTTGTCATTTTGTTTTAATAATTTTTGACTACATTCATTGCAGTTTACTTTTTTTCAAAATTCGTGCTCTGGAAACAAATATGTTATTGCATATTTTTGGTTGCCCTAATTATTACTTTTTTTTTTTATTTAACAAATTTGTTTATCAATTTGATTTTTCCTCCAATCTAAAAATTATAATTATTGCATTCGAAATCGCAAACGTAGTTTAAACTCCATCAGATGGAGAAAAAAGGCAACAAAAACATAAGCAGTGAAATAATCAAAACACAAGAGGTGAATGACCGTTCTGTGACACAAAATAAAATACATTAGTATAATTTTTCATCTACATTTTTATCTGCACGTGTACTATCAACCAATTCCACTACATGGCATTGTATTATCAACCTAACTTTATTACGATCATTTATTTCTTACGTTTCCCAAACAAACAGATTCGGATCATTCATATTATTATTATTTTTTTTGTTTTGCTTATAAATAGAGAAAAGAAAAAAGGACGAAAGATGCAAATCGAAATTAAGTTATTTATTTACAAGTGTTGTGTCAGTGTGTATGTGGCATGTTTATTCAATGTGTTTCATTTCGCTTATTTAACCTTTGTTTGGCACGATTATAAAACTACTTCTCGTCGCTTACAAATCGGGAAGTGGAACAATTTTATTACGAATTTTCCATAAAAGGAGGTAAATTCGAATAATATAAATATGATATCATAATTTAAATGTCGTTTTAATTTATTATAAAAAAAAAACTTCATTCTAGTTTTAAAAAAAATCAAATTTAGGATGAGTCGTGTTAACAAAAGGGTTAAAAAATGCAAACGCTGAATCGACTCTTTATTTTGTTTTTTTATTTTTTGTTTTACTTATTCAAAACCAGAATACATATAGGTAAAATGATAAAAATTATTAGGACAAAACCAACAAAAATGCTTGTAAAAATGTATAAACATTTTTGTTGGTTTTGGTGAGGGGTGTGGTTTCCAGTATTCGTATTTCGTAAATATTTCATTTATTTTAAAAACATTTCGTTCTGTTTATTTAAAACATGAATGATAGAAGGAGAGGCATATAGAAATTATCCTCGTCTCATAAAATCACAAAAACAGAACTGAAAATATTTGAAATTATTTTATTTGGGTATATTTCCCTCATACAAAATATGCTTCTATAGTAGTTATTCTATGCTTTCACTACCCGAGTTTAATATTTGAGTGCCTTATTTGGTGTATATTAGTTGAGAACTCACATTTTGATACAGACCCAATTTTACCAATAAATGAGAATTGGTGAAATTTATTATCTTGTGTTATTCTGCCTTAGGCACACACATACCAAAAAATATTCTGTCATATTTGAGTCTCTTTTATTTTTAGATCAATTATTCTCTTTTTGATAAGTTTGAGACAAAACTCAATAATTTTAGGTTTCTAAATTATCATACTGGGTTCTAATAAATTAAAAAATAGAAAAAATTTGTTGCATCAGATTTTTTCAAATCGAACTGAAAAATAAGCATATAAAACTAATCTATAACTAAACATTATAGTGTTACGCCCGTTTAGAGTGATAATTATTTATAATTGAAAATGTCATAATAAATATTGAATTGAGTTTTAAGCATCGTGGATAAATAACATTAAATTACAAACAAACATTACTCCGCCTATTACTAACACTAAAACTGGCTAAACCTAAATATAAAAAATCGTAGAAATTTCTCCGAATTGAAGTCATTTAGGAAACAAAATTAAATTAACTATTTACTTTAGCCATCTCTATACCAATAAAGCTTTAAGCATTATACTGAAATTTATAATTAGAGCTTAGTAATAAATAAACATTTCAAATACATACGAGTATATACAGAAAAAACATAATCATAAATACATGAATACTTACAAAAAAAAAAAAAAAAAGAAGAATATTATAAACTATATAAAGAGAAGTAAACAAAAACTGTAAAAATAATAATATAAAATAGCAACAACATAAAAAGAAAGGCGGGGCTTCAAAGCCATTGGTTATAACATTATCCCCACCTAAAAAAACAAAACAAAAAAAAAATGTTCATTTAAATATGTTTATGTTTGTTTACACAAAAGCAGCAACAAAATCACTGCGGAAATATTTTATTGTAATTTAATTTGAATTTAAACAATTTTTTATATGTTTTGTTGCTTTTCACAGAATGAAATTCATCATTTCAAAGAATTTATTTTGTTAAATTTTTTTTTTGTCGTTTTGTTTTTAATAGCGGCGCTCGATAGGAATTTTGATGATTTTGTTTATTTTTTTGATCGTTGCTGATTGTAATCTTAAGTGTTAAAATACAGCATATAAGCTATAGTAGTATATATAGTTTAACAAAATTATATTATTTTTAGTATTCTGTATATATTTAGGGAACGTTATGTATATTGTATTATGCAATCGAAAAATCTGCTTTCTTTGCAAAATATATACTCGTATATACAAAAAAAAAAAAACTGGGATAAACCGAAAAGTATAGTTTATCGTATATTTCTTACTATAATGCATTATTATATAAACAATACCAAAAAAGGCGAAATGCCATCCAGTGCGCATATCCATTAACTGCTCTATATACATAAGCACATAGTTGGTTTGGTAGCAGTAGTTATTATGCTATACATACATATTTCGATTCCTTATCATTTTTTACTTTTTTAGTTTTTAATGGAAATTGTAAAAATATGTATATAAACGATTTTTTTCGGTTTTAGATAAGCTAAGCATTACATAAAATTATGAAAATGGGTTGAAATAATACAACAAAATATAAAACTACAGCGAAGCGCATGAGAAATAAAATTCTGTTATGTACATTATATATAGATGGGATACAAAGGAAGCAAGATAAGAAAATATATATTACATAGATGTTATTTGATTTCGAAGGATACACAATATACATATATATGTACTTGTTAAATTTTCTTAAATGTAATTTTTAAAGAAACGTTTGAAATACGTTTGGAGCATTTATTATATGTGTGCCAGTATCGGTAGGTGTATTCCAGGGAATTTAAAGGAAAGAAGCAACAAAATACTTTATTTAGGTTAAATAATATTTCTTGAAGCCAATTTATCGGGATTTGGAAGGGGGGTGAAGACATAAATTTAAAGAAAGAAACATTTTATAAAATATCACCGAAAGTAAATTACATAATAAAATAATTTCTGCCATAATTAATAATTTCCGAAAATTGTAAGAGAAGTTAATCCAGTTTCGAAGTGATTAGCCTCTGGTTAAAGAATTATCAACCCTCTCATTCTTTGATTTTATAATTTTCGGAAAAAATTAACTTCGTATATGGTACATTATAAATCATAAAATTTTAAAATTATTAACTTTTAAAGAAATTTAATGTATTTTTAAAAACTAACTGAATATCAAAATTGGAACGATATTTGTATGGTTTATAGAGGATGATTATTGGAAAACAGAGAACTGCGTGCAGGCTAACAAAAAAATTCGACCAACGTAGCAGCCGGAATTTGTGGATGTTTCGGTCACAAAATAGTTAACTACCCTCCCAGCAAAGGTATGTATACATTCGTTTCGTAACGAAAATGTTAAGTTTATGAACGCTTTTTTAACGATTGCAGCGCTATATTTACATCCAAAGAAAAAACCAAATCCTCCATTTTATATTGTTGAGGCGTATGCATACCATATGGTAGTACAGTTTAAATAAATTAAATAAATTATTCTTTGATTTAACATAGTTTAATTAGTGAATAAATTTAGAATAATTTGTTGATGGTTAGTACATACATATATTGTTTTCTTTAGTTTATAATTAGTAATGTATAAAATTGTATTAGTATCAAAAAAAAAATTTTTTTTGTAAAGTGAACTTTTTGTGATTTATTAGTTTCTTTAACCGATAACATTTTTTTTGTTAGTTTTATAATTTTTTTGAAGTATTTGAGTGTTTTGTTTTTAAAATGTCGAAACAAAAAATATATCGAATAATTCGACAAGAAATTAACACTTTGTTGAATAAAACCAAATCTCATACCGGCCCTTATAACGCCTGTGACGAAGACGATGATGCACAAAACTATGTTACTCAGGACAATTATACGGCTAGTGATAATGACGAAACACCCTTAGCTATTATAAATGAGCTTGAAAATAATTTTGATTCAAGCACAGCGACTTCAGAATCCGAATCTGATTCTGAATTTGAGGATGAAAACAATCCATTGAGTGTGGGTAACATACAATATGAAATTTCAGAATGGAGTATAAAATTTAGCATTTCCAATGAATCAGTAAATGCATTGCTTCAAATACTTAAAAATTACCAGACTCCAAATAAAGTTAAAACGATTATACCTATGGGCCAAGGAGAATATTTACACCTTGGGCTAGAAAAGCAATTGAAAACTATTCTTCTTAGTACCAAGTTTTACGACGATTCGTTAACTATCGACATTGGTGTAGACGGAGTGCCATTAACCGAAAGCTCTACTAATCAATCACGGCCTATTCTTGGCCGAATAGTATCAAACGAAAGGGTATTCCCTATTGGCATATTTCATGGCTATAAGAAACTCTTTTGTGCTGATGCATATTTCGAGTAATTTACAAAAGAAGTTAAGGAATTATTGGAAAATGGATCCTTTAAAGTTCGTGCTTTTATTTGTGATGCACCTGCAAGGTCATTTTTATTAGGTAAGTTTAACAAGATTAATCAAAATGAATCAAGACTTATCTAAATCATATTTTATTTTTCAGGAGTAAAATCACACTCTGGGTATTCTAGTTGCACCAAATACAAAATAATCGGAACATATTTAAAACACAAAGTTTGCTTTCTTGGAGATGTCGCTGAGCCTAGAACAGATAATGAATTTCGATATAAAACGGATATAAACCATCACATAAAATTAAATATTAAATTAGTCACACTACCTGTTGGATGCGTTTCGCAGTTCCCCATTGATTACATGCACTGTGTATTACTTGGTGTTATGAAACAGATACTTAATCGTCTAGTAAAAACCAGAAAACAAGAGTTTTCTCTAACAAGACAGCAAATAGAGACCATCAACTTAAAACTACTACAGTTTCGTAAATGTATTCCACTGGAATTTCAGAGGAAGCAAAGAACCTTAAACGAGCTGGAACACTGGAAAGCTACGGAATTTCGTCTGTTTTTGTTCTACACAGGCATGGTTGCATTTAAAGACGTGTTGGATACAAAATATTACAAGCTTTTCCTGCATTTAGTGTGTGCAATTATAGGATTTTGGCTCATCCACAAGATTGTTTCTATAACAATGAATGTGCGGCAAACATGCTGGACTCATTTTGTCAGTCATTTTGCTTATTGTTTGGAAATGAGAACATGTCGTACAATATGCATAATTTACTTCATCTGTCAGATGATGTTAAAATGTATGGTCATATCGATAATTATAGTGCATTTGCGTTTGAAAATTATATGCAACTATTAAAGAAACTAGTTAAAAAAGCTTCACAACCTTTGCAGCAAATCAATAACAGGTTGAAAGAGCAACACAATTTAAATGAATGTTATCAACCATGTTCTTTACGACCCGTATTTACTGTTAGCTCCAATTTTCTGAACATTTATTGTCTCGTAAATGACAGAATTTTTAAAATCCTGGAACATAATGAAAAAAAATAAAAATAAAAGGCAAATTCCTATTGAACATGGGCATTTTTTTCAGTGACCCTCTATCTTCAGACCATTTAGGAATCTTTAGCACTCAAATCGAACAATTTGAAGATCAAACTATTTCTTTTGACATAATTGAAATAACAAACACAATAATGAATTTAATAGCAAATAACTGCCGTCTTACTTTGAGCATTTTACAACAACAATGCCATGTATTTTCATTCCGGAATGAATAGTTTCAAAACTAGTTTTTGTTGGTATAGAATTATTCTAGGAATATTTTTGAAATTTTTTTTTGTTTTTTTATTTAATTTTTAATGTCAATTGATAAAAGTAAAAAGAAAATTATTTTCGGTTTTTATTTTGAGCATAATTTGCATTTTTATTTTTATACCAATAACTATTCCAGTGACCAAAGTAAGACGGCAAACGTTTCAATTTATATTCCAATGCTACATTGATATATGTATGTTTATATTTTGATTACAGAAATGAATACGAATAGATTTTTGAAAGGTGACGAATTGGATACAGAGAATAATTAAGAAGAATTTTTAAAAATTGACAGTAATATGAGGCCAGAAACTTTAACGCAGATCAACCACACTAGACCATCCACTTCAACAGGGATCACTAAACCAAACAGAATAGCTTACCAAACATATGATAAAATAAACCATCAAATTTAATACAAAACATCAGCCAAAAGGAAAATAATACAAAGAAGGATTCAAATAAACCATATTCTTCAGCTGCAACTACACTAACACCAACCAATGAATTTGAAGAAAAAGTAATGTTAATGATGAAAGAAACTTTAGGAGAAATTAAACTTTTAAGAAGAGAGTTTAAAGAACATCAAAGTAAGTGTACATGCCAAGGGGCTACCAATGATGAAGGATTATTACTCGAAATTCCAGCCAGTTCTGTTGAAGCTTTTCAAAAGCTTGAAAAGGATAACAAAACTGATGATAAAACAGAAATGTATTTAGTACGTTTATCAGAATTTTGTTTATGCACTTATTTCGTTTTTATTGCATTCATTTTTATTTCTACAGAAAAGACATTATCAAGCTATGAGTGATCCATCCATGGAAAAATTTATCAGGGGCTTCTAGAAAGCATAATCACGGACGAGGCAGCTACCTTCTTTTCATTGCATGGACAACATGGGAACATAGTTGTGAAATCGTATTCGGTAATGCATCTTTTGAAAGGTACAAAGCGTTATTTGATTGTATTGTAAAGTTGTTAAATAATGATTGCCAATACAAACAATATATATTTACAGATGCAGCCATCAAAAAATGTAATGCAAGGCCGATAGATATTGAAACGACAGTAAAGAAGTGGTTTCAAAATGCCAAAAATTGGCAACGATTAAAACAAAAAAAGCTATTTTCAAATCCAGCTCAAATTCCAGAAGACGAAACTAACATCAGTGACTGAATGAATTTATGTTTAATTATAATACTTATATTTATTTATATTAAAACTTAATGTAGTCTTATCAATTACATCAATTAAAATATTTATGATTTATTTATTTTTTACTATTTGAATTTTATTTAATTTACATCATTAAATTTATAATTGAATTTATAATAAATGCGTAATAAATGAATTTATTTTTTACGAAACTACGAAAATTTATTTATTTATTTTTTAAAATTTCTTATACATGTTATTAAGAAAACTGTTCGGAAACGTCAAGTAAAAATTGTTCGGAATTGTCAAGCAAAAATTGTTCGGAAACGTTAAGTAATAACTGTTCGTAATTGTCAAGCAAAAACTGTTCCAAAACGTTAAGTAATAACTGTTCAGTTATGTTACGAGTAAGCGAAGAGAAAATGTATACATTTTTTTGTTTCATTTCTCTTGTGGTAAAAGTATCATTTTCTTTACATTTTCGTCACGAAAAAAAGTAACGAAAGCGAAGACTTTAGTATAAGCAAGTCCTCATAAACTTTACGTTTTCGTTACGCAATGTTTGGAGGGTACACAGTGGTGGTATTATAATTAGGCCACAGAACAAAAAAAAACACAATTAAGCAACCGGAACATAGCCAAAAAAATGGTTTTTGCTAAAGAGGATTTAGCAAAACCTAGGACATTTTGCGATGTAATAATTTGGACTGGTGAGAGTAAATTCACCGTAGTTGAAAGTGATGGGAAACTATACGTAAGACTCCTGCGAAACCAGGAGCTTAATTGCTGGAATGCCGAAAAAGACGGCGAATCATGGCGGTGCATCAGTACTGGTTTGAGGTTGCTTTACGTCTCGGGAGTTGGCTTATCCTCAAAATAGATGGGATTATGGATGCCCTTAAATATAGCGAAATACTCGATCAAAATTTAGGAGATGCTCCAGTCTTCAGCTACGGTGGCGTTATCAGCATCGCATGACAGTTTTGCCATCGAAATTTTAAGTAAAAGTTAGGAACTTTGGAATATACAATTTTATAAAACTGGATATTGAACGAGTATACTCTAATTCAATTTGAAATTTCAAATTTTGCTTATATGTAAACTTGATAAGTGGGTATGTAATACACCTTTCAAATTCGCTAATTACATTGAATCGAATATTGATAGTTCAACAAATAAAAGCCTACGGATAACTCTGAATTTTGTACCGAAATATACTTATTTTTAAATGTTTCAATTCAGGTATTCCCTGTGTTTTAAATTAAAATTTGGTTTTAAAGAAATAAGTAAAATTCAACAAAATAATTTGAAAGTAAAATTTCAAAGGAAGCAAGTTACTCAAATTCGTTAGGTAAGCGTTCAAACGAAGCAACTTAGTTAAGCGTGCCAGAAATTAAAATTTTCATAAATTTAGACCCAAAAATGTTTATCTTTAACCTTGGTCATTTGCTCTGCCCTAATCATAACATGTACAGTTAAAACATTCAGTTCCGGAGGTCATACAGCTATACATGTAATTTTTAATAGTCTCTTATACACTAAAAACGAGGGTCATGCTTTGAAAATTAGAGTTTAACAATTTTTATAAACGCTACTCTGAAATCAATTGTCCTCCATAGCAATTTTTTAATCCCTCAAATCGGATGAAGAATATTACAGAGGTGTGCATTAGAGATTAGAGCATGGTTAGATTAATCGATTAATCAGTCATAAAATTGATCGATTAATCGAAGACTTTTAATCGAATAAATTTTATTTGTGAAATAAAACCAAAGCCGCACTTTATTTTGTTGAATTTTTTTTTTTTTTTTTGCAAAAATAGTTCATAAACAATTTTGAAGTATATAAATATTTACATTAATCGGTACCAAATAATTATTAATTGAAATTTGGCCAAACCGATAACAAAATTGAAAGATGTGTTGTTGTGTTCAAATGACCAACATCGAGTAAGTTGAGAGTAGCGATTCGATCTTTTCTTATCAATCGGGTTGCTTCAAATACAAACTGGAGAATTCAGATATTGTCCAACATTTACAACATTCAAAGGTCGTAAAATTGTGTATTTGACAAACGAGGATAAAACGTTCGAATATTGTAATTTATATATTCTTGAATTCTCTACTAATCTAAAATTTTCGCTACTAAGGAAATATTTCCGAATGGGTATAAAGGCATGTGAACAAAATCCACGTTCGTTTTTATATTAACTTTGTAAATAAATTTGTTTTACTGAAGCAGACACCAAATCATAAGCAAAACAAACAAAATTTTTGTAAATTTATATTTCGCTGACAAACCAAACATAAACAACTATCAAAAATAAATTTAACACACTTCGAAATTTGACACAATTTCAGAGTGGTAAATAAACAATACTGAATCTGAATTGAACCAATGAATGATAAATAAATATTGAGTTCATCTTAATGAAACGAAAAAGTTGGATTTGAATGAGGTAATGTTAGTAGTTTTTAAAACTAGTCATCCACTAAAAGTTTTATTTTAAATAAATTCTCTGTTCAAAATGTAACCCCTCCCCCCACCCCTTATTCTTCCCTCAAAAGAGAAATTTTAGAAAAAAATAACATCTGGATACTAAAAACATCTGCTATAGGGATGCAGATACTATCAATTTAGCTAGCTGTAAAACCAAATTTTCTCAAGCGAAGATTAAAAACTTAAAACCATTTCAAGTCCATTTTTGTTTTTGTTTACTTATTTTAATGCAATCCCTTGCGAGGTTCGATGCACTCTTAACTTTACGCAGTTAACTTTTAACGTTCTATCTTTCGTCCGTTTTATATACACGTCCGTTTTATACATGTCAGCTTTTAGTATTGACATTAATGGTAGGTCAACCCCTAAATTCTGCTCTCCGACTGGAGGTCGGGTAGATCTGTTCATTGCCATCATTGATGGTAATCAGAGGACGAAAAATCCCTATCGGGATTCGCCCTACATATAGTATCAAAATATTTTAGCAATTTGTAAAAATTAATTTAAATTGTACAAGTAAAAGTGAAAGTGCTTTAGCTCCTTCCTTCTTTCATATTTCATTTAAAATATTTAGAATCCGTTTACCCTTCGTTAATTCAAATCTTTCATTAACATTTTAAACTTAACCGGTGATCACTTTAATTATAACTCACTAAACGCTCTTACATAAAGAATATCATGTTATTCAAACACAAGAAATACCAAAAGAATGTTGTCCATCACGTATTAAATTGCTGTTGGTTAAACCGTAAATGTTTATCGCGATCGCTTATTTGTTTCTTATGTTTTAACAAAGATACAGATCTTTCATAACTTTGAGTGCCAACCCCTTTGGATATGGATGTTTTGTTTCTTGCCGTTAATTCGTGTTTTTTTTTATTTGGTCCGCAACTATACACAACATTTTTGTAAGGGTGGTTGTTTTTACAGGTTTTGAGGAGGAACTAAATTCCCTTAAAAACTTAATAATATAATAAACAGGTGATTGTATACTATAAGTTTCAAATAAGTGTCTTATAACGCGAATATATCAGTATTTATTGCAAAATATTAATAAACCAATTCCAGGTGTTTAACATACCTAAACAATTCAGATTATTCAATTAAACATGTAAAATAAATAATTAATTTCAACATGACATGTAATGATTCTCTGATGAAAATGATATAATTAGTGATACATAAATTAAAAGAAATTTATTATATTTTTGACAAGCCATTAAAAATAATTATTAGACAAAAATATTTTGGTTTATATTTAACAATTAAACGCCAATATTATTTCAGTTATAAATAATTTACGATATCACTGTGGAAACCTTAACCATATATGTACATTGGTATGTTGGACAATAATTGAAAATATCTACATTTTACGATTATATTTAGTTTTACAAAATTATGCTTGATTTATTCAACAACTAAAACGGTTTTTTTTCATATCAATGAATAAATTATTTCAAATTAGATAATTAATTTGTGAAAATATTTATTTATTAAATAAAGAGACGAAAAAAGTGACATCATCGTCATATTTTCTGCAATCCACTAATTTTCACAGTTCATTTTATTTATGGCTGATCGCTTATGATTTTTATTTTAACTAATGCGGTATCTTTTTTTTTTATTTTTTTGTGTAATCGTTTTACGAAAATGTCATTTTTTTAAATGACTGAATACAAAAATTTTTAAATATAATTTATAACAATACAAATTTTACGCGTTTGTGATTTAACAAATTTGCGTTTGTCATGTCAAAAGAAATAGAAGAAAATACTACATCGATTGCCGTTTGTAAAATATTAGCCGCATTTCTTGACGTTATTGAAAGCAACAACAAAGGGTGTTTTCTTTTATTCATTCGGGATATTCCGGACATTCCGAAAGTGACGAAAATCGTTCTTTTATTCATTCCATTCCTTCTATTCCTTTTTTAATCCATTCTATTATTTATTGGTAATATTCAAAAAGCATTATTTTTGTACTACATCGAAAGGTGGAATAAACAAAATATTTCGTTTGACGTTTTTTTAATTATGTGCGATGCTTACAATTTAAATGATTAAATTAAATTAAATCGTACATATTATGGAAAATGAAAATATTAATTATATAATAAATAATTGTTTAATTCGCAAAATAATAAAAATCGACGATAATAGTTTTAAATAGAGCTTGGCGGATACAAAAATCCCAAGGATATATTTTTTAAGATATATCAATTAAAATTAATATTACATTGTCTGTTTTCACGTACTTTGCAACTTCAATTAATTATGATGAAATTATTTATTTAAAAAATTTAATTTGTTTCCTAATTTTAAAAATAAAAATTCATGCTATATGACATTCAATTATTACATTACGTACGGAATATTCCGTGGTTACGTGGTTAATATTCTATTCCTTCTCTTCTTTCTGTGGAATGAATAAAAGAAAACATCCAAAAATAACAGAAATTTTTGTTTCGCGTCTCTGTATCATTTCATGAAATGGATCAGATCAAACGCCTAGAAATGCAGCAATTATAAAAACTTTTATTAACGGGGAAAATTTAGAAATTGGTGTTTGCTTATACACAACAAGGAGAGTGAAATCGTTTTCAATGCCTCTTAAAAATAATTGTTTTTGTTCTTAAGCGAGCCTCAGATGTTCAATATTTATTGCCAATATAATTTGACGAACAAATTCCGTTTATTATTTTTACATTTTTGATAAACATTTGATAAATTTGATAGTTTTAAGTTTTAAACAGATACTATGACTTATAAATTTAAAAAATAGCAATTTAAAATATAAACAACCTACGAGAGTAAACTTCACATGTGAACCTTAATGTAGCCTCCTCTTAAATAAAATATTTTAAGAATTTTATACGCAATATCGAAAAGGTAATATGTTAGAAATTTTAAGCAATGGTAATGAGGGCTCGAGACGGTACTTACAATTAATTATACGTACTGCAAATTATTGAACTGTAAATAGTGGTTTAATATTTTTCAAGTAGTAAAGTAATTCCTTATTCTAACTATTCCAAATCAAAAAATGGCTAAAAATATTAAGCGGAAGAATAATAGGACTGCGTATCATGCGACTAAGTATCATTTTGTGCAAATTGTTTCTTGTTATTAGTATTTTAGTGATCCACTAAATCAAATGTTTTTTTAATATCAACGAATAAAATCACTGATTTGAAACCTTGTTTCAAACTGTCATAAATTCTGGAGGAAAAATCGAATAGGGCGTTTTTAGTGTTCCGGTGTTCTAAAGATCCAAATTGTGAAAATATTTTTTATGTTTTAACATTCGTGATTTAATAACTTTTCCTAAAATTTTAGAAGAGAAATAGGTTGGCAATTAGACATTATTTTATGATCATCCGATTTAAATAAAGGCTTCACTAATGTAAATTTTAATTTATCGGGAAAAATGCCGCAGGTTAAACTATAAAGTTACAAATACAAACAAGTGGTTCTAAAATATCCCAACTAACTTTTCCAATCAGGGGAGCTATTTTCGAATTAGATTCAAACGTATTCGAGTCTTCGAAGAATTGGATTCTTATTTGAATTGAATCAAATTCGTTCTTTTCTTCCGAAGAGTCGAATACGTTCGAATCGAATTCACAAATATACCCCCCCCCCCTCCTTTCGATGGCGGCACAATGTAGCACCCTGGATTGAGTGTGAGGGGGTCCACAATAACTAATCCATTTTGCGACATGCCTTTACAAATCGTTTTATTCATTAATCGGTAAGAAAATTAGAGTTTATTGCCTTTTTAATTAAATTTGTAACAGCAACACGTTTAAACGAGAACAAATATTCAATTTTGTTAGTTCATTTTAGTGTATCTAAATTCGTTCATTTTTCTCGCTTCCTTAAAAATATCAAAACGTTCATATACGATTTTGCATCGTCGCCAGCGATATAGTGTAAACAAAAACAAAAGTGTGGTTAATTAACTTCAAGTTATTAACACCAACTAATTCTTATGAAATCACCTCACAATAACGTCTATTAGCACTGTTCAATTTTTTTCACTTCCCAGATATTGAATCAATATTTCATTTTCAAAAAGTACGCGACGTAAAAGCTTCATATAAAAATGCAAAGAAACTGAAAATAACTAACAGGAAAAACTATTTTTCACAGTATGTTTTACTTCCCGTTCTTGCTTTCTATTACAAAAAAAAAAAATAGCAAACTACATTAGGTAATAAATTTGTTTATTAACATTAATGGAAATAGTACAATTTGAACTAATTTGGATTAAGGTTGAATTACGTCATTTTCATTATTTTCAACAATACTAGAGTGAAATAACGTATTATTATCTCGGCCACATTAGCAAAATTCCAACCGTCGTGTATTTTCAATGCAATAACTTCTACTCCTTCATTAGCTAATAAAGTCACAGAGGTCCTTCTAAAACTGTGACCCGTATAATCTATTGCATTTCTAAATGAAAAATGTTTGCTTTTTTAAATGATATGATATGTACATTTGACGCAGTGTGTTTGTCTACTACTTGTCGCACGCATTTACCGTTACTATAATGATAAAAAATCTGCATTCTTTAGCTTCACTTGGGCGCAATTCCATGTATTTCACCAGAATATAGAACCAAATAAACTTGACATTATTAATACTAGTGACTACGAATGATCGAGGAACTTTGTTTTTTTTTCTTATATAATGTTGACTATGGGCCTGTTTGATAATTCGCACGGTGCGGTGCAGTGCATACTGTCTTCCTTGTCTCCTTTGATTTATTTTCTAGCGATGAAATAAAGAAAAAAATGAACACTGCACCGTACTGTGCGAATAATTAAACATACCCTATAGCCACAAAACCATCGCAACTTTCATCATAAGAAACATGCCGTCTGGTGCTTCACAGTAAAATTTGGCCACCTCTTCTTTAGTAAATACTTTGGCTTTCTCTGGAATATAACCATCATTCTTTCTGACAAGTCATTGTTATCGTGAACACGTAATGTAAATTTTATAATCGAATAATTGATTTTCATTATACAAGAGTATAAATTTCTTAAATATACAAAATTTCATCTAAATTTTATTTGATAGTAGTGAAAAAAATGTTATGCGCAACGCGTGGATAATTCGGCGACCTCGGACTGCAAATAACTATTAGATCAGCCCTCTATCAGGCACTAAAGCCCATATTTAAAAATGTAATTCCGGAAATTTTGAAATTGAACGATCTCGCATCCGGAAATTCGGAATTGATTTTTTTAAATAATCCTTGCTTAAAAATCAAAATTTAATTAAAATATTAGATATTTTTATAGTTAAATGATTGAAAAATCAATTTTTCCGGTTTTCCCCCTGTTTTCTCATAAACCTAACGAACCGAGGCTTATATCATTTAGGCTAGAATTTTGGAGGCAATATTTAATACTAAATAAATAAATACGCACTTTCGCGCTTGACGAAGTCCTCTTCGAAACGAAGAGAAAAGCTCGCTGGTGACTATGTAAAAGAATCCGTTTTTAATATTTTTAATGAAGCCCGAGAAACGACCGATAGTAAAAACACTAAAACGAACTAACAAAATTGAATATTTGTCACTTTTGAACGGTTTTCTGTCATAAATTTAACTAAAAAGACTACCAAACCCTGATTTAACCACTAATTTCCTTAGCGACAAATCAATATAACGATTTTAAGGAATTTTGTAGATACCCACTTATCGAATACATCAGTTACCAAATTTATAGCTGGAATTGTAATGATGACAAAGTTTCTGAATTTGATTGTTTGAGTCTGATTTGGAATGAACACCCTTCCAATTAAATATATTGTTCTTAGTGACGCTATTTACGGGGCTGCACTGTTATAGTTAGTACTAAGTACCCTTGGACAGCTTAAAAATTAAGAAACCACACAAGACATATCTAACAGGTGTACTTTAGCGATGGATAAAATGAAATAGGTAAATGCATACGGCAATTTTCACGGACGACCGTTTATTGTTTCGTAATCCTTTTATTAGGTGTCATATCATGGTGAATGCAGAAGAGAAAATCGGTAAAACTTTCAAAAGTGACCACCTTCCCTTTTTTGACCGGCTTCCTAAATTGATCACTTTTTGTCAGTCCCTGGAATATTCCGTCTAATTTTTTGTTACAACATAATTTGTTACAATCGAAGAAATTTTTTTTAGCCTCCATAAAGTAACCAAAATTTCTGGGACCATTGAGTGGTCACTTTACAGAAGTTTTTAGAGAAGTTTCACTATACATAGTTTTTTTCTAGTACAAGAACGACTATAATTACATTAAATTAAGTTGAAATTACTTGAATTAGTTTGAGAAATAGAAATTCACTAATTCCGAAATTAGTGTTTTCAATTCCAGAATAATCAAAACTAAAATATGGGCCGATATTTCTGTCAAGCCAGATGTAGGGAAAAAATAATTTTGTAATTGTATTTATATGTTACAATATTACACTTATAATTTATGTATTACACTTATAATTAAAGTCTTCACATTTTTAGTAAAATGTAGCTCTCTCACATGTACGGATTTTTTTTAACTTTGTAGGAATTTTTTTGTTCTGGCGTCATTGATTGAGTGCTGAATTAACTTATCAAGATTTTCACCATCCCCGACAAAATTCTGAAGACCATCCATATATTGTGATTGGCTACAGGCAAATGTTTGTGTAGCCCATTTTATTTGATATTGATTTTAATTAACGGTTCTAAGGGCATTAAAATTGCATGATGTCCAGTATCCGTATATTGGGATTACCTCTAAACCGAGTATTTAAGCTATCGCCTAATTTATTTCCAATCAATCTGCAACAGTGAGTACTATCTGTGGCAAATATGCCATGGCCGTAGGCCATGTGTGCCGGGCCCATTATAGTCGATAAACACTCTAATTACTGGTTCTCAGAAATTTTGAGTATTTGAAATAAACTTTTGACGATAAAATTTTGAAGACAACCCATATGGCGCTATACATGCACATATGTATACAGTTCATTTTAGCTAACGGTTCTCGAGGATCGTATGTGCTTGTTCTAAGGTCCCTAGAAATTAAATTGGCATAATGTGCAATGATGTGCAGCACCTGGGATAAAAATGTTAGGTCAGATGAATTCAAAGAAGCTCTTCACAGAAAGCTGGTGCTTGTGTAACGAAGTTAAAGATGACTCAACTATAGTATCCAAATTTTGATTTAAAATCAAAATGGAACAAAAAAAAAGTCACTTCGTTAAAGAAATAAATACTGATTCATTGCCTTTGTACGGTCATTTAAGTGCGGCTAATGCTCAGGAGCTTAGGGGTGGGATTTACAAAGGATGAACTCAGTCTTGTTAGACCGTTAATTTAATTAATTGCAAGATCATGAAATTCTGACCACAACAGAAAAATAATAATTAAATAAGTGAATGTAAGAAAAAAAAAAATTTAGGAGTCATCATCATCATCAACCATAGAGTAAACACACATAATCCAGTATATTGCTTACAGCAAGAATGCAAAACAGTAAGTATTAATGAGAAGCAGAAAATAAAATTAAAGGTATGCAAAGAGAGAGAGAAAAAAAAAATTGTAAGTAAATAAAAAGAAAAGGATCTATTCTTGTCATTGCATTACTCACCTATCTCACCGATGATTTGATTAATGAATCATCATTAACATTATGTAATTATAAATCAACAAAAATAAATAAAAAGAAATTCAATGTAGTATCAAGTTTCACAAAAAAAACTATTATGTGTATTTAATTATTGCTTCATTCATAAATATCCAACATTTGAAAATTATAAATGTAAATTTGAGAAAAGGCAAAAAAAATTAAAGACGTACGAGTATGTACTTATATACAAATTTCAAATTAATTCTAGTAGCCTGTTCTAATCCTAGTCTAAACTTATTATGTACCTATTCTAAAATATAACCAAAAATTACATAAGAAAAAAAAATAATGATAATAATAATTATGATAATAATTAATAATAAAAATAATAATAATAATAACAATAAAAATTAAGAATTATAATAAATGTATATAATAAAGTAGAAAATAAAATCTTATCTTGACCAAGTTGCGTTTAAAATGGTGAATGTTGCATGTTGAATCAGCACATTGAACATTATGTTATGTACGTATATCCATATTTTCAATGTTGCATGTTGAATATCGAAAATGAATCAATTACACATTATGTATACATACATATTTTAAATGTTGCACGGAAAATATTGAATTTAGCTATTCAATGTTGCACGTTGACTGTAACCAACAAAAAAAAAAACAATTTTCACCTGGTCAGTCAAATATTTTCTTGTTCACAAATTATTTTGTTTTATTAACACCGGTGATTTATAGTTTATTATATGTAGTGTTATTAGTGCATTTATGTTTTTTTTTTTGTTTATATTAAGTTTTAGGGTATTATATTTATATTTTTCGTTATTTTATAGATTTAGTTTTATTTAGGATTGTTCGGTATTTTTATTTTAATTTAAATTTTAACATGTCACTTTCACTGTTGAACTTCGCTGTGTATCGTCTTGTTAATTGTGGTAACTGTGTATAACTTGGTACCAATATTTAACAAAGTAACAGACTTTAATTATAACACTATATATTAATTAAAAAGTTCGATACGGAATTATTACTTTTATTGATTAATGATTCACTTTACGATCATTCACATCAAATTTTGACTTGACATTATTTTATGACCTTTTGTAATCATAGCTGTCTCAAAAAAAAAAGAAACGTTCTTGAGGCTATGTTCGGAGCACATGTTTATTTTAATTTATAATTTCTATAACTTAAGTATAACTAAGTATGATTATGTACATATAAAGATCATATAACAGTTTGCACTAAACCAAAGTATTTCTTAAAAATTACACATAAATATATATACTATATATAGTTTTTAGTTTAATTTATTTTTGTATATATGTACATTAACACAAGAGAGAATGGTATGACCATTCTGGTCAGTTATAAACGAACGAAAAAAAAAAATGCCGTTTATTACACTATAGTTCTAAAGAATGTTATTTTTTTAAGATATACACCAATTTTTTTCCAATGGATATCAACTCAAAAAAAAAATAGATTTAAACAAAAAAAAAAACTAAGATTAAACTAATCTTTTCGACACAAGATTAATGTTTTAAAACTTTAATATTTAACTAATAAATTTTTAATTTTAACTTCATTAGAATCATTTTACAAAAAAAAATACCGACCGATCTCATTGCAATTTACTTTTCAACTCTCAATCAAAAAAAAATCTGTCCCACCTAAATTAATTAACAGCAAAATTTTGCAACATACACACAAAGTAAGCAGATATATATCCCAATGTTATGATAATACACACTTTGTAATCTGTATTAGTACTAAATAAATCGACTCAATCATATATTTTGAATTTGTAACACAGTGGTAACCAGTGCTGCGTTACAATCGTGGAGCTGTCCCACACCCGAGATAGATCTCATTAAGCCAGGCAAGATTATGTTTTAATGTCCTTCATATGATAGGTACCTACGACTTGACCATCCATATTTTCTACTACTATTGCCACATTTCCAATAATATTTTTGACTCTTCCTATGACGAATTTTGGAGCTAGTTTGGATGAAAAATATTTGGCAGCGTCACTCTGAGAAAAATTACGTACGTAAATTATTTGACCAGGCTTGAATTCGCGAATGCGGGATCGAAGGTTATAACGCTTTTGGTTTTTTTGGTGCGCTTGATTGATATGCGATAAAACTTGCTCTTGCGCTAGCGACAGGCGATCAGCGGATTGGATAGTTACGGAACAGTCCTCCAAACATTTTAATTCCCTCAACAATTTATATTCAGAGCCGTTCATAATCTTATGTTGCCCAAACACTAGGTAATGAGCAGAATATCCAGTAGAGGAATGTACCGCATTTCGCATTGCCGCAGCAATCTCCTGTAGATGATTGTCCCATTCACGATGGTTATCAGTTAGGTAAGCTCGGATTGAAGACAGTATAGTACGATTCGCTCTTTCACTAGCATTGCTTTGCGGTGAATATTTAGGTGTGGTAATATGTTTGACTCCAAATTGTTTAAGCAATTTTTGGAAAGTTTTAGCTAAAAATTGAGGTCCATTGTCTGTTAAGATTGACTCAGGAGTACCGAATAGATGAAAAATATTGTTCTCTAACGTGCTGCATACTAAAGAAGCGTTAGCATTTCGCATAGGAAATAAATGTACAAACCGAGAATACGAATCCAGAACAATAAATATATACGCATTACCTAATTTCGTCCTAGGGTAAGGTCCAAAAAAATCTATATATAAATGTTGCCACGGCCGATAAGTGATAATTTTATGACCCATCTCTGGTTGTAAAATTTGATTTGAAGGCTTACAGGTTTTACAGATCTCACACTGAGATATATAATCCTTAACCGTCTTAAACATTTTTGGCCAGTAATAGTATCGCTGCAATTTTTCCAACGTTTTCTCCGTTCCTAAATGGGAGGAATCAGGAGGATCATGAGCTTTCTGAATTAATTCGGAAATTAAAGGATTGGGAACATATAGTTTCCAGACTGGTAGATCATTTGGACTGTCGATAATTCCAAACTGATTAGTGAAATATATTTTATTATTTACAACTCTAAGATTACAACGATAGTTTGATTTGAGCTTTAAGGCATTGAGAAGTTCTAGATACACCGGATCGTTAAAATGCGAAGAATTCAGATCAATTGGAGAAGAGCAATTATCATTGTTAAGAGCTTCAATACATTGTTCAAAAGCTCGAGAAAGCGTATCTGGAACAACATTCTGAGAACCCTTTACATGCCGAATCTCAAAGGTGAATGGCTGTAATTTCAGACTCCACCGGGCAAGTCTTCCATGGAGATCTTTTTGACCCATTAGCCATTGTAAACTGGCATGGTCAGTTATAATGGTGAAATGATAACCTTCGACATAGCACCTGAATTTTCTTACACTTTGAATGGCGGCGAAACATTCCAGCTCCGTCACTGAGTAATTTCTCTGTGCATCGTTCAATTTTTGCGAGAAATAAGCGATAGGTTTCTCGACTCCCTGACTATCGAGCTGAAACAAGACACCGCCAATTCCGCTACTGCAAGCGTCACATTGGATATAAAAGCGCTCGTTAAAATTGGGATGAGATAATATTGGAGCGGTCGACAAAGCATCTTTTAAGCTTAAAAAAGCGTTCTGTGTATCTTCGGACCATTTCCATTTATTATTTTTTTTTAAGAGATCGGTCAAGGGAGCGGAAATTATAGAAAAATTCTTAATGAATCGCCGGTACCATCCACACATACCTATAAATCGGCGAATTTGTTTTCGAGTGTGCGGAGTAGGAAAATCAACAATCGCGTGAGCTCTATCAGGATCGGTACGAAGACAACCGTCACCAACCAAATAGCCTAGATATTTAATTTGCTTTAGCAAAAAATGGCTTTTTTCTAAATTTATGGTTAAATTGGCGGCGGATAGTAAAGCCGCGACCTGTGCAAGCAGATCAAAATGTTCGTCTAAGGTTGCAGAGGTGACCAACAGGTCGTCTAGGTAAGTAAAAACACGGTCGTGCAGTTTATGTGGGATCACCTTATGCATTAGACGACAAAGAGTTTGAGGTGCATTGCACAGGCCAAACGGCATCACTTTAAATTGAAAAAGAGGCTGTCCCGGCACAGTAAACGCAGTTTTATCACGTGAGTCGGGGTGTAACGGGATCTGCCAAAAGGCATCCTTAAGATCAAGACTCGAAATATACCGTGTATGATCCACGCGACTGATAAGGCTTTCTATGAGAGGCAAAGGGTATGCTTCCTTTTCTGTTACCTCGTTGAGACGCCGTGCGTCCAAGCAAAGACGAACTTTGCCATTTTTCTTCAGTACTGGAGCTATAGGTGAACTCCAGCCACTTGATGACTCTTCGATAACATCCATAGCTAACATCCGATTTATTTCATCATTTATTTGTTTTTGTTTGATTGGAGAAACTGGATAAAACCGCTGCTTTATGGGTTTATCATTAGTGAGTTTAATTTGGTGTTGCAGAAGATGCGTTCTTCCCAGTCCCAACTTCGAACAGGATGAAAATTTCTCAATAATTCGTGAAAGTCTTTCTTGATCGCTTGGAGATAGTTTATGTTGCTCAGGGTTAGTTATCTCTTGACTTTCATTCATTAATTCGTTGACTTTTTGAGATGACGTATTATATTTAAATGAATGATTGAAACGACTGTTAATTTGAAGTGGAGTAATATGTATACCAAATTTATTCCAGAAGTCGATTCCGAGATACAAGGGTTGTTGTAATGACGGAACTATGAATAATCGAATTAGGTTCGACTGTTTATTAAAGGTAATATTGGCATTAATATATCCAAAAACTCGCTGTGACTCGCCACTAGCTGTGGAAATAGTTGTAGGTAGATGATGAACAATAATATTTGGATCATTCAAGAATTTATTGGAACCCGCACCTAAAATGCTAACAGAAGCTCCGCTATCCAGTAAACCATGGTACATTTGACCATCGATTAAGACGTCGGCATAGGGCCTTTCATCAGTCGGATCATTTGTAATAACGGATGCTATAACATTAGAACGAAGGTTTCGAATTTTGTTAAAATATTGACGTGTGCGTTCTTTTTGCTTCAAGGAAATTGATGTCTTGCGTGATTTATACAAATTTGTTGCATTTGAAATGATTTTACAATTTAACAACGATTGATTTTTGGGATCAATTATATTAGCGGTTTGGATTTTGATGGATTTGGTTAGAATTGGATTATTTTTGTTGGATGTTTTTATCGTGGAATTCGAAAAGCTATTGGGTAACGATGAAAACAAAAGATGATTGGGCTGATTTAGATAGGAAAACCCTAAAGAATTGGTGGAATGAAATGAGTCATCTGAATCTATGGATCCGATTTCCCATTGTTGATTTTCGTTTGATTGAGTTCGCCATCCGTGTGGCACGCATTGTCGAATTTCTGGGCCTTCAATATAATTCTCGGGGCACTCAAATTCCCAGTATGCATCTGGTCCCGAGGAGCGTTTCCCGAACATTTAGGACAGTCAGAGACAGTTACACCTTTACAACCACATTTGTAACAGAAGCGATTACGCTGTAATGAACAATGATGAAATGTGTGACCTATGTCATCACAATTAAAGCAAATAGGAATATTATTTTGGTTGTGACTTCTCGATGTTGATGGATTGGAGTGATAATTAGACATATTCAATTGAGCTATATCTTGATGAAAAACATCTATTGAATCAGTTACGGGTAGTAAACGATCATTATTTTGATATGGACTGATAGGATGTGAAGGATCAGTTAATTGAAGTTCATGTATTGACTTTTTATTAGGAACATAAATATCTGGATTTACACCTAAACGTGCCCAGGTAGTTTCCCAAGAGGTTGCGCTTTTAATTAATTCCTGTACATTTTCAAAATTTTTGTCAGTCAAATTCAACTGCAGAGCAGGATGCATGTTTAATCTCAATACTTCAATCAAATCTTCTTCGGAATATGTTTTTTTACATTGTAAAGTAAGACTCCAGACGTCGTTATAAAAATTTAAAAATGATTCCCTATTGTGTTGTTTGCGGGATTCGACTAATCGACGAAGTTCGAATTCGGTTCTTCGATCTTTAAACCTCTCAATCAAATCATTACGGAACTTCGACCAAGTGGAATTTGGACTAGAGCGTCTATACGTCCAATAATACCGTAAGGCATTACCTTTTAAAACGAAGCATACTTCGGTAAAAAGCAACTCCTCCGATAAATTCAAAGATTTAGCTAAAGTTTCGAGTTGAAATATGAATAAATCAATCGGGACTGCATTAGGAGAACCATCATAAGAAATTCCCGATCTAGCTAAGGTTCGAGTATCAGACATATATTTCCGTAATTTGATTGGTTGCGAAGTACCATTTGATTCAATACATTCTATATTATTTTGAATAATCTCACAACCTGGAACACGATTTGGAGTATTAACTGTATCAACCACTGTGGCAGCACCTAAATTGTTTACATCATGAACAGGAATATTCGTTTGTAATCCAATGTTTTGTTGGGGGTTATCTGTATGGCCAAGTATTGAATTTGGATTAACACCCACCCTAGAATTCATTTGTGTGTCGGATTGGTCAGGGTGTTTTATAGGAGTACTATTAACATTATCGAAACGTTTAAGCTTCGATGTAGCGGAATAAACAAATACGGGTGGATCAATATCAGTATCTGATTCAGACAGTTGTTCTGGATCTTGTAATTGCATCTGTTTAAGTTCAATTAATGTTGATTCGAGATTAGTTTCATCCTGCATAACAGATTGGATTTTCAAAAGCAACATTCGAGCAGTATCTAAAAGTTCCGTCGCTTGATTACCATATGTTGGAGACATTCGAGCTCTGTTCAGGCGCTCGATTAAATGAATAAGCCTAGTTTCTAAACAGCGTATTATTTTAGTGTCTATCTCTTGTGGATCTAATTTCTCCATTTGCAGCTTTATTTCTGATAATTTTGTGGAACATTTCTTTATTTCATGTTGTGGTTTTTTCCGAGCAGCTGGGTGCATTTTGTACGGACGAATAGAGGGCATACCATCTTCCAATTTCAAAGCATTTTCGAGTTGTATAACGACATCTGTTGGATTGCCTTTTAGACCTTCTAGTTCGTCAGGAAGCAATAAGTGGAGATCCATTTTTTTCTGATTATTAAAAACTAAATACTAAAGATGAAATTTTACGACGTAACCTAATTTGGCACCAAAATAAAACTAAATAATAATGAATAAAAAAAAAACTAAACGAAAGTAAATTGCAAAAAAGATATTTACACAAAAAAAAATCAATAATATTTAATTCAAAATTCCAAAAATTAAGCCTGAGGCTCCTTTCTTGTTTTAATCTTAGAAATACGATGAGCAGCTGTCTCAAATTTGAAGAAACAGTACTCAAAATAATAATAATAATGATGAAAAAAAACTAACAATCAACCAATCAAATCGCATTTAGAAATTAATTAAAATGTAACTGAAGAGTTGGTGCTGTTTACATTCCTTCCTTCTTATTAGCAAAGCTTTCTTTATTCTCGAAACCTCGCTCGTTTATGAAAAAAAACATCAGCGGCACAGCAGGGATCAAAGAGTTAAAACATTTTGTACACATTCAATTTTCAAAAAATCACTATCAACGTAATATGCAGATACTTCAATATCGTCATTGGTTTCAAAGAATAAAGACATATACAAAGCGGGTGCCATTTGAAACGCGATATTTTAAAACGCGATACGGTACAAAACGGGATATGGTACAAAACGCGATATTTCAAAACGCGATATGGTACAAAACGCGATATAGTACGAAACGCGATAATTCAAAAGGTGATATTTCAAAACACGTATCCTAATTCCATCGTACATGTTCAATTTCATCATAAAGGCGAAGGAAAATTGTATATGTGAAATGAAGGAAGATTAACAATTTTAGAAAAACGCGTTTTCTACCATATCGAGTTTTGAAATATCTCGTTTTGAAATATCGCGTTTTGTAACATATCGCGTTTTGAAATATCGCGTTTTCAAATATCGTCATTTCGTCACATCGCGTTTCGAGCGGACCCCATACAAAGCGTTACGAGTAGGAATATGAATAGTGTAGAGGACCAAGAGTACAACGAAATATGGGCGAAAATGTAATTCATTCAATTGTATCTATTGCAAATGTGAAACTTCATATTGCCTGCCTCAAATAAACATACATATCGACAATTTGTACAAGCCATTTTTATTGAGAGCAGTACCGAATTGGTATATGTTTACGCACGACAGATTCAAAGAATACTTATACTTTTATAATAAGAAATGATTGAAAAAAAAAGTTATATGGCGTTATAAAGAAGCTAGTATTTTGTTTGCAAATTGCAGTATTATATCCTAAGAATACAGCACAGAATCGAAATGTAATTTGATACAATATATATACAACCTTGATTGTTGGTTTGCTAATAAGTTTGAGGTAAGACCTGAAGTGAACATTCAATAAATGTTAGAAAGGCGATGTGTTAGATTGTTTGAAGATAGTTTTAAATTCTATCTAATTTAAATTAATTTATAGCGAAGAAATACAAACTCATTTTATGATGAAAGGTGTCAATTTAAATTAGCTATTGAAAATCTATACGATATAGTAAAAGATCAAATTAAAATTGTTTGCTATTGAAGTGGGTACATTTTTTAATTATTAATAAACTGAATTTTCTTAGAACAAAATGTTTAATATGCTCAATTCATTCCAAATGCCACCATATTCTCGTCGCGCCTTGAGAATCACATACAACATCATACATTTTTAAATAGAATAATACACAAATGAAAAAGGTGTACACTTCCGTATAATTTTTAATTGCCCACGTTCCACGTATATCATTGTTGTGTGATACGAATATAAGTATAGTAAACCGAAAGAAAAGAACATACATGGTATAATATTTGTAAAAACATTATTATATTATAATATATGAATACGAGTAAAATACACAAACAGAGCTATGTAGATAAAAAAAAAATCGCATATACAAAAGTTTTAGTTTGTACATTTGTAATTTGAAGTAGTTGGGAAAAACCGTGTTGTGTGTTTTTTAATACTGTTTCCATTTTTTGTATTTTTAGTTTTTTGCTTTTTATATATATTATATTTAATGTTTTATTCATTTTCATTATGTTGTAAACGCCCTTCCATTGTACACAAAAAGAACCAAACTAAAAATATCATATAATTTTTTTATTTGTTGTTAGTTCTCTACTATTTCTGGAGGGGTGCTATCTAATTTTATTAATGAATCAAATTTAAGACAGATATACATATGTATGTATATGTTGTACAGTTGTATACAAATGAAAAAATGATAAATTAAAGTAAGTATGTAATAGGCAAACGTGAAATACGTAACTACCTATATTTATTTAATATTTGAATGTCTATTAGACACGATAGTTTTATGTTGCTATACATCATAAATTTATTGATTTAAACGATGATATGCATATTATGAACTTCGCTGTATGGTTTAATTTGTATTTATGAAACGCTTCGATAAAATTGCAATGGCAGTTTGGCGGATGTTGTCTGCTTGTGTTTTGTTGTGTTATAATAAATATTGCATTGGTCATCAGATAACTATCTGAATTATTAGATTTGTGGTTAAGCTTTGTTAACTTATTATAACATTTTAAATATGATATAATCCGTCTATGAACCAAATAATTATATAAAAAATTAACTTGAAATGGAGAGGTATCGGTGGCAGTTGCTAGATTATTTTCTACATTAGATAGATGGACATTATTAATTTAAATGACAAAACTCTGTTCCAAAATTCTTGATTGAAATTAGTAAATCATGTATTTCAAAACATAATTGTTACGTACTTCTAAAATCCGAAGGAAAATCACCATCGCACTTAAAATTTAAGACTATCAATTAGTGTGAACCTTATTTACGAAAGTGCGAAAGTCTTACAGTACACCCTCTAGAAATGTGAGGTATCCTAAAAACTTTAAAAAACAAGATATTGTATCAATCGAATCTGCTAGTTGCTTCGTAACGAATTTATCCACGTCAACTCGACGCGCTTACTTAAGCTGACCATCTTCTCCTCTTTTACAGACTTTTACTCTATTTTGGTCGCTCGTCCTCTATATATATAAATTGTGTCCGCTTTCAGTGGTAAAAATCAGCAAATATATTCAAAATTTCAAAAAAAAAAATAAAATTAATTTCCACACGATCAACGATGTCTTGGATAACGCTTTGAGGCGACAAAATACCATTAATAATTTCTTTTTCCTGCTTTTGTTTAGTAATGAGTTTATTAAGTATGCTTATGTCAGTGAAGAAAATAAAACAAAATCACGATGAATTTATTACTCTCGGCTTGATTGGTAGTCACGGAACGAATACATTACTCACCGGTTGCTGTGCCATAATGTGTATTACCTTGGTAGGCTTTGGATTTTTTTTTTCTTTTGAAATAAAGTAAGCAAATTCAGGGTACGATATATTTCCATGAGTTCGAGGTTCATTTGCAGGAGTGGAAAACGAATCCTATTCAACTTAAAAGCTACCCCCGAAAGACACTAATAACTAGCTGATCGCGAATTTGAGATTACGTAGTTATTTGTTGTTAGTCTGTCAGAACACGATTTTAATGAATTTTGGATTACTATGTGTCATAATTTGGCCATTTTTATATTGAAATTATATTCGCGGTCTGAGATTGTCGCGAAAATGTTGTGTCTGTCAATGCTGCGACGGTTTATTACTCATTTGGATAACTATGACAATTATGCTTTCGCTTGTGGCGCAAACTTTAAGCTCTTGAGTAATAACTATCATTATACGCTCATTGAATAACATTAATGATATTTGGACACTGAAATGTTGCAGTTATTTGCAGTCATTGGAATGTTACTGATCGACATTGTTGTGCTCTATAATTGTGGCGCCTTACTTTGTTTCTCTACTTGAATAGGCAGCAATTTTAGGGTAACCTCAGATTTCTAGAGGGTGGGGTTTCCTTTGATCTTTTAGCTAACGCAAATTAAACAATACAATGGCGAGTTTAACAATTCTGTTCCTTAGCGTATAGTTTAATAATCACAATTCAATTTTGAGAATTAGAATTAGATTCTGTTGGCTTATTGCAACTGTTTGATGTCATCGTTTGACTTTTAATTAATTTTGAATTAAAATTAAATAATTTATAAAAATAGAAAAAGTTTTAAATCTCACTTTTATTCTGTCGAGGAAGACAAATTTCGCACGTACAAACATTAATTTTTTGCTAGGCAATTTATCGCCCTCGGTGGTACAGTGAGTTGCTTTCTATCTTGCGGTCCCAAGTACGATTGTCGAGGGTGGCAAGAAGATTTTTCTAATGATTGGGTGTCGTATTGCAAATGCTTTTCTTGCAAAGGACTTGGTAATTCAACATAACCACTTAATATCATTAAAGTAATTTTGTCAAATTTTATTTCTATTTGTTCCTTTCAGCATCATTTATAACCAAGCCAATTTTGAAAGTATTTGCTTAATTTTTGACCGAGTTATGCCTATAAAACAAAATCACTTAACTGCACTGAATTGCATTATATTACTTTATTATTTTGGAAAAATCACTTATTTGAGTTTTAAAATTTATTAAATTTGATATATTCACATATAAAATAAAATAAAATCACTTAATACACTTAAGTGAATAAACATTTAAATTTAAAGGAATTAATTGTTGCGGAAAAATAATTTAAGTGACAATAAGTGTTTTTTTCAAAAAAGTATTCTGTTAAAACTAATTCGAGTTTTGGTTATTAAGTGATTTATTCATATGCATACTATTGTAAAAAAGCCGTTAAATAATTTCATAACAGCCGTTTTCTGAACTAAGTGATTTTTCTATACACGATAAAATAATTTTTTTTATAAGTCGCGACCTCAGAATAACAAGGTTCTATCTGAAATTTCAATTGTTTGGAAGTAACTTTCGATTTTCGCATTTTACGTGGCTTTAAATTCGTAAATGTCATTGTAAATTCATTAAATCTTTTAGTTTAGAACATAATCTCTAGATTAAATTAAATTACAAAGACATTTTTTAATTCTACGACCACGAAAAATGCGAAAATCGAAAGTTACTTCCAAAAAATTGAAATTTCAGATAGAACCTTGTTGTTCTGAGGTCGCGAAGTATTACCTTTATAAGTTTCGTGATAAGTGTTTTTTCCATATATGTGAGTAACAGTGAGATTTGTTTTAACGAATTGAAGTAAAATAAACTGTGGCGTGAAGTGAGAAAGTAATTAAAAATTATTACAATATGATAAGTCGCGGGAAACAAATGATGATGTTAGCTCAAAAGCGATCGCAGGAAAACGTTCAAGATTATTCAAAAGTACAAAACGTAAATCAAAGTGTCACAAATTCATACGATGAAAAAACGCAAGATTGTTTGAAACCAAATACAGCAAGTAAGTTAATAATATTTTTTTTTATTATTATTACTATATTTTTTACTATAAAATAATTGCAATATACATTACGAGCAAATATTGAATGTGTCGCAATTCAAAATGAAGATACAAGGCAAAATCAACCAGGCTCTCCAAAATCATCAATTCGTAAGCACATAAAGATAGCCCATAATTCGGGTAAACCACATTTAAACAGCTCCAATAATACAGTGAAAGCCAGAGGATGTAAACAGCTAACTGCTTGCCGTTTCAAGTGTCTAAACAAAATTTCTTTTGAACAACAAAATGCCATTTTTAACAAATACTGGTCACTTGGAGACTATAATCGACGAATTTGTCATTTATCTGGTCTTATACAAATAAATCCTATCAAAAGAACAACAGTTTCCAAGACACCTACTTCAAAAAACCGACAATATAGTTACGTATATCATGTGGAAAATAATGGACTACATACTCAACTCTGTCAAAAATGTCTTAGACATACGCTTGGCGAAACAGACAACTTTATAAAGTAGGTTGCGAAGAAAAAATTAGAAACCGATGATTTTGATACATAGCTTGGTGATCGTAGAGGAAAATCTGTTCCACCAAAAAAACTGAATGCTGAAAAAATAGTGGAAATTAAGAAACATATTTCTTCATTTCCGGCATATGAAAGCCACTATACATGGGCTCATACATCTCAAATGTATCTGGAAGCAGATCTAACTGGAAGCTATATTATTCTAGTAACTCAGCACCAGTTTCTTTATCAAAGTATTCAGAAATATTCAAAGGTTTGTGTTGTACAATCAATTTTAAATTCTATTTATTACTAAAGCTTCTTCATTTTTACAGGAATGGGCATCAAGTTTAGAAAGCCACAACTTGACACTTGTAATAAATGTGAAATTTTGCAAATCCAAATCGTTGGAGCGGTTGATGAATCTACCAAACTCAAAGTAATTGAAGACCAAAAAATACACCATGAAATGGCACCACAAGCATAATGCTAAAAAACTTGATAAGAAAATGGCAGAAACATCATTAACTAAAAATGTTTTTACTTTCGACCTTCAGCAATGTTTTCCAACTCCCTTCCTCAAGACCTCCGTTTCATTCTATAAACGTCCACTGTGAACGTTTAATTTAACAGTACATGACTGCGTCACCAATGATGCTTTTTGCTACATGTGGCATGAAGGCGCTGGAGGAAGAAGAGGGAACGACATCGCGTCCTGCTTGTTTCAACATTTGCAGAGTATGCTAGAGACAATAAAATCTGTTACCTATTATAGTGATTCATGCCCATGGCAAAACAAAAATTCCTTTTTGGTCACGATGTTTTCTATCTTGATGCATAATTCTCATCTAGAAGAGATTCATCACAAATTTTTAAGTCCGGGTCACACTCATATGGACTGTGATTCGGATCACGCCATAACTGAAAAAAAAATGAAAACGAATATGAAAATACACCATCCCCGAGATTGGTTCAATTTTATTCGAACACTTGGCAATAAACGCGAGATGGAAAATAAATTTCTTAATTTCTCTGCTCTAACTAAACACAAATTCACATTTCGAAAAATTGATATGGAAGGAGACAAATTTTCATGGAAAGACGTGAAATGGCTGCGATTTACTTTGGACACGTTTGTTATAAATATTCCCATGATGAAGCAGAACCATTCAAACAACTATTAATTTCCAAAAGAGGTGTAAGCAATGTTAACGTTTCTGACATTTTCAACTGTTACAAAAAAGACGACCTAATTTTATAGCTACATTTACAAGTAAAAAACCAAGTTTAAACATTACTATTTAATTATTTGGAAAAACGACTTATCTTAAATTTTGAATTAGAAAATCAACTGGAAATAATTTATGTAACTTAAGCGAAAAATATCATAAATTTTTTTTTAACAAAATTACTTATAAGCTAAATGAATCTTCATTTTCCTGGATAACTTCAAGGAAAATTAGGAAAAATGGGTTTCTAAATAATTAAGCCCACAACTTTCTGACTATATCTGGCTTTAACTTACAATTTTGTGAGCATAGTTTTTCATATTTAATTTGGAAGTTAATATTGCTATTTCTGAAAAGTTTCTAAATTTTAGATAAGTGATTATGTTGAATTGCCACAGATGTATCCAACCATTTTAAATTCTTAGATTATGTAGTTCTGATCAATTGATTTAGAAAATTTATTGTTTGGGTGCTGATTGCTAAACTAAACTTATTTCTCCACTTAAATAGACAGCAATTTGGTTATAAGGCTTGGAATGGTTATCCTGCAATTACCCCCAAAAAATTACAAATTATGGCCAAACTAGATTAACAAAAGGCTATAGAGATATATAAATTTCGAGATATATAAATTTATCAGAAATACAACAATACCGTTATATTTTGCCCTTGTACAAATTTATAAATCAAAAGCAATCTACAATGTGTCTAGATTATAAATGATAAAAATATGAAAGACTGCTTATAAATGTAAGATAAACGATTATATTGCAAATATTTCCAATTCAGCGTATTCAATCTTTGGGTATATTTTTTATGATGGAGAAGACTAAATGGTACCTAACCTATTAAGGATGTATCAATTTATAGTTTTTGAAAGCATAACTAACAAAAATGTATGAAAATGAAGTTGTTAGATTCTGTATAATTTATAAACAAGTAAAGTAAGTTAAACTGCTACATGTAAATCGTTAAATTCAAGAAACTGGACATTAAACATTTCAACAAAATTAAATTATTTTACAACTTAACCGTCAGCCAGCATCAATCTAGCGAATTATTTATGCACTGCCACTAGATTGTGCTGTAATTTAAATTCCAAAAAATTTTTTAACTGCAATAAGATGGTCCTGGATTCAGAGTCCTATGTAAATGAGACTTATGAAGAATTCTGGATAGTTATAGTGCCAGAGCCTAGTAAAATCGCTGATTATAGTCTAAAACTGCAGTATTCCGACATCCTTTTACTTCTCGATTTAGCATATTAATCAAATATCATTACTGCAACAAATTTTGGTCAAATATTTATGGAACAAGCAAAGCTCGTAAAAAACGCTGGCCAATGTCGTTTAAATGTTGTGTTACTGATTTCCGCGAGATAACCACTTTAATGCAGAAAATATACCCCGAGTCAAAAGTTCACAATATGACGCTGGGTATTTCACCTGATTTTAGTTATCCTCCGTGGTATATTCTGACTTTTTAATAAAACTTGGTCGCATTTCATTGACCAGTGTTATTTAGACAAGAGAATTTATTTAATTTTAGCGAACCAACCTCGAAATGAGTAGCATCATTGACATTGTATTGAAAGTAACCGGAATTTACCGCAATGAGTAAATGTTTGAAGATGTTTGACTTATATAAATCTAATAGTTCAACTAACAGAGCTTCCCATTCCAGAACCATTCAATTATCTGAAGTGAAGATATGCTGTTATGAAAAACTCAGTCAAATATTAGCCAGTAAACCTTGTCAATCAATACTTATTTGAGAATTGGTTTTCCTTTTCGATTAGTCGTTAGATTCACTCCAATTGTGTCCACTATATAGTATAATGTATTAAATTTATATCGGTCACCGGATGAAACAACATCCGTATTTGGTGTGAAATTGAAAATTGAAAATTATTCAAGGATCAAAGAAACTGATTTCATTTCAAATCAATTGACTTGTTAAATTATTGGATATTTAAATATTCTCCGTCCATAAGAAAATCAAATTTTAATTCCACTTAGACCTGCAGTACAGGTTAAATAAACTTGTCTAATATGAGCTAATATTTTATTGCTTAAAGATACATACAGATTTGGTCAACAATATTTTTCCCACCCTAGGTTATAAGTTTGTATATACATTATACAAAATTCATAATTCTGGGGTCTTACTAAAAAACTGTTTTGTATTTGAATCTAAAACTATTGTGATTTATGTGAGAAATTAACAATATAATAAAAAATATGTAAAAACTATATTCGAATAATTTTACCCCAAGTGTTTTGCTAATTAGGTTTAAGAAAAGTTAGTAACCTAGGCTTAAATACTTAAATAACCTAAATATTTAGTAGGTACAGAGGTTTTTAATTAGGTTATTTCAGGTGTCCGAAAGCATTTGGCAAAATACAAGATTACATAAGAAATTGAGTTCTCGAATTTTTCTAATTTTATTAACACATGGATAATAATACACAGACAGTTTGAGAAAACTACAAACCGTTTTTCCTAATTCTAAACATTGAACTTGAATAAATCGATTATTTGTTTCAATACTTTCTCCTGCCGGTTTGTTCTTACTTAACGGTTTTTTTTTTGTTTACACTAAGCACCCTACATATAATATAAAATTGAGCGTAATTATATAATTTCCGACGATTTTATAGATAATCTTCAAAAATTAAAAATTATTATGTTCTAATTGGAATATATGTACTAACAAGTGAACAACAACAAAAAATTATGAAAATTTTCATTCCATCATAAAACAGAAACTATAGCGCTAGCTGCAATATAGAAATGATCTTTTTATTCCATGTGAATTATATTATAAATTTCTGCTTGACTGTAAACAATTTTACGACTTTTTTTTCCTGTTTTGCTTCTTTTTTTCTAATTTTCTGTCTGAACAAAATGACGTCATTTAATTTGTGCTAATAAAAGAAAAAATTTTATTACTTTTTGTATGAATTTTACTGGATTTTTGTTTTTTTTTGTTTTGCTCTTTTTCATTTAGAAATCGATTTTTTTTTTGTATATGGTTGTGTAGTAGATACATAGAGTATCATAATATCGTCTAGTATTTATATTTAGACAGGTTGGCCTAATAATTTTTCTGTTAATTTAGGTTATATGTACAAATATAAATAATACACAGTACATTTATGTATGTGAGATTTATCATCAAGCAATGAAAAGAATTATTAAGTGTATGGTAAAGTAATAAAATTGAGCACTATGCAATAAGGATATAAATAGCTAAAAGCTATTTAAACAATATAGACAAATAACATTAAATGAAATTCTCTTAAGACTAATATGAAGATATATAGTTACAGTACAGATAAACTTTCGTCAAAATTCATTAAAAATGCATTTTTGTAATAAAAAATAATTATCTGTATAAAAACCAAAAAATATTAATTTTTTGCACATGAGAATTTAAGTTTTCAATACAAACATTAATTTTTTTGTTTATAGCTCCTTGTAATTTTATATAGTATATGTTTGTATTTGTATTATAACAACAAAAAAAAGTTTTTTTTTTCCGAAAAACTATAACAAAAATTATTATTTTTTTATTATTTGTTTCATTCTAATTTTTATTACTTCTTTAGTAAAATGATAATTATAGTAATAACAGTTTTATGTTTTCAAAAAATTTATGAATACATCGCAAACTGTTACTACTACTACATGTATAAGTATAGTGGTTATGTGCGAGAAATTATGAGTAAATATTTGGGTCCCAAATGTGTTATACATTTTTAGGTGAGACTTTGAAATGGGTGGTTTGTATAAAGTAATTTTCCGATATTTCCCATAAAACGAAAACATTTTAAGCTTGTTAAGTATTTTGTAATGTTAAATTTACATCCTTTTTCTAAAATTCAGATAGTTTCTATCAGGAATTACAAGGTCTATAAATAAATTCAATTAAATAATTTCATTTTGATTAGACCTCAATTTTCCTTTTCCAATCATGTATCGAGTTAGTATTGAACACGTTCTTTTGCAAAATTTCAAAATTCACGGCACAATTAATTGATTGGTTTATTTGAAACTAAGCCGATTAACATTAGACTTCCAGACTTCTCATATTTCGCGCAAAGTAAAACTGGGCATCTACAAAGCACTTATAAAACCAGTTATCAACTTTGGCGCGAATCTTGGACAGTTACAATACAAGGTTAGGTACGGGTAAAGTACGGATAAAACGGGTAATTTTTTAATCTCTTTTTATGCTAGTTCATATTTGTTCTGAGGATTCTAATATTAGTAAAATAAAATTAAATAACGTTGCCAGACTGTTTCTTAGGGGTAGGTAATGTTACTAAACCAATAGTAAACTTATTAAATTTCCCAGAAGATACAAATTTCACATTTCTGTAACTACAAAAATTATTTTTTTTTTTGTATGAATTCTTAAAATTTTGATAACTAAAAAATCATGGTTGCATCCAGCACTTTTGTAGAGTCATATTGAACATTTGAGCGAAACAAATATAGAGCCTACACTGGCGAGCAAAAATGGACGAATAAATAGGGAATTCTTAACAACATAAGTTAAATAAATAACGGTTAACAAAATTTACCTTTATTTATTAAACTTATCTTTCCATATTTCAAAATATGAAACATTGCACATTCTTCTAATTTTGCTCGTTTTCAAAATTTTAAATTATCGCTTTTTATTTTAAATGCAAATTTATACAGTTAAGTATTTTTATTGTCCTATATGCTATTTCGAGATATTATTCATTCGTTATTCAATCGTTGAACAGAACTAGTCGATTTTTTAGTTATGAAAAAAATACCCACGGGACTACAGAATTTTATCAAATCAAAGGGGCATTCTTAAAGAAAAATTGCTAGTTGGTGTAATGTTACAACTACCACTGTGCGATTCGTTGGGCAAAGAAATGGTATTGGGTAATGCAGGGCCTGAAAAAATCGGCTTTATCCGATAAAAGCGCGTTTAAAGTTTGCAAAATAGTATAAAACTTGCAATGCGGAAGACTGGAAACGAATTAATGGGTCAGGTGAAACCAAAACAAACCATTTCCAATAAGATGGAAATAATACTATTGGCACAGATCTGGCAATAAATTACAGAAGCAATAACCAAAGAAACTGTAAAACATGGTGGATGAAATTTGGTGGTTTGGGGCTGTTTTACTTGGAGGGGAGAGTTGCTACGAATGAGCTACGGAACCGCTATCGTATTATACTTATACGCACTATTGAATTTTTTGTCATTCTAGTTTTCATTTGAATTAATTACTAATACATTGTTATTTAAGTTTTAAAATATATTTTAAATATTAAAACGCACAAAGTAATTCTTCTTTATTTGCCTTTATAAAAGCGTAGTATTGATAAAATAAGAATTCCCTAATTATTCATCAATTTTTGCTCTGTACTGTACGTTTATTACTTATGTTCGGTTAGCTGTAATCTCAGATTTATAGTTCTAAGCAGTGTTGGCTGCTGATTTATTTTTTTACTTTGGAAAAACAAATTCTAATTCTATTTTATTTTTATATCCTCATTTGCAATAACATTTTCTAAAATTTATTTAAAATTATAGGTAGGTAGAGCTGGTTTAGCTTGTTTATACCGAGCCGTGTAACATTACTGAAAATACTACTGGTGCGCATATCAAAATCGAATTAAGTTAATCAATTAATTGAAACTTTCCAATTAGTTGATCCAATATTAACCGAAAGATGGCTACTGTCGAATTTTGTGTTCAGAAAGTCGGTCAAAAATTAAGAATTGCAGCAAAATGCATTATGGTGGATTAAAAATTAGGAAAATAAATTCAAAAAGTATGCAATAACTGAGAGGCAGACTGTCAGTAGTATACCTGCTGTTCGATTTGTATTTGATTTGAAATTGTGTCTGCATAACGGCTGAATTATTAACCTTACCCATTTTGTTAATTTCACCTGCAAGGGTTACCTTTAGATCTCGGTTAAATATCTCTCCTATTTCGAGTAGTTTCGAGACAAGCAACATAACTGCATTTGCTACATAATTGGTTCCTAGGTGTCGCGATGTTTGACTTTGGTAGGCTTTTATTTTAGTGTTGAATAAAGTTTAGTTTTATATATTGGATTTGTCTTAATATACTTTAGACGTTCAATTGCGACATTCTACTATAAGTACATCGATATTTTCGGTATTTTAAGGGATTCCGAGGATTTGAAGCTTATTGGAGAAATATTTGGCGTTGCTGTTATGTATATTCTATTATATTCGAGTTTGGTTTGGATTTAAAATTTTGAGATTTTTGGAGACCTGGATTTATGTTGCTTAGTATTTAATTTATTTGAAATTATCAACGTTATTCAATATTTTAGAGAGTACCCGACATTTTCCACTTATTAATATTATTGTTATTTTTTTGAGAAAGATGTTTTTTAAAGATTATTCTTGTATTCTAACTTAGTAGAGATTTTCGATATTTCCTGAGAATTGTCGAGGATTTTTAAGTTTATTCGAGATTTGTTGTCAACCTTCAAATTGAATTATTAGTGTTTAGCAATGAATTATGAGATATTAGATGAGATAAGATTTCTCCAATTTCGAGATTTTTGAATTTATCTAGATTTTCGGAATTAAATAGCGTTGAGTTAGTTATTTGGCATCGAAATTACTTATTCGAAATTATCAATATTATTCAATATTATCGAGATTATTCTAAGTTTTGCGATCCTTTTCATATATTCTAAGATTCTGTCTGAGTTTATTGGAGTATTTCTTGATTATTCATCTTTTTTACATACCTCGAAATTTTCAAGGGGTTCAGTTGAATCTTTTAATTCTGTCTAGTGATTTATCGAGACTTTTGCTATTGAGCTATTCGGGCTTTGCGTAGTGTTAAAGATTATTCGAGATTTCCGAGATTAGGTGCAGATATTATTCGCATCATGTTATAAGTCATACAGAAAGGTTGAAGATATTCCATTATTCATAGAGATTTTATTACAAATTTTCCAGATTTTATGATATTATTGAACATTGTTCGAAGTTATTGTTTGGGTGACTTTATGTTGTCATTACACAGTATTCATGATTTTTGTAGGTAAACAAGCCTACAAGAAGGTATGTAACAGGGCCACGTTTCATGCCCGGCCGATATTGCTTCTTGACATACTTTGAAACTCTGTTCATCCGGTTGTTTGATTCTAGACGTACACGAAAAGAAAAAAAAATAAACCAAAGAAAAGCAGATTTATCGAAATAAAAAACATGTTTTTGAAGGCCTGGTAATTGAAACCAATGAACACGCCAAACATGAAGTACTGATGAAGAGCGAATATGTTTTTTGGCTTGTGATATAGTGTGATGTAAAAAACTACAACTTGCAATTTATTTTACCTCAAAGTTATTGGTTATAATAGAATGTGACACGTAAAGAAAGCGATGAGAATAATTATGAGCATGTTGATTCCCGATTGATTATGGTTCGTTCGAAAATATATTTTGCTTTCTAATTAAAACGCTTCCACCGGGATTACACCCATCGTTTTAGCAGAAAGGTATAAAACGCGTTTTACACTATTGTAGGCTTGATTTTCAAAGAGCATTTTACTGCTCATTAAAATGAAGTTTTTTTTTCCTGTTTTAGAAAATGTATCTGTCGATTGTACAATTTAAGGAAAATCGACACAGTCATAATGAAGTAAGAGTGGAGCCATTGGTTTGATGGAGAGGAGTCATCTTCCATTGTCGGTATCGTCAGTATCTAGCACGAAATCACAGTGAAAATGATTCAGGTAAAAATTGAAATGCTTTCAATTTATAGTTTTTCGATAAAATAAGAAGAATAGAATAATAATAGATAGAATAATATTGTCTCCTTATTATTAGTGATGAATTTGGGGAACAATAATGTTTCATAAATATTGTTTTTGTTTCTTGTTTTTACTATTACACTAAGGGACCATATTGCTTTTGACAAAAATAAGTCAACTCAATTTTTTTAGGAATTTAACTTATTTAAATCTATTGATCTAAAAATTGATTTTAAAAAGAATGAAACGAAGATTATGATGAAAGTACCTAATGTAATATTTATTTCATCCACTCTGGAAGTACCTTTTCCAGGCGGACAATTATATATTATTTGTTTCAAAACGCATTATTAATATACTACCTAAGTGCCAAACAGAATAAAATGAGATTAGTTTCTCCGTAAAAATTACCGGTTTACCGGTTTAAGCCATAACTATAAATTTTGAAAATATCGATTTGTATAAAACAAGATTTATCTTCAGTGTAAAAACTATCATTTCGTCGGTCTGGCACCCGTTTCTCCCACCCAAATGACCTGGCAATGAAGCTTTATTTCCTGGTGAAACAAACAAGTATTTTAAGCAAAACTACCTTGCGTGATGTAAGAAAAAACCAGCGTATTTTCTTACGTCTTTGAGGTATTGAATTAACCCTTTACGGCTGGAAATATCAATTTATATAACTGCTAACTCTAAAAAATAATATTGCAAATTTGTACTGGGCTCCCTGGAATATTACTAAACAAGCAGCCTCTTCGTCAACCAAATTTAAATATTTACAAATTTACAGGTGTATATGCAAGTTTTAACTACTTGCTGTAAGGATCGGTGCATCTTTATTGAGAAATCCAAGGATCCTAAAACATTTTGAAAATAAGGAAAATTCCTTTCCAATTTTTTTTTCTCTGATTGTGTAAGAATATTTTGTTTATTTATTTTATTTTTTCACATAAATTTTGGGAAACGTCGTTTTGAGCTTGAGCTCATTAGGAATGGGGTGGCAGTTCAAAAGAAGGAGTCAAAGGAATAATCTAACATTTCTACTCTTAACTGCAATATTTGAAAATACCTTTGATTTTCTTAAAGAGGGGCAAATGAGTGAAAAGATAAAAGGAGTTCCCACTAATCTTACTTACTATCCTGGTTCTCAGATAATTCTATCTAATTTCAAGAAATAACCGTTCCGAAATAATGAAAACCTGAAATTCCACTTGACAGTTATTGCGTTTGATTCGATCATTTTATTCTTAATTTCAAGTTTTAGCATAATTTGTGTATAACGAAATTAATTCAATTTTCAATATAAATAATATCCGCCAGTTTAACTCTATTGCTAAATATGAATTTATTCCGCCACAAAAATTAGAAGGATGAAATACACAAATATCGTCATAGTGAAACGAATGCAACGTTTGGAAATGAACTTGAACTGAAATGTAACTTAGACTCACACATTCTTGAAAAAGTACCAAAAAACTAGTACTTTAATAACAGATTGAAATAAATTAAACAAATAAAAATTTATTTTCATTGTAAAAATAAAATAATTAATACAAGTTTTAAAAAAAATTGATGTCGCGTTATTAATTCAATCAAAAATGAATTAATTTCGCGTTGAAGCGTCGCGAAATTGATTTGTAATTTATTTCCATGGCCTTTATTCATTATTCACGACAATGCGAACGAGTAAATGTTTGTCATTGCAATAGTTATACTAATTGAAGGAGAAATTAATTCTGTGATAGTAAAATGAGTTCTAAAAAAACTCAACACAATTTTATTTTGTGTCCTTCGCTGCTTTTAATGGAACTCTTTTGTTTAATTATTACACACTTCTTTCGATTTCATACTAGTAGCAAAGAAGGAGAAGTTGAAGAGAATTTGGAATAATTTGATGAGCAACCTGCCAAATTTATAAGATAATACAATTCTTTACTAAATAATTACTAATGTACATACAATGCCGAAAATATGCCGATTAGAAAATAATTTGTTCGCGATTTTGAGGCAATGCAATAATTCGTGCAATATTGTAAGCTCGGGTCAATATACGGAATCTAACTACATGCCTATTTTTGTTATGTCTAAAAGATTGCTTATTTTGGGAAATCAGTCTACACGTCTTCAGCCCTTTAACATCTTAAGTTTATTCTCACGATTGCTCACGATCAAATGTTGCATTTTTCTCAAAAACATGGAGAATTTATTTAAATTTCTGGAATAAATTAATGCAAGTGTTTAGAGCAGTCTTATTATTTGGTTATTGGGGAAGAGACGTGGAAATAAATATTCTAGTTAAAATTATTATTAAGTTATTAATTTAAACCGTGTGAAATGTTTTACGAATAGTGAAATCGAAGGAGTTTTGCCGAAAACTTGCAGATGCAACAAAACAAAAACGAAACTTTCAGCATAATATAAAGGAATTCTACAATACATTCAGGAGGAGGAGGAGGAGCGATTTTATTGTTTTACCCATGCCCATTAACGCTTGGTTAAGCTATTTGCACGAGCCATCGGAAACATTGGAGGTTGATTGGAAAGCAATTTCAAAAGCGCAGAAAAATCCAAATTACCAAGTTTAACGACTACAAAGTTACAAATATCCTAGCAAAATGGCCTTTATATTCGGGATCTAATGGATGCCAAGGCTGTAAATGGTATTTTTACTTTTTCTTATTTTATTTATAGATCAATATCGACTTCGAACATAAATATCCAAATGCAGGCCTAAGAATTCTTTCAAATTGAGACTACTTCTCCAAATTTTTGCAGACTTTTTTGTAAAACGTATTAAAGATCCCAAGCGTTAGTTCGCTGATCAAAGATCGGAAAACTAAAAACAAACGGTGACATATCTATAAATTTATTAATTGTGATTCCTTTTTGTGAAATTCTAAAGTTATTACAAAACATCTAACAAGAAATCGTTTTGGAAGCTGTCCACTGTACTACAATTTATCACTGTAACACCAATTAAGCCTAAACTAGGTGATTTATGAGCTAAATATGCTAAATATAATTTAAATTTACTGCCACTGATTGTAATAATAAACAATTTTAAGCATAACAAATAAAAACACGCAGTATTATGTAGCATATGGTATAACATTTTAAACATTTTAAATGATTTAATACCAGCTGTAGATGTACATGCTCCAAAACGGTTTTTGCTCTTAAGCAGGAAACATTTTGATATTTCCCCAAACATGTTTTGCTTCTCAAATTTGCGTACTTACGTCTAAAACCTAGATTAAGGATTGGATAACAAATTTGTTTAAACTGAGAAATTGAACCAATAACTTCATCACTAAGGGTTAATATAATTGACAATGTTGCTCTTAAAATAATAAAATTTATGAACCACTGAGAGAATAAGTATATTGATCAACCATATACCAATGAAACGGGTTAGTTATTGGCATACCTCATTTGTACAATAGAAGAAAAGATTTTTCCCTATGTTGGCTTTCTTATAATATATAAACGAACATCAGATCATTATTACATCTAATAAACATTTGCAACTTTTTATGTGACAACATCTTTAGCGGGGGTAAGTCAACAATTTCATGTAATAAAAGGAACGGAAAGTCCGGTAGAAGGAAAATTGCAAATTATATACGCGAAAACGAATACAAAATCCAATGAACTTCTATACTATATAATTCAAATTACAATTTCCATCAGATTAAATTGGAAAAGCACAAAAATTATACATGTCTAGTACAAGTAACTCAAAAAAAAAACGAAATTGAAATAGGAGGTGGTATACACGCATTCTTAAAATATTAAATATTAGTCTACATGACACCAGAAATCTCATTTTAGAAAACCGAAGTTTTCTATAATATATTTCGCACCATTGGGATTGTGCAATTTTGTGCCTCTAATTAGAAAATGTACGCACTGTGTACTAGGACAGTGTGTAGAAATCCCACATATTCCGTTTACCGCGTTACTAAATTATCTTGAAAATAGTTTATATTGGCCAGATTCGGCCATAGAACATCGGTTTATCGAAGAGTTTATATGGGCGATTTCTTTTTAATATTCTGAGAAGATTCACGTTTATGCATATTGTGACGATTATGGCCATCATAAAACGAGTTCACATTATGAACAGCGATAGATCAGACGGTTGGCGCGTAGTACAAACATGAAAGTCGATGCTCGTCGTAGCCCATGTTTTTATTACAATTATTTATTGAGAACATCGAAACATGTTTGTACACCAAAGCACAAATGCATAATGATCTAGTAAAAAAAAACAAGAACGTCCGAGATATAGCGTACAAAGCAAAGGGAGGCGTGGTTTAGTGATTGATGAATAAAATGAACAACTACACAAATCCATACACATGGCCCATCGACAATAATGAATGATGATGATTATGACAAGCCATAAACGATATTTCCAGATCATTATTATGGGTCATAAACAGAATACACAAGAATGAAGATGATTTAAGACACGCAAGAAAAGAAATTTCGAGAGCAGTACCAAACTGGTATATAAACACCACCGATGGCAAGCAGGAAAAAGTTTTTGGTTTACTTTAAATCGTGTAACAAGTGAAATAAATATGTTGTCATAGCCCCCACCCACCAGAGTGGCAAGCGGCAGATTTAAAGAAGTAAAGTAAAAGCGAATATTATGGGAATAAAGTCGAGTCAAGTGAGATAAAAAAACACAGTGTTTTTAATTGTCAAATCCGGACGAACTCAGAAGCTCAGTTCAAAACAATATTACACTTTGGCCAGAATTGGCCATAGAACATCCACAATTGATCAAAATACCGGTTTTTTGAAAAAGTTAACAGAAGACTATATGGCTGATTTCCAGAAATTCCACATTTTTTTTAACATTCGAGTTAAAACAAAGTGAAAGATTCACGTTTGAGCATATTACACTTTAGCGAGAATCGGCCAGAATATTAACTAACCTTTGTTTAATTTTAAATCTTAATAAAAGGTGGGATTTTTGCCAATCGTCCATAAAACCTCTTCGAAAAACCACGAATTTCACCAATTGTAGTTTCCTATGGCCAATTCTGTCTAAAGTGTAATTTGTAACACAAACGTGAATCTTGGGCGGAATATTAAATAAACTTTGTTTTAATTCATACATAATAAACGGTTGGATTTCTTGAAATCGCCCATACAACCTCTTTGAACCTCTCTTCCCCCCCCCCCCAAACTTGAATCTTGGCCAGAATACTAGCTACATTTTTTTTAATTCGATTGTGACTAAAAGGTGGGATTTCTGGAAATCGCCCATAAAACCCCTTCGATAAACCGATATTTTGATAAATTGTGGATGTTCTATGACCGATTCTGGCCAATATAATCTATTTAGAAGGTAATTCGCGAAAATTGTGGTATAATCAGTCCAGTCGCCGCGGCCTGATGAGAAGATTGATTTTTTCAAAATCATAAGCTCATCAGTTCGAAACTGGATTGAATTCTCTTACAATATTCGGAACATACTCGTATTAAAATCATATAAAAATGTGGAATCCAACAAGATTGCCGATGTATTTTAAAGCGTACAGAACAGGTTTAGATGATTAACTTAACAGAACTGTACTAAAATATTGCCGTTTGTATTTCTAGTTGTCAACAGATCAATTGTAAGTTCAATTTTTAATTAAACAATTAATGTCGGTAAGGTTCGTTCTTCAAATCCAAAATAGAATAACTTATGACTTTTTAAACCAAAAGTGTAACGTAATTTAATTACTGGGCGAACAGCAGATTCTAGAACAATAGATACTCATACCTAAAGGTTTTCATATAATTCTTTTGCGAATTGAGCGTATTCTGGCCCACTGTTTTTTGAACAACGCGTTTGTTGAACTATTTTTAAATACCGGTATCTCTAGCTTAAGTTCAACGTAGTGCTTCATAAAAATGTTTAAAAAAATTGGAGCCCTTAATTTGATGGAAACTCAAAATAAAAATAAAAATGACAAAATGACATTAAAAAATTGCTAAGGTAATAAAACTGAACCGTGACATAAATTCCAATTGGATTCATGCATATGTATGCATTTAGAACAAATAGTAAAAACTTAGAAATTATATACCATTAAATTTACTTCGATTTAAGAAACTTTGACATTGATTATGCCACTGAAAAAAAAACGTACGCATATTCAATAAAAAAGATTATTGTTGCAATGAATTTTTTAATAATTTGGATCCTTAAACTTTGTTGATTGATAGAATAAACTCAATGTTATTAGTTTAGAATATCATTTCTTAAAAGCTAACAAATTAATATATACAATGTAACTATTCATATTTTTTTGTCAAAAAATTTATTAAATTTTTTAATTAATTCAACGAACATAAAATTATCATTTTGTAACCAATTTGGTTGATCTTACAATTTTTTATCGAATCAATGTACCAATTTAATAGAAGTTTCACGAAATGTTATGCTATGGTTTATATTATTAATGAATTAGTTAATTAATCATACAAATATTTATGAAACAAAATTATTGATACAACATCTATATTTATTAATTTAAATAACTAATTCATTGCCACAATGTAATAATAGATTTGAATTGATTTAAATCAACAAATAAATTAAGCCATTAAAAAATGTATTTAGTTTATAATTGTTTGTTTGTTTCTATATCTGCAATCTTTTCTGGGGCTCTAGGCACTCCCAACTTTTTCACAGTTCGCTTTTTACGCCCTATCTGAACGCAGCAGTAGCTAAATCGAGGACGTACGGCTATAGACCCGTTTTCGTTTAAACCACCTGTGTGTGCTGACATGAAAGGTGGGTCGGGCCCATGGATTCCGCACTCTCAACAGGGGCTCATAGATGTGTTCATCTTCATCACCGATCGAAATCAGTTGATGAAAAATTCCTTTTGCATATCGCCTTTATAGGGATTCGAACCCGGTACCTCCCGATCCAACCGCTGCAGCTTTAACCACTGCGCCGTTTGCTCCGTTAGTTTATAATTTTGTTTATTATGTATATCAAGAAAGAAACTTTTATTTATTTTAAATGAAATTTGAACTGACTGGAGAATGAAATATTTATTTCATTTATATGCGTTACAGGCCATGGATTCTGAATAAAAGATTGAAATGGATTTTTTTATAAAATAAAACAAGTGTACAAACTATTTTTTATCTATTAAAATGAAGTTCAATTATTCAAAAAATACCTTTCCACTTGTAACAACTTGTCTTGGGTTACATAATAGTCGCTATTCTCTTAGGCCCGTATTTTTAAACGAGGATAGAGATAAATCGGCGAATTTATCCCCTCTTTCGTATTTTTAAACGAAAATAAATCCACTGATTGAAACCTGTATTAAAAATGTATCCACGGATTTATACCTCGATATCGATGGCTAAAACAGTGGATAAAGCTATTTTCGAAAATTCGGAAATAGAAAACGTCATTACGATATGTAAAATTACATATATCTATATACGTACATATATACGAAATATACATAGTAAATTTTGTAATTAAATTATTTAAGTTTAAAAATGGAAAATAATGAATCTTCGTCTTCATCATCAGAGTCTGGTGAATCAGATTACGAGATAATATAACATCTACGATTTAAATATCCTAAAGTGTTTCACGATAGGATAGACATGGAGTTTTACAATAAAAAAGAGTTTCGGCGCCGATTTCGGTTTTCTAAAGAAGGTATTTGGCCAGCATTATCCAAGGAGATCTGGAGCCATGGTACTTTCGTGGATATCCCCTCATCATAATTCAACAAATTTTGTTATGTCAAAGGTGTTACGCTACAGGGTCATATCAAATTGTGATTGGTGATTTAGAGTCTCAAGAGCTTTGATGTCTAAGGGTGAGGAAATTAATAAATAGAGGAAATTAATAAATTGTTATAACAAAGCAGGAATACCTCGCTATATTGGGAGCATTGATGGTTCTCATGAGACGATGCAGAATTGTATCGTAATCGAAAAGGATATATTTAGATTAATACACAAGCAATATGTGATGCTGATCGTAAACTTCGCGATATTAATTAAATTTCAATTTATTCAATTCATGTATTAGGAAAATTTTTGTTTCCTTGTTTAGGTGGTTTTGATCTTCATTTGACCAGATAATATTTAATTTTTCACAAATAAAGGCTCGATTAGAGCAAAACAAACAGCAGTATGCTGTTGATTGGTGATTCTGGAAGTCAGGAAATCTATAATCATGCTCTATCGTCAGCTAGGTCTGTAATAGAAAGGACTTTCGCGCAGTGGAAGAGAAGGTTTCCAGTTCCAGCAATAAGTAAAAAATAGCTTTTAAATAATTTTTTCGTTAGAATCATAATTGTACCTATTCCAAACACTTTGAAAATTATTGTGGCAACTGTAGTTCTCCACAACATTGTGATTATTTTGAATGAGGAAAATGATCCCGTCGATGAAGACCTAAATTTAATGATTCCGCCAGATGTCCAAAATAAAATACCAAATAGTTTCGAAGCACAAGCTAATTTCAATTTTCGATATGAAATTTGGGGGAATTTAGCACAATAAATTGAAAAATGCCCAAAATAAATTCATAATAAGAGTATTTACAATATATAAAAAATTATATCTTTTCAATTTTTCTCTTTAAAAATTCCATCTTAATGGCGTTAAGTTTTATTCGGGATTGAAGCGCTTCTATTTGTCCCTTTCTTCATTTCTTTTCACCTTCGGACTCTAGTTATTTTCGTGGCATACTGCGTTTTCTCATTGATGGACATTTATCGTTAACATTGCATTGGGTGTCAGTCGCTATCAACTCTTTTTGAACAGATGCTTCACCGCTCGCTTTCCATTTTATTTTTTTCTTGCACAGGAGTGCCTCAAATCGCAATATTATATTGACAAAAGATTGAAAACAAAAAATATTGTAAGGAAAAACAAAAAAAAAATTCACAAATGTCCCAGCAAACAGTTATTAATTCGAAAATCGATATCGAGTATCGCGAATTTTAGCTTCGTTCAAAATTAGGACAGAAAAAATCCACGGATATATCCACGTTTAAAATTACCAAAAGTAACCTCGGCTAAATCAGTGGATTTTCGAAAACTGTGGATTAATCCGTCGATATATCCTTGTTTAAAAATACGAGCCTAAATAACAAGTGAGAAACGAATGCCTACTGCATGATTTTAATTTTCTTTCCTGTAATCACAAAACGAAATAGATCATATTTTTGAAATATAGGCTACATAATGGGAACAGTCTGGCCTCGTTGAATTGCGACTGTAAAATACTGAAGCAACCAGAGTTCAGCGAAAAGAGAGGAGAATCAAGCAGGACGCTAAGACGAATACATGAAACGCAAACAAGAAACAGACCTAAGCAATATGTTATAGATTCTCTAGAGTGTTGTGGTAATTTGCTTGTAGTCCCGTATAGCCTCTCGATTCGCATCGCTTTTCGCGTTTACTCTGGTCGCTGCCTACGAATGAAAGATTAATTTAGGGTATAATTAAGAACAAATTCGAAATCAGGTTAAAACCTCATTCAAATTCTCACTCTGAATTTCGGTCTAGAACACCATTACCACCAGACAATTTGTTTGGAAATTTTATATAAATATTATTTTCGATGAATGAATAAAGTTTTTATATAATTTAAGAAATAAGTTCTAAAACAATAAAGTGTTAATGCTCAATCACGATTGAATAACAGCAATTTTAAAACAATTAAATAGTTTATCGATTCAATGAATTATTCTTTCAGAAAATCATTTCAATACGTATATTTAATCCAATAATCATTTCCCAAATGGAATAAACTGGTTTTTACTAGTTTTTTCTTATTAACTTAGTTTATAAAGTTGTTAAAACTTTTATTAACTTGCCTACATTTCAAGATATCAACGAGAAATTGGTCAATAAATGTCTATTAATTGAATTGACGATCCGGTTATTAATTTATAATCGTGTTTATATTAAAATTAATGTGACCAGTTAATAAATTCATTGGTTCAAAGAATTTTTCTTCCGAAAAATTTAATGAAAGGGATTCATTGAATTATTTTTTTCAGTGATGGCTGTATGAATTTAACTAAAAGGTTTCGTAACCATATCTACGTTAGATGAAATATTTCATAATGAATAAGTTGTGGTGGAAATATTGTGCCAATCTCTCAAAATATGATAAGCACTTTTTTTATGATTCGTGTAAAATTATTTTATTTTGACATAACGAATCACGAAACCTATAAACCAAATCAACATTCAAATAAAAACTAAAGATTCTGAGAAACATAAATATAAAGCAGCATACTTAAACGACATAATCAGGAAGTTTGATAAAAAAAAAACGGCAACTCAATATTTTTATGTTTGCGAATAGAAAAAACAAAAAATGTATAATCCAATCCAAAAGTAATTTTATTAAAAAGGAAATTTTACGATCTTAAATTGAACTTATATCGTTCCTACATATATTATGTACAAACACATAAGATTCGTTATTTTTGTGTTATTTATAAGAATTTTTTTGTTACGATTTTAGAAAGAATAACAATAATTTTTGACGGATTTTTTTTTTTCACATTTTGCCATATAAATATTTGTATGTAGACTACAAGTATATCAGTTCAAATTGTACTAGAAAAGTAAATACTACGTCATGTATAGTATTGGATGGATGCATGGTATAAAACGCTATAAAAATATAACTCGTCTACTAATTTTTTGTTTTTCTTTTTTTGTAAGAAACTTTACGACCGTGAATTTTTTCTTCCTTTAATATTTTTTTTTTTTTTTGCTAGATAGAGCTAAATAGACAGACAGACAGACATTTTTATTATATTGCATTTTATATTTTATTGTTCTCGGTATTTTAGTCTCTCTTTAGTTTGGCGAATGGATGAATGGGGATGTGTTCCGTAAATTTGAATGTTTAGTTTTATGTAATTTCAATGTTTTTTGTGAAAACTAATATACATAACAATCTTTGTTGTTTTTGGTTTTATATTAAATGGAGAAGAAGTAATAGTAATAAATAATAATACATAATTCAAAAATAACATAATAAACGAAATCTCATTAAATCATGAACAATGCTACTGGGGATTTCATGTTAAAAAAAATATTTTAAAATTAAATTAAATTTTGACACGCTTTTTGATCTACGCTTGAAAACGGTAATATTGGCAATACGAATCTTTATACTCCCAGTTTGCTGCTTATGACTTTTAGATTTTTTTTTGTTTTAAACTTTAAATAATTTTTTTTTAATGTATTTTTAATGAAAAGCTCATTCATTTTTTCTTTTTTCGTTTAACAATAGTAATGCATTTTTCTTTTAGCGCAGTGTAAAATTGTAATTTAATGCCTTTTTATATAGTTTTTCCTTTTACTTTTTTATAACTTTTTCTTTCAATAATATTATATAAATTGCACCGTAGCTCTGTACAAATAAACATATAGCAGCATATATATATATGTTCATGTACATAAATTTAAACTTCTCTATATATCATTTCATCAAAAAAGAAATTGCCAGCAGAACTAAAAACGAAAAACCGTTAAAATTATTTTTCAACCATACTTTCATCCAAATAGAATAAAAAATAATATAACTTCTTCTGGTTTTGTGTGCATTTGGATCATAAAAACCACGAGTATTCTGGAATAACACACAGAATGAATAAAAAAAGTTCTTTTTTCTGTTAAGTTTTGCTTTAAAATCAAACTTTTTCGCTTATACATGCGAGATACACAATTTTATGTCTTTTTGGAGGGATATGTTTGCGAGAGATGTATTAAAAAATATTTTTTATTTCTGCTTTTCTTAAAAATGATGGTACATATAATGTAAAAATTTAAAATTAGTTTTTATTAGTTTTTTTTAAGTATTTTCAATATTGATGATTTGGATGTATGCACCATACTATATAACTGGTATTTTTCAAGGAAATGCCAAAAAAAAAAAATATTGTTGCAAGCTTGGGAATTTAATTACTTACCCTATAAATTACATAGATTACTATTTGCGACGATTAAATCTAATATGAAGTGTAAACGAGCTCTAAATTATAATATATCAGGACTCACTAGATTCGTGGTCAAATATTATTAAAATTCGACTTCATTTCAATGAGTAATTTACCTGAAAAGATAAAAAAAAAACATAATATTAGATTAAATTCAATAATATTCAGGGCAGTAACAAATAAGTTATACGACCGCTACAGTAGATGGCAGCCTCTTAAAAATACTCGCACTCCGCAGGGTATTTAAATGCAAGCACTTTGGGTATTCAAATTTAAAACCTCATTTATTTTATCCAAGCTGTTTTTCCGTTAACAAGGCGAAGTCAAAATATTAACTTCAGATTCAGTCAAGATCTCAGTCCAGGTTTAAACCGTGCTGCAGTAACCTTTATCGGGAGAGAAGCTTTACATTTTTGAATAGTAAAGCTAGAAATGTAGCGTTTTTGAACTTTTCTTAAGTTTCCTAAAAACCACAACAACTACAAAATATTTGTTATAATATTAACGAAAAAACATATTAACGTAAGTGACTGTAATACTGACATAGGCGGTATTAGACGCGTTTTTGTATTATTTCCGGATAACTGGTATCCGGAGCAGCTAATTTTCTGTCATAAAACTAATGTTTGACAAGCTATTTATGCATATAATTCATTTATTTAAAACTAATCTATAATTTTTAATTCAACATTTTAATTAAAAATCTATTAAAAAATATAAAGCTCTACCTATTTATCTGGAGCTGCTATCGGGAGCAAAGGGAAATTTGATTTTTTTTTGATTTTGAACCACCCCAGAAATTGTGCCAAACTTTATTTTGGTTTAAAAATGACGTATGAGAAATTAAAATGTTATATCGATGTGAAAAGTTTTCTGAATAATAAATACGTATTTAAATAAATATGTACGTATTTAAGATTTCTATTTATTTGTGTACTATTTATTTGTGTGTCGCCTTAATTTTCTTCCACAGCTTCTACTAATTATTGAAACAAAATATAATTCATTTCATACATACTTGAATGAATGCATATTTAAATCTATGTAGCTTTATCCACTACATAAAAAAGTGACAAAAAAATTTATGAACGTACGTAAATAAGGGGATTTTAAAATAAATTATTTTGTGTCGTATATTCCTAATTTTTGATTATTTACGCCTAGACATGGACCTAGATTTTATGTAGGACGAAGAAACACAAACAAATTTGTTTTGATTTTGATTGTTTTGCAGGACACAAAAACTAAACACTACTTAATGATATTCGAACTGATTAATTAACGAAATTAATTATTATTAATACCGGCATCATTTAATAGAACATCCAAAATTTTTCCAATTCGACATTCATATCAGAATTAATATTTTTTCGAATATTTATATATTTTATATAAATATACATAGATATGTATATATATATATATATATATATATATATATATATATATATATATATATATATATATATATATATATATATATATATATATATATATATATCTATATATATATATATACCATATATATACATATATATATATATATATATATATATATATATATATATATATATATATATATATATATATATATATATATATATATATATATATATATATATATATATATATATATATATATATATATATATATATATATATATACAGCGATTCCATACGATAACGATCAGCCGTTGGCCTGACCCCTTTTGATGAAATTTGGTGAAAATGTTCGTTATATGAAATAATTCCACCCACATTGTTTTGTTTTTTTTCCTTTACGTCACTCTGTTTTGATAAAGGGTGATTTTCTACTTTGCGTTAAAATTAAAATTTGTGAAGAGCTCGTTCTCAAAAACCACTTAACCGATTTCAATATTTGTTAGGTCAATTGAAAGGGATTGAGTTCTTGTTTTGTATAAATTTTTTGGAAAAAAATCTAAATTAAATTTTTGTTTATGAAAAAGAGCATTCTTTTGAATAATGTCATTTTTCGGTCTTTTGGGCCACAACGAGTTGCCTATTTTTTATTTTTTTTTTAAAAGCTTATTTATTTTACCAACTAATAAAAAATAAAAAAAAATTGCGTTAGGAACAATTTTAAAGTTATGATTTTTTTAATACACCAGCCTCGACATATTTTGTGTTTAAATTTTTAATTATTCTACCTGCGTTTTGCACCATTTACTGTATTTTAGAAGGTAATCCTATTTTATTTTATGTATTAGTGTTGTTTACTATTTTATAGTTTTTTAAAAGCAATAAAACTAAAAAAACTTTATTACAGGTTGTTCCAAAAATATGGGAGTACAAGTTTCGAATAACTACAGCATTATCACTTTATAACGTTTTCTTTTGTTCAGGAAAACGGGTCTGCCACATTTTGGTCTGTTAATATGACGTCATTTGGTATTTTAACAAAGAAATAAATTTAAACTTTTAACAATTTCATCAGGTATACTTAAGGTATACTTAAAACTTAGGAGGCTAAAACTTAGCTTTCAAATAAAATATTTCTATATAAATACGATGGAACTGTTATATTTATGTCATTTGTAAACGTGAATTTGAAGTAAAATTTAAACCCCGTAAAAATATTAAAGTTTCAACATGAAAATTAAGTGTGAAATGTGCCTTAAAAATAGATCGCGTATTCGTAAAATCTCTAATTATATAATTGAGATAGCTCATACAAAAAGTGTTTGCTTAATTAAAGGAGGGGACATTTGTACTTCATGCTACTTCGAAATATATAAAAGTAAACAAAATAATGTAATAAGTGAAGCTTCAGGACCTTTTGGTGTTCAACAAATTAATTTGGATCAAAACAGTTCACCACTTACATCATCATCATCATCGCCATCCAAGATTTCAATAATATAAAATGAGAAGCAATACGTCTATCCTGACCTTTCATCACTCAACTCTACTTTACAGTCAATCAATAGTTCTCCTATAGTACGTAGGAAAATGAGATCTGACAATTATAAGAAACAAAAAATGCAAGAAGTTGCAGCAAATATTTCTGAGGAAATATTTCAACTACTTTGTAGTAACATAACACTGAAGGCGATAATAATGAAATAATTCAATAATTACGAGAAAAGTGTGAAAGTTCCAATACCTTCAGTGAAAAATATATGGTATTAACATCGTTACCAAAAAGCTGGTCTGCTCGAAAAATTCAACGAGAGTTTAGTGTTTCTTATTATATGGCAAGGAGAGCAAAACAGATTCAAGAGGAAAATGGAATAATGTCAACACCGAATATCAAATGTGGGTCTAAGGTCCTTAACCAAGAACTGGTAAAGTTTGTGCAGAATTTTTTTGAAGATGATGAAATAAGTAGCATATGTCCAGGAAAACGAGACTTCGAAACAATTACATCGGAAGGAACTGTTATTACTAAACAACGTAGATTAGTACTTTGTAATTTGAAGGAAGCATATCAAATCTTGCTTCACTTCGTCCAGGACACTGCGCTTTGGCAAATTCTAGCGGCACACATAGTATATGAGTATCATAAAAATATTGAAACTCCTTTCACATGAACAAGAAAGTTATCGGAAACTAATTTCTCAGATTGTTTGCAAAAATCCAACAACATCTTGCCAATTAAACGAATGTGCAACCTGTCCAGGAACGTAAAATATCTGTAGAAGAATCTTATATATGTAGAAGAAATAAAATTCAAGCAGTGGCAACAAGTAGATAGATGCACAATGGAAACAGTAACCGTATCAACATTGACTTTTATGGATAAGTTTTGCGAACAACTACAAAACTTGGTACCGCATTCATTTATTGCAGAACAACAAGCAACTTACCTGTGAAACATAGGAAATCCAATTTAAACCATGATGAATGTATAGTTATATGCGACTTTTCGGAGAACTATTCATTCGTAGTTCAGGATGCGGTTCAAGGATTTCATTGGTCTAACGCACAGTGAACGATACATCCCTTTGCCGTTTACTGTAAAAACAATGAAGAATCACATTCGATGGGCGATGTTTACCATCGTAAATTGGAATTCACAAGCTTGGTGGTTATATCTGAATCAACAAAGCACAATCATGTAGCAGTGAGATTATTCATTCAAGGCCTAGTCAATTTCATAAAGGAAAAATTACAACAAATAAAAAAAAAAATTTTTTTTTCCGATGGATCAGGGGCTCAGTATAAAAATAAAATGAATTTTTACAATCTCTGCAATTTTAAAGAGGATTTCGACTTGGAAGCAGAGTGGCATTTTTTGCAACATGCCATGGAAAAGGACCTTGTGATGCAAGAGTTCTCAAGAGGAATGCTGCTCGAGCAAGTTTACAAAGGCCGTTTGAAAATCAAATAACCACGCCACATGAACTATATTCATGGGCTGTGAAAAATGAATCGAAAGTCAACTATTCATGGTTTAGTAAAACTTTTATAGCGCTTTATTTTTATTTTTTTAAATTTTTATTTAAAAATTAAAATTTACGTTCGAATAGTTTTCATTTTAGCCAAGAAAAGTCGTAATTTTGATAAATAAAGTGGTATCGCTGCGGCATTCGTCAAAAATTACATTGTTGATTTTATACCGCCAAAAGTTATAGCATGCCCGACATTTTTGTTTTGTTTTTTATAAATTTTGTTTAAAAATGGAAGTTTATATGACATATAATATATATTATATATGGTATATCTAATTGATCGTGGAAACAATTGATTGTGGATACAATTGATCGTATGAACAATTGATCGTGGATCAATTGATCGCATAGACAATTGATCGTGGTTCCATGGTCAATTCCACGTATTTATAAATATTGTATGTATCCATAAAAATATATAGAAAGATTGGCTCTACATAATACGAAATGAATAAAAACACAAAATATTTTTCTAGAACAAATGGATTAACGTTTCATTATCAGTCAATTTTTCTCTATAACGTTATTTTTTTTTTTTTAAATAACTAGCGCAATTCACTTCAATTCGTTATTTAAATTCAGTTATACTGTTACACGATCAATTGTACATATGATCAACTGATCCACGATCAATTGTTCATACGATCAATTGTTTCCACGATCAATTGTTTTCACAGTCAATTGTTTACGGTCAATTGACAGTAAATAGTGTTCACGAACAATTGATTACGGTCAATTGACAGTAAATCGTTTTAAATACAAAAAAACTTTATCTGGTTGTGTCTTTCGAGCCTTGGTATTAATTAATTGTATTTCTTACTTTATAAGATCAGTCGAAACATACACTCGCCGTCTACGCACTAAATATCTTAGTTTCGATTTTTAATGGTAATCAATCAATAGTAAATTATTAATTTTACGTGTACTGAGTACTACAAACAACTTCTAATTAAAAATCTAACCTAAATACTATGTCAATATTGTGGTATCATATTTAAAATTTAATATTTTAAAATTAAATTATTTGTTTTTAATTTAATCCTTGAATGTATAATTTATGTAATTCAATATAAATTAAATATGCGTAGGCATAAATCTGACTCTAACTTTTTAAAGCATTTCATTTTAATAAGCCTTAATAAAAATATGTGTCAGTATTATTGTACTATCCTGTCAGTAATCGAGCAATATGATTTTTTATTAGCATGCCCACAAAAGCAAAACGACTTCAAAACAGTCGGGATGACCTAAACATAGCCCTTTAAACTTATCAAAAATGGAATGATGACATATGCGGCAAGTAAAAAATTTAAGGTTTCGAAAACAACTTTACTATATAAACAAAGAGGCGTATATGCGCAAAATGCTCATTTAGGCCACCTAACGATTTAAACTTCACCAAAAGAGAACAAAATAAAAGAGTGGATTTTATATATTGCTCAAGCTGGCTTTCCCGCTACTAAAGATCAGTTGCTTGACAGCGTTCAACTATTATAGGCAGACGGTGGTATGACAGATTTTTTTAACGAAATCCCGACATTTCCGAACGAATTTCCCAACACCTAGTAAAAAGTTGTTCCATAATAAAAGAGAAACGAGTATACGCGGCTGGTTCCAAGAGATAAATACGTATTTTTTGGTAAACAACCTATGGAAATACTTAAATTTCCAAAACGCGTTTATAACTGCAACGAAACAACATTCTTGTTAGCTCTGAAAGAAAATTGTGTGCTTGTTGCAAAAGGTTTAAAATCGATTTACTATGTTATAAACAACGACGATAAAGAATGTCTCACAACATTGATAATGGTGAACGCTGATGTAGGAGATAATCTGTCTCCGATGGTGGTATATAAGTAGAAAAGAATCCCATTTTCATTAGCCAGAAAAATGCCAAAGGGCTCGGAAATGGTTTGTTCAGATTCTGGCTGGATGAATGGGGAAATATTCCTCGAGTATATAGCAAATGTATTTTTGGAATTTCCAGTAGTTTTATTTCTAGATGGACATATTCCACATTTGTCGCTTGCCTTAAGTGAATTCTGTAAAGAGTATAAGCATACTCATTGCATTATATCCAAATGCAACTCACCTTTTACAGTCACTAGACTTTGAGGTTTTTCGACCTCTGTGAATGGAGAAAGGCTGTGCACAGCTGGAAAATAGAAAATGATAGATGGAAGCTTAGAAAAGAAGATTTTACACCATTACTTACTTTAGAGTATGTGGAATTTATCTGTTTTCGGCTGACGCTGTAAATTATTCAAAACTAATAAAGAACCCAGAAACAATAGCGGCAACATCAACTCGAAACCCGACCAACCAAATTTTTAGAAATATTTGAATCCTTGTCGTCACAAAGTCAATTACAAAGTTTTAAATTTGTACTATATGTCGGTTAATCTTAGGAAGTGTCACGAGTGTTTATGAGGTGCAACAAACTAACTCTACTTTAGTAATGGGAGAAAAACTCTCAATAACATAGACTTTAATGAAGTATTTAAAATGTATGACGATGATTCGCGTGAGAATATTGATGGTATTAGTGATTACATTCTCAATTGACAATTCCATGGACATTCGTGAAATGGACAGGAAATAGCAGGAAATAATGAATTTGCTTCGAGTTCAGAAACTGTACAAGAAGACGAGCGAACAGTTGTATCAACCCTGGGAACTCTAGTCAATCAGGGGTCAGGTTCGGTCGTTAAAATATTTTCTTTTAACACTGGTGCGAAAAGTGATTTATTTTGAAAGTGAATTAAAAATTGTATTCGTTTCTACCAATTTCAAAATTTCACAATACCACCAAGCGCGAGAAGCGTATTGCGAGTAACCTTCTTTCAGGAAGTTTTAACATACATACATACATATAATAAACTTAAACACAACGGATATTTCCGTTTATAATATACATAATCACTTAATTCAAAATAAACTAAATTAAGCCCTAAAAACTCTTAAATGTCTTAAAAATAAAATTACATTCCACTCGTGTTCCACATAATTTTTAATCTTGACATTCGTTCAAGTTTTTTTTATAAATAATTTCAAACACGAAATGATTCAAGATGATGATCATTTCAAATATAAAATGATTTTTGAAGATTAAAATACAAAAACGGGTTTTGAAGCTTTTAAAAAAACTACTGAAATAATACAAATATTTGATCATGCAAATACAATTCATTATGACATAAAAATTCGCTCACATTTAGTAAGAATCGAATTTGCGAGTTCGCGTTTGGAATTTATTCCGTATCGACATTCTGAAAACTATCAAAATGGAAGTAATGGGTGAATACTCCCCAAAACTTTTCTGCCAAAAATTTAAGAAATAATATTTATAGAACATTCGGAGGTTTACTAAAAGTTTTGCGTGGTTTAGTGAGTAGTTGGAGGTATTTATTAATTTAAGATCTATGATAATTCCATTAACGTTGGACTTAGTAAAGAACATCAAACTACATTCCTTATTCCTCGAAAAATATTGAAAGGGAACACCTAAATATTTTTAAAAGTAGCTGTTAGAGACGCTTGAAACTTTAAATTCATCTTTCATTTTGCTTTGAAATTAATTTTTTTAAATAAATTAAAAATTTCAAAATATTCTGTACGTACTGATTCAGAAGAATAGGGTTGGTGACAAAATTTCGAATTATAAAACCCCGAAAAAACAAAAAAAATCCCGAAAAATCAAGTTTTTTAAATACATATAATAAATGATTGAAAGAATATTTTAATTCGTTTTATATACCTTAGAAGATGGGCCCCCGCTTTGACGATTTTTATAATAGAAATAGGAGCATTTTTCAAAAATTTATGTTTTTTAATAATTATTCACGTACTATAAAAAAGAGAACTCGCCAAAGCCGCTTAGCATTGGACCATTTGCGCAAGAATGACAGGAAAACGTCAGAGAAATTTCAAAAATATTTACGTTTGTATTTAACACACCAAAATAAAAAACTTCTCAAATCCGCGGTCTTTTCCAGGCAAGGATGACACGAAATGTTGTAGATTTCTTTTGTTTTCATAGTGTACTTAACAAAAATTTAATGGGGTCTTCCTTTTCGATGGAGCAGTTTACTTTGTATTTTTCGGGATTTTTTCGGTCGGGCATATGATGGTATTCCAGAAGAATATGTTACTAATTTCTGGAAATTGCAGATTTAATTTTTAAAATATTTTATTTTCAATTATTTTACATTCAATGAAATAAAAAAATCGAGGTTTTTATAAATCGATATAGTTTTCGCCTAAATTTGCTGGGGTGCGATTATGTATCTCTCGTATTACGAGCTACGAGTTTCGAGAACAAAAATATGTTGGGAAATTTTCTTTAAAAATAATCATTTTAATCATTACGAGTTGCTAGAGAAATTGGGTTGACAAACAAAAAAATTCAAAAAATCTTTTCAATTCTCGATAGGTTAGGTTATTTTAATTCGTTTTATACTTTAGAGGATGGGAGCGGGGGCCCTGAAACCAATACTTTGGAATTTATAGAAATTTCAACAATTATAGATATTTGAACATTTTTCAAAAACTTGTGTTTTTTATTAATTATTCACTTATTAAAACAAAGAACTCCTTAAATCCGCTTAGCATCGGACCCTTTGCGCCAGCATGACAGAAAATCGCCAATCGAGAAAAAAAATCCAGAATTGTGAATATAATGCGACAAGCAGATCTCAACCCGTCAAATATTGGTACACTCATTGAAGTATTAGGTCATTAGTCAAAACCTTTCCAACCATTAGAAAAAGTATTGGGCTAAACCTAAAAGTTTGCTTCAAAATCTGCTACACTTCGTAAGCTCCGGATAGCAAGCTATCGGGAGCATATGGGCAATTTCTATTGAAAGTTTTGCTATTATACACATGTCTCGCTAGTAAACAAAAAACTAAAATTTTACCTAACGTCATGCAATTGTATGACGTTTCTTCAAAATAAAAATTCATCGGGAGATTGTTGAGGAATACGTTAAAGTAGAAGCGGCAAAAAGATTTTTAAAAGCTGGAAAGCAAAAGGATAATCGAGATGCATCATTGTAGGAAGGTGACGAAGATGAAGATAAATAATATTTTGACATATCTATTGACAAGATGTATATTTCAAATTGTTTAATATATTAAAACTTATCCAACTATATATTTATGCTTCTTAAAAAATTTTTATCTTCCACGATTTTCAGTAAGGCTAATTTATTTTATTCAAAGATTCAGTTTTATTAAATCACAATTTGTATACTCTTTCGAAAATAACTTACAAATTTAAATCGTTTGCTTGCTGTCCGTTAAACAACTTCGACATGTTACTTGAACGCAAGCTAAAATTTGTACAAGTTAATTCCGCTGCCGCTAGGTAGTAAATATTTTATGGCAATCCGAGTAACAATCTTCGCCTATTTTCCTTTAACAAATTCTAGTACTAATAATTTAAGAAATGGATACTGGATACTCAAAAAACGAAAAACAGCTGAAATGGATACGATTTATTCAAAGTATGCGACAAAATCATTGGCTTTGGTAGCTCGCGTTTTTGATTGGAGAAAATGTTCACCAAGAGATCGGTATTTAGGTCTTTGGAATCTAACTAAAAGTGACTCTCTCAATTTCTAGTAGTATTTTAAATCAATTGAATTTATTGCAACTCCCGGAACAGAATGGGCCTATCTAGGATCGGATAAAGCCTCAGTTATGTCTGGCCAATATAATGGGGTTCAGGCATGATTTAAGCAAATAACTCCCGATCTTTTTTTTTATAAAAGCAAAGCAACTAGTCCGAAATATTTTTATTTTTTCCCCATAGCTCCAAACGTTTACATGAATTAAAAAAAAATTCAGGAATATCTTGCACTGAAACCACTCAAAATGTTGGGTCCTTTCCAAAAAATATGGCTTTCTCAATTTGTGCGGTTTCAGTGCAAAATGTTCCTGAAATTCTTTTAATTCATTGCAACGTTTGGAACTATGGGCAAGGTTTTCGGCACATAAGTGCAACAAATGGCATACATAATTTAAATCCTGGTTGAACCGCGTTAAATTGCCCAGACATAACTGTGGCATTATCTGATCCTAGATAGGCCCATTCTGGTACCGGAATTTTCAATAAACTCAGTTGGTTTAAAACACAAATAAAAATTGAGTCACTTTTAGTTAGATTCAAAAGACCTAAAAATCTATCCTTTGGTGAACATAGGCGAAAGTTGTGACTCGGAAATAGGCGAAGGTTGTGACTCGGATTGCCATAAAATATTTACTACCTAGTGGCAGCGGAATTACCTTGTACACAATTTTAACTTTCGATCATGTAAGATGTCGAGGTTGTTTATGTTATGTTTAGTTATGTTCGAAAGAGTATACAAAACCACAAATAAGACTGGCATGTGAATTTGAGTAATATTTTCCAACTAGAACATAGTCCATGGATGGGTTAACTACTATAATTTTTTTTAATAGTTAAAATTAGTTTATACTATATACGTAAATGCACTATTCCAAAGAATATTTTTACATAACTGATAATCAAACACCGGTCGAGATAATTTGCCAAAAAACGTTTCCCTCTCGTTAAAGAATATCGACGTAAAAAATAATAGTAAACAACAAAAAGGAAAATTTGCCAAAAACTATTTTTATAAATTATTATTAAGTGTTTATATACCGATAATTAACACTAGAACTACCGACCGGTCAAAATGACCGATTATACATTTATTGAATCCAAGTTTTTTTAATTATTATGTTAATAGTTTTGTGGGAATCTGTGATGACTTTTAATATGACAACAAAGTAGTTATGTTAAAATTCATCATAAACTTCCAAAAAAATATTAACATAACAATTAAAAAAATTGAATTCAATAAATGTATAACCGGTCATTTTTACCGGTCGGTAGTTCTTGTGTTAAATGTTTGAATTTAGTGTTGGCACAACGACAGTAATTGCTGACAGTAAAAGTTAAAAAATTACAAAATTGTCAAAATTACTTTAAATTTTCCGATGACGCAATACCTACGTAAAGATTTCAATTCTGCGGCTTCTAGTAATACATAAATAATATATAATTATAAATGTAAGTACAGGGGTATATTTATTTATGTACGAGTATATATGTAACAAATAGTATGTGATACCAAACAAAACATTTCTTTTTGGAATAATCGCTCTAATAAAATTTAAATAAAAAAATGTTAAACGAGTTATGCTAAACTCAAAACTATACACAAGTTACATGAAAAATGTCATAAATATTTTTTTGTATAAGTAAAACATATTTTTGCTGGTTGGTCGTTACCAGAAACTCCATATAATATGTGAATTTGTTTTATGTTTTACAATTTAACCAAGGAAAACTTAACACTTTTGATCGTAAAACATCAAAATAAATGTTTTTAAGAAGTGAAGAACAACTTTGATCACAATAATATTAACAAGAACAATTTTATTACAAAATTTTCACAAAACACATCAGGTTTTTATTTTTTAAGAAGAAGTTTCATGTAGTTATAGTTTTTTGGTGTACCAAAGTTTTTCTGTGTAATTTTCAACCCTTAACATAAGTTTATATTTTATATTGAGAGATACAAGATATTTACTTTGGTTGGAGTTACAGTCATTAACGGTTTTGTCTGATTGAGAATCAAATAGCCTCCAAAAATAAAATTTGTTTTTCTGGCAATAAAACATACGACAATTTATTGGGTCTTTCATATTTTTATTATTTATTTTTTTATTAGATAGAGCAAATAGATGTGCTCAATACTTACATAATATTAAGTTATATTTAGTTATTAATAGCTCATAAAAATATGTTTTGCTAACTAAACAATTATATTATAGTAAAAGTGCGGACACGTTGCGCAACGAACATGATTTTGTACATTTCACACAACAATATTTCAGAGTTTTAACTATACTACGATAGTGGATTATACTGCGTGTGATAGCTATAACTATAACTATGACTATTAATATAAATGTGACAAAAAGTAATACCAAAATTCTTAGTGAGTTAATTAATTGTTACTATGCGGTCTAAGAACCAACTTCCGGAAGACAAGAGCAGTTATTCAAAAAAAAATGTAATAATAAATAATAATAATAAAGGGATCGAGATTAACCGTATGCCTGCAAAGGGAACGCTTTCTTTTTATTTTTATTACAAATCGGCCACAATTTCTTTATGTACAAATTAACATCAGAATTTCACCGATCAGATGAGACCTTCCCTCCCTACAGTGCTCTCAATCATTGTATAAACAGCCAATTTGTGGTTTGTAATTTTAATTAAAATTTATGTAGTACATTATTTGCCACAAATTCTTTGCGCACCAATTAACACTAGAATTGTTCCATTCAGATAAAGCGTTCTCTCGCTACAGTGCTCTTAATTATTGTAAATCGCTATTTTGTAATTTGTAATTTTAATTAAAATTTAGTGGAAAATAATTATTTTAATTTAAAATAAATTAACCAACATTGTTTCTTTACACAAAAATTGACACTAGAATTGCTCCGATTGGATGAGCCTCTCGCTACAGTGGTTCAAGAATTTGAACCGCTCGAAATTAGAGGTTCGTGGCGCGATTTTGATTTTGGCCGCAAGGCGCTTTAAGTGAAGAAAAAAACGTTTTGACTAATTTGGTGTTTCCTAAGACTAAACTAAAAAATAAAAATAAATGTATGCTCTAAAGTTTGTCTTTTAATTTTAACGTAAGTTGTTTGTGATCTAGTGTAGATCTCTAGCGTACATTCAATTGCCGCTGCGTAAGTAAATTTCCAGTTTCAATTTTTCTTAAGTTGTTTAACATACTCTTTACAGAAATCTCCAATTTTTTCAGCCACGGTTATTCATCGGCGTTTTTTTGCTGTTGTTCTATAGCGGTATTGGAACATAGAAGCTACAAACGTTAGCCCAATACTATGATTTTTTTTTTTTTTAAATACCAACCATTTAAAACGAATAGTTGAAATGGATTGAACACCACCAAAATTTCTCGGTTTTTGAGCATCTTTATGCTTAGCGAAATATATTTTTGCTTTAGCGAAATTTCCACTTGCATTGCTGGTGGCTGAAATTAAATTGTTGCTCGTGGAGAGTGATACCAATTGATTTTTCGGCAAAAAATACCGTTAAAAAATGACCAGAGCCATGCACACTGACAACTACAATTAAAAATGTAACTTGTTGTCTATAACAATGTATGTAGCGAATAGAACGTTGTTGTACCCCAATGTTTCTTAAGCTTAAGGATATAATTTGTTGTTGTTTTCAAGGCGCATTTATCTTGATATTTTTAAGAATAAATGGGGAGTCTATGGGATCAAGTAGTATCGATCACCTAAGAAAATGTTTCTAAGGATTTTACAATTCTTGCAACATTCAAAGTGGGTACATGGTATATTTCTGGCGAAAAAATGTACACCACGAAGTTGGTGGAGGATAGGATTACGTAAACAGTAACCAATTCGTTATATGTATATTCAACTCATGTAACTAGCTTATCCTTCAGAATCGGGGGAATAAGGGCAAGGTTTTCGTGAAACGGTTCGTTACGCTTCTCATTAGCTAAGAGTGAAAACTATTAACAAACACTGAAGGAAGTCCGAAACTATGGAGTTTCATCAACACTTATTTGTGGTCAATAGGATCAAAAGACTTTTTAAAATCAGTGTAAACAGTACCAATTGCTCGTGCTTCCTGAACAAATATATTGGAATTAATTAGGGTTGAAGCAGGTATAAGTTTTAAACAACAATGATGAAGTTCACCAATTTGAATTGAATCAATTTGAAGAACCAAGGATAACGGATTTTGCTGTTCAATCAGAGCCTCAAACAGTTCACAAGACAGTACCGGCCAAAGTGAAACAATTTGTAAGGCCATTTTACTAAGGAGTACATATAAAAAACTTAACTCGTTCTTCGGTTTACCAAAAATTATTGTATATATTTAAACAAAATTTTGTCAAGATGCTAGAATGATAATGGTTTTATGTCCATGAAAGGTCGAATCTGCGACAAAAATATTTAATTACAATTTGCAGACACTATTCAACTTTTAGTAAAGGTAACAAAAAAGCTTGGACATTGGCAGTCAAAGGAAGAAAATGAAAAAAGTTAGCCAAAATGTTTCGAAAAGTTCCCAAACTTATGGAAAGTACTCGATTGTTCAGGAATTCGCTTGAATGTCATGTCGGACTTGCACTTACTGATCGGCGACGTAATAATGTTTGACATGGTATTCCTAATCGGGGAGAATAGGCTAAATCAGAATGGAACTGGTACGACCGGAATTTTTATATAAGAAATATACTAAAGCAGCATGTATAGGTTATCACATACCACTCCAACTGTATAATCTGACGAAACATTTTTGTAGGTCTGGCACATAAAATAAAGCAAATATTAGAAAGCAGTAAATTTAGCGAGTCGATGAACAATCAACACGACTCTCTATTGTCGTGTCATTTTTCATTTGGTATTATATAAAAATCACAAATCGACACTTTGTGGTGAACTAAAATGTCATCGACAGAAAATGTCGATTTTACGACAAATGACGATTTTCGAACGCCATTCATAAGGCTTATTTTGCCAGTCGCTATGATATCGGCACGAGAACGACAATCATAATTGGGTCATTAACTAACTTGTTAGTTCAAGTTTTTTACTTTTCCCACTGTAACGAACTTATGTACATTGGGTAAGTATTGTAATCGCGAAAAATTGTTGTTCCAGATTTTCAAATTTCTCGACGAATTAGGTTAATATGAGGCCTGCAAGACACCGACTAAAAAATGTCGTGCCCGGCCGAATTTTTATTTTGCCTCCCATTCTCACAAATATTGATAGTTTTGGTAAAAATTTTGGACAAAGGTAGATTTTAGTAATAAGTAGTTTGTGTTAACTTTTGGGTCCATTTGAGTCTAGAATAGAAGAAGTCGCGGTGGAAGAGAAAATTACCAAAACGATTTTCTAAAATAAGTCACCGACGATTTCATTTTTTTTTTTAAGTTGATGATAAATGTGACAATCCATCATCACCTGTTCAAAAAATTTGAAGTTAATTTTAAACAACAAGGCGTAAAATATATATGTTGATCTGTTTTCCGAGGCAATGTCGAACTTTTAGACGAAATATTTTTCTACGGTTAATTAATACACATTCCAAATTCCAACAATTGTTCCCTATAGGTGTTAAATTTCGAAATTTACCTAAAATACTTTGCTCTTGTAATATCGTCAACATTTAAAAATAAAATATAACTAGTAAGCTTTTAATATAAATTCTTTTCATGACAACCAATTTTCAGAACAGAAATTTTGAACATTATGAATGTTCTCTGAATGGAGCCATTTAAATTCTTGAGGATTTTCAACAGTGTACTAGAGATGTACAGCTGGAGCTAATTCTTAAAGCTCGAAGATAAATATATCGGATGCGATTTTGAATGCTATTCAACGCGTATCAGTTCTAAATAATCTAACATTAATTTTGAGTCTGTTATTTGGCGGCTTGGCTTGACAGTAGAAGATTGATATCGTAATGACCAATTGTGATATTGGGAAAGAGGTCTTCAAATTTAAGAGAACCCGTGTCACATTTTAAGGGCCCTGTTAGAAATAACGAAACATCTTTGTAAAATGTAAATGGTTGGTTTGGTGACGTACAATTGACATTAGGAGTGAAAAGTTTCGTTCGAGGAATCGGACAGACCAAATTTGTTGTACTGAGTTGTTTTTAAGCGGGCTGGAACATATTTAAAATAAATAGGAAATAGTTTCGGCAAAAATGTTTCTATGAAACCACCATCTTTGTGAACCTGTATAACGTAGCTAAATATAAATAAAACACAAATTTTTAAATTTGTAATGGCCAACCCCAATTGGATTTGTCCATTATTCCATGTTTTGGGTTTAATTCAATATTTTCCCTATTTTTTATAAGGTACTTCAAGATACAGTTGAATCCTTGCCATTTACAGGTGATTTGATTTCAATCAGTTTCCACTGATCAATTTTGAAAATAAAAAGTTATGCCAATAGTGTTAAAAGATCCTTAAATTTTTGAAGTTTTTCATTAAATTTTTCTAATATTCCATTATGGTTTAGCACTAGCTGAAAGAATTGTACAAGCTCTGATTTATTGGTACCACGGTTCACTAGAACTTTTGATATATAGGTGTTGCACAATTTCATATCTGGGTAATTAACATGTTAAGGTTATTTTTTATATTTGATATTATTGAGAACTCCATTTATATATAAACAATTTGAAGTATATTTTAAAATAACACACAGGTAGGTATAAATACATGTGGAACCTTCAAAAATATTAATTTATACTCTAAGACCCTGATTAAATAGGAATCAAAGATCTACAAAATACCTTATACTAATGCAAAACACAATTTTCTTGCATTTCTTCCATTACTACATCATCTCTGATACAATTTTGTTTTTCTTATGTCACGTTATTAGTTAGTAAATAAGATGTACATTAATGCGACGGTTATATCATTTTGATTTAATGATTAAATGTTTGCCCTTCTCCAGCTTTACAAGTGCAAACACTCATTTTATGCAAGATTCAGTTAAATTATTTAATTTTACTTCTTAGGCAGTTTAGCAGTATCTTTTATTATCAGAGCAGATACTTCATTCTCTGCCGGATGTGACACCAGGCCTAATGAATACATCCACCATGCATTCACTATTTCTTGCCACGCTTTAATTCATCGCTAAATCAAAATCGTAAATTTTGAAAAATAAATCAAGCGTGTTTTACGCTTTAATGTAGATATTTAGTTGGATTAAGAGTGGGCCAATAAGAGTTTCACCACGTGAATATTAAGTGGATGGATCTCATCCCGTTTGCGAAACCCTATAGTACGTATATTTTAATCATCATAAACAACTCGAGAGCCACCCGGTGTACTAAACTAAAACATTTTTAAAATAGTTGTTGTTAGCCTATCGAAAGTTAGCAAAAGTGCTATGTAGCCTAAAAGGCGCATTTAGTTAGACCATTCAAGTACAATGGCACATAGGCCAATTTGTCACTAACACGGCCAAACCACCACCGGAAATTAAAATTTTCCCGTGTTACACGACTTTTAGTAGGAAAAACCAAATCGAAAAATTGATAAAACTGATTATTTGTTAATTTAGGGTTATCTAACAACTTAATAAAATGAAATGCGTACTATTTTGAAAGATAACTTTTGTAGAACTCAAATACTGTGAAACATAGAAAATTTTAAATTTAAAACTCTGATACGAGAGTTTATTACTTTGTGAGAACAAACGAACCTATTTTAATGCATTTGATCTCATTTAAAAAAAAATTCCCTTCAGAATGTTCTGTTCGACATAGAGTTTTCATAAGACTAACAGAAAAACGTTAGGTCTATAAATCGTTTTTGAGAAATTCTATTTGGCTTTTTTATCAGACACTGTATTTTTACTCCTCTTTCATTGTCATTTTAGACTCGAATGAACCTAAAAATTATTATAAATTGCTTATTACTAAAACCGATTATAACAATTACTCAACAGAACTACGTTATAGTGGGAAATATAATATGTAATTTAAGGCAATACAAAGGCTTTATGATACCCCTCTCACACTATTGTCATAAATGATACGTTTATCTTACTTAATTAGATTTTTGTTCCAATAATATGTGGTTAAAGGGTATCGGCGACAGAGGGCGTTACACCAGAATTAATCGCAAATTTCTCAATAACTGGTTCGTAATGTCATTTTACAAAGTTTTTTTTTTTTAGTATCGCCAAGTATTTCCCCGCACAGCTGAACGATTTTTATTTTTTACTACGGTGTTCAGAATGACAAAATTATTAATCTCGTTAACATTTGGTTAAAGTTTGAGAATTGAGACGTGCCAATCAATCACAGTTTCCTTTAATTGATTACGTTTAAAGTCCGTTTGCCACATTCCTTACAGCATCATTAAAAACTTTATAATTTATACAAAACCGTTAAATTTCCAATGATTTTTTTTTTTTATATGAGTAGAGTATGTATATTTTTAATGTATTTAACTGTCTCGTTTATAGCACCAAACTGTTCGCAAAATCAGCTACAACATAAAAGATGTTGTGGCTTGGAGTTAGTATACAAAGAAATTTGAAGTCAATTAAAAAGATAAATCGAAGACTTTGAATACATTATTATTACTGTTAACATAACATAACATTGCAATTTGAGTGGAATAATTCTTCACGTTTCATCAATTACACACAAAAAACATACAATTATAGATACGCGATCTAAATAAGTACATAAAATAATTTTATATAAAATGGTACAATTTTATGCACTTATAATAATAATCGGGGTTTATGTGCGATGATTAATCCAAATTATAACAACAAAAAAATTATTAATGAATATATAAATTGACACATTAGAAAATGTATATTATGATTATCATCTACCATATTTAAAAAATAATCATATGTTTATTAAATTTTATCTACGAGTGTATATGCTTATGGATATATTGATACCATACACATAATTTGAAAATGAATTAATATTTGCCATGTTATATAGAAATTATTAATTATTTATTATTAACAATATTATTTAACTTAATTTGACATGAAATATATATTGTTTGTAATTGCAAAATATAATTGAAATTTTATGTATTAACGTTACATTAATTAAATATAAAATAAAAAATTGTAACTTAAATAAATTTTTCATATGCATGTCTAATTGATGTACATTTATTTTATTTATAGCAACTAAAATCAAATCAAATCAGAATTATGATTAGGTACAATTCTTGTAAAATGATTGATGGATTACATGCTTTGGTTACATGCACACTGTATAAATATAAAATCATTTGGTGGAAAATAACTTCCAATGAAACAAATTAAAATCAATGGCACAATCAAGACAATTAACTCGCACATGTGTACGTGCATAAGTATAAAGGTAACAAATAAAATTAGTACACATACTTTGCAATCATCATAAATAAGGAAATTAAAAATAATAAGAGAAATTTATAAAACAACCGTTAACCTAAATTATTTCATTGTTTGCTATTTCGGGATTTCCATTAATTTTATAAAAATTGTGCATTTACGAAACGAAAATTCATATAAAAGATTTTTTATATAAAAGATTTTTTATATGAAAGTATTTCATTTAGACATGGATAGAGCCTCCTTTTTCCCTCAAATGATTTTATTGGTGACAATAAACGATTTTATTTATTGTGTTATAAATATGATTAATTGTATAATTTAACTGTAAAATTTACCTAATTATTGTAGAAGAAACTAAATCCCGGAAAGAAACTGAAACAGTTAATTTTTATTTAAAGGTCAAGTTGGCCATTAAATGTCTGAATTCGAAGGAGATTAAAATAGAGTAATTAATGAAACAGGGCTAAGGGGTACAGGGGGTACAGCTAGGGCATTGCGTCACTGAAATTATTAATTGGACAATATCAAGTGAATAAATCGTAAAATATAAATTAATCGATATCTGTTATTAAAACAATTGTTACTGGGGATTTTCACAATTAATCATAATGCATAATTGCAAATTAAACACTTTCATGCAATGAGGTTTTCTGAATGAGAAATTTGAAAATTTATTCAAGTTCGGAGATTTTTCTCTAAAGTTTTGTTAAAACCCCATATTGTTACGGTGATGGGTATAATAGAACAAGTTAAATTAAAAGCTCAATGTTTCATTGTACTAAAATGGAATTTTCCATGATAAAACTGTTCTAAATGTTTCTACACTATTCTTACTGGAAAAGTCATGAACTTTCTAGAAGTTTGCTTTTAGTATATAAATAAAAAGGCAAACGAAAGTATAAGGATTAAAAAAGGTGAATTAAAAGAGATTTAAAAAGTGTTTTAGTGCGAAATAAAAAGTAAAAGCGATCAGCAAAATTGTGTAAAAAGGAATAAAAAAGTGATTTTGTGAATCATCGTTAGTAAATTGTGTTGTAATAATTCTTGTGTGAAATAAATAAATTCGTTGGTGACAAGGCGAAAACGTAACAATATTTATAAATGCAGTTTTCTATTATAAAATTGTAAATTGAGAATACTAAAACTAAGAAAACACCTGTGTGTTACCTGCTGCCATCTTTTGACGATATATATAAAAGAACCTTTAAGAAAACGTGCCACGTGACTTCGAAAATTACAGGCTTCTTTTAATAGATTTAATAGTCTAAAATTATTGCATGTAGGTCCATTACTAGAGTTGAGTCTTCAACTCCACTTTTTTCTCTGAAATCTATTCTGTTCTTCATTTGTGTTTCGCTTTATATCCATTGATCTTGAACATATAGGAATTCGAAATAACTACATTCATTTGTTCCCGATTTCTCTACGATTAATGCTGAATTCTTCTCTGAATTCAACTCCATTTTCGATGGTTTGCCCTTTGAGCGGGTTATTTTCATTTTAAGGAATGGAACCACGGTATTTATTACCTTTTCGAATTGACTTGACACTATAACGCCCATATGAGGTAATTCTGTAAAATTAGGATTTATTTTTAAAATATTCTGCAAAATAGAAAATTCCTTTCTAATTTTAAAATTAGAAAAATTTATAAACTGGAGATTTAGTATTCAGTTTATTTTAAAATTAAATCTTGACTTTCCAAAATCAAATTCGCAATTTGCTCCAATATATTGATGTGTTCTATCATAACACAAGAGATTAAACCATCCAAAAAACACTTAAAACATTTGTGGTACAACTTTTAGTAGAAGCGATTCAATTCGTTTGATCTGCTTCTGCAATGTTGAATCACTTACCAATTTAATTCGAATTCGAAATTCGCTCCAATACATTCGTCGATTCTATATTCTAACAAAACGAATTAAGCCGGCCAAAACCCGCACCTTAAACATCCAATGCTAGGCGGGAAAAAAACATGTTTTTGAAAAATTTTCAAATTTCCAAGAGAATGTTGGATTTTCTACAAATCGTCGGGGGTTTGGGTGGGCAGTCCCCATTCTCTAAGGTATAAAATGAATTATAATAATAATAAAATAATTTGTTATAATTTAAAAACTTCCTTTTTCGGAGTTTCGTAAATAAATAAATTCCGGCATTATGTCCCTGTCCAGAAGGAAATTAGGGGTAATGTGGATAGTAGCTAAGTCACGGCGCCATAAACTTATTTGTATATATATATATTTATTACTAAAGCGGGCTTCATTCCTTTTCACTATTCGCGTTAAAAATCAAAACAAAAAATTGTTAGAGACCTGGACTTTGATACTATTAGACTTTGATACTATTTTAGAGATGAAATAATGCCCGCAGACCTTAATCCCTATAAAAAAAAATGGAAATGAGGCCCGTGGGGTAATTCCACTTCCCCTGTATACATATGTACATACATTATTCATCTTCTTTATGCTAAAAGAAAAACAATGATATTGTGGGGTTCCTTGAGTATACCCAACCGGATATTGAAGGTAATGAGATTACTGATTTGTAAAGATGGCGCTCGATTAAAATCGATTAGTCCCTATTCATTTGACCCGTAGTCTCTTAAGAGAATTATGGCAGAAGTAGCTTTCAACTTCTAGCTACGACAAAGCAAAACATTTTATTAATAGTGAGCCAGATTCTAGGATCATTCAGTTGCTTTATCCTTAAGAAAACAACAGTTCGGCTGTGTTTCAATCGAGTAAAAAGTTAAATTTTTTAACTCTGGTAAAAAATACTAAATTTTCCTCACTTTTTAATCGTTTTGGTGACGTTTACGTTTTTTATTTTTATTTTGCGTAGGGAAAAGCAAAATACAAGCTACAAATTTTTAATTGGACCCTGATCAGTTAAAATTTTTGTAGTGAATAAAATGGCAAAAATTAAACTTTTTAACTTTTTATGCGGATTTTGATTCGTTTGAAACACAGCCTTAAAGCCCTTTTTGCTACTTTACTAGACATTGCCATTTTAAAGTTCACATAAGTTATTGGGGGTGACTCAGATAGAATATTTATTCGAAAACTGTTTTATAGGGGATTATGACTGTCAGTATTTAACCCAAGGCTCTTTAAATTAGCTCCCTTGCTCTATAAAACATCCAGGTCTAAGTCATTAATAATATACCTAGGGTTATTATAAATAATCCTAATCAAAAAAAAAACTATTGGGGTTATAATCATAATTAGTCAAAATAAATTCGTTGTAATAATTAAAGTGCCGCCAGTAAAATTTTTATAAATGTAAAGCATAATCGTAGACTGCGAAAGGGCCGCTCAAGTGAGAATATTGATAGTGTGCGTGAAGATTTGAGTGAAATCGCAAAAACATCAACAAGACAGCGTACATCGCAATTGGGGTTTAGTTACACCTCTTAATTACCAAATAGAACCAAACTTTTGGCAGAAAATCATGTTGGGCAGGCAATCGAAATTCTACGATTTCATGGCGCCAGTTCGTCCGATTTGCCACCACCTTACTTTTTGGTGAAGCTAACTGAAAAGCAGGGTTTACATAATTCGACCACAGCCTTTTGGTGATCTGAAAGCTAACATTCAAAATTGTCAACATTTCGAGCCGTAGTTTGCATCAATGCAGGTGGCCTTTTACCGGATATAATTATTCGTACCCAACCAAAATGAATTGTAATGATGTCAATAAAATATGTCAATCGTGCTGTACCTCTAACTTTATGTTGAGTTAAGCAATTAATTTCGTTCTTGAGGTAGTGTCGGAAATATGTTGTTTTTAATGGTTAAATTTCACTATTTATATCTAATCCAACCTCTGTAGTCGGTATCATTCGTTTTTAATTTTGTCAATTATCAGCATCTTACGCCTGTAGTCTATGCAGTCAACTTCAAATAACAAGAGCTTAATCGTAGATAGATTATATGCATTCGCATTTTGAATTAACTTTAACAAAAACTGCTGTGCTGTGAGAGAAAAAATCATCTTCGTGGGTACAACATTTAGTGATTAACTTTATTGGTAAAAAATGGAAAACCTTGTCAATTTTCGTATCGTTCAGCGCATTAAGTTTATTAAATTTAAAATCTAGCGTAATAAAAACAAAACCCAAACAGTATACAAGAAAGGAGCACATAGATTCATTGGCTAAACGTTATTGAATATATAAATTAATAAACTAGGTTTTCTACTTATACGAGTATTTATTAGAACTTATCTAATATTAGAAGCAAAATCACATATCCAATGTTAAATCTGAACCCTTATATGTTTCTACTTAAGACGTTGTAAGGAAAACTAATTTAGGAAGTAATATACCTATACGTATCATAATTAGTCAATTGCAATTAGAGTAAATTCCACATTAGAGCCTTAGTATGAAAATTACCATGCTAGTCTTAAATAAATTTTTTCAATTCTTTTAAAGAAAGACCGACGACGACAATGATGTAAGTTTATTTTATTAAAATCATACAATGTAACAAAAATATCACTTTAAACACATAAAATTATCAATTACACAGACGATTAACATAAACACATAAAATTTTGGAAACTATTAATAAATTTTTGTTTTTAAGAAAATTATTATTGTCCCAGTCCCTTAGTCATCAAACTCTTGTTAACACAATTTAATTTAACAATTAAGTCTATAAATTCAACTTTGTCGGTCGTTTCCCGATCTATGTACATATGTATGTGAACAAAAAGCAAAAAAAAATCAAAAAAGTCATGGAGAAAATCAATTAACTATTTAACTACCATACAACTATTTGTTAACTATAATTCTCTAAATTTTTAAAAAATTATTGTTTTAAATGCGGTTTTGGTTTGTGTTTTGTAATCGGGTATCGTCGCTCTTTCATATGAAAATTCCACATTCAAGTTGTAAATGTCGTTTTAAAACAATAAATTAACTTTATTTTATTCCTACCAAACGAAAAAGGAAAATAAAACAAATTTTTATGTATTTTGATTTAAATAAGATTTTTATTATAATGGATTTTTATCTTACTCTAATGTTATTATTTAAAAGTTCAAATATATTGACCAAAAAAAAAAAAAAAAAAAAAAAAACAGAAAAGATTTTATGCAAAAAATTCTGAAGTAATAAACATTTTTTGTTTCAATGAATCAGTGCAGCTGTTTCAATAATGTCATTAAAACTATTACTTTTCTGACCATTAAAATTATTATTGTGACTCTGTGTTTAATTATAAATTATAGTTTTTATTATGTCTTTGCTCTTGGGTATGCGAATGTTGCAGTGCTGTACTTAATCATTTCCAATTCTGCATTTATGCTTAGAAATATTTTAATTTTGATGATCAACCGAAACAAATTTCATTTTTATTTTATTTTTAAAAGGAACAGAAACAAGTAATTATTTTGTTGGGTAAATAATTGCTAATTTATGTTCATAACTATAATTATTATGTAAAACAGTTTATTTATATACAAAGTTGAAGTCCATGAAAAAAAAAAAAATTAACAAAAGAATTTTTGTATGCATGGAAAATTAATTAGATAACAATTTTATGCATATTGAATATATAAAATGTCTGTATACGTACAATATCTACACCTACATGTGTGGTGCTAAGATTTTAATTAGATAACCTGCGGATATACCGCAACAAAATCAATTATCACGTGTTACTTTTTTATTTATTTATATTGTGTAAATGTTGCAGATTAAAGGGTGATTTAGTTTTTTTTTTTGTGTACATAACTTATAAATCCATTAGTAAATTTTTATTATGCACTATTTTTTGATCGTTTTCATTCGTTTGAAGTTGATGGATTTTATGAATGCAATTATACTGGTCAATTAAAACATAATATAGCTGATAAAAAATTGTTTAAAAAAAAACTTTAAAGCCAATCTAATAAATCGACAATGTATTGGAACGAATGAAAAAAAAGTAAATTAAAAATGCATACGCATAAATGAATAAATAAAACAAATATTTAATCGAGGTCAAATTTTTAATAAAAAATATTTGCGTTTAAGTACATAATACTCAAACTAATATTCTTATTGGAATAAAATAAGCGATTTCCTTCAATTCATAAAGCCTATCTTAGCTTAAATGGTTATTATTAGATCAATAAGATGCTTTAGTGGAAAAGTTTTATTAACAACATTTCAAATTACCCCTTTCGAAAAATCTTCTTCAGAATAACGCTACCCATAAATCAATCTACCTGAATTTTTTCAACCGGAAAAATCTTCCACATCTTCCATTTGGAAAAATCTTCTCAAAATGGGAATGTAAATGTTTAAAATACAACAATAGTCCGATTTTGAAAAGCTTCATACTCAGTGACTAACGTTAGTTTTCTCCTATTAAGGGTAGTATTTACATTTGTAAATATTTTGTTTTAATACTTCAATTAATTGAAGCAGTGTGGTCGAGCATGGAAAAACTAGGGAGAGCTTATACCAATTTGAAGTGATTTGATTGGTAGAGAGTTCGTAGATAAATAGCATGGTATTCGTTCCCGATGTTATGTATGCAGTTTGAGAGTTTCATATCAGACTGAAGATTCTTTAACCTTTCGTTCTTGCAATGATTATATAATATGGTCCTAAACACGGGCGAAATCTCGAATTAACTTGCAAACAATTAGCGGGAAAATTTATGAAAAAAACAAAACTGAGCAATTTTACAATTGTGAAATTAATTTTTAATTAAAATAAAAAATATTTAAGGATTAAAGATTTATTTATTTATTAACGATCTAACAAAAAATAAAACAATAAGTGGTTAAAATAACAAATAAATTTCTTTAAAATTTTGAAAGATTTTTTTACGAAATATCTGAATTTTCTAAAGATTCTAAAAATTCTAGAAAATTAAAATATTTTTAAAATTTTTTTATCTTTAAGAAGATTTTGGTTACTTTGAGTGGCAATTGCGGCTTGATGAAATGAGCGATACCTACTTTTCACATCGAAACTAAAAGAATTAATTTTTTTACAAAAGACTAACCGATTTTTATATGAAGGCCCAACTTCAGGTCATTAATGAAATATATTTAGGTAAACAAATCTTTTACTTTATAAAGTTTTTCATTACGATTTGCAAACAGACACGTTCACGCAGAAAGTAGCTATGCTAATTTGTACCTTATTTTTAACAGTTATTTCAAAGGTATAAGTCATTTCAAAAGTAATGGTATTTGGTAAATTGAGCCGATTTCGAGACACAGACAGTAAAATGCCGTTTTCTCAACACCGACGGTGTGGAAAGCAAATATACTCTACATAACCTAGGTTGCATAACTAAGCTTTACACTTTCCCAACGAATCAAGCGCTTTTAAAACATCTCATGTTTCTTTAATCACAACTCTCTATGGTCCTTATCAAGAGCTTCGGTGGAGTGGAAATTGTTTCGGTTTTTGGTTTTGAACGTAATATCCATAGTTAAAAATAAAATAAAAATCATTAAAGCTACTTTCTCCATGGATGTATATGTTGCTTCTGTTAATGGCCGCCGTTTGCACCGTTTACGGGTAAGGTTCTTTAATTTCCAAGTAGTCACAACATTTCTAGTACTACTAGTGAATGAATGATGTTAGTGAATATGGCATATATAGTTACCTAATGAACAATTTACATTTCGTGTTTGGTCAAAAATATCGAGAGTTCGAATGTTTTACTCAACTTCCTTTTCTTGGAAAATACCCCTCAACAATTTTTTTGGGTTCCAAGCAAATTATATTACCTATTCAACCGGCATGTAGCGCCAATATGAGAGAGGCAAAGTGAAATTTCGAGCATCTTTGTCTTTATGAAAGTAAGTATTCTTGATTTATAAATTTTACGGGTAGACGTTCATTCTTTCAAGTCTGTTATTGAAGGTAATTAGCTTGTTCCAAATGCTTTCCCCAAAGATTATTGATTCGGCTATCGTAATATTTCCACCCACATTTTCATATTTAAACTTAAAGGGACAAGATCTACAATTTATTTCACTAAAATTCTTAATTAGCATCGCCTTTCCATTCTATAATCAAATTAATTTCATTTAGAAGTTTGTAAATTATTTGAAATAGTTTTACCATAATAACCCAACATTTAGGGTGGTTAAGGTTATTTCAAGTTGTTTTGCGCCGTGATTTTTGTAATCAGTATCAGATTAGGCTTACAGAGGCTGTGGTTTTAAAGAAATTTGGCAAATAACGATTAAAACATTTAATCCTTGAAATTTTAAGGTTTTTTTTTTTGACTATTACGACTATTACATGTGCTTGCCTTCCAGTCAGTTTACTTGCTTGACGTGAAGTGTTTGCACAAAAATGAAGGCAATCCTGTTTTTTTCACCTATGTGAAAAATGGTGGTTTTCTTTTCTCATCCTACCTGGAAATGTAGATTTTCTTCCACGATTTTTCAATCGTTAATTCTAAAATTACTAAGGACGTAAATTATCGAATAATACATGTACATATTCAATTCGAATGAATTTTAGTTCATAAATATTTAACTCAAAATAACCAAATTTACATTAGTTATTATGGGAAATTAAAAGAAGTAGTCTCCTATTAATTCAAGAAGTTGTCGGAAGTGTGTGCATGTAGTGAAATTTTTTGTTTAATTTTGTTATTCTGTGTGGTTCACACAATAGTAAAGATTTTGTTTTCATTACAGAACAATTATATCTGCATCATACGAAGTGAATACTCGCTTTAAAAGAATTAAACTCAATAATTCAAAATCTTATGACTAAGAAACACGAACATTCAAAAACTTCGTTGGTCCAAAAATGTTGTGTATAAAGAATTTTTCTCGAAATAAACAATAATCACGCCCGTATTACGGGCTTTTTCTTCTAGTTTTCGATATAGCAACTAAATTCGGTCGGTCCCTTGAAGGTTTTTATATAAGTGAAAATCTATGTCTTTATAATGGAAGACGCAGAAGGAAAACATTAGATACGTTTTTGGTGAATGTGCGCGTTTCACATTTAATAATTTTGAGTTTGGTTCTGTAATTTATTACAGGCAGCAGATACATCATAGATCAAATTTCAGCGACAGGTTCCCGGATATGCTTCATTTATAATAATAGTTTGAGCTAAACTGTAGTTTTAAGTTGCGGCAGTCACCAGTACGACGGAAATTATTTGAATAAGTAGCTGATGTACTAATTATATCTATTGTGTTAGAAAGCGTCTGAGCTACTGTTTAATAAATTTCAAGTGAAATTTAAATTAATAATGATTTTCAGAAGTGCTCGGAAATCTCACCCAAACTAATAAACGTTATTTCAGAATGTAGTTTTAATTTTAATAAACAATAAAATTAGATTAGCAATCGAAGCCCCGCCATCTCCAGGAGATCTTGCTTAAAGCTTGGATAAACACTTCAATCAATCAATCAATAATTATTTCTCGAACTGCTACAAAAGTTTTTAAAACAATTATTTTTAAAGTATTTGAACTTTATGAATTTATAGATTTTTTAAAATTCTCAGAATTTTAAGAATATTTGGATGATTTGGAACTTTCCGAAATTTCAAAATTTTCAGAATTTCCGGTATTTAAATTTTTAGGCCTTGAAATCTAAAACAATTGGATTCCTATACATTTTTTAATTTTAAAATCATCTTTCGATTTATGCAGCATCAAGACAGAAACGTTCATCATAAGTAATGTTCTCTTAAGTATAAGGAAAATCATCTGATATTCAATGTCGATGAAACTGAGAAGGTTTCAGAATAGGGTTCAACGTACATTATTATTGAAGATTGGTGTGGAGATCGTGTGACCGTCCGTCCTCACGAGTTTTATCATTTTTTTTTATTTAAGTATCTGCCATTTGAATCAGTCGCGTCCTGTTAAATTATCTTTGTACGTTACGTGTGCCTATGTTTTATTACAAACCAGAGAAAATTCAACAACGCGTTACAAATTCGCCAAAGAATGTCTGTTTACTTCAAGCACAGTTTTAATATCACTCCTTTGTTGCTATTGATCTGAGAGTTCAAACCAATTTTGTCCAGCTATAAAATAAAAATCTGACACAAAAAATTCCCTTGACGAAGTTCCCGTGTTAACGTTGTGTTTGAAACTTAATCAAGAAATGAGTACTATGAGTACTAATGTCATCGAGCTCTTGTGACAAATTCTAAAAAATTTACGATTTTATTCTACAATGCGATTCGCCAGGCTCCAGCAGGGCCTGGCCATACTTAAGTTGCGTAAATTGTAAATCATATTATTAATTAAAAATATGGATGATTGATTGTTTCCAAGTATTAAACTCTAATTCACAAAAACTGGGATTGAATTTCATGTATAATATTTAAAAACAAGACGAGCTACGGCTTGGTACTCTTTTCCAGCTTTGAACGGATCACGTAGTTCACGAAATAGCCGATTAAGTTCCCCATCCATCAAGCTATGAAGGTATCCCCTAACCAGAAAAATAAATGTGCTTCAAATATGAATGTAAATTTCTTCCTAAACTTTCCTAAAATCACAAAAACAACAAATTGTGAGAATGTATGAGTAAAACTACGCATTAACGAATAAATTATACATTATTCGTTAAGTAAATGACATTAAAACTTTTGTATTGATACGTCTATTAAATTCTGTGTTTAGTATAACAGAACCATATTACGGTTTCCGTTTATGTCTTACTTCAATTTTCCAAGCATTTACCGCAACTTAGAAAAACCGGCCAAAAATATGTACTAAGTATTTTTTGAGTAACTGTAAATGTAAACTAACAGCAAAATATCATCATTTGAAAAGTTATAGAGACTAAGGGTGTTTAGTATAACAAAATCATATTACGGCTTCCGTATACTATATGTCTTACGTACATTTCCCGAGCATTTTCCGCAACTTAGAAAAACCGGCCAAAAATACTAAGTATTTTTTTGAGTAACTGTGAATGTAAACGAACCGAAAAATATCATCATTTGAAAAGTTATAGAGGCTAAAGGTGTTTAGTATAACAAAATCATATTACGGTTTCCGTATATGTCTTACTTAAATTTCCCAAGCAATTTCCGCAACTTAGAAAAACCGGCCAAAAATACTAAGTACATTTTTGAGTAACTGTGAATGTAAACTAACAGAAAAATATCATCATTTGAAAAGTTATAGAGACCTAAGGGTGTTTAGTATAACAAAATCATATTACGGCTTCCGTACATGTCTTACTTAAAGTTGCGGAAAACGTTTGGGAAATTTACCTAAAACATATACGGAAGCCGTAATATGATCTTGTTATTCTAAACACCCTTAGTCTCTATAACTTTTCAAATGGTGATATTTTTCTGTTAGTTTACATTCACAGTTACTCAAAAATATACTTAGTATTTTTGGCCGGTTTTTCTAAGTTGCGGAATATGCTTGGGAAATTTACGTAAGACATAAACGGAATCTGTAATATGATTTTGTTATAGTAAACACCTTTATCTCTATAACTTTTAAAATAAGCGAGCGGAATTTAAACATTTATCTTACTTGGTAAAGTGAGGCAATTTGTACCCTGCCGAGCGAGTTCATCTACCCTTCCATTCTTCGCAACGCTGAAGTTCCTTGGCATCTACGTTAAGTGGATGTTAAACTAATCTGCCATCTCGTTAAGAGATGAGAGACTACTCTGGGCTACCTTCGACGTAAGAAAATAAGGTCGTAGATTGTCCGTAAAAATGCGAATATCCCTTACAGATACTACATTATACCTCAACCAATTCTCGGCCTCAATTATCGCAGTTAATTCAGCCTGAAAAATGCTGCAATAATCGGGTAGACGAAACGGGAGGTTCACATTTAGTTTCTCACAGAAATACCCAACCAACCCTACCATCCATTTTCGAACCATCCGTGAAGAAGTTCAAAACTTCAGGGTGCAACATCTCTTCACTAAGTCAGTCCTCTCTGGAGAGAATATCAGTACGAAACCTTTCCTCAAAAGATGGTAATGAAATCAAGTAATCGGTGGTACTAAGGATATCTCTGTTACACAAAAAAGATGAGTGCCTGTATTACTACAGGTCCACATAGAAATGGATTTGATCGTTAATGCCTGAGTGGTTGTACTCCTGAGTGCACCACTAATACACAGGGTGGAAGTTCTCGAAATTTTCATCAGCAACTTTTGATTAGCCTTACTATTTAAGGCTGGCCACCGAACAACCATCCCATGTAAAAGTACACCAGATATTTCGATTTATTTTTATTTATTATTCAAATGATGATGTTCTCATTTTAGGAAAGTCTTGGTTTGGGCTCATTTTAGGCCATATTCATTTTATAAACTATGCAATTCAAATCGCATTTTCTTCTTTAAATAATGCTGATTATCGGTTAATTTGAATTAAGTATATTATAATCACGAACACATGCAAAGCTATTAAAATTTAGGAAAAACTTCACACATTTGTGCAAAGACGTGAAGTTTTTAATAAAATGCCATTAACGGCCATTGTCAGAGATTTGAACTCAAGTTGTGATAGTTCACGAAATAGTCGATTAAATTCCCCATTCATCAAGCTATAAAGGTATCCCCTAACCAGAGAAATAAATGTGCTTCGCGTTTTTAACTTAAAATTGCGGTTTTGCGTGAAATTGATAAAATGCCATTAACGGCCATTGTCAGAGATTTGGACTCAAGTTGTGATATTTTACGAAATATCCGATTAAATTCCCTATGCATCTATGAAGGTATCCCCTAACCGAAGAAATAAATGTGTTTCGTTTTATTCTTCGAATTTTAATTTGCGCTTTGACTGAAATTGATAAATGCAAAATACCCTTTGTCACAGATTTGGGCTCAGCTTCTGATAGTTCACATGACATCTGAATATATTCTCCATCCATCAAATTGAAGATTTGGACTCAGGTTCTGATAGTTCACGTGAAATTTGAATACATTCTCCATCCATCAAGTTGAAGATGTATGCCTTGTCCCCAGAAATAAATTTCCTAAAGGGTCATTGATTTAGTTAATAAATTAGCTGACTTAATTTCATGTCCGCCGACCCTAAATAATATTCCCTTCCAGAAATAATTTTTAAAATTATATTTTTAGTACTAAATATTTCATTAGGAATCTAGTTTTTTTTAATTGGAATTCAATTAAACAGTGTGAAACTAACACATAAGAAAAACTTCACACCCACAATTACCAACTATATGTTATCGGTTGATTAGAGAAATCATTAATATATGCATAAATTCCAACTCTAATTCAAATTATTATATCGTCTTCTATATTGACCACAATTCTAATACATATCACATATTTACATATTATACAAAATACATATGATTTGCCAATTTGTTTGTTTATTTTAACAATAATATTTCTGTGAAATGTGAGACACACCAAAACCATTAAAAAAAACAAATCTGTCAAAAAATCATCATAAATGTAAACACAATATATATACATACTCGTACATAAAACCTCAAAAACAAAAAATTAGCATTAAAATCATTATTTTTTTATGAGTCTCGGTTAATTTTATTTGTTGTGTATAAAATCTATCACTTTTTGAATGATACCGATAAAAAAAAAAAATCAAATCTGTGCACAAAAAGTAGGGTTGCGACAGTTTTATTTTTTTTATTCAAAACAACCGCACCACCGCGCACTCATCAAAAACACAATTTTTTTATTCCTCAACATTTATGGTTTATTAGTACATTTATCGGATTTTATTGGGATACACAAATGAACTTAATTATGTACAAATAAAACGCATCATTGAAAATTTACTCTGATTTATGTGTTTTTAATTTTTATGATTGAATTAAAAGGTTTTTGAATTTCGATCGTCAATATTTATATGATATTTTATCATACCACAATTTTGCTTTGATACAACAATGTATTAAACATTTTTTGGGTTTATTTGCCTTCACGACTACGTTTTTTAGGATAATTTTTGCTTGTTAATTTATATTAATTTTCGGTTTTGTTGCTGGTCGAGTTTATTTAAAAAGATTTCGCGTGTTATAAAAACAAGCAAAACAAAAAAAACTCTAATAAGATACATAAGTAAAAAAAACGTAGGGTTCCCACATTGAGGAAGTAAGTTTTCATGCATCGAAAGTTGGTTAAATTAATTTAAACCCATGGCGTGACAACTTGGGTTAATTAATTTAAGTAATATTAAATTTGGCTTTGGAAATATGTACATATGTAACTTTTGAATTAGAATAAAAGATAAGTTGGTCATTAAATGATTATTAATTAATGAAAATTGGTATGAGTATAATAATCAGGTCATAAGCACATCAATCTTACGAAATAAATCATCAAAGCGTTTTATTGATTTTCTTTAATTATTGTATGCGGTTGGGTGGTGATAAATATAATACTTTAAACCGGAAACGTTAGATATTATTTATTTAGGCTGGTAATTCATACATTGTAGATGTAAAATTAATAGTTTTAATAGGAAATCCTTCCCGCTATATATGTACCTGTATAATCTACAATTTTTTTTAAATAATTCTGTAGGACTAAAAATTAAAATTTATTATTTTAAATGTCCCAATTACCGGCAGGCTAAAGCGACAGTAAATTTTGCAGTAAGGTAAATGTCCCAATTAGCGTCAGTGACCCAATTATCGACAGTTTAACAAAAAATGAGAAAAAAATAAAATTATGTGCATTTCTATGGTACCGAGACGACCCCATATATAAAAACACTTGCAATTCTTAAACTAGAATAAATCGGAAAACCATTCATTAGCATAATAATTTTCCTTTATTATTGATCCTCGTGTGAGCGTTTTTTAGTTTTAGTACTACTGTGTCATTTGGGCCGAAACGTTACTTAAATATTGGAAATCGTGTTATCTCATTCCTAATCGTTTTAAATAAAATTTATAACTATTTTAAATAAATATTACGTGTTATTGAACTTTTTAATAAATTTTTTATTCAAAATATAACATTTATTGTGAATTAATTTAAGTTAAGAAAAGAAAATAAATTAAATGGATGAAAACCAGTGCCGCAAGCAAAATATTTAATGTTCCTAGATCTACGATCCAGGATAAAGTGAAAGGCAAAACTCCCTGGAACAAGAAAAGCGGAGCGCCAACAATTTTGAGTGAGAAAGAGGAAGATTTAGTGGTTAAATGGGTACTACACATGCGAAAGATTGGCTTTCCAGTCACAAAAAATCAATTGATTGACAGTGTAGCGCTGTTAGTGAAGAAACTAAAACGCCCAAATTGCTTTACCAATGGTATTCCAGGGCAGATATTGGTGTGAATTATTTTTAAAACGACATCCAATCACATCAGAAAGGGTATCTCAAATTTTATGAGCCAGCAGAACGTCGATTACGGAAAACGACATCCGCGCATGGTTTGGAAGGATATCGGATAGAAGAAGAACATTTTCAGGATGTATTAAAAGATCCATCCCACATTTTTAATGCAGATGAAACGGCATTTTTCTTATGTCCACAGGGTTGGAGGTTCTGGGTGAAAGAGGCAAACAGGAGGCTATAATGGCATCCGCCTACTTTCCTGGAGACTCAGAGTTAATTCCTCAACTTGAAGTTAGGCGGCTCATAGCTCATTGCAAACGCAATGGTCTGGCCTACCTGATAGGATGCGGTGCAAACGCGCACCACACGGAGTGGGGTAGCACGGACATCAATAACAGGGGTGAGTACCTTTTTGAATTTCTGTTCTCAAATATTGCAGACACTGTCAATAGGGGAAGGAAACCTATTTTTATAAATACGATTAGGGGAGAGGTCCTAGATTTGACACATGCTAGTCCGCATTGCACCGACTTGGTCAAAAACTGGCATGTGTCTGAAGAGGCTTCTCTATTCGGATCACTTGCACATCAGATTCGATTTGGCGGCTGAGGCCATGCAGCGGCAGGAAATCAGAATTCCAAAACTGACCGACTGGGACTCTTATAGAGTCTCACTGGATCGGATCAGAAATGCCCTCGGTTGGGGGGAACATAGAGTCTCCAGAGGGTTTGGAGATCTGTTCAAACCAGCTGCATAGTTTTATACACTTGGCTTACGAAAACAGCTGCCCCGTTAAGCGAAGAGAGTCCACAAAGGTGGTCCCTTGGTGGAAGGGGCGCTGGGTAAACTGAGGAAAAAGACGAGAAGATTATTCAACAAGGCTAAACGCACCGGTGAATGGGGCAAGTATAATATAAGATGGCCTTGACGGAATATAATCTCGAACTAAGAAGATCCAAGAGGGCTACCTGGAGGAATTTCTGTGAGGAAATCAATGAATTGCCCTCTGCAGCTCGTCTCCAGAAAGTCCTCTCCAGGGATCATTCAAATGGTTTAGTACTTCTCCAGAAGCAAGATGGGAGGTTCACTGAAAATCGGAAGGAAACCTTAGAGGTACTGCTAGAGACCCACTTTCCGGATTCAGTAGTGGTAGGAGCCCAAGAGGACCCGCATGATCTCTCAAGTGAGGTGGCCTATGTGCCTCGCAGTAGGATCTGGAGTCTCTCTCGGAAAATATTCGCACCCAGCAAGGTGCGATGGGCTATTGGGTCTTTCAAACCTTTCAAATCCGCTGGAGGAAATGGTATCTTTCCAGCTTTACTTCAAAAAGGTATTGAGGAAATACTCCCCAGCTTGATCCAGATGTTTCGGGCAAGTTATGCTTTTAACTATATTCCGAAACTGTGGAGGAAGGTAAATGTGGTCTTTATACCAAAGGGGGGGGGGGTCATCCAGACACCCAGGCCAGGGCATATCGGCCAATTAGCCTCACATCGTTTCTATTAAAGACGATGGAAAAAATCCTGGACTATCAAATAAGAAGTGAGGTCCTTGGAAAGAATCCGCTGCATCGGAACCAGTTTGCATATCAAACTGGTAAATCCACTGTGATGTCCCTTAGCGGTCTAGTCACGAGGATTGAAAAAGCAGTGACTTTTAAAGAAATTGCCCTTTGTGCCTTTGTGGACATTGAGGGGGCGTTTGATAATACCTCCTATGGATCTATAGCGAGGGCAGCAATGGAAAAAAGGGTTCTGCTTTCTACAATTAGCTCCATGCTGGAACATCGTGAGATTACTGTCAGACTAGGTGGCGAGTCAGTAACCATCAGGGCCGTAAAGGGCTGTCCCCAAGGAGGCGTACTATCTCCTCTTTTGTGGTCATTGGTTATTGACAGACTACTGGTCCTTCTGAGTAGCCATGGGTTTGATGTCCAGGGCTATGCGGATGATGTGGCTATCATAATCAGAGGCAAGTTTGATGAGGTCATTTCTGATCGCATGCAAAATGCACTCAATATAATATGGCAGTGGTGTTACCAGGAAGGACTCAGTGTCAATCCAAACAAGACTGTTCTTGTTCCTTTTACGAGGGGGAAAAAGCTTGCGCTTACAGCTCCCTCGTTAAACGGTACTACTGTTCCTTTTTCCAGTGAGTTTAAATATCTAGGGGTTATCCTAGATCAAAAACTGAAATGGAACCAACATTTGTTGAAAGTTCAAAATAGAGCCAACTAGGCTTTCTGGGCCTGTCAAAGACTCTATGGGCGTACTTGGAAACTACAACCAAAAATGATCTACTGGTCATTTCTTAAAATCATTAGGCCTATGGTCACCTACGCATCGGTTGTATGGTGGCCTAAACCTGAGCAGAAGGCAACGCAAACCTTATTCAATAAGGTTCAGCGTATAGCCTGCATCGGTGTTATAGGCTCAATGAAATCATTTCCAACCGCGGCTATGGAGTCACTTCTCGGACTGACACCGTTACACCTGCATGTTAAAAAGGATGCTGCAACTATGGCCCTGAAAATGCAGGCGGAAGGAAATATCAAACCAGGCAATATGGTGGGTCATCTGGAAATCCTTAAGGAATTTCAGACAGACCCTACCATAGGAATGCCTTCCGACTGTATGCCAGCTAAACTGGACTTCCACAAACCATTCTGTGTTAGGTTACCTGACCGAGATGTGTGGAGTACAGGTGGACCATCCTTTGAACGAGGGTCCATGATATGGTTTACAGATGGATCAAAAACGGAAGATGGGGCGGGGATAGGAATACACGGGAGTGGCATTACCCTCTCGAAGTTCTTGGGTATCAATGCTACCGTTTTTCAAGCAGAAGTACATGCTATAGAACTTTGCGAAAGACATTTATATTGTACACACAAAGATTTATATTGTATCAGACAGCCAATCAGCCTTAAAGGCTCTTAGGTCTTGTACCGTTGAGTCAAGGCTAGTATGGGATTGTCTGAAGGTTATTAAACACCTGGCAGGCTCAAATAAGGTAACACTTATGTGGGTGCCAGGTCATACTGGAATCGAAGGAAACGAGGCAGCTGATGGCCTCGCTCGTGAGGGTTCTCCCTCTCCATTTATTGGGCCAGAACCCTTCTGCGGCGTCACTGCGGTAAAACGCTGGGAGGATGTTCAAAAGGCCTCCTACTGGCGCAGAATTCCAGGTTTGCGATAGGCGAAGAAATTTATATCACCTTCGTCTGTCAGGGTTAAGGAGTGTCTTGAACTTAGGAAACCTGAGTTGAGGCTGCTTACTGGCTTCCTCACAGGTCAGGTCCCCTTAAGGTATCATTTTAAGAAGATGGGCTTAAGTACGACAGATGGATGCCGCTTCTGCGATCTGGAAGCGGAATCAGCGGAACGTGTTCTGTGCCGATGCCCAGCCATTTTCCAGCAAAGACTGCAACACCTATGAGGGAGAACAATGAGCCCGGATAGTATGTATCTTGTACCGGCAAGTAGTATTATCAGATTCATTAAGAGCCTGAATATTGACTGGACGGATAATTAAGTAGGGTCCAGCACAATAGAACTTTTAGGTCGCGGTGCGAGGTGTCTTATCGCCCACATGGCCCTTCAATCAATAATAATAATAATAATATCTCTACAGGAGAAAGCAGTTTTAGTAAGGAAAGGATCCAAGAAGGTTTACAATAGGATCGTGAACGACCTAACTGTGTTGGTTACCGTAGCCGCTGATGGTGAATTGGCTCCACCGATGGTTGTAAAAAACTATACATTAGATTGGGGTGTTGGCAAGTCTGAGACTTGTTGGATGACGTGCCAAACGTTCTTTGAGTACATAACTAACGTATTTTATCCTTGGTTCGTTAAATCTAAAAAACAGTTTTCCGTATGCATATTTATGGATGGACATAGCTCTCACCTATCTCTCCATCTGGCCGAATTTTAAAGAGATCATCAAATTATTTTAATTGCCTTACTTCCGAATGCGACCCATTTGCTTCAACCATTCGATATTGCATAATTCTATCCAATTAAAAATGAATGGAGAAGTGTTCTACGAAATTGGAAAATTGAAAATAAAAATATCAAGTTGAGCAGAGTAGATTTTGCACATCTTCTTAAAATTTGCTTAGATCAGGCTCTCTCGTTAGATTCAATGCGATCGATTATTCAAAACTTGTAGAAATTCTAAGGCCGAGATCTTTAGATCAACCAGAACATCACAGGGGCACCGAGCAACCGAAAACATTTTTAGACGATTTCGAGAAAAAAAACCCAAATAAAAAACTACAGGAGTTTAAAAAATCTGGAAAACTATGAACGAGGGGGGAGGGGGATGGGGTAGAGATGTTCAAGGCGAAAATTTGTATTATTTTTGGGGTCATTTAAAAAAGGAAAGTGTCAATGTTTTACCAAACGTCGATGCAACCACTGCGTCACTAAAGATCACAAAGGATGATGAAGTTTGGTCCGTTAACAAGAATTTATAGAATTGTACTATTGGGGATGATGGCATGATTATTCTACCTAGGGAGCTATTGACACCTGCTAAGATACCAGATAGAACTCAATCAACTCTGGAGGAAACTGTAAATATTCCATCACATATAGTCGAGCGGAACTCAACAAAGAGACGAAATGAAACAATTATTGTCAAAACTGATAGTTGCTCGTATTTGTCATTTCAAGAAGAATTCCCCACCCACTTTAAAAATTCGTTTTATTATCTCGAAGCTCCAGCAAACAAAAAAAAAAAAGTTACAAGAAAAAAATTAACGCTTGATGGATTTACTTCTAACAAATATTTTGAGCATTTGCAAAAATTAGAAGTTGAGAAACCTTAACAAAACATGTGAGAACCAGCCCAAAGGAAAGCGACCAAACCAAACTTCAACTCTTCCGATTAATGAAGAAAGGAGTGCCCAAGAAATGAAAAGAAAATCTGTTGCTGGCGATTTTGTAATTGTTAATTACGAAAAGGAATATTTTTCTGGGACGGTGATACAAATAAGAGATGGTGAAGCATACGTAAAAACTATGTAAATGAGCGGCCAAAATTGGAAATGGCCTGAAAAAGAGGATGTAATTTGGTACAATTATGAAGAAATTTGTACTTTCATTAATCCCTGTACTCGAAATTGAAGCCCTTCGAAAGGCGTGAATTTGATTGAATTTAAATTATAAAATATGTACCGAATTTGATACTTGAGAACCTTTCGTTGAATAAAATTATTTTTATTTGTGATTATATTTTAAAGGATGGAAGTATTTTGCGTTAATAAAGCTTGAGTTGATGTTTAGCTTTTGAAATTTTCAGATATTTTCTATATACGACAGAGTTTGACTATAATAGGAACATCGTCTGCTGATAATTGGATCACAAATTATTTTTGTATGCCGATAACAGGAATATAATATAACCTATTATAATAAACCTGCATAATTTTAAATATTTATTAAAAATATTAATGAAATTGCTCCATTGTATTATTCTTTAGGTTTCTAGTTTTCTTTAGAAACAGAAAATGTATTAAAATTAATTAAACTAAGAACAAGATCTTATTTATATAATTAGTTCCTATATTCTCTAATACATTACCGGTTCTAAGACCATCATTTTAAAGTGTAAAAATAATACGAAGCAGGATATTAACATTTACTAACATACCATAATTATTTAACACAAACTTCCCATTTTCTCGCCCGTAGGGCAGACACAATTCTTCCAGCCGGCGAAAATGAGGAATATGGTGAATAACAGTGAAAGTTGGTCATATGCTTCGATAAGGTGTCATAAACTTGTATCTATCATTGTCTTATCATGGTTTGCCGTTATTATCGTTGTAGGTGAAAGTTTGAAAATTTTACTTCTACTTTCTTTAAATTCAACGCTAAATATTGATAATATTTTCCTAACTTAAAACATTATCCAATTACCTCCTAACTTTCTTGCATCTGGTAATTCATTTCATACCATATTATAAGATTAGAAACTATGCTGAATTCTAAAGTGTTGAAAATTGTGAATCGGTATAATGACATTGACACTGAGAATAAAGCGCAATTTAAAGCCACTAAACTATTGAGTCAAAACAACTCAAGCCAACTTCCAACCAACAACACAAATAAATTCCCAACAAACGCGCTGACTTCTAATCAACCCCAATTCAACAAACAAATAAATACCCCAGCTGAACTGTTGACCAAACCTTAACCCAACTCAACTCAACCCGTAAATGGAACTAAACTAAACCTTCAACTCAACGACAAATTCAATCCTCCAACCAGCATATACAATAAATTTCTCAACTGCTCACTAAAGCCTAATCCAACCCCTACTCAACGTGCAAATTTCCTAACTTAACCTTCAATTCAACCCCAAACTTAATGCCCAACTCAATCTTCAAACCAGCATATAAAGGTGTACAAAACTGGTAATTATTAATGTAAACAAGTGGTTTTGGATCAATTCGTATGGCAGATACCCGACCCTCTTGACTTACAGATTCCAAAAGCTTTTCAATTCGCCGCGTTGACCATAGAAACAGATTGACGAACAAAATTAAAAATCGAAAAAGCCGTTCTTGAGATACCATGGGTTTTGGACCAACAAAATGTTTGCTCATTTTTGACAGGATTTCAATATTTTGGTCGTTTTGAACTAAAGTAATTCGATTTACTTTGCGGATAATCTCTGGCCACTGAGGTAAATCGCACTGTATACCTAGACTGGAGTTATCACTAAGCGACAAGAGAACAATATTATTATACATACAGAGGAGTATATTGGAACGGTTCGAAGTGATTAAAACTGAAGTTTCTGTACAATGCAGAAGACGGAAGTTTTGACATGCAAACATGAAATTCGTTCTCTCTAATTTAAATGAAAATATAAATTTAATTTGTGCATTTAACAAAATTTTTGGGATTTTGAAGAAGATTAAATTTGAAATGGGGAACTAATTTAGAAAAATTTTAATTAATAATTCAGGAATTAACTGCTGCATTTTAGAAATAAGCACCTATACTTATACAAAATTTAATGTTTTAAGTATGCCTTAGCAAATTATCACACTTGAATATTAAGTAGTGTACGTATATTTATAAAAAGTGCCGCTAGAACTTGTATAAATATCTAAACCTTGAAGAAAACGATTTCATTTAAGAAGATGTAAATTTATCCGAAATTATTGAAAAAGGAAGCTGTTTACTAAGTTAGAAAAAAATAATTTTGTTTGAATTTTTCGAGAAATTGTTAAGACACCTCGAATCTTATCGAGACATGTTAAATCCAGGCGACCTATGTATTTAATTAAACAGCGCTGTCGCAAGAAGCTATTATGTTTAAAAATGTTGTTCTAAATATTAGGTGCATTCCAAATGCAAATTTTAGCTTTGTACTAAATAAAATTTGTAGGTACTAAAAATAGCAATATATCATTTATCTAAATTAGATATAATTAGATGTCATCAGAAAAGTTATTTAGCGTGCTGTGCTAGGATTCAAAGGTTTTAAATTAGTACATTTTGATGTATGTACTTTTTAGTACTTATAATATTTAGCACACAAACAAAAGTTAATTCATTTAAATGCACATTTATTAGTTCTACTTAGAATGTAATTTTTAGTTCTGTACTAAAAAATAAAAGTGTTAGAGTTACTTGTTTTAAGATGTACTAATTTTATTTATATTATTCTAAATTTATTTAACTCTCCGAGAGGTATTTCTGGCCCGTCCGGAACGAAACGTTTAATAAACGAATTGTAGCAGTTAGCTTTCTTTTGAAGTAATATTTAATTTAGATAAAAAATATATATTTTTACTTTTAGTAGATATATTTAGTAAGTATGTAGTACGTTTAGCTTATAAAAATGTTTAATTAAATACAGAAGTCGTCAGAAGTCCCTAATAAATTGGCAACCCATTAAAATTAATGCCTTCAAGTATTTACTTGTAGGATAAAAAATATTGAATGTCAAGATAATGCTTGTCTTACAAGTAAAACATTCGTTTTAATTCGTCTAACTACTAACTAAAAATTTACTGTTTTCTTTCTTTTTTACTAGGTAATTTACGGAATTTTTTAAATTGGTAGAAATTTTTGTTGAATTCGCATTTCAATTCAGTGAATTTGATGTCCTTTGAAGGAAAAGCTAGAAACACTACATTCACATACACAATACCCAATCGTGACAAATTTCTGCATATTTATTATGTATTTGGATAAACTAAAACTCTGATAAATAAAAACAAATCATAAATTTGCCACGCGTATGACAATTATCTTTTCAACGAAATCATTTATCAAATTTGTATTTGTTCAATCCAATTTGTTGTTTAAATGAATTAATACAAATTGAAAATCACATTTATAATTTAATGATTTTTTTTTTGTTTCTTTTTTTAAAAATAGATTATTTGCGGGAGCTTAACATTTGACACGAAAAATTAATTTGATACATTTCAATTTTATCCCAAAACCAATAAACATATTAATTGCGACTAAATGAAAAATTTGGAAGGTATACGACCGAGTGTTTATGCTTTATTACGAATGAACTTGAAATTGGAAATAAATTAAATTCTTGAATTTGACAGTTGTAAGACGACCACATAATAAATTTAAATAAGTACATATAATATTGTTCAAAAATAAACTAGATACAGGCAGATAATCACTTAATGATTCTGTCTGCGGGTCAAACAGCTGCTGCTGCAGCAATAAATTATAAGAACCAGACGGTTTGATTTTTGAAATTGATAAAACTAACATATGATAATAATCGCATAGTATTCCTCATATTTCTTGAGCACTACCTAAGTATCTCTCAAAAAATCAGTATATTGTGCCAAATACTACTAAAATACTCACGGCTAATACTACCCCCAACTCAATCATTTCTCTAATAATTTATCAAATTTTACTACAATTTTTAATTAGTTTTAATTTTGCTGTTTTGTTCCAAAAAAAAAATAAATAAATAAATAAAATAAAAGTATAAAGGAAATTAGAAAATTAATATAAATTTTATTACACTTAGTTTTTATTTCCTTGAAGTAACCAACTATTACAATACATAAAATTTTACTGTAAACACATATACATATCTACAAACAAAACTAGCAAATTAACTTTTTATACATGTTTGCATTATTTGCTATATATGTTGTTATTACACTATTTACTGGTGTATATTGTTTGTAGAAAAACTATATTTTTGATCTTTATAATTCTAGACATCGTAAACTCAGTCAAAAAAAAAAAAAAAAATTCTAAAAAAAACTCTAAAAGTCATTTCCTCCACTGTTTATTAATTATAAATTTTATTTTTTTAACTCCTGCACTAAAAACTTTTTATATTATAATATATAAATGAATTAAATTTGGCTAATCCTATTTTATTGCATCTCTTCTCAAATTACAATTCTTTATGTTGTATTTTGTGATTTAAATTGCCAACACTATAAATTGGGAAAAAATATTGATCTCACATAAAAATTATACATTTATTATATTGTCGGTTTGAAATTAAATAAGTTGGATAACACTTAAAAATCGCGTGCTATGCAGATACTCTATAAAAATTGGCACATACTCGTATGTATTAAATTCTTCCGTAAATTCAAATACTTTAAGACTCAATTGGTCGGCTTATTTCAGTGAAATACATATTATGTACATAGGAACGATTTTTCTGTTGAAATTTTCTAAAAGTATTGTGTAAAGTTAACGCTTAAAAATATTAACAAACACAATACAAATTTTAAACATACTTCTACATAATTAAAAAAGAGTACTCAACACATGATAATTATAGGCATACTCGTAGTACAAGAAGATGAAAACAAAAGTTAGTCGGCTGTTTAAAGGAATAATTGGTTTTTGTATAAAGTACTTGTTTGTACACAATCAACGTTGTAGAAATGGAACATTGGTAAACGATCATTTTAGTATATAGTATTTCGAATAGAGTTAGCTGAAATAATGACGAAAACGTATTAAGTTAGCGAATCTATAAAGCATCAACATTGATTTGATATTCTCATAATCACCACAAAGTAAAATGCTAACAGGGAAAAATAATAAGCTGCAACGATTTAAGTTATTGTGTAATACAACAATAGAGGACACCCCTTCGTATCTTCAAATCTGGCGAAAGAGAAAGTTAAAACTGAAAATTTGTTTATTCATCGGCAAACATAAAAACTTGAGGTGTGACGTGTGACATACAAAGCATTCCGAAATATACAAGTCGTCAGTATCAGACCAATTATAAAAGTAGCTTAAATTAAGGGCGAATACATTTTACGATTTCCCATAAGAACCCATGTAAAATTGAACATTTTTAATTAAAATTTTATGAATGAAAAATACTCGTAACAGAAAATATTTTTAGGTTTATATTTAAATCAAACCTTTGAGTACAACATATTTTAAAACCAATAACTTAAATTTAGTAATTTTATTAATATATTTAAAATAAAATTGTACAAATATACTTTTTTACTTTCTTTTACTCTAGTAAAATAAAGTATAGTAATCATGAAAATTTTGGACCTTGAGATTTTTAGAGATTTAGTTGTTTTGAGGTCCCCTGAGTCCGAAAAAGTGGGTTTCGAAATGGTGTCTGTCTGTCTGTCTGTCAGTCTGTCAGTCTGTCAGTCTGTCAGTCTGTCAGTCTGTCAGTCTGTCAGTCTGTCAGTCTGTCAGTCTGTCAGTCTGTCAGTCTGTCAGTCTGTCTGTGTCCTCTCTATAGCCCAGATGGTTTAACCAATCGAACTGAAACTTCAGATTTAAGCTTTTTTAATAAATTGGGAGGTCCCAGTGAATTTTACTCCAAATCGGCTAACCGGAAGTGACCACTCCCTTGGTTAAGAAAATTTATTTTGCAAATATCTTAAAAGTATAAGGTTTACAAAAGACTACTTAAACAAAATGTTTCCAAAAATTAAAAACAAATAAAAATAAAAAATAAAAAATTTAAAAAAAAATTAAAAATTTAAAAATTAAAAAAAAATAAAATTTCTCAAAATTCTCTGTTCGTAAAAGAAAGTCGTGTGTTGGCCACACCTCCATTTTCTTCGTATGGCTATGTGAAAAATACAGTGGAAAATTATAAATTACGAAATCAATGACGTAAGATCTTTCTATTTATCAAAGACTTTCAAATACAATAAACCAGAAATAAACAAACTATATACGCACAACCACTCTTTAACAACAATATAAACTAAGGACGTGTTCGATTTCTGTGCGAAATAATTTTTTTGTGATAAATTTGACAATAGTGAAATAATTTTCTCTTCCATATTTGAAATAAGTTCATTTGCTGTCCGAATACTGAAATAATTTTGACATAATAAAATTGACTTTTGGAAATACAACAAACGACAAATTGTACATAGAGAGTTATTTAAAAGTGTAAATATAAAATGATAGAAGCAGAATTTGATCCAAATATGGTATTATTTCTATTAAGTTCGGGTTACATGTGTTTAATGAGAAGAACATGGAACTTTACGCGACCTTTAATAATGGATCTCCTAAACTCCCAGGTATAATACATTTAAACTTACAGGTATGTATGTTAGGTATTGCTCTCTAGTATTTATAAATATTAACAAAATTCTTTCTTGCAGCGACCAATAATGTACACAATTCCCTCAACAAACAGTATTGTTAATTCAATACCTAGTTATAATGATCCTGTGACGAGAATGTATTTAAGGATATGTAGTCTAACACTTTCATCGCTATTAGCAAATTCTTGCCCAATAAAAACCATGGTTGGGGACCGGAAATGGAACTAATGATATTTTTGCTGTGGCTGACAAGTGGGGCTAGTTATAAAATTGTAGGTGCAGCAATGAACATATCAAGATCCACAGTTTGTGATATTGTTCACAAAATGATGGCCACTAGAAAATGCTGGAACTTATTATATTATTTAAATTAAATTAAATACTCGTAAAACTTATTTTGTTTACTTCACCGGCACAGAAACAAGAATTATTACGGACATGTCAAAATTATAATACACCGGTGCTGTAATAATTTGGTTGCGTACAGTTTAACATTAATTTATCACAAAAAAATTATTTCGCATAGAAATCGGACACGTCCTAAATGGTTTTTTTACATGTATGAAAAAAAAATTTGTTTCGCCTCTTTTGTTTAAACTCTTTGCTATTTATCGACATTTTTTTAAAGGTGTGACGTCATGAGGTGTAAAGATGTGTTTGTAAATAAAGGGGCTTTAGTAAAACATTAATTAAATATTTATAAACAAGATATTATTAATTAATTTTCAAATCATATATTTATCAATTATGCTTCTTGATAACGTAGAAATCAAAATTCATTTTTGTAAGATTTTTCATTTAAGAAAAATCAAATTAAAAAAACAACTTTTCGTATGATTTCTATGAAAAATCCATTTTTTTTGTCTTTCTCTGCCCCGTTTATTAAGTTCGATTATGCTGACGGCTTGTATATCTAGGAATGCTTTGGTGACACAAGACTTGCTTTTACAAACGGGGAATTTTAGAAATTTATTAAGCAAATTTTTCCAATTTTTTCTTTAAATTTATTTTTTTAATTAATTTTTTATTTTTTTATAACATTTTGCACTTTATAGTTTTTCTGTAAATTTTATATTTATTGAGATATTAAATTTCTGGTTCACGGAAACTGCCAATGTCGATTGTCCGATTTTCACTAAAATTCACTCTCTTATGGAAAAAAGTCTAAAAAGCCCAAGTTTCAGTCTGTTTAGTTAAACCATCTGGCCAATAGAGAGGAAATATACAGATAGACTGATCGACAGGTAGAATAACAGATAGACAGAGAGACAGGGTCATCTCTAGATATAAAATTTAGGCCAAGTAAGCGCTGTTCACTAAAGCATCTAATTAATACGGATACGGTAGTAGGAATGATCAGAGAGAACTTTCAATATTTGTAAATGTAAAACATTTGCAATCTAGAATTAGATAAGCGGACAGAGCACTAGATAAAAGAACAAAATTATCGATAAAAAATTATCGCTCATCGCGTCCCTTTGTCACAAGATAAGATACTGATAGTACTTCTTCTAATCACTAACGAACTAACTATTGCAATTTCTTTTAAATTAATGATAAAAATTAATAATTAATATTTCTTGCAAGTGACTGTATAATTCGTTTACCTAAACTGAGCGAATCTAAATTATATCAAAATTTTGAAGTTATTCAAAATGTTTTCCATTTCCAAAGTGGAAATGCGGCCGTTGAAAATTTCGTGGAGCGCCTCCTACTCATATGAACGCATACGAGTTTTCAAGTCGATCTGTCAAATAGTTCCGTTCAGACAGCTGATTAGTGTGACGTGTTTTTGTATTTTTTTTTAAATGGAAAAATTGATCATCGTGCTGATTAAAATCTTTGTGAAAAAAGTTTAATGGCTATGGACATTTATAATGAAAATGCCTTGAATATGACACATGATATGGTTAAGGAAGACAGACGACTGACTAATTATGAAATTGCTGAGGCTATGAGCATCTCAACTGAATGGGTGTCTCATATTTTAACGAATGAATTAGGTAGGAGAAGGGTGTTGACAAGATGGGTGCCGCTTTTGTAAATTCAAAAACAACTTCGTTTTCGACTTTCTCAAGAACATTTGGATCATTTTCGAAAAGATAAAACTGATTTCAAGCGAAGATTTGTAACAATGAATGATGCTTGGATTTGATATTATGATTCTAAATTCCTACAACAAACTGCATAGTGGACTGAGCCCGGTACTTCTGTCCCGAAACAGCTAAGGTGGTCAAAATTGGCAAAGAAGGTTATCGCATCAGTTTTTTTGGGTGCAAAAGGTATATTGTTAATTGATTTTACCTTTAAACCAGTAAAGAATAACCGGAGAGTATTATTCAAATTTTTTCGATGTCTGGATGAAAAAATCGTAAGATAACGTACCGGCATCTGGCTGTTTCTATCTGTTCTAAAGATTTCTGCGTGGAAAGCATTACGAGGTTATAGCTGCCGTTCCGAAAAATCACTTCAGAAATGGTATATTGAGCTTAGAGGAGAATGTTCAGAACTATAAACTTGTTGTTTTTTATTTGAATTCCACGAACTTTTCAAATCACCTAGAATTAAGCAGTAAATAGTTTTTCTAAGTAAAAACTACTCTATGAAATGACACTCGAAAATAAAAGCCCAAATCCATATAAATTGGAACTTTCTGGATCGAAACATCAGCAATTTCGTGAACCCACAGTAAATGTCATAAAAAACTTGAAATTGTGAGGATATTTAAAATTAACACCCCAATTATGATTGACAAGTCGATCGACAATAGATACGACTCTTTGTTGCGTTTTCGTTTTCTCATTTGTTATTAACAATATGAAAAACGAAAAGGCAACAGAGAGTCGTGTCGATTGTTGATTGATTCGACAATCATAAGACGAGTGTAAAAGTAATATTTGTACATGGCAATTATACGTAATATTGTGATTTATATCAATAAAATAATTAGAAAATATCAAGGAACTGGGACCATATTACGCCTACGGATAAAATCCATTATAAAGTGCCTTGCAAACCTACTTGCAAAATTGATCATCGGCCTGGAAACAAGAGATTCTGCAAAAGAACCATTTTGAACGAAGAAAATTAAATCAAAAAGACTGTGTAGCCTGGTGTCAAGAATATCGAAATTGATCCGAAGGTCGATTATTCAAACGTAGTTTTTTCTGATGAACCGAAATTTTATTTAATTCGACAAGATGTGGCAACGAAATAAGGTCTCTGGTTGCGAGTTTAATTTAAAAAAAAAAAATTGAATTACACTTGTAAAATAATACTCAGAATTGAAATACTCGGATTCTGAGATACTGGTCTTTATTTCGGTGTCGTGACTTAGTCCCCATGGACATTATTCTCAATTTGTTGTCTTGTAGTTATGTCCTATTTAAAACGACCTAATTCCCAGAAAATATAGGATAATGTCTACTTAGAAACGGGCCGCCGTACCTAAATTGGAAGAGACATAATACGCTTAAAAGAAAATATGATAAATCAAGAGTTAAGCCAGTAATAGAACATCATAATGTTCCTTGGATTTTATTTCATTTGTTTTCTTTTGTTTTACGAATAATAATAAACAAAGAAAATCTTGGGATTTCATCATTATCATCGTCAGGGAATATCCCAGACCCCATTTCGATTTATAATATGTATTATAGTAAAAATCACCAACTATTAAACTGCTGTGGTTGGTTATAATTTGGCATCCAAATTCGGATTAAACAAATAAATTAAACAGGGGATTGATATACTAAAATTGGCGAAACGCGGTTAGTCAAATTTTCGAGTTTAATAAGTTCAAGATTAGCTTATCTCTTTGTATTTTGAGTTTAATGACTACACGAGGTTAGAGAACTGATCGCTCTGAATATTTTAAAGATTATTTAGTAATAATGAGTGAAAAATAGAAAAATTTTAATTAAATTGAAATATTTTTGATTTATTATGATTTGAGTTAAACCCTAGTCTGTCAATGTATTATAGGATTACTGATTTATATTAATAAAAATTATCCCAACACCTTCTACAAGAAACGTTTGGAAAGTGCAAATATCGGAATTAAATTCCGTTAGCCCTATTCTGGTAATTCCCCGTGAAATGGAATTATAAACTATAGGCACACTCACATTTCTAGTAGTTTTAATATTGGTTCATTTAAACCGTGCGCGTAAACCGAATCGGTATTTTTTTTTCTAGGTTCGTGCAACCTTCTTTGACATTCGTGTAACGTTTGAGCAGAATACGTCCATTGGTGTGAGTTTGGCAGCCATTTGTTTACGACGCGAAAAGATTGTATGGCGAATTTACTATGGAAAAAACATTGAACAATGAGTTTGCTTGAAATTTTGTGTTCCCAATACGGAATCATTGAAAATGTTGCAGAAGGAAGTGTTTTGGGGAGCCTACTCTATCGAGAACGCAAGTATTTGAGTGGCATAAAGCATTCAGTGAAGGTTGTGAGGTCGTAGAAAACTTGCCTTATGCGAGTGTTCCATCCACCTCTGTTAACAATGATATCATCGAAAAAGTGAAGAAAATTGTGCTCGAAAACCGTAGTGTTGGCATTAGAGAGATATCAAAGGCTCTCAATATCTCTTATGGATCCGACTCAATACATTTTGCCGCTCGACTAATGCCGAAATACCTGAATTTTTTGCAAAGAGAAAGTCGAATAGAGGATGCAAAAGAGATGCTTGGTCAATAAAGCATACTATTTGGCCGTTTCGAAGCGCCTACGTGAAGCAATTCGTCGTAAACGGCCGGTTTTGTGGGAAAATAATTCATGGATTTTTCACCACGATAATGCTTGTTACTGATTTTTTGGCCAAACACGAAACAAAAGTCATCGTTCAGCAACCATACTCGCCAGAATTGGCTCCCTGTGCCATTTTTCTGTTTCCGAAAATCAAATATCCGCTCCAGGGAACGCGCCATGAGTCGATTGAAGTCATAAAAAGAAATTTCCTGAAGGAACAAAAGGTCATTCCGGCCGAGGTCTATAAGATGTGTATGGAAAAATGGATTAACCGTTGGCATGCTTGTATTGGCTGAAAAGGAGCCTATTTTGAAGGCGATAATAAAGAATTATATTAAAATACATAAAAATGTTGTTCATTTTACCAGCCTGTACCAGTATACTGAAACAATAGTAGACCGTTCTGTCAACAAATTTTTAGTTTTGTTATTATTAGAAATCAAAAATTGGTTGACCTGTTAAGGTCGGATATAATGAAGCTGATGGTTTAATAATAAGCCGTAATATATGTGTGGGAATTAACTTTGGCAGCACGATTAATGTTAACGTAGTTTTATTCGAAACATGAAAATTGACTACTGCTTTGATGGCATCGTAGAAGTTGAAGTTTTTTAAAAACGTTTACTAAATTCTTATGCTGTCTATGGGTTAGTAGAAATAAATTCCTATTTTAAAATGTTTTTTTTTGTAAATAAATCTCAAACCAATGTATAAAAAAGGATGTTTCTTAATTTATTTTTGTTAATTTAGCTCGATCCAATTCTATACGTGAAACACAATATATGCCAGATGACCATTACCATCACGGGTTTGATGGCCTTAGCAAAATTACCAGTGCTCGATGTGTATATTTAATTGAACCAGATTTTTTAAGATTAACAATTATACAGATATTATTTGGATACCCCTTATAAATGCTGCTGGGATGAACATTCAGCTTTAACTGATGGTGTATGTTTGATTTAAGAGAAACAAATGGAACAGGCACTACTTTTCAGATTATAACTAAAGTGATAATAGATGAAACTGCAAATGTCTTCAAATCTAGCTATATTTTAACTTCAGGCCATTAACTTCTAGGTAATTTTTTAATGGGCTACTTGATACTAAGACACTAAATCATAACAAAACCAGTAAATCTATATGAGCCGAGATGATCTTAGAATAGTCCATCACCCACCGAGTAATTCAACGTTTTTTCCTTGAAAACTCGATTTATTGCCCAATAAAAATAGATATACGACAGGAAACAAATCCTACAAACTCCCAGTTGTGCAGACATACAGTTCGAGTGTTACGAAGTGGTATACACCAAAAGAGCAGTTAGAAATGCTTAAATTGTTTTACGAAAATAAATCTTAGATGAAGTGGATAAACCTGGCGTGGAAAGCCTTTACTTTCAACAGGACGGTACCACATGTGACAAGCCGAGTTCATCGACTTTCAGCATCCACTGTCTCTTGCAAAAATCTGTAAATCAAATATTCCATTTCCCGGATAAAATTGTTCATACCTAGGGAAAACGAATTGTAGTAATGCCAATAAAAGATATCAATCGTAATTTTGAGGAATTTTTATTTAGTTACTGAGTTTTTCAACAAACATCGTTCATTCATTTATGACCCGCCCTATATAACCTCGTAAAAAAAAGTCCACCGTTCTAGGTCGAGCACTGCGCCTTCTGCTGGAACGGTGGGGTAAAAAGCTATTTCATAAATAAATACGAAACTATAGCAAAATTATAATTATCTTTAATTTGATAATTGTTTTATTTTTATATGATAGTCATTACCTGAATTACCGCAATTTTAATTTTCTATTTACTAACATTTACGAGCAATGACGTGAATACGGAAAATTTTGTTACATGGAATAATCACTTTGTTTATGAAAAGTGCTAAACATTTTTAAACGTAATTCGCGTTTTATCGTAGGGCCGGACAATAAAAAATTCCTTGTTCAATAACAAGGATCAATAATTTTTGATTATATCAAAATAACGTTCGATTCGATCCATTTGTGTTTCAAATTGGTTAATGCTTCAAATTGCTTCATCGCTTGAACTCCTTAGCTAGTTCCCAATATTTTCTAAGCGACCAATTTTATATTGCTCTTGTCAAAGTCACTGCCATTGATCACCTTTCGATGGCAGTTAAATATTTAATTACATATATCTGAGATTACAAATTATGATACTCTTGTAAATGTAATATATGATATGATTTCAGCATTTATGTATGTCTAAATGTGTCTATCTATTGTCTATTCGTATTTTTTGGTAAATATAGGTTATAAATAATAAAAGTCAGTAATTTTGGGGCGTAAGTTGTTTGGTACATTTCCATATTTGGGGCATGATTTTTTTTTATATCGAAGAGAACGCAGATTTAAATGTCAAAAACGAAATATGCGTTTTTTTTAATATCCCAGAAACAAATTATCTCAACAGAAATCAACGATCTTAAATTTGTATTTTATTTTTCTACGGTAAATTTTTTTTTTAGATCAGACTTCGATAATTGCTGTACGACTAGCGAATAATTAGAAGTCGAATATTAAGATTATCAAAACATTTGAAGCCACAAATCAAAAAACAAAAAAAATCTTTAGAAAAAGGACATAAGAACAATATCACAACAAGGAATCTTTCATTTGTATAAGCTAAAAATTAAAACTAAAAGCAAATCAAATGTAATTTTGCCAGGTTCAACTCTTCATCGAATAATTTTTACGTAAACGAAGACATAATAGGTAAGTATTGTAAAATCGAGAATCTTGTTCCAGTTTTCCACATTTCTCGACAAATTAGGTTACCTGGACCCCAAAACATCGATTTAAAAAATTGTGTACGCCTTCCATCCTTTCGTTCTTTCAGTCATAAATTTTTGTTAATATTGTTTGGTCGAAATTTTGTACAAAGATAGGATTTAGTAATAAGCAGTTTGTGTTAAATGTTGCGTCCATTCGAGTATAGAATAAAAAGAGTTCGCTTTAGAAGGCAAAACTGCCAGAATAGATTTTCTCAAAAACGGCACCGACAATTTTTTTTTAATGTTGATGATAAATGAGACAATTCATAATCTGCATGTTTACAAAATTTAAATAGAAGCAATCCGTGGGGATGATTTTGGCAAAAAATAGAGTGTCTTGGCCTAAACTTAAACAATTAAAAAATGCGCCATAATAAATAATATGGTAAATGATACTGGATTCTAACGTTCAAGAAAAACCGGAGTTTGACCGTTTCTGCCAAAAAACGTATAATTATTTGACCAAGTGTGTGATATACGCATTGAGTGATGCCGTGTGATAAACGGCTAAATTTAAATATTTTTTATATGGTTTTTCGTAGTGAATAATACATCTAAAGGTTGATATTATATGTATCCGCATATCAGCCAAAAAAGAAGACTTTCTACAGAGAATTTTAGCTGGTTTTGACAAAAAAATTACCCCACTTTTGAATTTGAACTAAAACTTTTACACCAGTCGCACTGGAACGTTTTCGTCTGGTCGGTCACTTTATGTCGATATTGCTCAGGAAGTAACTGGCAGAGAGCGGGCAAATGATGCTTGCAGAACCATACATGTACTTTTTCGTTTTTCGGGAATTCCCAAGTCAAATTTCGCATGGGACGAAATTCGTGGAGGGTTTTTCTAAATTAACCTGCAATACTTTGTTGATGCAAAGCAGCCTTCCATTAACATGAGCAAACTACTCACAAGTACTTGTATCAACTCGCAGATTCTCATAAAAATCGGGGGTGTATATACTTGCAAGTATCAAATATATCCCATTGGAAGACAGCTGCCACTATTACCACAAAAAAATGTCTGATAAGTCAAGCAAGTTTCAAATCCAATTTTTTCTGTGACGTTTTCATATTTCATCAAAGTATGCAGTTTTTAGGAATTACTTGCTTTTCAACATCACTTTTAGGTCTACTTTAAATGAGCTTCACTGCAAACTTACACTATAACTAAATGACGCTAGAAAACAATAATATTGAAATTGGTGGGCCAAATCGAAGACAAATATAGAGTATAAAATAAAGAGAATAAGTTTCGTGCCCACTAAAACTAATGGCCAACAACGTGAAATCAATTTTATTAAATCGCCTGCAAGGCGTATTTTACAAATTATTTATATTTCCTGTTTACATTGTACATATTGAATGGCTCATCCAGTTTGTATTTCCTGACCTAGAAAAACTTACTAATTTCTATTGATTTGATACCCAATTCATACGCTAATTAATTAGATTCACACCAAATGTGAGAATTGTAACAAATCAGTAAATGTAAATACAAGCATAATGACATAAATAACACTAAAACCAGAATTAAAAAATATCCGGAGGCACTATTCAAAAAACACAAAAATAAAAAGAATAGTTTTTGATGTGTATCAATGTATAAAATTAAAAAAATACTTAATTTAAATTTTGTTGTACCCCAAAACAAAAAAAAAAAAATTAATTGAATTTTGAAATTTTAATACGATTTTCCAACTGAAAATTATTATCGATTGATTACACTATCATTATTTGTGTTATGATTACTTCTGTGATTATTTTTTTCTGTATCTATGCACATATTTACATCATAATATAATTGTGTATTATTTTTAGTGTTTAATTAAATTTTCTATTCAATATATAAATAATAGAATATAAATTCAAATTATAAAAATATATTTTATAAATTATTTTTGTGAGTAGTACACAGGCGAATTTATTGTTTATACACTAAACGACCAGAGTAAAGTATGTATAATATACACACAAGTACATATAATATATCGTCACAATAACCATACTAATAAAACACTATCATAGTGCATAGTGAAGGTTAAACTATCTCTACAGTCAATTCAAAAAATTATATTGCATGTAGCTAGCGTGTTTCTACATCCGGAAAATTACATAATAAATCGTAATCACTTTAAGACTCGATACGAATAGTGAACTTCATAAATTATTACTAAGCTATGTGCAATGGTTTAAAGTATTCTCTAATTGCTTGCAAAATTATAAAAACCAGGAAATTATTTTCCGGAATGTACTCTACACGTGCCATTTCATTTCTTATTAGTTTTCTTTTTTCTTATTTCACTACCACTATCATCACACACACAATTACCTACATAAATTGTACGCACCCATACATAGAACTAATGCAATTTTCTGGTTTTTCTCTATCGTATATGCAGATGTACACATATACGAATAGTTTGTGTTATCTAACACAAAAAACAATCAAAATAAAATCACAACACACAATTTTTTTTTATATCACTATGTGTGTGGTAAAGTTCTTCTTCTTTTTTCCGTTCGTTACCAATGCATTTTCCAATTTATTCTCAATTTTCTCATCACAGTTGTTTGTTAGCAATGTGGTAATATAAATTTCAATGGTGGTAGTTTAAAATACAGTTTACGACCAGAAATAAAAAACATTGCGTTGAAGCGTGCAAATCATGTACATAACATAACATATACGGTTGCTTAGCAACCAGATTTTATTACGCTTTAGATGGAGTGGTGTTTTGATTGTGTTTGGATAGGGATTGCAAATTTTCTCATATACTTTTTCCGTATCACAAGTAGTAAGAATAATAATAAACATATGCATATGTATGTATATAGACGCATTTTGTACAGAAGTATTTGTGTTTAGATAATCGTATTCGGGTCAAGGATATATAGTATATTTTTGCATATAAAGTGACAGGTGATCAGATTTGTATAACTTAGAGACAAATACATAATAATAAAATTATCTTGTTAAGCTTGTTTTGCAACAATTCACTTCACTGGTTGAGTGGCTCAATTAAAATTATTAATTAATTCGCATTGTTTAAATATCATAAATAATTAATATAAAAAGCGTAATTACTAGTATATAATGTAACAAGTACGTAATGCACACCAAGGAATAAATTGTTACGAGTATTTAAAACACATTTCAAATTAAGTTTACACACAAATAATTTTAAAACTTAACTCTAAATTGTTAATTAAGAAATAAAATTACGAGGGCTAAAGATGACTTAATTCGGTAATGTTACTTCTTTTTGTTGTAACAACAACTAGACTAAACTAAATGTCTTAATAGTACGTAATGTTATTTCATAGATGGCGTTAGGGTCAACAAAATCAGCTGTGCCTGACTATTTACAATTCTAAATTGTTGACTTTTCAACATTAACTAATGTGTTAATTAAAACATAAATTAAATTCATCATAATAAGGAAACATGTTAAGAATGATGCTTACTTAAATGTGTTTATAAATTCGTATTTACGCTTCTAATAACAATACACAAATAAAATGACAACTAAATAGAAAAGTAACCTTGCGAGGAGAATTTTCGTTAGCCGCTTGGAGGTTAATAGCATAATGTTTTAGTCAAAAAAATCTACTTGAGGCACATATCATTAGAATTTATCTTTAACTTATGAAAACTTAAGAAAAAATAAATAAATAAAAGCTCCTGGAGCTGGACAGTTTGGAAGAATGTTTCTCCATTACATGTTACATCCGTTGATCGTGCGTAGATTTTACCAACTCATTTTTACTTCCTTTTTTCAGGTCTATGAAAAAAGCAGCACCTGTACCTTAATTACGGATATCTCGCCTCTTTCAACCAAAATCGACTCTACTCTGTGTTGATAGTTAACCCGGCTTTTTCATAACAACCTATTTCAATAAAGGATATATCAATATTATTATAATATCTGATCCATATTATTTTGCACCCTCGCATGTAAAATTCATTCTGAATGGCGACTATGAAGTCAGTACTTTGTCACAAGGCTCAAGTTCGTTTAAATCGTTGAAAGATTTAAAAAGGTGTTGACCCAATCGACCCAACCAACCATCGGTAAGCGTTAAAGAACTCGCTTACGTATATCAGTTGTTACTTAACGGCAATACCATAACTATTACAAAAATATAATTTAGTGGTTGAGCGGAGAAAGGAACAACTTGATAACTCCATCACATTTCGCCTGAACTACTGGCGCAAAAGGGTTCCTTCTTCGTTTGTAGATACTCAACTCCTTAAGAGATTTAGAATTTTAGTATCGTTTATGTTGAGAACAGTTTACTTTTGTTTTTCTTTCGGGCAAGCCTTTTAGAACCATTACAGTTGAAAGTGATGCATTAGACCTGGGGGCCAATTCCCGTTCGATGAGAAATTTCTCATATGGGTTTTAATTGTATATAAAATCCTATTGGTCTAAAAACTCAGGAAACGCGATTCCCGTTTGATCACAGAGAAATTAAAACTTTTATGAGTTTTGTCAAATGTCAAAAAAGCCCATGAAATATTTTTCTGTGATAAATGTCTTATTTAGAACGAAAGATAGATTTTATGAACAATATATAAAAAATAGCTTCCATTTTTTTATTTTTAAAACCCATAATGAAAATTTTGAGACCTAAATTTATTGTTGACTCATTCACTTCGTTAAACGTAGTTAATTGACCCAAATGAGACTCACATTTACATAAGACAGAAAGAAGTTTGTTCTTCTAAAATACAACAATATATTTCAAAATGTATCTTCTATAATAAACTCTCAGCTGTTAAAATAGTCTAAATACAACACAGTTTTATGAAACACGAGTCGTTTGCTTTCTAAATAATATTGTAACTTACGAGTATATTAGAGGACCAAAGAAAAACCTGTGGAAATATTTAAAAATTACGCCACGGCACGAATTTTGTAAATATGTACATAAAACTGTTGCAACTAAATTTAAAATACGTAACACAAATTTATATATTTTCGGTAACAAATTTTCTATTAACTCTCTAATTTTTATTAATAATTTTTTGTATATTTATACAAAAAGCTCAACAATGTATCTCAATCTAAAAAATAAACATATTTTGATAGAAAATTTTGTTTTTACAACCAAATATTGTCAAAAAATTACCCAGTAAACCAAATAACGCATGCTATAATATTTTACTATAATTGAAACTCATCTGCAATAAGGGAATCGGAATTTTGGTGTGTATGAGAACTGACTAGTCGAGAAAAAAAATTAAATCATTTCTCGTTCTCATTTGTCATAGAACCGGAATTCGGCCCCTGATGATTATTCCAAATATGTTGACGTGGCAAGTTTGGTTAAGTAACCAAATGGCCAGTCATTCGGTTAAAGATTTTCAAACCTACTTTAGAATTTGATAAAAGTTTTGGTGTGAACGTTTGGTAATTTATTTAACATATTGCGTTTATTGTTCATCGATTACCACCAACTCTTTCGGTAGCCGTTTATTTTTACTGCTTAAAGAGCTAAGATGTAAAATTTAGCTAGCCAAAATAAATAATGCTCAAGATTTCGTTGATCGGGAAACAATTAAAAATATCAAAATGCTGATCTAACAATATCCATGATTTCTTAAAGAGTTGTTGAGACCAGTTCGAGCAACAAAAGTTAACTAAAATTTTGCTTCACGCAAATTTGAATAAATTTATAATCATATGTCTAATGATCGCTTATTTGAAAAAGGCAGATACGTATAACATTCTTTAAACATATATTTGTTTTGCTTCGTATTTGGAATGAGAGGTATTCGAATTCAACGTTTGGTAAATTCTATATTTGTAGTAAGTGTATTCTTAAGGAAAGGAACACGAGTCATTTATTTTCAACCTTGTACATTGCTAAGGTACGTCGGGACCACTGAAGCGTATTATACCATGCTTGCTCAGTCGTATTTTTGACCAGAAACTAAATCCAACAATCGCATTTCTTGATACTAAGTGATCCGGATCAGATTAAAATTTTCATTAAGCGTATTTTCTTGAGGAAACTTTAATTTGAATTATTTTGAATTTTATTGTTTTCCAAGGAAACAGACAAGTTAGATTAATTTCATTTTATATGCAACACATCTGTACATTACCTTTACTTAAATGGGGTATTTTTTTCGTTTAAATTTATTGAGGTCTTATCTATATTTCTCTAGAATTTATAAAACTGAATTTGTTATTCTGTTAAAGGAAGACAATTTGAAGCAAATTTTCATTGATTTTAATCTCGATGACTTTTGTTCTGTGGGTTGTATAAATAAAATACATATGTGCCAGTAAAAATTAATTTAGAAATAATTTCGTTCGCGGATTCTTATCTGCTTTAAAATACTACAAATGTCATTTTCAGGGATACTATTTTGTGCTGGGGCTGTATCTGAAACCTGTGATAAATATTTGTTTGTACTATTTTTTAGCATTTATTTGAAAAAACAGCATACACCCATATTTTCACTGTCTTTAATTATGAAAATTTATGTCATGAACAGAATAAATTAATTGATCGCGTTAACATTTTATATCATCAAAATAAAACGTCAACTAGCGCAGCATTTGTGAATACTTTAGGTTCCGTTTTTGTCAGTCAATAGAATACGACGTTAGTTTCAATAGCAGCAGCTTGTTGTCACTTGTCTTCTAGCGAAGGCATCTTTTATGGCTACGGATCATTTTTGTGTCTATGCCTGGTCCCAGTGGACCGCAACCCAAACCTAACCTAAGGCATCTTGATCCTAGTAAATGTTAAACGAGACAACTATCCTTCCCGTCTCATTTAGAAATCCATTCAAATCGAAATATTAACAGAATCAATGGGTGCGTCTGAAATGCGAATTTAAATTCGTTATCGTTAACTTAATAAAAATTGTATAAGTCTGAATTAATCGATCGATTAATATTATTACGTGTTGAGAATGCACATAACAACTTCACCACATGTAGTTTTTTGAAATGTGTCTTCGCTAAATGTGGATTTTCCATTTCAGACCCACCCAAAGACTTGATAATTAGAGAACCACATTTTAGTAATAACAAAAGGATTTAGATTCCGGTTTTGTGAACGAAATTTTTATTTTCCTCACATTTCGTTTTCATGCGGTATAATTTGATCAAATTTGTACCAACCCCCCCCCCCCCCCTCCCAAAAAATTTGTATTCTAGTTTTCTTTGCGGGATTTGTTGGTATCGTTGCTTAAAAAAACAAAAAAATTCCCAAAAAACAAAAAAACCCAGAAAAAGTGAGGATTTATTAAAATTCCAACTTCTTACAAATTACAACTTTTTTCAAAAATTTAAGTTTATCGATAATTATTCACTTACTTAAATGGATATCAACCCAAAACCATTTTAGCCTTACAGGTAAGATTTCGGAATAAAAATAGCATTCATCAAAATTATGTGCTGCATTATACCATTCGGTAATTTCAACATTTAAATAAACAAAGAAGAATAAGGGTAAGAGGGTTGGCAGACTAAAATTCCTTCAAAATAAAATTTTACTAATAAATATTTAATTTTACATACATATTGGGGTTATTGTTACATTTAACGCCTGCCTTTCTGCTCGCTTATTCCACTTTTATGGTATGACCAACATTTCCGCATGTGCTTTAAAATCTATGCAAAAATTAAATGATTTATGAAAAATATATAGATCCTTATCTTCCTTGAGTCAATTTAACACTTTGCTCGAAATAACTTAAGGATAAATCCCGCGACGGAGTAATAATTCTATTTTCACGCGAAATTCTCGCGATGTTCGAAATTTTGAATAGATACCTGAAGAAATCTAGGATACATAGGAAATAACAAATAAGCTTTTCATAGAGCAGCAGTTTATTTTGAAAGTGGGGCAAGAGCATATTTGTTAAAATGAGATAAAAGATAATGAATTATCTTATTTATTGCGGAAGTATTAGCTATTTAATTTTTTTTATTTTGTCTATACTAAATGTTCATGACAATCGCAATATTTTCGATTTGGTAAATCAGCAAAATAAAGAGGCCAAACCCTCATAACATATCTACTGCAAAAAAACTAGAAATATCATTTTTCCCTCCCCGTACTTTAGCCCAAGGGCCAAGAGTTATACAAATATATTCCTCTTCAAAAATGAAAACCCTCCATGGGTTCTTTATATTAGTAGTTTGGTTTCGTACTGAAAAGTTGGTCTACTCATCAGATAGCTACGACCTAACTGTAAAAATACAACTCTAGCCATTCACATTAAGTATCTGGCCAGAACGTACTGACATAGTGAATTATATTCACTACATCAAAAACCCATGTAGAAACTTTATTTGTGTGTGTATTATGCCAATGTCTATTGTTTTCGTTAACTTAATTTTTTCAGAAAAGTGATTTTAGAAGTAGTCGGACTGCCGATGAGAAAAGTAAAAGCATCCAAATGCTCTAAATTAAATTTTCGGTAAATTTTGTTTATCAAATATTGTATTAGTTATGTATTCTGGTAAAGAATGAACATCTGGTCACTACCCAAGCAACCATTTTATTTTTATAAGAATAAATTTTCCAACGTTCTGTCTTATGTAGAATTTCACGTGACTACCTTTTTGTCTAATTATTTCAATAGATGATAAAATTATTTACAACAAACGTGTTTACAGATAACACGTACTATTTAGAGAACTTGAAGATGTCCTTGGAAAAATAAGCGCCTTTTTGTGTGAAAATCAGAAATGAAAGTTCTACTATATTATATTTATACTAATAAAATAAAATTTTCTCTCTCCCAATACACACATAATATGTACACAGTAATATTTTCTCAATGTACAAGTTTTTTTTTTATCTTATTGCATTTTTTTTTTTATTTATTTTAAATGTATTATTTTTGACATTGTACTGGTTTGTTTTTCTAGAGTGAGTACGTATATCACATATTTATAGCTTCATTGAAAATATAAATTTTCAATGTGTTTTTCTCAAGACAAGAAGAGAATAAATTGAGTAAGTAAAATGCATGTACATTTTGTTGCTTCTGTATTATGCATTTATGTATTTTCATATCGAATTTGTACGTACAACAGATATTTACTCATTCAAGATTATTGTGATTTTTTTTTTTAGATTGGAACGAAAATCTATTTATATTTTGGTTTTCTTGTTGTTTTTATTTTATAATATTATTTTAATTGAGATTTTAAAAGTTTTATTTTTTATCTTTTAGGTTTAAAAAATATAAATAAATATAAACATTACTTGAATTGATCAACTCTTTCCTACAAACATATATATATATATATATAGATGATATGGTTACACAAAATGTAAATATAGCGTATAGTTATTAAAAAAAACTATCTCAAGAACATTGTATTACATATTTATATATTTAACTAGCATGATCCTTTATTGTTCAATTTAACATTGAAATTCAGCTGAACATTTTTTAAATCTGCTTGTTCGATGTACATTGACCGTTAATTAGCGATTATTAAATTTCAAGATAAAAATAAATAAAGTAGACATTTTTTTTTATTAGGACAATGCACTTTTAATCAATTTTTTACTTTATCTTGTTGTAGTTCTTGTACTTTTATGTATTAGAAAGACATTTAACAAAATGTATAATTTAAAATTACACGACTCGTTCTAGTTGTAGTTATTTAAACATTTTATTATAAGAAGAATTATGTAGTTTTTAATTTAAGGAAAGAATTTGCTCGATTATATATAAAAATATATTTTCTTATCAATTGTGCACCAGTTTTATAAATAGAATCTTTGTAGATTATATCTGTAATGATTTACCGACTTTTGTTCTAACTGGGTTGTAATAATAATTTAATCAACAACTACTTCCAATTCAATACCCCCTTTAAAGATACCTTATGAGTCAAAACCGCCGAAGATGACAACTAATAGCAAAGAAATTGAATAGGTAAGACAAAACATTAGCAGCGTTTCAATGAGACAAATTTGCTACTCACAAGTACTTGTGACGCAAAATTGAACAAGGATGGAAAAACAACTACACCACCGATTTAGTAGGAGTACCTGCGAGTAGATGCAAGTACTTGTGAGTAGTTTGCTCACATCAATGGAACACAGCCATTGTTTGTAAGAACCCAAAAAATAAAAATGAATAAAAATGTTCACGGCCCAATAATTATATAATAAATTGGGCACAATACATTGGGGGGCGAGTAGCAGGGACAGCAGAGACGCAACGATTTCAACAACAACGTCAAGCAACACTACCTACAGTTAGTACAAATTTGGGTGACCGCATGGGAACATGATGATGGAATGAAATCTCGCCCCCTCTCACAACCACCGATGGAAAAAATGGTGGAGGGGAATAATAATAGTTGTTTACAGCTTTTCAGAAAAAAAGAGTTTGCGGTACCAGGAAATTTGTGTTGTCATTGTGTCCTTCTTACAGGTTGGAGCAGTAGAGATTGAACTGTCTCTTGTATTGGTCTTGTGTTAAATAAAAAATAGATTACTAACAAATATACTAACTATCAACTACTTAGGTGTCTGGAACCGGGTTGAGTCTTTGTTGCTAACATTCCTTTCCCATCCCTCGATCTCGATCTTGTTATATGTAAAAAGGTGTACGACGGCGGCCTGGCCAGGGGCGGATATCACAACTATTTATTAGACTTATGTGGTTATCGATGTGGCGCCTTTCTTTTCGGGGTTTGGCTTCATGAAGAATGGTGTCGTGTTGTGTAACATGGGTGTGTGGTATATTCGCATTTATAATACGGGAGACTTGCTTAATGCTTGATCGTACATCGCAATCAATCAATCAATCAATCAAATAAATTGGGCACAATACATTAAAATTATATATCTAGTCGAATTTTGAAATTTTGTTACCGAAAAGACTGTACAAAAATGTCCAACTACTAATAAATTTAAAAAAAAAACCTATTGCTTAAAGCAAGTTCACGTTTTTTGACCAAACGTCAAAAATCATGATTATTTGTACCAACACACAACCTTTAAATATTTTTTTTACCTATTCCGAGGAATAAGACTATATATCTCTATGAAATCGATGTATGTACCTTTGCCTTGTTCACATCAAACTTTCGACATGGAGGTTTTTTTCCAAAAACATCTGTTGATGGCATTTTGATGTTATTAACTAATCAATGATAATGAACGAACGTAATTTTACTTTTGCAAATAGGTGCCATTGTTAACGGCCAAATAGACGAAAGCAGCTGACCACAATTGAATATTCAATAAAAAGAGATTAAGTAAAAAATCACAAAAACAGGTTTCTTTTAAGAGCGTAATGTACTAAGGCAAGCGTACACATATGTTGTGCAGGTTAAAAAGTTAAAGGTTGAAGTCGTGCTTTGTTTTTTTCCTAGATTTCCTTTTAATATTTTGTTGGATAAATTGGGCAAGTTCGATGCGAATACACAACAACAATAGGCGCAAAATTATTTCACAATAATAAAGTTACCCATAATCTCGTGCCGGTAAATATTTTACTTTTATATTATAAAAATAATTTAAAAAAAACAATTTACGCATAAAACCAATTTTGTTCGTGAAAATAAGTTCAGAATATTACTGATAGGTGACCAATTGTTGTTTGGTTTCTTACAACATCAGTTTTTGTATTTCTTCATTAGGTGATATTTAAATGGTTGGTTACCGAAACATCGAATGGCTGTTGGCAAATCATGGGACCAAGAATCAGGACCAAGAAATCCCGTTGTTCAATTATTTTGTTTTTGATTACTTCATGCATGTCCATTATTCTGAAGAATACATATTTTCCATGTATTCCATTTAGCCAATCTTCCATTAATTCGCCCGTCATCCATTCATTATTGTCTGCCTGCGCAATTACGTCTTTACCGGAATTTGCCTTTTTCAGTTTTCCGGCTTATAATTAAATACGGTCGCAATTTTCTACCATCGGCGGTCATGCTTACCATCACAGTAATTCAGGAAAGTTTTCAGGGTCCGTCTTAAAATTTTTGTTTCTTTGGCACCTTTGCGTTGACATTAACCATACTGTTTCGCGGCATGTCGAAAAAAAACAAGTGTTTTATCGGCATAGCTATAAAGTTATCATTTTTTGCTGGTTCTTAAATAATTAATATGGCATTGGAAGTTGACTAAACAAAATATTAAGATGGCGGTCACTACTCGAGGTAAAAAATAAAAACATTAAATTTGGTAAAATCATTTACCTTTCTCAAACCTAAAAACCATTCACTCCCGAAAATGAAATCGATACATTCATTTTAAATTAACTTAACTTTAATAAAACACAATTAAATGAATCATCGAGAATCTGTACGTCAAGAAAGTTGTGTACCTGCCATACTTGACCCAAAACCATCTGTTCATAGAAATATTTACCAACATTTTATAAATATACTGGTTTGAAAATTGAGTTGGGCGTTGAGTTTTCGGAAATCCCGTTGTTCAATTATTTTGTTTTTGATTACTTCATGCATGTCCATTATTCTGAAGAATACATATTTTCCATGTATTCCATTTAGCCAATCTTCCATTAATTCGCCCGTCATCCATTCATTATTGTCTGCCTGCGCAATTACGTCTTTACCGGAATTTGCCTTTTTCAGTTTTCCGGCTTATAATTAAATACGGTCGCAATTTTCTACCATCGGCGGTCATGCTTACCATCACAGTAATTCAGGAAAGTTTTCAGGGTCCGTCTTAAAATTTTTGTTTCTTTGGCACCTTTGCGTTGACATTAACCATACTGTTTCGCGGCATGTCGAAAAAAAACAAGTGTTTTATCGGCATAGCTATAAAGTTATCATTTTTTGCTGGTTCTTAAATAATTAATATGGCATTGGAAGTTGACTAAACAAAATATTAAGATGGCGGTCACTACTCGAGGTAAAAAATAAAAACATTAAATTTGGTAAAATCATTTACCTTTCTCAAACCTAAAAACCATTCACTCCCGAAAATGAAATCGATACATTCATTTTAAATTAACTTAACTTTAATAAAACACAATTAAATGAATCATCGAGAATCTGTACGTCAAGAAAGTTGTGTACCTGCCATACTTGACCCAAAACCATCTGTTCATAGAAATATTTACCAACATTTTATAAATATACTGGTTTGAAAATTGAGTTGGGCGTTGAGTTTTCGGTTGAATTGAAGTTGGGGTCAATTTGCGAGTTGAGTTAGAGTTGAGTTAATGAGTTTAATGAGCTGTTGACCAATTTGTTATATATGTTTGTTTGAGGATTAAGTTAACGGTTGAGTTGGGTTCCATTTGCGGATTGAGTTGGAGTTGAGTTGGGGTTGGGTTAGGGTTTAGTGAGCGGTTCAGCTGCAGATTTATTTTTGTGTTGAATTAACAGTTGAATTAGAGTTGGCTTTAGTTGAATTCGAGGGTTAAGTTGTTGCTGAGTAGGGTGTTCAGTTGGAGTTGAGCAGCGGGGTTCAGTTGGGAATTTAGTGGGGTTTAGTTGAGGGTTAGTTTGTCGCTGGAGTTAGTGCTTGCGTTGTGAAGAGGTTCATTTAGGGATTGATTTGGTAGTTGATTTCATTTCGAACCGAAGTTTTAATCACCTCGAGAGGTTTCATGCCCTTTATATTTTTAATATTGAAATTTACCTTATTTTAAAAAGTTGATTTTATTATCATGTCCCGTAAGTATTTTAGATATGAGTTTAATAACTCCAGAAAGAAATATTAATTCAATCCTAAAGAAAATGGATCGTTGAAAAAATTTGAGTATCATGAAGTTCAGACGGTATTGACCTTACTTAGAAATGGCTTAAGCGATCAACAAAATTGTGGAAAAGCCCAACTATAGGGTAAAATCAAACTATAAAGGTCGAAAATACGCTTTTTAGCTGTTTCAGCCAATATCATATCATCGTTACATTGTAATTATTATTTTTATGGTGTTAGAACTTCTGAATACGACAACTAGGTATGGGTTTTATCATGGCAAGTGTTATTTTGTCTTTTTTCGATAAGTGGGAATTTAAATTTGTTGCGGAATCGCATGATGAATAATAAAAAGAATGGTTAAATAATAAATTTTTGCTATTTTAGCAATTCGAATATTTAAGTAACCGTTGTAGAAGCTGTTTCGATAAGTATTTCATTTCAGTAAAATCTAAAAAAAAATTGAGGTGTGGCCAACACACGACTTTCTTTTACGAACAGAGAATTTTGAGAAATTTTATTTTTTTTATAACGTTTTTTTTTTAAATTTTTTTTTTTATTAATTTTTAAATTTTTAAATTTTTTTTTTTAATTTTTTATTTTTTAATTTTCTGGACCAAGGGATTGGCCACTTCCGGTTAGCCGATTTGGAGTAAAATTCACTGGGACCTCCCAATTTATCAAAAAAGCTTAAATCTGAAGTTTCAGTTCGATTGGTTAAACCATCTGGGCTGTAAAGAGGACACAGACAGACAGACAGACAGACACCATTTCGAAACCCACTTTTTCGGACTCAGGGGACCTCAAAACAAATAAATCTATAAAAATCTCAAGGTCCAAAATTTTCATGATTACTATACTTAATTTTACTAGAGTAAAAGAAAGTAATAGTTAAGGTATTTCTTTGTCGAGTCGTGAAGTAAAAATGTTTTATGCTTACAGTGCATTCACAATGCAAAAACTTTTTACTTTTGACTTACAGGTTTGTATAAATTACCAACATAACGAACAAAATTTTTTGTTCGTTCTGTTGGATACTCACATAAACCTGTAAGACAAAAGTAAAAAGTTTTTTCAGGGTAAGCTCAACACTTCTGGAATACGAATTCGAAAGAACTGAGAAGGAGAAAAATTCGTAAAACTTGAATAACTTGAAAATTTATTAGTAAATTTATGATGAACATAATAAGAAAATAACCATAAAATGGCTTTCATTTATAGAGTTCGAAGGAATAATCCTTTAATCCTTTGAGGTATAATTTCTCTGTAGTATAAAGTTTAATTTACTTTAGCTACTTCGGAATTTTGATTTAAAAATTTGGAAATTAAAGAATTTTGGAAAGTTAAAAATTTAGAAAATTTGGAGTGTTATAGAAGTTAAGGAATAACGTCAATTTAAACATCTGTAGTAATACTCGACTTTAGACTACTGACTGCCGAAGGAACTTCACGATCCGGATACCCGAAAGGGACATGGTGGGGAACATCATTTCCTCCTTGCCACAGCACGCATCGGTGTGGTATGCCGATTGGTCAAAAACAAACGAGGGCACGGGTGCGGGGGTTGTGGGGCCCGGTTTCGGGCTCTATATACCGTTGGGAAAGACCCCTACGGTTTTCCAGGCAGAAACCGTGGCCATCGAGACTAGCGTGCTTCAGTGCCTCAAAAAGAAGTTTATAAGAACGGAGATCTACATAATCTCGGATAGCCAGGCTGTTTTATTAGCCCTGGCAGCTCCGGTATTCAGCTCTAAACTGACATGGAGCTGCTACAGCAACCTTAGAAGGCTGGGTAGGGACAACAAGGTTACCCTCTTGTGGTCCCCCGGCCACTCTAATATACCAGGACATGAGGCCGCAGACACCTGTGCAAAAGGGGGTGCGGGTGGCATCTACTACGGCCCCGAACCTAGCGTAGCCTATTCCAAAGGCCATGTAGCGAGGAGAGTCCTCTTCTGGGAGCAGAGATGTTCTGCTTCACTCTGGGAGTCATTTAGGGGAATGAGACAGACAAAGAAGCTCCTAAAATACAAGATTATACACTTACAGGATATAATCAGAATGGATCGATCATCTCTGAAATCCCTCATATGGTACTTGACAGGACATGGTCCCTTTAACTACCAACTATTCAAAATGGGGAAAACCCCATTCAGAGAACTGCAGTTTCTGTAATCTGGGAAGAGAAACATCCGAACACTTGCTGTTCGAGTGCAGGGCGAAGAATTAAAACACTCAATGCTTACTCTGTTCAGTGGCCTCACGCCGACCCTGTGGATGTGCATGACCTTGTGGCGTTTATCAAAGACCTGGACCTACATTTCACATAGATTGATTTCTCTACTCTTACACGCTGGTCGAAGTGCACGGGGTTCCTCTTACCAACCCACCATCTTTAAAAAAAAAAAAAAAAAAATACTCGACTTTGGGAAATTTTAAAATTTAGCAATTTAGTCATAACGTTATAAATCTAAAAATTTAAAATTTTTGAATAAAAATCTTGAAATTAAAAAACATGTTAGATTGGAAAATTTAGGCGTTACAAAACTGCAAAACAATTTGGAATTTTCCCGAAACTTAGAAATTTTAAATGATGAATATGAGACTTTAGAAATATTAGAATTTGTAAATTAACAAATAAATATTGGAAAACAAATATTTAAGTTTTCTCTATCTTAAGTTTAGCTTAGACACAAACCTCGCCAGTGTCAATGGTGGACAAAGAGAACAAGAAATCTTCCTATCTAGATAAAAATTATAATTTATTCTTAGGTCGGAGTCACACTACAATTGTTCTATGTCAAAGATAATTTATAAAATACCTCGGTCAATATATTTTATCAAAATTAGCTACGTAAAGCAAAATATGATGAAATATTTTTGAAGCTTAGTATTATGACCGAAAAATATAACTGGAACGTTTAAATTACAAAATTGTTAAATAACGAATAAGAGCGTCACATCTGTAGAAGGAATAAGCAAAATTTTCTCGGCTGCAAGGCCTATACAGGAATCCGAATGAATATCTCTATAGAAAAATAAGTGCAGAAACCACTCGTTCCGAAGAAGCTTTTTATTTTATTTTGTTTTTTTTTTAACTAATGGTCGGTAATGGTTTGGATGGATGCTTTACTTCTCAATAAGCTGAACGTCAAAATGTAGGTGGCGTTATCAGCACGACAACGTCCACAAACATATCTAGTAGTGTGAAATCTTATTTAGAAGGCAAGACATAAATCAGAGAACCTATGGGAAATAGTGGCGAAATGTCTTTCCAGGAAATCAGACAGGACGATTGGAAGAATATAACGCCAGCCTAATGTGCCTCACTTACAAATAGTATGGGGAGGAAATGCACTGCAATTTTGAAGCAAAAGGATTTCCCAACCAAATATTGAATTTTTCTAAATTATTTATTTTTATAAGTCAGTGGCTTCATTAAAATTCTAGCCAAAAGTACCACTGCTATACTTTTTTTGTTTGTTGTGACAAGCTGTTGTTTTCAACCTATAAATTATAATTCTAAGATAAATTAAAAACCTCAAATATCTTACAACTTAATTAAAATTGTTAAGGTCAAAATATGTATTTTACTAATTGTGCCTTAATTATAATACAACAAGCGTAGATTTCTAAAAAAAATTAGAAAAGCATACAAACTCAAATGATTAGTATTATTGAAATTATATTTAAAACTTCCTCCTTGATAGTTTATCTAATAAGCTAGCTTAAACGCTTTAGTTACTCGTACCTAAGGTGTGCGAATGTGTTGGATTTTTACTACAATTTACTTAATAAGATAGTTTGATTGGATATATATTAAAATAATTTTTAAAATTTAGTTAAACTCTTTAGAAAAAGAAAATACAATTTTGTTAATATTTGAACCATGTTGTAATCAAAACATCTATCTACGAGTTCGTTACACTTAACAAATATGTTTAAAAAATGAAAATTAAGTTTGAATTTGAAACTTGAAATGCCATTTGAATGCAACACAGTATTTTGTTTGAGTATTTCAAAATTGGGTTAAGTCAATCTCCATTTGAACAATGAATGTGTAACATTAGCTGATTTATTATAAGTAGAAGAAACTCAAAAACAGAGTTTTAACTTATCGAAGAAGCAGTTAAACATTTTAATTTCTATTTCGAAATACCTTATACACGAATAAGATGATTAACAATTATTTTTAGATTTATGCTACGTTAAACAAAATGAATATAAATATTAAGTCATTATTAACTTAATAAAGGTGTTAATACTTTTAATAACTACTGTGAGTTCCTATCATTTTCGAACAAAGATTGTTTGTAAAGTAATATATTTTATTGCAGCAGGTATTAATTAAGTTTTATTAATTGTGGTATACTCGAATGTATATAAAAAATAAAACTGTTTTAATGGATATGCTAATTGCAGAGATTTGTCGGTACACATAATGAATTTAAGTTAAATAGCAATTTTAATTGGGATAGGTTAAAGGTGGTTCAGTATAATGTTATTTGAAGTGAAATGTATAGTCATCTTTACCATACTTTTAAGCAATAAAATGGCAAAAACTCCATAAACATTTTGAGATATCTTTCGAGTAAGTACAATACATGTATATCTAAAAAAAAAATTTAAATTATACCGTATAAAAAGCAAAACATTAAAAACAAAATTCCTTTTTTCTCAATTTGGGCAAAGTCACCTTATAAATTATAAAATCTTAACAATTTCATAAACAAATCAAACACAACACCAATTATCCAATATTATTTCAATAACCTGCGCCCACGGATAAATTGTATTTACAAAAACATAAAACGGAGAAATAAATATTTGTTTATCTTAAAAATGAGATATAGCCACAACAAAAGAAAATATTTCCCATTTTCGGTTGTTTGTCATCACATCATGTTACATTTCTCATTGTAAGATTTCATTTTATTATTCTTAAATGGTTTTGCGTGTAAGACTTTTGCACTTGTAAAACAAATTCAAATGTCAAAAAATTCTGTGGCAACAACATTATTATACTTCGAACACATGCACCAATTATGAGAAATTTGTTTGTGTCTATCTTGAAATCACGGCAATTTATGCGGTAATGTTACCGTCAGTTCTTAATCACACGTTTTAGGAACTTAATTGTGTATTCAGGAATTAGCTTCTACTAGAAGCTTAGCTATTTTTTAAGAATCGTGCAATTTTTAAAATTTTAAAAATACTTAAGTTTGAGGTTTTAGGAATTTTGGATATACAATTTAAGTGTTTAGACTGGTGCAGAAAAATAAAGTCGACGGAAATAAAGAATAAAGTCGAAAAATAAAGTCGACGGAAATATTTTATATAATTCTTCGGCTAAATTATAGACCAATTTTTTAAAAAACTTTTTTACAAATTCAAAGTTTTTTATTGTTATCCCAAATTTTCGATGTTTTACATCATTTTCAAGGGAACTATGTAATTGCAAATTTTTAAAAAAATTATTTATGTACTATACTATATAACAAATTAACCAAAATATATATACAATAATTATACATACAATAACAAATTGTTCTTATTTTTTATTTTTTTATAAGACACTAAATTTTTTTCTCCTTTACAAAAACGAAAACCATTCAGAAAAATTATTCCAAATGACACTAACGAAAACGTTTTTATTTTGCAAATGTCCTTGACCTGTATACTTGATTTATTATTTTCTATACACAGCTGATTATAGTAAACAAACCGTAATAATAGCTAAAACTTTTTTGAAAAACTACGTAGATTTTTTGATCGGTGGAAATTAAATTGGAACAAAATGAATTAGAAAATATGTATATACCAAATCACACGTAATTTTGAATTATATGTTTATAATTTGCTTGTATCCTATTTATATCTACTTTATAATTAACCGGATTTTTTGATTTCCATATATGGCAAGCTTCTTTGAACCATCTTTTATTTTTCTTTTGTTCATAATCCAATGTAACCGAATTATCAAAATCAAAGTCATGTTTCTTTTCAAAAGTATGTTTAACCAAAGCTGTTCTGTAATGTGAATGTGTTCTGTCCGGGTATTTTTTAATATTGTCTACGTCTTTTTTATGTTGATTTACTCTTTCGATTTTGGTCTTACTGGTTTCTCCAACGTAACATGAGTCACAATTTTTACAAGGAATTTTATAAATTAGTCCGTTTTTTTGTTCACTTAGAATTTTATCTTTTAATTTAGTGTAATCGTCACTTGCTTTATTTATGATTTTGTTTGCCAAAACTAGTTGTTCCGAATTTTGTTTTAATATTTTTGTAATTTTATCCGTCAAATGAGGTATATATGTAATTGATCCGAATTTTATTTGTTCATTGGCCGGTTTTTTATGGAAGGAGGAAATAAAGTCCATTGAATTTATTTCTATTTTTATTTAGATGTTCGATGTAATTCAGTTAGATTGAAAATAAAGTAAATTTTATAAAAAATTTGATTCCATGTAATAAAGTTCGATTTGCTATGGGAATTAACCAGCGTTTAAAATTACTCTTCAGTTTGTTTTTATTCCCTTCTAGTTTTAAATGAATTTTCCAATTCTCTTTTCTCTTCTTCGATCAAAATAGTAAACCAAAAATTCACGAATACTATTCAGTAACAACGGAATAATGAGCGAAGAAAAGAAAAAATGAGAGAATCGATCTACTGAATAGAATAGAAATATATTTTTCTTCTGTTTTGTTCACTGCTGAATGAATAATTAGTGAATAATTTTTGAATAATATTTAAATGTACAAGTTTTATTAAAGGTGCAAAATTGTTTTGATTTATTTTTGGCGCTATATCGAGAATTGAGTTCGAACAGTGATAATTTTGGCCAAAAATTCTAATATTTTATGATAATTTGGTGTAAAACGACAAATATTATTTTCCTTATGCGCAACTTGAACAAAATTAATCTTCCATCCTTTAGTTTCACTCCCCACTTTGTTTGAATAACGAATAGAATATTTCATAGTATTGAATTGACTGAGTAGAGAATACTTTTCTTTTCTTCTTCGTTCGACGCAAAATGAATAATCATCAGAATATGTTTTGTTCTCTACTCACTATTCAAATCGATCAGTTGTAAAAATTATTATTCGATGTGTAAAAAGGAAATAAAAAATTTTACAGAGCGAGTTTTAAAACGCTGGAATAAACTCAACTGACTTTATTTCTTTTTCAACTGGAAAGAAAGCCAATTTAAATTATTTTCAATTTAAAGTAAATCGTCCAATAATTAAACTTCAAATAAATTGCTGCCATTGACTGCAGCGTCTTTTAAAAGAAGAGAAAAAAAATTGGAAAAGGAAAGATAGTAATCTTCAATCTGTACCTGCAAGGTTGACAAAGTGTTATTCTAATTTTAAAATTATATCTCCATTTACCAGCCTTTTTTTCAAATTAAATCTTCCTTTGCCAGAATTCCTTCGCTTCTTTTAAAAGGACATGACGTCAATGGTAGAAATTAATTTAAAACTTAAATACCGAACGATTCACGTTAAATTGGAAGCAAAGTTAATTGGCTTTACTTTCAATTACTTTAAGACGGCACAAATTTAAAATTTATAAATAGTACTGTACGACTCAATATAGATTAGAAATAAAGCCAGTGACTTTATTTCTAAATATTTTTTAACTTTATTTCAATTTTAAAAGGAATTAAAAGCAATTGGATTATTTCCACACAAAATGGAAATACAGAGCCAATTAACTATATTTCCTTTGACTTTATTACACGGCACCGGTTAGAATTTAAAAAAGGCAGTTCGGCATTGTGGTATTTGGGAATTCGGTATTAATCGAATTTTATTTGTCAAAGAATTAGAAATGAAACTAGAATTCAATTTTGATCATATAAAATAGCAAACAAATACTTTTTTGGAATTGAATATGTTTCTAAAGGTAAATAAAGGTAATAAAGGTAAATAAGATAAAGACAAACATTTTGTAATCAGTTGATTTTTGTTGACAAATATATTAATTTTTCATGGCAATCCTAATATTTTCGATTTGGTAAATCAGAAAAATACAGGGGCCAATCGCTCATAACATATCTACTGAAAAAAAAGTAGAAATATCTTCCCCCTTCCCCGTAATTTTGGCTGAAGGCCCAAAGAGTTATACCAATGTACCACTCTGCAAAAATGAGAACCCTCCTTGAGTTCTTTATGTTGGTAGTTTGGTTTCGTACTGAAAAGTTGGTCTACTCATCAGGCAGCTACGACCAAACTACAAAAATTTCCACTCTAGCCACTCAAGTATCTGGCCAGAACGTACAAGTATCTGGCCAGAACGTACTGACATAGCGAATTATTATTCACTATATCAAATATCAAAAATCAATAAAATATTGGGATTGCCATGAACAATTAATATATTTGTCTATAAAAAATGCCGAAAAATCAACTGATTACAGACAGACAAATTAAAATTCTTAAAAAAAAAAAACGTTTTGTAATAAATTTTTTTTTTTAACTATGAGTATGGATATCAAAAAATGTAACCAGAACTAAAAATTCGAGAATGAAAACCCTGGAACAAAACAACTAGAAAAATCGAATTAGATTCCAACGACCACCTACTATGAACTTTAAATTAGAATTGGATACATCATATACAGTTCAAACTACTTTAAAAATTGTATAAATCAATAAATTTAATTACCCTCTGCTTTACATTTCAATCAAAAATTTATTTTTTTTACTTCTAATCTATTTCTACTAAATTTACGGTTAATCTAGTTTTTGCCAATTTGTTTTCATTATTATTTGTGTAATATGGAAAAGATCAAAATAAAATAGAAAATCAATTAAATTTAAGATTATTTTGGGCTAATTAAATAATGATATAGTCACACATGTTTTGTATGAATATGGTCAGTTTTTGTTTATTCTCTATAACATCTCGCAAGTGGTTTTAAAATTTGTTGGTAACATCACCTAGAATCTTATAACACTAGGTTTTCTTGGCAATCTGCTACAAATTTTTGGTCGTGTTAGATCATGAATATCTTCCATGGCTTGGCCGAGACAAATAATTTTATTCAAGATTTTTGTATAATTTCGTGGTAATGAGTTTATCATCAACCAGGAACGTTATTTCATGATATAAACCGAACCCCGAGGGGACACAGAACTCGGACACGGAAGACTAAATTTCCTTCCGTACCTGAAGAATTATAACGAACATCTGAAGCGTGAAATAACACTTTCACAAAAAAACAATAGTTAAAAATCTGTTAGGAACCCACAACATTAAAAATAAAATTAAAATTAATAGATTAGGGAATAACATGTCACCACAAGTACTTTGCGAATTAAAATTTCATAAATTCTTTGATGAAATCTTAGGCTCAGAATCTATGGCCAAGATGAATGCCAAACTAAACAATAAATCTAACACAATTACTCTGAATAATTGCGTCTATAAATTTGGTAGATATAACCCTCAGGATAATTTCTATAATCATACCACAATGCAGAATACAACGGAGAATGGTGATTGATTAATGCCAGGCCTCGAGAAATTAAACGAAGAGATAATGGTACAGGAAAATCAAGCTATTCTGTTAAAAGAAAACGAAAACAATAACCAAACACAAGTTATCACAACAGTCGATAATCCAGTGTATACAAAGACGTAAAGACGTGTAAGGGCAAATCCATTATTGTATAGCGGCATGGATGGAAAATGGACGCCTCGGTGATTCGAAAAGTACGAGTAGTGATAGACCACCGAAATTTAAACAAAAAATCCCGAAATGATAACTTCCCAATACCTCAAATCGAGAAAATCCTCGACAGATTGGGTAAATCCGTTAATTTTTCGACGATAGACCTTAAATCTGGTTTTCACCAGATCCTAATGTATGAAAAATATCAAGAGAATACAGCGTTTTCAACGGACAATTGACATTTTTAGTTTACTCGTATGCCGTTTGGCCTGAAAAATGGCCCAGCTACCTTTCAAAGAACTATGAACAATATACTACATGGTCTAATAGAAAAAATTTGTCACGTGTACTTAGACGATATTATCATCGTAGGACATAATTTACGAAATCAGATGGATAACTTGGATACAGTCTTCAAAAGATTATCCAAATACAATCTAAAAATTCAAATTGAAAAATGTGAATTCATCACAACATCTCCCAAAACGGATAAAACCAAATTCAGATAAAATAAGCAAAATGCTAGATTGGTTACCAAGAACGCCAAAAGAAATAAAACAGTTCCTTGGGCTGTCCTGCTATTATTAGATTTTGCGCTAGGTGCAGTCTTGTCAGGATGGTGTCGAAAGACCCATCGCATTTGTCTGTAGAACCCTAAATGTGATAAAATCAAAGTATGCCACAAATGAAAAAGAGGTACTAGCCATCATCTGGGCCGTAAACAAATACCAGCGCTACCTGTACGATAATAGGTTCACATTGGTCACTGACCATAAACCTTAAACATATATTAAGACGATGGATATTAGAGTTAGAGAACTACGACTATGATGTCGTTTATAAAGAGGAAAAGACCAACGTCGTGGCAAACATGCTCAGTAGAATACCGATGACAAACGAAGTAAACCTCAATGAAGGAACGGAAAACACTGTACGTGAATCCAAAAGCACGGAGCGAAATCCGCCAAGCAATGCGAGTAAGGTAGAAACTGTTCATTTAGCAGATTCCTCAGATCATTAAATGACCATAGAAATCCAATCATATTTAAAAAATTTAAACTAGAAACAGTAATCTCGGAACAAGTATTTCCAAATGTTAATAGAATCATCATTTCCAAAGAAAAGTTCGCGAAGCAAGACATTCTCAACTACTTGAGGAAATTCCATAATGGTAAACAGTCGACCATCCTAGCACCGGGGGTCCTGTACCTGTAAATTCAAGAAGTATTTAGAGAAAACTTCTCAAGAAACGGTCATTTGGTTTTCACCACAACAATAATCGAGGATGTGACAAACCAATATCGATAAAACATCATCTTCGTAAAAGAGCATGAACGTCCTCACGGGGGGGGGGGGGGGGGGGGGGGGGAATAAATAAAGTGGAAAATCAAATTAGACGTTCATATTTTTTCCCAAATATGGTAAAAAAGATCAAAAGCCATATTAGCGCCTGTAACATATGCTTGTAACATATGGACAGTCACGAAGAAACCCGTAGAAAGACATCTTTAGTATCAACAGGACAAGTTTCTTATCAGTAACTGACGCGTTTTCGAAACATCTGCAGATGATTCAAATCGACACAAAACCAATTATTTCACACAATTCGGAATCCCCAATACCATCGTCTCGGACCATGAGACAACATTTCAGTCTATTCAATCCAAAGAATAATTAAATAAACTTAACGTTAACTTAGAGTACGCCTCTTCGTCCGAATCCAACGGACAAGTAAAAACAGCTCACTCAACAGTGATTGAGATTTTTAATATAAACAGGGATAAAGTTCCAAACTCCAGTACTCTAACAGCCATTGAATTATCGGTTGCCCTATGTAATGGCTCGGTACATTCATCCACTGCCTACACGCCAAACGAAATCATATTCAACCAAACCAATTACATGGACCCAACTGTAATTAGTAGGCAAACTAATAATATATTTAGGAGCGTTAAAAGGATGGAAAAACAAAATACCAACAAAGAAAATCCACCTAACTTAGCCCATTTATTCCCGATGTATGATATATCATACGCAAATCGCTACTTTTGTAATCTCTTCTCTTTCGAATTCTATACATACATATTTCTTTTGCTCTCTCTCGAATTGTTGATAATGGTGTAAACTAATAAAAATAAAATAAAAAACCTAACGGAAAAAAATGGTTCAGTCTTCAGTGTTGTTTTGATCGTTGTTTAATGAGGACAATATAGATCGACGTTGGTAAGTAATAAATTTAGAAAAAAATGAGTTTAAAATTAATTTTAATTGTGTATTATGTATTTTTTTATAAAAAGGATATATTAATTAATTTAATTTAAAATAAAATAAAAATTATAACCCGCAATTAAAGGAATTATAGTAATAAATTTTCGTACAACGGGATACGACATATAAAAAAATGCAATTAGTGGCTGTGCTATTTTGTATGTTTATATATTTTTTTCTGCAGTTTTCATGTAGAGCGTGACACGGAGGAAATTATAAAATATTTGGACGAATTAGTTTCGGAAAATGTAGATGGAGTAGATGAATATCAATTGATCCTTATGCCGCCAATGGATGGAGCAGATAGTGATAAAGACGATGCCCAGTGAAGATGAAGGAGAACAAAACATTCAAAGCCTAGGAAGAAGAATGTTATCCCAAAGTTGTGAACTTAATGTAATTCAGAATAGAGAATTGAATCAAATAGTTACAAACGAAGCAGAAAGCAGCTCGCATAGCCCGAAGCCAAAAAGAAAATGAAAAAAAATAGACACTGGTTAAAACACAAGTTGTTTAGGAAAATCAATTCGGGAACAAGCGGGGGTGTGCCCAACTAATTTAAACCAGTCTGTGCCAACATATTTATTGAAGAAGAATCAAAACCAGTAGACGTGTTTAAAAAATTATTCGACAGCACCATCATAACAGAAATTTGTTCTCAAACCGTTAAATATGCCCAATCTAAAGGTGCAATAAACTTCGAGATAATAGAAGAAGAAATGTATAAGTTTATTGGTGTTCTTTTATTGTCTGGATACGTCAAGGTTCCAAATCGTAGAATGTATTGGGAGATGCAAAAAGACGCGTTTAACATAATGGTTTCCAATGCCATATCGAGAAACCGATTTAATGCCATTATGCAATATTTCCATTTAAATGATAACACCACCATTGACATGAACGATAAATTATATAAATTTCGGCCACTGATTGATCATTTAAACAACAAGTTCCAGATTCTACGGCAAATCATTGTGTACTGCATTTTCAATTGATGAAGCAATGAAACCGTATTATGGCCGCCATCATCTAAAACAATGTATACGAGGCAAGTCAATTATATTTTTTTTAGGTTTTGGTGTCTAAATACAAGCATGAGCTATCTTTTGAAATTTATACCTTATACTGGTAAGCATTTTACATCCATAAAAGCCCCTCATAATTATTTTATAAAATTGGTTATATTTTTAGGCAAATCCGGAAGAGATACAAGCACACTATTAGGTGAAAGTGTAGTAAAAACTTTATCAGAAAATATAATTACTGAAGGATATTCGATTTTTATCGACAATTTTTTCACTTCTCTTCAATTGCTAGAAGAGTTCGAAAGCAAGAAAAGTAACATCGTGGGTACAATAAGAAAAAATCATATAGAGAATGCCCCGCGGAAATCACATTGATTCTATGGCACGACAATAGTCAAGTCACTATGGCGACGAATATGACTGATATTGGTATAGTATTGAAGGAATCAACTTGCACCTGGTATAGCGGGTTACAAAAAAAATTAAGTGACTATACCTCAACCAGAAATAATAAAACTTTATAATGGTGGAATGGGTGGGGTTGACTTATTTGATCAACAAAGGGGATTGTATAGCATACGAATTCGCTCTAAAAAGTGGTATTGGCCTATTTTTCGGTTCATGTTAAATAGAGCAGTCACTAACGCATGGTTTTTGTACAGAGAGGCACATCCAAATGTCCCACTCTTACAATTTACTAGAGAATTATTTCGTTCATTAATTGCCGAGAATATTCAACAAAAATTATATTCCATATCTTCCAAGAGGCCAGGCCCCGCAGACCATCAAATAGTAGTATCCAATTTGACGGAACGGGACATCTTATTATATATAATCCAACTCAAAGAAAATGCGCTTTGTGTAAAAAATGTACTAAGTAGATCTGCGCAAAGTGCAATATTGGGCTACATCCCAAAGATTGTTTCAAAAATTATCATATAAAACAATGAACTTATAAGACTTATGAAATGAATTGTGATAAGAATTATTATTTTTTAAACTTTAAATGAATTGCTATATGTTTTATTTATATTATTATTTATGTTATATTTATCATTATAAACTGAAATAAATAAATAAAAAAATTGAAAAAATAAAAATAATATACTGAGTACTATTCTCAAGCCTTTTTGAATATTTTTTTTCACAATGATATTTTTGAACTTGAAATGTACATGAATTATGAATATCAGTAAAATGGGGGCACTAGAACATAGTTCGGGTTTGAATGGGTTAGTAGGAGATCAATTGGTATTCTTGAAGCTAAACATCAGATCTAAAACACAACATAGAGGAGTCAAAGCCCAACCCAAAAATATTACTTCTAAAACATTCAAAATAAATATTAAACGAAATAAAAATAAAATCAACAGATTAAAAGAGTAGCTAACTTTAGAATTATATAATTTTTTTTCCTAATAATTGTAATTGTAAAAATCTATTAATAAAAATCTCTTATGAAATATTATTAATTAAATAGAAGTATTTTTATCAGCTTCATGCCAACCTGTAGTGCTGACATGAAAGGTGGGTCGGCCCATGGATTCTGCACTCTCAACCGGGGGTCATAGATGTGTTCATCGTCATTACCGATCGTAATCAGATAACGATGAACACATCTATGACCCTCTCTCAACAGGGGGTCATAGATGTGTTCATCGTTATCTGATTACGATCGGTGATGACGATGAACACATCTATGACCCCCTGTTGAGAGTGCAGAATCCATGGGCCGACCCACCTTTCATGTCAGCACTATAGGTTGGCATGAAGCAATGCAATGTGGAGGTGGTTTATACAAAGCGGGTCTATAGCCAGCCGTACGTCCTCGATTTGGCTGCTACTGCGTAAAGTAGGACGGTAAAATTAACTGCGAAAGAGTTGGGAGTGCCTTGAGCCCCGGAAAAAGATTGCATAGATTAAAAAAAAAAAAAAAAGTATTTTTAAAGAAACAAAAACAAAATCAATAATTGTTACATAAATAAAAATTGAATAAGGAAATCACAATGATATTGAAAATAATTGCTTTGGCTACCTTATTTTATCAATATAATACGCAAAAACTAGAAATTAAAAACCTGCAGGAAGACCCTACTCGTACATATATTAATAATAAAATCGGGTCAATATAGAATCCAAACAGGAAATATTAAAGTTATACGCCCAATTAACCTTACTAACATAGAAACAACAGTAGAAATTATTAACAAAACAATCAATAAATTATACGCTAAGTTGGAACTATGTAGCTAATATACTTATACAAAAAGCAAAGAGACTATACAGCAATATACGTCAAATAAAACCAAAGGAGAACAAAAGGTAAAAATGATGGGACAGTCTAGACTACGGATGGAAATGAATCGTGGGAAACTCGGATGCAGAAGACCTGAATATAATCAATACCACAATGAATCAACTCATTAGCAAAAACAAACAACAAATACAAATCAATCAACAAACTGACAGAAGGATTCAAATAATTACGAATCCTGTGAACAGAGCGGTAGCCAATAGCACAATCAGTAACAAAATAGTTCTAACGGAAATTGAAATGGTAGCAGCAATAGTAAGCATAGACTCCAATAACACAATCTTGGAGGATATTGAAGATGTGGTAATAAGAACAAAAGTAGGTCTACCAAGCGGAAAAGTCCTAAATATAAACGAAATCTTAATGTTAGAAGACTTATTGGTGAACCAAGGAATCAACATCACATTACCAGATGTAGCACTGAAGTATGTTACACCGAAAATAGCTATCGATGGCGAAACATTGCTTTACATACTTCAAATACCGAAACTATATGATCGTACCATTAGTCATTAATAACACAATCATAAAGAACTACGCTCAATACATCCTAAAGAGTAAACAAAAGCTATACTCCACATTGAATCACAAAAGTTTTATCCAAAGACATTCGGAAATACAGGAGTTTCAGGGCGATTGAATCAAACCACTAATAATGGGGACGAAAAGCAACTGCAACATAATATTGGAAACGGAAACGAAACTACAGCTTATTTCAAAAAATAAACTTATTGCAAACAACGCAAAGAATGAAAAGTTATCTTCGGATTGTAGACCAAACAATCGGACACTATCCGGAAACCTCATAATAACATTCTGAAACTGTACTATATCAGTTAAAAATAGAGAATTTCAATCGTACGACATAACAAACGATGTGCGAGAGACACAGGGAACGCTCTACAACTTACAAGCGACTCAACAATTAGTGCAAACACTCGATACCAACACAATTATCCAGGAGCACATGCAAAACAGGAAACAAATCAAAAACTTATACCTGGAACAAATCAGCCACAAAAATTGGATATTGACACTGTCAGGAGGCGTCCACTATCATCAATCACTATAATAGTCTTAATCATTTACATTGCTCTCCGTAATTATCAAACTGCTACAATAAAAATAATAAAACCTAGCATCTCAGAGCCACGGGAAACCAGCCAAATAAAGCAATTATCAAATCTCATAAAAGAAACGTCCAGTAAATTAAAGGACAGGGACGCCCTTTCTTCACCCCGCGGAGGAGTTATATTTCAACAAAGTATATAATTGCATTTCACATTCCAACAAAGTGCTTAGTTGCATTTCACACACAGGACGCGCGAAACCCGAGCTAACAAAAAGTAGCTGAATAAATACAACGTGATTTTTTTTTAGCATTCACCAAATTTAATAAATTTTTAGTTAGTTCTAATCTTAACTTCGTAAAAACATGAAAAAATTGTAAAACAAAATTGTTAAAATAAATAAATCGATTTTTTTTATAACCTCACGTGTTTCGAACTGATAATTATATATTTATTTATTTTAATTTAATTTAATTTATTGATCACACGTTATTTATGTTATGCATAATTTGTTGTTGTTTAATTAATTTTACAAATTAGATTTTTTAATCACCACATCCATGCGCCGACATTTGGTTGGCAGTAAAAACTACAGCGAGACGAAGAGCGCGCGTGCGCTTTACACCAATTCCGAGACGAGACTAATTAATTTAATTTAATTTTGTTTTGTATTGTGTCTTCGTCGTGCTGCCATTGGTCCAGCCAAGCACGAAGGGGAAACCAACCCAATATACATTTGATTTGGAATGTGTGCCGCCAAGTTTTTAGTGGCTAATCGGGTGAACCGCTACAAAATAATTAGGCGCTTCGATAAACAAAGGTTGCTTGCATAGAGTTTCCTTAAAGGATAATATTTTGGGTACAGTAACAGGTACTCACTGGATTAATTTAATTCAATTAGATGAACTCCGCATAATTTAAAGTTAAAATGAGCCTATTAACTTTATGGCGAAATCAGGGAAATTCTGAAATTCTCTACCTGGAGGTTTTTGGAGTTGCTAAGCACGAATCTTACTTACAAAATTTCACCCTTTGATCCCTTATTCACAACCCCTATAAAAAATAGGGTAAAATACCGTATATACAATATCATACTAGAATTAACCTTAGAAACGCGCTTTTTTTTAAATATAAAGTTTAAAAAAACATAAGCAATCACCGTTTTCTTAATCTTTATTATTTAAAATACTAATATTTTTAAAACATATTATTATATTATACAGACCTCTAAGAGTTGATTCCATTTTGTTTGATTATTGTTAAATTATTTCGCTTTAAAAAAAAAAATCGATTTTTTTATTTGCCAAAAAATATGAAAAATAAAAAATTGAATTATTTGTAGTTGTATTGGTGCAAACAAATAACAAATAAAAAAGCAAGGTTATGTTTACTCATTTTACAGCATCTACATATTGTATTGTGAAATCTTTACCATAAACAGCTAAAAAATGTTAATTTAGATTAAAACGCAACTATTCACATTAAAATATAACCACAAATAATTTATGAAAATAGCGTCTTATTTTTGTTTATCTAATTTTGAGTTTGAAATTTTGATGAAATCTACCAAAAAATCCGGATTTGTGACAAATGATCCGAATCAAAAAAAAAAAATCAATTTATTTTCTCCCAAAGAATTCGACAGTTTTCTATTAGTTGTATTTTTCAGCTTCTACGTATGTTTATTAAGTAATTTAACACTTATTTAGCGAAGATACATTGCAACTAAAATTCTAGAGCAGGTTAAGGTAGTTCGACCACACTGCGATTAATTAAAACCGATTTAGTACATTTTTCGAGATTAGCCGCAGTGTGTCAACCTCGATTTAGATAATTCCTTTATTCTTGCGTAGAAACTTAAACTAGTTTAGCTAAATGTTTTATTTATTTTTAACTGAAGTAGGTTGCAAAGAAAAGATTGACTTGTGACAGAAAATGTTTTTTTAATCTAGAGAAAACAAATATTTTTAAAGAATTAAAATCTTTCTTTTCTTTAAAATTTTTATTTGTATGTGGTTTCAAAAAGGTTATAGTAATTTCGTTACTCATTTCTAAATTATATTTTGCGACCAAGTTCATATACGAGTATACTGGTAAATCGTATGCTGGTAAATCACTAATTACGTATGAAGATAGTTTAGTATTATTATTACGGTAGCAAAAATGTTCCTGTGGTAATTTTAAAAAGTCGTCGCTTCCTTTCACCTAACATAAGAAAAATAATGATGCAGCAGAATTTGCCTCTCAAAGAGGCCTATTGAAAACTGACTTATACAAGCTTCCGTACACTTTATCATTCAGAAATCTTCAAACATTATCACATAAAAAAGATGTATAGGTTTTGCGTAAAATATGATTTCGAACAAAATGGGTTCGTATTAAAAGTACCAAGTTGACTTTCCAATGCCGTTGCAAAGCAATTTTAGAAACTTGCTAAACACTTTTAGTATAATCTGCGTATGTGACTAGTTAAGGTCGAACCGTTGCTCTAATATAGCAAATAATATTTTATATAAATTAAATGTTACTCACGCTTAGATTTGTTTATTAGAATTTAACTTTGTAATTGTGGGTATCATCTTGCTCTTACCTAAAAAGAAAAAGAAAAAAAAAATGTATTTAATAAAAATCTAAAAATAGTTATTCTAAAAACTTAAGAACCGTGTTAAGTTTATGAGGAATTAAAAATGCACCACACAATGGAACTTTGGGCTTCCGCCAGCAACAAATTTTAATCCTTGATTTCAATTTTACATTAAACAAAATTTTTTTTTATCAGTTATTGCTTGTTATGCGAAATAACATAAAAGTTAATCGAATAATCCGCTTAACTTGTTACTCCAGCACGTTTTCAATGACTTATTTATTCTTGTTTTTTCCTCTAGTCTTTGTTATAAAAAAAAAACAATTCTCTGTCTTATCATTTTTATCTTTACAGTACATAATGGATCATTTTGATTTTAAAATTACACAAGAAATTAACTAAAGATAGTTGGAATTATAACATTGTTTTAAAAATATTTCAATTAAATTAATCGTGTAATTTTTTTAATTTTGTCAACGTTTTGCCATGGCTCATTAAAACATGTGGTTATACTTACGGTTTTATATAATTATGCAGCTTATTTTATATGTATTTTACACTAACCGTATGAATGTAAATTCAAAGGGTAATAAAAAACCATAACCATGTGTCCATCAAGTATATTTTTCACAATGTTCGTGATATAAATAACAACTTTTGATAATGTTTTGGTTGCTGTTGTTTTCTTGTCATTAAAAAGTAAACAAAAATTGCGGTGCATTGTATTAAAGACCGAAAGTTCAAAGTTGGATTAATAAAAACGTAAAATATTTGATCTAAACTATAAACATTTTTTTTTTGATCGAAAACTACAATGTTTGACCAAAAATATTTTTTTTAATTCATTCATTCGGCCTTTTGACATTCGGCCCATTATCTTAAGTACGATGAAAAAAGAATTTGTGCAGTATGAACATTTTTAAAATTATAGACACCGAATCTATCAAAATGTATTTGGCACGGTTTTTATACAAAACAAACAAAAATCTATTTAATTAAAAATAAAATGAGTGAAATATGTAATTAAATTTGTCTTATTGTTGTTAGAACAGAAAAAAATAAATAAACAGAGCTACATATAGGAAATTTCTTTACGTGTACTTGTTTGCACATACACACGTACTCGCATGTCTTATAAATTTCAATACAGTGACATTCTAACTCACGTCGAAAATAGTCAGAAGTTGTATTTTTAACTAATTGTGAATACAAAATATGATACATCAAAGAGGAGCAAAAATTAGAATTAATTACCACATTAATAAAAATTAAGATTATATAATTTAAAGAAATTATTCTTTTCAAATGGATCCTTAAATCATTTTAACCAAAAATATGCAGAGTGCAAATAATGCAGTAAATCTTGTGTAGATATAAACATAATCTATTTAATCTCAATTAATTATAGCAACTTAATATAAATTCTTAAAGTAATTTCAATCAAAAGATTTTAATTTATTTTTGCAAGTACATAAGATTATTAGTCATTGCAAAGGTTAAATTGCTTGTATGTATATAAATTGGTATTTTTAAATACTTTAATCAACAATGAATAAAATATGTACATACAAATTACAATTATATATCGTCGCCGTTGTTCTTACTTGGCGTAAGCACAAACTTTTAAGTTTTGAGAAAATTAAGACTTAAGCTTAAATATTTATCAAGCAGCAGTTAGGCATATAAACCTATTTGATAGAGAATGGACCACCTCTACAGAACTAACCAAATCAATGGATGTAGGATAGGATATTAAAAACTTGGATATACCTGGATATAAAATATTATTTTTAAGTAATTCATACATTTATTAAAAAAATAAGTTATTTAAAAAAAAAATCACAAAATAATATCAATACTTATATGCATAAAATTAAATTTTAAATTCACATTAACTTAGTTTAATTCGTAGTCGTATTATACTCAAAATAAACTCCTACACCACATACTCGTAAGCTATTATAAATAGAATTGATTGTCTACTTCTGGCATGTTATCCAACATTGGGAGAATATTCCGCTTTTTTCAGGAGACATTTTATATTACAATTTGCGTAGCCTTACGGAAGATCGGAAGGTAATTTAAAAATTGATATTTTCGACAATACTTGACGTGTATTTGACATTTTTATTAAACCTAAAGTTTCTATACTACTATGGTTTTCACACCAATCTCGGCATCGGCGACGTATTGTAGTTTTTAAAATCTATACCTCACATTTGTAGATCTTCTAACTTTACTTTGGTATAATTCTTGATTTTCTAAGAATTGACCGGATTAAAAATTTCGAAATTTCTTAAAAATTTGTCGATGGTACTGTGAACTGCGTCAATTTCCTGCACTTGTAAGTACCCCAGGTTCAGAAAATGTTTGGTAGAAGGAATTGCAGGTGTGGTGATCCTATTTTGCGGTGTCCCATTTTGCGGAAACATGAGTTCAACAAAAGAACGATCTTTTCAGTTCAACCAAAGAACGATTTCATCTTAGCCGTTGACCACGTTGGTCGTTTTTGGATTTATAAAAGTATATGGTTGTGGTGCTTAATTACATCCGGCTTATGCGTAAACCTGCTTCGAGATATTGTCATTGGGAATAGGTCTACAATAATAAGATTTGTTTATTGGAAAGCTTTTAATATGATATCGCACTTTATCCCGTTTTGGTTCAGAAACTTTAAATTTCACATATTAACCTTAACTTGATAGTGTATTAGATTAGTCCTTATTTTTTGTTTTATAAAAGTGATAATCCTTTTGGGCCATTTTCTTTTAAAAATAAAGGAATGTATCTTGTCGTCTTGCCTTCTCATTTCTAATTCGTTTTCTTTCTGATGGGCCTTTTCTGGTAAATTTTGAAAAGAAAACTAAATTTCTCAACCCCATCCAGGCTCCAAAAAATGTCAAGAATTTTCTGTCGATCTACCTCGCTAAAATTTTAGCGACATTTTTTTAAAAGCGTATAATAGTTTGCGATTTTCATACGATTCCTGTAATTCTTAATATTTTCGTCCCCGATTCCGTAATTTTTTATTGATATTGTTACGGTGACACCTAGGGTGTAATAGAATAAGTTAAATTAATAGCTCAATTTTTTTACTGTACTAAAATGGAATTTCCTATGATAAAACTGTTCTAAATGTTTCTAGACTATTCTTACTGGAAAAGTCGTGGAATTTCTAAAAGTTGGTTTTGCGTATATAAAAAGGCGAATGAAGTCGAATTGGATGATTATTTGTATTTGGTAAGCGATAGTGTGAAGATTAAAAAAGAATTAAAAAGTGATTTAAAAAGTGTTTTAGTGCGATAAATAAATTAAAATCGATCAGAAAAATTGTGTGAAAATTATAAAAAGTGATTTTGTGAATTATCGTTAGTAAATTGTGTTGTAGTAATTCTTGTGTGAAATAAATGAATTATCGTTAGTAAATTGTGTTGTAATAATTCTTGTGTGAAATAAATGAATTCGTTGGTGATAAATTGAATTGATTTTGTTTTATTCACAATCCAGTGATACGAACCTTGATTGATAAGGCAAAAACGTAACAATATTTTTATTCCATTTCATTTCATTTCCGAAATAGTGCCGTTCATCACCGAACATTTTTGGTAGTTTATTTAGAGCTTAAGCGTGGTCATTTTTCTGCCAATTAAAGCTCAGGGAGTAATAATAATAATAATAATAATATTTTATTGACTAAAGCGTAAGCCGATGGCTTTTGTGCATAACATTTTTACAATTTAATAACAAACTTAAAATTAACAATTAACATTTTAAATAAAGTATAACAATGAACAAAACAAACTTCCACTTACATAATCAATAATAATTTACAAATATGTACATGTTCTATGTTATAGATTTTAACATAACAGTTTTAAATTTAGAAACAGAACTAATATTTTTTAATTCCGTTGGCAAACTGTTCCAGGTGAGAATCGCATTTATCAATCCGGAGTTATGGTAAACATTTGTTCTATTTAGTGGCAAATTAATATTCCTTGTGCGTAACGATGCAGAAAAATTTAATTTATCATACAAGTACGCGGGTATACCTGATTTTATTATACGGAAAATAAACATAGCAGTTCTATAACGGTAAAACTCAAACAAGTCGCATCCAAGGATTGAGCTCCTAAATTCAGATATATGGTCAAACTTTCTAAGGTCATAGACGTATCTCACACAATTATTAAAAGTAATCTCAAGTAAATGTTTTGAGGAACTATCACAATTAGAAAATATCACATCACAATAGGTGAAAATTGGATTAATTAAAGTTTTGACAAGATATATACGTAACTTTAGAGGACAAAACTTTTTTATTAATCTAAGCGAATATAAGCTATAGTTAACACGCTTACACAGAGAGCTTACATGATCAGTCCATGTAAGAGTAGTATTCAATACTAATCCTAGATTATTAATTGTTGGAACAAATGAGATTATATCATTATTCAAAACGAGCACAGGTTTTATATAATGTACTTTATGTCTAGTTAAAAATAAAGCTTTACTTTTATTAGGATTAATAGAAAGTGAATTATTACTAGACCATAACGATATCCTATTCAGATCGGCATTAAGTTGTATAATTAAGTCATCCAATGTTACCAAATCACCACCAATATATAACTGCAAATCATCAGCATAAAGATGAAATTGACAGTTCAAAATATGCCAAGGTAGGTCATTAATGTAAATAGAAAACAGTAAAGGGCCTAAAATTGATCCTTGAGGAACTCCAGCAATTACATCACTTAGGTTAGAAAAATCATCACCAAGTTTGACGAACTGTTTCCGGTTACTTAAATAAGAATGAAGCAACATAATAGCGGAATCAGAAAACTTATAATACAATTTTAACTTTTGTAGCAATTGCGTATGATTGACACAATCAAAAGCTTTTGAAAAGTCTAATAAAACTAAAACAACAAAGGAATTACTTTTATCCAAGATAGCAGTTATATCATCAACTATATTTACAAGTGCAGTAGTAGTACTGTGGCCAGATTTATATCCTGATTGAAACTTGCATAAAAAATTAAAATTATTAAGATGCTCAAGAATTTGAATTTGTATAATTTTTTCAAGAACCTTGGATAGTGCAGGCAAAATACTAATTGGACGAATATCACTTATATTATTGATTACATCCTTTTAAGAAATGGGAATAATCGAAGCCACTTTCCACAAATCCGGAAATACAGATTTAGTCAAGCATTGGTTAATGATGAATGTAATATGTGGTAAAAATAAATCAATAAATAGTTTCAGTATTTTGAAGTTTATCATGTCATATGCCATCACATCTGATCTAATGACACGGATTGCATTCAACACCATAAGTTCATCTACACAATCAAAAACAAAACCACAATTATCAGAACCAGTAAAATTTAAATCAGGTAACGGCAATACCACTAAAGATTCAGAAAGTTTACTAAACCCAGCTAAAATGTCATCAGCGGAAAAGTCAATAACAGCTTCAGTCGAAAAACATGATATACCAAGCTTTTTTAAATTGTTCCACGTTATTTTAGTATTACTCATATTACCAAAATAAAACCGATTTTTAGCTTGATTAATACACCTGTTTGTTTTATTCCTTAAATATTTAAAAGATTTTAAATCAAATTCTGATTTAAATCTTTTATATTTACCATAAGCCAGATCTCTACGCTCCATTAAATTTAAAATAAAAGCATTTAACCATGGAGCTGTGCGACACCTCCTAATGCCTTGTTTTCGTGGTACACAATTCCTATCCAACTCTAAGATATTTGAATTAAATACTTTAATAATATCATTTACATCATGATAAAAATAAAGATCATTCCAATCTAACGAAGAGAAACCAAGTAAAAAGTCATCATAATTAATTGCCTTGTAATCAGGTACCACAGTATAAGAAATTTTATCTCTAATACGACTGAACCTATAACAGGCAAAAATCAAGTCATGATCGGAAATAGCTGGAACAGCAAGTTGACCAAAAGAAATGATATTGTGTATATCAGGCTCATGCAAAATAATTAAATCCAAAAGACTGCTATCTAATCTTGTTGGGTTAAAACATAAATAGCTTAAATTATTTAAACTCAAGCAAGCACTAAGTTTATTATTAATTAACATATTAAAGTTAAAATCCCCACAACAAATAACTTTTTCATACTGGGATAAGTATTGTGAAAACACAATTTGTAAATTAGTTATATCATCAGTACCAGCCGGAGGAGGATTATAAATAACTAAAACAAGAATTTTACCAAAACACCCAATGACCTCAGATGCTAAAATTTCAAGTTTGCCCAAATTCCACAAAATAATTTATTGGTTTTTAATGTACTCCTAAAATATATAGCAACCCCACCCCATCGCGTGTTGTTAACTCGATCAAACCGCATTATATTATAATTATTAATATGAAGCGACCCGTTTGAAATCTTATCGTCAAGAAAAGTTTCTGTCAAAGCAAGGAAATCAAATTTATATTCATTCAATAAAATAACAATATCATTAAAATGTTTTACCAAACTACGGACATTTAAATGGCCAAATTTCAGACATACATTAATATTTACCTGCAAAACATCACCTGTAACAGATTTGCTCTCAGATTTACAATAATTTAAATTTAATATATTGTTGAATTGACTACAACTGGTTTCCAAAGCTTTACATTTTGAGGCAATGTTGTCCGAAAATTTTTATTATAAAATTCCCGAATTTGTACACCTAATGGCCAGGTATCAGGATCAAGCGCCTTAGTTCTAAAGTCACTACTAACCCCCACTTTGTAGCATACGTACTCCAAAGATTCAAAAACTCGATCTTTAGGAATCAGTTTGAACACTTTGGACTTATCAATGCCCAGGCAAGTTTGCACCATCGATGTAATATCCTGTTCTGTGGTAGCAGGATCGAACTTAGACACACGTAACCATAGCATAGGAACATTTGCCTTAACACCAAAATCCTCTTCAAATTGCCGAGTACCAAGGATCGGTTTGGTACTTAGATGTCGGGAACTCCTTTTCTTTTCCTTAGTTTGTGTACTCGAACAGCCAGATACCACCTCAGCAAAAGTACTAATGGGTTCCATATTATTATTAAAATTATTTATACTGGAACCAGCAGATACAGCTTTAGTACGTTGCAGGGAAGCTGGTATAGTCGGCACTAAGGTTTCATCACCAATCAAACACGCAGATACAGCTTTAGTAGGTTGCAGGGAAGCTGGTACAGTTGGCGTCAAGGTTTCATCACTAATACACAACTCACATTCATTTAGGCCAACAGCAGAAGCAATTGGTTTGTTTGCAATAATAAGTAAGGTGGGGTTTGCCAAATATTAATAGGATCTAGTGGACCACGAGAATTAAATTAAAAATAAGGGGAACAAAACTAGAAAATCAAACCAGAACTGCTCAATTTTTACCTAATCATCCTCTCAATATAGCTATCAGCCTCTCATCCTGAAAATGAACAATTTAGAAATTCAAGATAAACGGGAAAATAAATTAATCGCTAAACGAAATAGCAAATTAGTTAACAACACAATAAATTATTTATTATGCAATGAGACAATAAATCAAGAAAAATGTAAACAACCAATTTCATTGTAAATTTTCTAAACAGTAGAGTTTGAATTATGAATTATGTAAATAGTAAAATAAAAGAACTAAATCGAAAAATTATATAAATTAAATAAATGACTCTCAGGTTGTCCCACGTGGTTTGATGCCGCCATTTCCCAATCCAGTTTCCCCTACACAAGTTATCTGTCTTTCCCGCAAATTATTTCTTGTTCATTTGTATCAATTACGTCTTCAAGCAAATAATGAATAACGTTAAGCGTTAGGGGTGTTGAACCGTTTCAAAAACGGAACGACGAGCGATGGTCTGTCGTTTTCACCCAAATCGGTTAATAATGGCATAATAACAGTATCATCGGAGTTATTTCCTTCTTCTTCTTAGACTATCAAACCTGATAAATAAATTGTAAGTTATAGGTACAAATTCATAATAGTTATTGCATATTTTTGCATGATCTTGTCGATTGAAAATTTTGTTTCTTGCTGCTTCATCGTCTGTAGAATGGTCCGTCGAACAAACTATTGCCGTCTGAATCGCCGAACAAACTATTGTCCGAACAGACATAGACATAGATTATAAGTAAAATTTACTTTATCAAGTTACTTAATACTTTTCTGTTTCTGGTTTCCATAGGTCGAATTGGCATGATTTTTCATCAGAGGAATGCATTTCTATTAACTTTTAAAATAAATGATCTTTAAATTAAAAAAAGAAAACGCAAAGCCACTTAGCATTGGACCTCTGTGGCAGGATTACGTAAAATGCCAAACATAGCTTTCTGACTTTTTATTTGAAAATACAGAAACGCAAATGTCAAACTGGTTCATGTGAACTATAGTTAAAATTTATTAAATTTCTATAAAATTCGGTTGTTTTTTAAAAGATTGTAAAGCTAATCGCCTTATAGATCATTTCGTCAACCATGCAGACATCACAGAAATTGTATTGCTCGTATCGCTTCTATACTGATGGATAGACCACAAATATTTCGATTAGTCACAAAAGTTTAAAAATGCCTAACATTAACCCTTTATTAATGAGTTGTGTCATTTTAGTACAACAAATTTAATAGAACAAAACGAATTTTAAGTACTAATTTTTGACATTTATTTGAAAAAACTGCACACATAATTTGTGACAGCTACCGAATAAATTCATTGTTTGATTTACTAGCTGTAATTGACGTACTGTACCGATTTAACTTAAATGGCGTAATTATATCTTAATGTACTCATGACATTTTTTGTCCAAACTATCCATTTCTCTAGAATTACTGTAATTAAAATGAAGTCATGAAACTGTGAGGCGGGGAAATATATCAAAAAATTATTAAACTATTCGAACAGCATAATAAAAAATTGTGAATGTAAAAAAATTTCACTAAAAAATATTTATCTTGGGTTTCGGACACCGAAAATTTATTGATCAATATCATTCAACCGAAAATTTATTGATTTTCTTTTCACATTTTCCTGACACAATCATAAAACTTTTTCAAAGTACATTATTTAACCTACAAATTGTATTAATCGATAATTAATTAATTTCATTTTATTTCCTTTGAAGAAACTAAATATAGATGACGGTAACGATAACTAAAATTCTGTGTAATTTTAAATTTGTGTTTGCATGTTTTTCTTAACACTTAAAGGACGAGACACGTAGATTAACGTTTGTGCATATTTTGAAATTGCACGGTTAAAGTGCCATTAACTGGGAGTATATACATATCTGTGACATGGAGTATACAAGGTTACGTTTGAGATTATATTTTTTAAAGAAACAAAAACTCGCTCGTTATGTGTTAAGAAAAGTTCACCAAAATAAATGTGAACATAGAAAAATTAAAATTTAGTCTAAAAATAAAACTATTTATGAAATTATAAACTTTGTTTAAAAACTAAAACTGTAAGCCTATATACATATTACAAACTTAAATTTGTATCGTTTGCAGAATAAATAATCAAGTTTTATTGGAAGTATTACATTAAAGTTACAAAACTATAATTATTATACACGACATTTACTTTCATTTGTTATTTAATTGTTATAATTACTTTCACTGATACATTCGCTATAAATGGGAAACTACACGTGTATCGCTGATTTCATTACAAATGTATCGCACTTTTGCGTGCACATTTAAATAGTTAGAATTTACTGTAAATCAGAAAACCATTTCGCAATGAAATCGACTATAAACAGCTTAAAACAATTACAGTTTGACTTATTCATGACATTGTAATTTTATATGGAAATAAACTGGACTGGAAAATAAGGTAAGAAATAAGCGCAAAGTGCAGCGTACGGAATGTAGTAGTAATACATTGCTTCTGAGAGAAGGCAAATATTTAACTTCATATACATACATGGTATTTACATTAATTATATTAATCAAGATATAATTTTCACATCGATCATACGCTAAACGTATATCTTGTAATAAACATAATTCAATAATAAGCAAGACTGTTTAAAATTTAAACATTCCGCGGGACAATGTAAATACAACGATGGGAAAAACATCGTATGGGCACATTTTTATTGATTACATTGATTTGTATGTTATTTGTGTTTTGTGTACACGTTTTACATGGTATTCGTAAAAATACATAATTCATAAATTTAGCGTGATTTTATTCCAAACATTTAAAATTATCTATATATGTATGTAGGTATATATATATATATATATATATATATATATATATATATATATATATATATATATATATATATATATATATATATATATATATATATATATATATATATATACCTTTTCTAACCACGGGATAATTTTTCCGCCTAGTAAATTTGATTGATTTTGAAGTGTTTGCTATAAATCACTATTATGCAAAATAACGCTTATGTTCATAAGTATGAGTAAAATGAATTTTTGGAGACCGGCAATTAAAAATTATTTCTACAATGAAAATATTTAAAATTATATTTTACGAAAATATGTATAAATATATGATTATTTTATGACCTTATGTGTATGCCGTCATTATAATTCCAGTGGAATATTAATTTTTGATTTTTTTCTTGTTTTCCATATTTTCTATTAAATAAAAAAAAAAAACGCCTTTAGTAGTATACTAATATACATATAGAGTTTTAATCCAAAAATACATTAAAAAAACGAGCCAACTATACAAAATCATAATAAACCTGATACAAAATTACAATGTTGCGCTGTGGGTATATTTTTCAATTTGATTCAATTCAATTGAGATAAAAACAAAATAAAATTATAAATAAAATAATAACAATAATATACAACAAAATAAAAATGAAGGTTCTGTAAAAAAAGAAAAAAAGATTTAATAAGACTTGTAAAATGAGCATGGTATCACGATTTGAACTTTTACGAGCATAAATAAACAACAGAAGAAAAGTTGAACTATGTATACAAATGTATGCACTTGAAAACCCTGCAAAAACCAAAAGAAGATCAAAATAATAAAATTATAACATTAATTTTCTTAGAAAATCTGAATTTTTTTTATACTCAATTAATTTTCAATTATTTTATTTCTAGACAAACTCAATGGCATGGAAATCTCTGTTTGGTTTAATTTGTAAATAAATTAATTTTTCATTGTTTCAATATTAAATCGCAGTTGCTAAATTACTAGGTTGAACTGCCACGTGAACATCTTTTATAGATACAAGTAAAATTCATTCATGTGCGTGCGAGCTGAATCGCAAACAAACAAGTTGCGCGTGTCAAAGAATTTTAAGAATTGGCCAATTCAAAATACCCATGAAACAACATAAATTGGAATCTTCGTCTAGTAAATCTTTAATAAAATATCTTTATTCCCAGCTTTTCAATTGTCGTGTATACAGTGTCATTATTTTTTAACAAGTTTTGCAGTGGTACTATTATCCACAGGAACTGTTTTTCTTCATATCCTTAATAATAAAATTCACGAAAAAGATTATATTGGTATTAAATAAATATTAATTGCTGAAAAAATAAAATTAAACAAGTCCAAAATATATTTTTCCAAATTGCATTTTGAAAAATACATCAACGTTTCAGGCAAAATATAACGTTAATTATAATCAAAGGCGGCAAAGAAATTCAGCTTTTTCAATGTAAATTAAACGCGCAAAGGAAAATATTTTTGTTCTTCAATTTGTGTTATTCTTCCATACCCGTACGTAACTCATTATTCTCATTTCTTTCTTTGCGTGTCACATTCTATAATAATCACCAAAAATTGTAGGCAACTTAAATATTTAATAAGACTTAAATAGTTAAGCAAGAAGCATTAAGCAAGTTTCTGGAGAAAGTCGGGCCCACCGCCCGCCCCGGTTGCATGTAAAGAAGTTAGTTAGTAACACAACACAGTTCTAGTCTGCATTACACATATAATATAAAAGCTGGGGCAGAATCATGAAATCCGTACGGCAAATTTTAGCGGCATAAACAATTTTATAAAAAATTTAGAATAAATCCAAAAAATGGTCAAAGTTACCCAAGTTATTTTCTATCAAATCGCAATTACATAAAGGTTTAAGCATGGTTTCCACGATGGCGAGGCGAAAAAATTAGTTAAACTAAAAAGAGAAAGCAAAAATTCACCAATAGTACGATAGAGAAAAAATACCATTTTGACAGAAAAATTGGGACGTCCAGTTTAAAAATGTTAATTCAGCACTCCGAAATAGGACGTCTAATCCGAAAAAAGATTAGATGGATCATCTTTTTTCGGATTAGTCGCTGATTTTTGAAATTCATATTGTCAATTTGAAGCAAATTTTATATTTATTTTATTATTAAATATTCTTTTTTTTTCACACATTTCAACACATTTTTCATCGCTAGAATCACTCTCAGTGCTACTTGAAAACATAACGGCATATATTGCCATTAGTTCCTCAACAGTATCCATTTTTAACAAAATTTAATTTTAATGTAAAATAATTATTCGTTAATGAGTGTTATTATGAGTGTAAAAGTATTGTGAACATCCAATAAATATCCAGACATCGGAAATTGTTCCATGATGCAAATGAATAGTTCAATCTGTGATTTAAATATTGTTTAGGCCAATTTCCTATTTCTGCGGAGGTTTATATCTCACATCTGCTTGTTTCTCTTAGCATTACATATACACTTATTTTTACATACAGTACAATTTTCAAAAATATTACCTTTGTTTTCCGAATACCTCTCTCGAGGCAGCATTTACTCGTAAGCATAAATGACCCTAATCATATTTCAAATATGCCACTACCTAGCCTTAATATAAAAGAGCCATGAAGCTTACTTTCGGATATACGTCAACGGGCAAAGTTGTCATTTTGTTTCCAAAAATCTCCGAGTTTCTCGGAATTTATGGGGGAAATTTGCCAAACAATTATTATACAATTCGGACAGCATAATATAAAATCGTAAATGCAGGCGAATACTTTTCCAATAAATGTCAGAAATTAGTACTAAAAAATATTTTTCATAGGCAAGAAAAAAGTCAAACCCTTCTTAGCTACATAAAACATTTCAATAAAATTTTCAATTTTGGAATTTTAAATGCGCATAATTTGTAATTATAATTAATGTACGCAAATAGTGAAATGGTGAAAAAACAAAACATCGGTGCTAGTCGATGGGTTTTTTTACCCTGGGGGTGGATCCCACCACTTATCGGCGGAGTAAAGTAGTACACTTACTTGTACCCTTCGTTTTTGAGATTTTTTAGTTTAAAGGGCCCGGCGAAGATGGTCCTCGCACTCAAATGCGAACCTAAAACGGCGATATCTCAATTAATTTTCATCCTAGAGAAACACAAAAATAACAAAATTCTCTACAAGAAAAACCTAAATTTTTGTGTCGTTGCATTTTGTAAATATTTTTTTTAATTTTTGAGTTACTTTGAAAAAATGAAATTTTTTTCAAAAATTTCAAAAACCATTTCAAAATTGAATCAAATTTTTTTTTTTTTCAAATCTAGGCATTCTAAACCATTCAAAACTTCTAGAACATATTGTTAGTACCTAAATAAAGTACATTGTAAATGAACTACGTTTAATTTTAATTCTTGCGGTTAAGCCATTAGTTTCATTGCTGATTTTTCTCCGAAAAAACGAAATAACTTATCATACTCAGTAAGTTTTCATGTGTACGTGTTTTAAAAGCTCATTTGATAGGTCTTTTCAAGTACTTTAAGAAAAGTATGACAAGGTTTCCTAGAAAAAATCGTTTCCCGTTATTTAACATTGAAAGGTTCGTATTCAATTTTCGCCAATTTTCATTCAATATCTGATAATATTCTTAGAAGTTTGGCCGCATCCAACAACGCACAAAAATCAAAAACCACACCACATTTTCCATTCAATCGAAAATTAAGATAATCGAATTCGAACCAAATTTGCTTTAAATGTTCGGGCACTTCGGACAAAGAGAACAGAGACACCAAGAGAAACGAACGAGAACAAAAAATTTCATACAAAAATTCATGGGTTATACAATTTAAATGGGTTATACACTTACACAACTACGTTTACTCTTATAATATGTATATCCCTATTCTAAGAACGTGTTACGAGCGCACACATCTTTAAAAATCATATCGGTGATAATAATGAAAAACTGTGTAACTACAAAATTTCTCAAAATCGTTTTATTAATTTATTGGTAAGATGACTAATTGTTTGGTTCAAACGTCGCTCGCTTCCTGAAAAATATCAAAAGAGTAGATACACGCTTTTGCATTGTCACCAGCGATATGTAAGTATTATTATTTTTTTTATTAATTATTGAGAGTTATTATGAAAAGTTTTAATTTGTGGCACATGTCTGCAGCGATATCGTCGTCGAGAAATGCAGAATGTATAAGTCCAAAAACTATTTTTTTTTTCAGGAGACAATGAAAACTATTTCACTCTCCTTATCGTCTACATGCAAACACTAAATTATTTTCTAAATTTTTCGCCTTAAAAAAACTTTTTTTAATATTTTATAAATGGCAATCGATGAAAAATGTTTCCCTCTTTCGTTTGATGCGAAAAAAACAAAATTGAAAAAATGGACTTACACATTCTGCATTATTTTCTCGACGACGATATGCTAATGCAGCTTCTCCATAATTTTTATTGGTGATTATATGAATACGAGTATTTGTCGTGTACGAATTGAAATAGTTTTTGTTCAGATTTTCTAATCTTTGAAATAAAATTGTTGTTGATCTTGGCATGAAAAATGATTCACGATTGTAATGATCATAGCGAAATGGGAAGGGAAGGCATCAAACCAAATGTGTAATTTTAAAGCTTATATTTAAAACAAATTATTGATTTGTCACAAGCATGTTTATCAGTTGACTGTGTAGTTAAATAAATAAGCAGTTTTTTCGATTTACAGCAACTTGTAAAAGAATCATCGTAAGGAAAATATTGTCAAAATAGTATTTTAAAAAAATGGATGGGCTGTGTTTTGGGCTTGATTCAGCCTTATAATCGAATAGAAAAGAGGTTACATGTTGATAATATAATGTTATTATTTCTTAATTAACCATTCTTGCATATGTTCCGCTTTTACCAACTTTGGGTATATCTAGAAAATTCTGTTTTTATTTTTTACCGCGAGACGATTATTCAGTGATTATTTACTCTTCATTCACTGATGAGTGATGAATTCAGTCATTATCTGCTCATTATTTTCTCATTATTCTTTCATTATTCAGTCATTGTCTGTATTGCTTTCGCGGATTTACATAAACTTATAAAATAATTGCATTGGATAAATACAAAAAAAATTTAGGTAACTCAAAAAAAAAAAAAATTGAGTTACGTAAATCGAATCGCATATTTAGTTATAATACCCATCAGTAGAAGAAATTCATAAGAAATACATCGAACAAAAATTAAATCCAAAAGCAGTTAAATCCATCACGATCTCTTGCTTTGGGAATATTAAATCGAAAACTTAATTTCACTCCATTTCTACAAAACCAATATAGCTGAATATTCAGTCATTACTAACACGTAATTCATTCTTTATTCACTAATCATTCGGTCATTATTGACTCATATAATTCAATAATCATTCACTCATTATTCATATATTATTGAATCATTATTCATTCAGTTCTCCTCATTAATCCCTGATGACTACAATATTCACTCGATACTCACTTATTATTCACTCTTGCTTACTGATTATTCATATTAATGTATCGTTCACATCATTCAATATCCATTTATTATTCGCTAATGCTCCATCATTTTTTCACCAATTATTCACTTATTATTCATTCGTTATCCACATGTTATTCGCTCATTATTCATTCTTTGTTCACGTTATTCGTACAGTATTCCTTCAATATTCACTCTTTATTCGCCGATTATTCACTAAGAAGAATGATGACTAATAATAATAATAATAATAACTAATATTCATCAATGAATAATGAGTGATTAATGAGCCAATAATCAGAGAATAATATCGGAATTATGATTGAAAAATGTGTGAATAATGAGTGAACAATTATTGAATTCTTCTTTCATCATTCATTGGTGAAAAAGAGTGAAATATGAGTGAATAAATAGTGAATTATGACTGAATAATGAACTTAATAATGTGTCAATAATGAGTGAATAATCAATCGCTCTTTATTCTACTTTTTTTACTGTCAATAGCGAAACAGGTTCAGATCTGAAAGGATGATTTGCAGGTCATTTGATTTGCCAAAGTCTTTCTCATTCCTGTTCTAAGCGTTTTCGGTGCGCGTATTGCAGTTTTTGGGCTGTCAAGTTGCTGTGCGGAGCTTCACTATCCATATTCAGTAAAAAGCTTTATTGAGCGATGTGCATACGTTATTTTTTCTGCACTTAAAATAAGAGACAAACGCATTATTGTTTCTACAATCGTTACAACTCAGATCCGCTGCCTCCTAAAATTGTACATAACGACAAAACTTAAATAATAGTCTCAGCCTAATTTGTTTTCTCAACAAAAAAAAACTGATGTTATCGGCCTTTAAAAGGTTTTATAGGACACGCGTGTAAAGTACTATTTTTGAACTGAAAAATCATACGGAAACAGCTTAATTTCTGTACGATTTTCAATCAAAATTCTTAATAAACCGTAAAGCAACCTTCTATTTTAACAAGGCGCCAACTTTTTTTTAACCCAGAGCGCCCAAACTTGTTATAAAGGCTCTGGGTATATTAGAAATTTTTGCATGCTTCCTAAAGGCACATTAATGATGCTGTATTATGAAATATTGGTCAGGTCATTTGGCAATACCGTCTTTAGTTTGTTTTAGCAGTGCTAAAATAGTCTGTTTTCCTATACCGCCAATAAATTGCTTAATATTTTGTAGACAATTTTATGTACGAAATAATGAGAAATTACAAAGCCACAAACAATTATTGACCCTTATGCCATCTATGAATGAACGGTATTAACTAGTCAACGAATTAGAAAATTCAAGGATTTAATCGAAAAATCGACTGAGGCACACGGCATTCACCTACTTTTCCATTACGTCAATTCGCCCGCACGTCTTAAGATGAATTCTCAACTGTAAACTGCAAATTGGTATTTTCCTTATTCAGATAATCTTGCATTTCCTTATTAAAGCATTCACCACCGCAATATGATCTAGTCAATTTTGAATTTCCCACAAACTGTGCCAGAACCAACCAATTTAACGAACTCGGTATGATTATTACAATATTTTTTTTTAATAAATAAATTGCCATGCATCTACCCAAACTTTCAATTAAAATTTCAAAATAGCGTTTACTTCCAGCTGTTACAGAAATATCAACCTTTTCCATATAATAGTTTTTGCGGTACATATCGTTAACTGGCTTTATGCCAGGTAGGTATATTCATGCACTTTATCCATTTCGCTGTTTTTTCAAACTTTTGGCCCAGTTTCGTTTCAGTCAGTCAGCCTGTGGTGGCTACACAGGGCGAAAATTAAAGTAACTGAAGGAAATGTGAAAATAAAAAACTTTACTATACTCCCTAAACAATTACAATCCTGTTTTTGTCAAGATATATGTTACAGTTCCAATGGCTGATATGATAAACTCTTTAAGTTTTATTACTAGTTCGCTGTATTTAGCCGTTTACACCGTCTCGTCAAATTTTTTCTTATTCGGATGATTCTGCTGTTCATTAGTTATCGAGGTACATTTTCTCGTTTGTTTTTAAATTAACAAGACTTACAATTTATTTATCTTTGGAAATATTAAGCCATTCACAGAAATCTCAAAGAAAAAAAAGAAATCATTGTCAAAATACAGACAACATAATATCAGATTTTTCTTTTGAAACGGTTTCTTTCCCAAATTTTTCTTTGTCGTTTCAAATGTCCACCTTCCAACTGCTCAGGTAGGATCAAGGTAAGCACCAAGCGCTGGAATTGTTCTACATTGGCATTATCTGAAATTCCACCATAATATCTTTGATTTCTCAAAAAATTACTACCTATAAGAAATTCATTTGATTTTTTGAACTTTAAAATGAAGCACCAGCTTTTTCCCAGAATAGTCTCAGATGCTAAGCATCTGTTGTACAGCTCTTTGGATATAAACCAGGTGTGAACGATTGATCTTATAGCAAAATCGTCGTTCAAATTGTATTGTAGGTTGAAATATTCTATGGGGTAAAATTATCTATGAGTTGTTCCTCCTGTGCAACTTCTAATTCGTTCCGCCTCTGAATTTCAGATGCAGGCTCTGTACTATCAATTTTTTAAACACTACAATTTTGGAATATCACAGATTCCTTGTTTCGTACAGTGACATGTTCAAATTTGTATAAGTGTTTTATAACTGTGCAGTCAGGTTTTTTTTAATTTGTAGTGAAATTATGTCAATAACTATTAAACCCTAGGTTTTATTTCGCCATATTGAATCTAATATAGAATAAACAAAATGAGATATTAGTTTATTTGTACAAAATTCATTTGTTACGTACGTAGACTTCTTAAATGTGATGTACGTAATTATTAAAATTCACGACCTAGTTAGGATCATTTTAATTACTCCATGGATATACAAGCTTTTTATTAATTTTAGACTTTGCAATAGGTGAGTAAAAAAGGAAATTATCGGTGGATACGTCAAATTGATGTTGGGCTTGTAAATGAGGAATTTTCGGCACGGATGTGAAGTTTTCCACAAAATAAAAAAATTAACAAAATATGTATGTATATAAAATTTGTTAAATTAACAAAAAAATAAGTAAGTGTTAGTAAAACAGTCGGTAAAAGCAATTTAAGAAAAATGTATACTTTGAGACAATACAAAAACAAAAATTATAAAAAAAAATTTGTGACAAAAATCAATAAATGTCGTGCTGATTTAATCAAGAGAACCTACATTTATAAATAAAAAAAAACTATCTCTGATACATTTCTGAATTTTATGTTTCACTGTAATGAAGATTGCCCAGCTCACAGAGATGTCTCTGGGATGTAACTTTGCCAAAATGAGCATACCTAGTGTATCTACATATAGTAATAAGTTAGTTAAAATATGACGAGAATTACTATTTGTTATTAGATGCGAAATAAGCTCACAGAGATGTCTCTGGGATGTAACTTTGCCAAAATGAGCATACCTAGTGTATCTACATATAGTAATAATTTAGTTAAAATATGACGAGAAATACTATTTGTTATTAGATGCGAAATATGCATGATCCTTTGATACATTTCTGAATTTTATGTTTCACTGTGATGAAGATTGCCCAGCTCACAGAGATGTCTCTGGGATGTAACTTTGCCAAAATGAGCATACCTAGTGTATCTACATATAGTAATAATTTAGTTAAAATATGAAATATGTATCCTTTGATACATTTCTAAATTTTATGTTTCACTGTAATGAAGGATCATGAATATTTCGCATCTAATAACAAATAGTAATTCTCATCATATTTTAACTAAATTATTACTATATGTAAATACACTAGGTATGCTCATTTTGGCAAAGTTACATCCCAGAGACATCTCTATGAGCTGGGCAATCTTCATTACAGTGAAACACAAAATTTAAAAATGTATCAAAGGATCATGAATATTTCGCATCTAATAACAAATAGTAATTCTCGTCATATTTTAACTAAATTATTACTATTTGTAGGTACACTAGGTATGCTCATTTTGGCAAAGTTACATCCCAGAGACATTTCTGTGAGCTAGGCAATCTTCATTACAGTGGAACACTAAATTCAGAAATTTATCAAAGGATCATGAATATAGTATTTCGCACCCAATAAGAAATTAAAAAAACTCGAATTAACATTTCTTAAAATTTTGTATCTCCAAATTAATGTTTGCATTAATAAATGTCCTAGAATTTTCCATTGATCTTTTATCTAATAACAAATTTTTGGCCTGCTATATATCAGCGCACTAATACATATTAATAGTTTGTTATTTGTCGAAAACTTCACATTCGTTTTTCGGCACGCTTTTCCATATAGATTCGAAAAACATGCAAGTTTTGTAAACTTCATTTTTGGCAATGTAAAAACGTATGTAAAGTTATCCCAGGATTTCATCCCAGCAAATGACGTATGTGAAATTATCCCAGGTTTTCATCCAAGTAAATTGTGTTGTGAAATGCCCATATATACATGTGCCATTACACAACATTACATAATTACTAAAGATAATAAAATAGAACATTACTAAAGATAATAAAGTAGAACATATTAAGAATAGTTTTAAAATTGAATTCTAGGATAATAATTTAAGCGATAAGAAAAGGGTTGACAAAATTAATTAATAAAGTAAAATCCGTTAACAATAAAAAATAAATAAAAATCATGAAAATACAAATTGATATTTCATGAACACGTGCATATAGAAATTAAATAAAAATCAAATCAGCATAAAGCAATATTTGTAAAACACAAAATCAATTGTAAAATTAATTGTTTCGTAATAAAAAACGACCCAAAATAAAAACGACCCAAATTTTATGACGGGCAAGTAAATGCCGCATCAATGAAAAATTATTAATTAGGTCTTAAGAACATTGTTAGTGTAAAGTAGTATGTAAATTTAGTATATAAGAACAGAAAATTTTCATGTAATGATGACTCGTAATCAAAATATTAAAGAAATCACTTGTAAACCAGTACACGGACCAGATATTCAAAACGTAAATAAAACAAAGTAAAAATAATAACCGCTGTATTACTCGTTCAAATATTATCGCAAGCAGAAGTTCCAGTCATCAGGCAAAATCCCGTAAGTATAACAAAATAAAAGATACTAACTCAAAAGGCACCACGTGCAATAGCCCAGTCTATCTAATTCCTACATGGTAAAGTAGGAAAGTAATTGAAGTAGGGTGCAAACCCAGTAGATTACTAAATAGCCGGTTATTGTGTACGCAATTCTCCAAATAACATTAAATATTCTCCTGACGTAACGAAAATTCACTTAGGACATAGCCCCCACCCGTGGTAAGCGCTAAGTGAATTAACACGAGAAATAAAACTTAGATCATCGGTAATAATCCCAAACCAGTTTACCAAACATTCGCGAAGTAAACACAAATATAGTTCCCAATATTAACAATTCTTCTAACACAGAATACTTACAACAAAACATACACAATATTCACATTAAGCAATTCTTCTATTAAACATACATTCACAATACACATACCCATTAAACAAACATATATTCACAATATCATCACTGGATATAACATATTATATTCACAATAATTGCAAAAAATTGAATCAGGCAACTCTAGAAAATTCAAAGCCATATTTAATATGTGAAAGTTAGCCCAGCCCAGGATTTTATTAAAATTAGATTAAATATCGAAATTACATAATATCCAATAAAATAAAATCCACATACAAAATTAATAAAATTTAAATCATCACTGATATTTTTTATTTATTTGCAAGATTTTACCTAGCACCTAAAAATGTATGCATGTTATAACTATTAGTTTATTTTGCCGCAAATTAAAAGTCTCGTATCAGTGATAAAAATTTTCGAGATAGAGATACCATTAGCTTAATTTGCCTAAGTGCCCGTAATATTGCCATGGGCTGAGAAGTTTCATTCATTTTTATATTTCGATACAATATTCGTCTGGTTTGCCAAAACTAAAAATGTCTCGTATTAGTGATTAGTAGTTTTGAGATGGGGATACCATTAGCTTAATTTAGAAAACATTTCATTAAAATCGTATTGTTCCAAGTGCCCGAAATATAGTCATGGCTGAGAAGTTTCATTCATTTTTATATTTCGATACAATATTCGTCTGGTTTGCCAAAACTAAAAATGTCTCGTATTAGTGATTAGTAGTTCTGAGATGGGGATACCTTTAGCTTAATTTAGAAAACATTTCATTAAAATCGTATTGTTCCAAGTGCCCGAAATATTGCCATGGCTGAGAAGTTTCATTCATTTTTATATTTCGATACAATATTCGTCTGGTTTGCCAAAACCAAAAATGTATCGTATTAGTGATTAGTAGTTTTGAGATGGGGATACCATTAGCTTAATTTAGACAACATTTCATAAAAATCGTATTGTTCCAAGTGCCCGAAATATTGCCATAGCTGAGAAGTTTCATTCATTTTTATATTTCGATACAATATTCGTCTGGTTTGTCAAAACTAAAAATGTCTCGTATTAGTGATTAGTAGTTCTGAGATAGGGATACCATTAGCTTAACTTAGAAAATTATTCATTAAAATCGTATTGTTTCAAGTGCCAGCGATCTCTGAGAGGTTAGCGAACTTTTAGAAGGCGCAAAAATCAATGCTGGCAATGACAGCTCCACGGTGTAGAGAATGATTTAGCATTTTCAGGCGACAAAATTCGGTATCATATTCCTTCAGCTATTCATGTAAAACCAATTTTTATAATTATAATAATTTCATTATTTTGTGGAAGATATTTGCGCACACGGTTTTTTTGCTTTGGAGAGTGTTTGATTATTACATAAAACTGGTGTTACAATTTCAGGGTTCTCGGCTTTAAACTTTATTGTAGCACGGTATTTTCTTTGCCTTTCTGTTGCTTTACGATTTTGTTCAATAGTCGTTCCAGAACTAACTGCATCCATATTTGGTTTAGGATGCAGCTTTTGCTTTTACCGATATAGTTTAAATGATTCCCATTCTTTTTTAAGTTCTCGCGAAATTTTCTTTGTCTTTCAATGTTTTACCTGAAAATAACGATGTCGGATATTACGTTTACGTTCCGTACAAATTATGATACTAGTCACGGATTTGAGGTATGTCACATGGACGTCACAAATCACAATGTAATGAATGATAACGTTTTTGTAAAGTTTAATAAATTTTACTAAAATAACGTAATACTACTACTGTGAAATATGTACGTGAAATATGAGGAGCTTTAAACAATTACGGTTTAGAGTTGCCCCGTTCAAAATTTAAGCTAATAAAAAGTCTTAATAAAAATCATGCGCCAATAATAAAAAACGCAATGGGAAGTGGCCAGTTTGTGTATATTGGCATTGAAAATAATTTAATTAATTGTTCAGATCAATTATTATTATTTAAAAGTTCCAGAAGATGTGTTTGGCCAATTGTTGGTAGCGTTGTGGATTTTGCACATATTTATCCGTTTGTGATTGCAGTCTATTTGGGAACCGGACATTCTGAATCGCACTTATTATTTTATGAAGATTTTGCTAAAGAGTGCGACAAATTAACTTCAGAAGTGGTATTGGTATCTGACAAACTGATCAATAAACAATTTAAAATTTGATTATTTTCTTGTGATGCGCCGGCAAAATCCTTTACAACTTGCACTAGATACCATAATTCTTTTAATGGCTGTCATAAGTGTAATCAAACCGGGATGAGCTACAAAAATCGAACTGTTTTTAGTAACGTCGCGGGAGAGCTTCGAACTGACGAATCTTTTTTATTAAGAACCGATTTAAAGCATCACAGCGACTTGTTCAAAAACACACTATCGGTTTTAGAAAATTACGGAACTAAACTGATAAGTCAATTCCCTGTAGACCCCATGCATTTGGTGGATCTCGGCGTAGCAAAAAAAATTTTGGGTTTAATATGCTTAACTAATAAAAAATCTATCAGCGAGATGTCAGAATTTAATAATAAAATAGCGAAAGATTTTATCCCTTCCGAATTTAATAGAAAACCTAGGGCACTCTCTGAATTACCGCGGTTTAACACCTACAGAATTCCATTTATTTTTGGTTTACTATGGCCCAGTTTTATTAAAAAATATTCTGAGTGTTGAAAAATATGATCATTTTATTTCGTTACATTGTGCAATAAGGTTACTAAGTGATTATACAAATGCACAAGAAAATTCTGAATACGCTAACCGACTGTTAAAATATTTCGTGAAAGATTTTTCTAAATTTTATGGACCAAAATATTTAAATTATAATGTTCATAATCTTCTCCATCTAGCCGATTGTGTAAAGCAATTTGGACCGTTGCAAAATTTCAACGGATATAAATTTGAAAATTTTCTTCAAATTTTAACCAGAAGAATTAAAAATCCTACAAATATTTTACCTCAAATTATAAATAGACAAAAAGAACTTTGGGCAATTTAAAAAAAAACCGAACCCAAGGGGTACAACGGATTCCACATTTCCGGACTTAAGAATAGTTGTTTTCAGTTGAAGCACAACATACCCTTTAGTATTGAAAATGTAGAAATGATATCAGGTATTGAGTATATTGTAGGCAAACGATTCATTAATTGTGCAGATTTTTTTTACTAAACCATTCTCATCAAATGAGTATCTAAACATATTTGAAGCTGAATTATCATCAAAGCTCGAAAAATATCCAATTGAAAATATTATCTATAAATTTATGATTTTGACTTATAAAAATAAATTTATTTTATTTACTATTTTGCATTCACAAGAATAAATTAAAAATGCAAATTAATAAAAGTAAGTTAAGTGGTCATTATAACTTAGAAGCGTATAAAACTTAAAAGATATTTGATAATTTCAGATAAAGAAAACAACATGTCCCATGGACAGTCTCAAACTATATTTTACCGAAATATCAAAAAAGGCCAATGATAGAAATACCCAACAGCAGCAAAAAATTAATAGACGAAGCTAATATCTTCCAAGACGACTGCAATCGAAACGATTTGGATCCATCAAATATAAAAAAATTTAAAAGGACTAATGCAGAATTTGAATCAGATTTCGAAACTGAAATGCTACTTGGTAAATTTATTTGTTGATAGTTGATATGACAACTAATAATAATAATTTATTTATTTAAACCTTATAGAAACCATACGAGCCCCAGTAAGAGAATCGGAGTTTCAAGATGATGCTATATCTCTAAAATCGATTGAAAATTCAAATTCCGAAATAATTCTAAATAGCCAAGCTGGAGGTTGCTGTGGAGAATATTACAAGCATTTTAAACGAAATAAACAAAGAAATAAAAGAAATAAACGAGAAAATGGACAACGAAGAACAGCACACTAAAATAGTGCTACCAATAACTGATGATTTAGAAGATTTAAATCTCAAAATTGCTGACGATTCCATCTATGCACAACGTTTTGTATGTCATAATTAAATTTTACATACGTAAAAGTAAATATATATTCTTACTATTTTTTACTTATTCAAACATAAACTTATTTACAGATTAAAACAATACAAATTTTTAAACCTGTACCAAACGCATGTCCAAATTCTTTTGGATTGGCCAGAGTATTTAGCGACAAACTTCTAGCGCAATATAACTGGGACGGATCCCACCAACGGAAAAAGTTCAGCGAGTTAAAATCGTTAAATATGGTGTTATTTAGTAAGATGTTTAAATTGAACCTAATTGGTGTCGGTATAATTTTTGTTTTTAATTTTTTTTTAGAGGCTTGGAAAGGACCCTTAATCGACGATTACAACGATTATATAAAATCGATTAGAGCTCAAATGTATACAGCTCGCATGAGGCGATTCAAACAACAAAAAAAGATTTAATTTCTGTTTTATGATTAAATTTTAAATTTTTATTTGGTACTTTTTTATGAGTTATTTAAAGACATTTTTATTTTTAAATCTAATGTGATTAATGAAACTACATATGTAGTTCCTAAACTGAAATTCAGTTATTATTTAATTATTGATTACCTTTAAATGAATTATTCAATGCAATTTCTATTGTTAAGTGAAATGTGATAAATGAAACTTGTGTTCATAAACTAAAACATTATTATTTTTATTATGTACATATTTATATGATAACACAATAAAATTTTGTGTATTAATAATATTTGATTAATTAATAATATTTGATATATTTTTAAAATACATATTATTTACTTTTGTAATTTTGCGTTTTTATTATGAATTTTAATTTACTTCTAAAGTATACACGACGAATGAGTCATTTGCCCGTTATTTCCTCGAATTATGTTAGCGTTGAAGTAACATTATTTACATTCGTTTAGTACACGCTAAAACGTATTAATAATTCCACGGTCCAAGTTAACGTTTACTTACACTGAGCTATCCTAGGACATCGTTCTTATAAAGTAAATTAGAGTTACACAATAAGTAAACGTTGAAAAATTAAGGTTGTTTCCACGTTAGTTCCACGTTATTTTTTTTTTTTGCTGGGTTTGTAGGTAAGTTAGTTAAAATAACAAAATTTGAATGCCGGTATGGAAAAATGTATTTTTGTTTATGTAAACAGTTAGAAAAAAAATCTTTTTTATGTTGTAACATACAGAATATTGTCTAAATAACAGATATGCAAAATATGGGTACCCCTACCCAGTGATATCATTTTTTTTACCAAACACCCAATGCGTTCGAGGCATTCGACTGTTACAGAAATTTGATATAACTCTGTATATTGAGAAATACCAAAAAATGCCGCTTAATTATTTGAGAGTTACTTATTCAATCAAGTTCTAAGCACACACGGCATAACTCAAAATACTTTAACGTATTTAATGATTAAAATTAATCACATTGTTTTATTGATACACATAGAGCTAAAATGTATAAAGATTAAAAACTTAAAACAAAAAAAAAAAAAAATAAGTAAATTAAAGTCATAAGAATTGCTACTAATAAATAACTGTTGCTTGTGAGTAAATAAATCTATAAGTATGCAAAACAATAGAAGTTTAAATTTCAAATCTTTATCAAATTATGTAAATTAACAGAATAAATAAATTTCTTTCTATTAGGATACGCTATAATATTAACAGATAAATCAAAAACATTTGTTTAAACTAATTGTATCTAATTACATCTATCAATGTTCAATAAAAAACGCGTAAATCGACTAAGTACATCACTCGTAATAATAATATACGTATTACATTAGGAAATAAAAAATCAGGTTAATCTACTAAAAAAGAGTTTTAAGAGGCACAACAAACAAGAAAATAAAAAATAAAAATGTTATTAAACTACTTATTCATAGTTTTAATTAAATTATCAGTTGTGTTGTTATTGCGTTAATTGTTTTCAAGATAAAATAATAAAAAAAAATATTGCTTTAGATGTTTAGGTTACAATTTATTGTCTTCAATGTTGCATTGTAGTGATGAATAAACGCTCTCGCCAATTTTCCTTTTATGTTTAGTAAAAGTATTAATGATTTATGACAGGCGATTCTAAATGATTAGTAGATATAGATAAATATTTTATTGAGGAGCATAGGTTACAAACAAGCGGCTTTTAGCAACTAATTAAAAAATACATCACGTAAGGCACGTTGCATCAAAAATCACTAGTCGGTTTAATTAAATTACAAGTTTGTCCACTTTTTATCGCGTAACTCCACCAAATATAGCCCAATTAAAATTAAATAGACGAAAGAATAAAACAAACTAACATATAAACTTCGATAAGTCAATTAAATTGTTTTCAACAACTTTGATTGTGCCTCTTTTTCTTTATAAGTACTAATAATATCTTCATTAAATATGGAACAAAATAATAACACTTGTTAAAAAGAGTTTTTATAATTGGCAAGCTCTTTAAATCTTTTGATATCAAAAGAACCCCAAAATGAAATTAAATTGAAAATTGATTGATACGTTCAACAATATCATAACAAGAAAATAAAAGATTTCTTTAAATAAAATAAAAAAAACTCGATAAACTATGTGTCTCGGTAATTGCAATAAATATATGCATAGGGCAATCTGTATATTTTATTAATAAACAAAATCATCTCATTGAAAATAAAAATAAAATAAATAAATTTTGAAAGTGTTAAATCACGCAAGTATCACATCAGTGCATTATTTAATTTCCCGAGACGTTTTGTTTTCCAAATAAGGAGTATAATACGTTTTTGTACGTAGTGTAGAACAATAACAAGAATACAAAAGTTTTGAGATTTAACAACATTTTTGGGAATATTCTTGATATGTTATTGTTATTTTCTGGAAACCTTAAAAGGTAATTAATTAATTATTCTTCGAATATACAAAGGATATTGTAATTTTTACATTATGTTCCATATGTTACTCTAAATACTTAAAGCTTTGTTCGACTAAATCCGAGTATATAATTTTTTTTTCTTCTATAGAATATTCTTCTGGTAGCTAAATATGAATTAGTCGAATTTTCAAAATCGATAATATTTCAATGTTGGTTGCAGTTTTATGAAACCATTATTAAATTTGTTCTACCGTAAGATTTACCACACACAATATAACATTAATCAATTTTGATTTTTGCAAAACAAAATCTACTGGATTTACTTTGATCGGATTCCTTTTCCTTATTTAAAAACAAGGTTTTTATAACAACTCACCATTCCTCGATAAAAAGGTAAAATTGAAATTTTGCACTATGGTATTTTCTCCTAGAGTTGCTTTATATATGGCGACCTGAAAAGTAACCCCCGAACCAAACTAATGCGTGTGCTTAGAGCCTCTGTAGGATTTGACATTTTCGGTTATAGATTTAACATCCAAACTGGAAACTTTTTAGGGAACAACTTAAGTAAACACGGAAGGTTTCTTATATTGATTAAGAAACATCTGTCGCAGGCAACAACGGGTTAAACGTGATCTTTACAAAAAACATTTGTCAATTGAGACTAAAAATACTGTCCGCTTAATAACATTTCAAATTTTTTTTTATCGAAAAAAATTGAATGTACATGTTACTGGAAGAATCCTGTAGGAATTTCTTGATTTTCCGGAGGGGTGTGGTCAAGAAATCTGCCGCTGCCTTTTTTGTTCTGTAAATCGGTCAAAAATTTAGTTTTGCACCCAAAAACTGCAGATGTCAAATTTAAAAAAAAAAATTAAATTTTATACTTTATTATTGGTCAGAAGGAATATATAGGAAATTATAAAAGTAGCTAAATGACCAAATATGTAAAATCTTATCAACTTGCAGTCAGGCTGCCGGTCGTATAAAAATGCAACCGACATTTTTGCCATTCCACCTGCTTTTCGATTTTTTTGTGCTGCCTAAACTGCACAGCGGCTGAGTTCTTGGCCGCAGCATAGGAGTTTAAGAATTAAAATAAATAAATATTGAAAGGGTTTCACGCAAGTGAACAAGTACAACACAGTAAACCTACAGTGTACAATTTAAGTACCGTGTAAGCGGAACATTTTTATGTTGACAGTTCAACATCTTGTTTTTTTTTACAAAACTTGTATTTTTAACCCTATTCACTTGGTCGTGTCACTTCATTCGACGTGACAATTGTCGTGTCACTTAAACTTTAAATTGCTATTCTCTTATTCGACCGAAGTGACAATATAAGAGAATGCGACGTAAAATAATTTTTGTCACTTCAGACGACGATTGCCGCATAGAACGACTAAGTGAACACCAAAATTTGATTGTCGGTACAAGTGACACGACTAAGGGAATATGGGTGTGCATTTAATTTGTATTCGTTTCTCCTATGAACTGAATCATCTGCATTTCATTTGAAAAACTATTCAGTTGGTGATAAGAATATTTTTTTTTTGAGAAAGTTATGAGTAACCGTTTTTGGGTGCTAAAAGTGAAATTCAGGGTATTCGAGCAGTTAGAGATAATGTATGACTAGTGACTTATGTCTTAACTTATTTTGTTTATTCAGTTTAAGCCCTTTATCCTGTAACAAATTTATAGTGTACTTACTTGGAAGAAACCGTGTACACTAATCATGTTTGAAAATATGTTATGGGAAAGAAATATCTCATTCATTTGCTTAACCTTCCCTCTGTGTATAGGGGTGAAATTAACCCCAGTCGATTTTAAAATTAAAAAAATACGTTTCTTATTATTTAAATGGCCTATGCCCTATAAGATAGCCTCAACTAATATCACACGCAATACAATGAAAAGTGGGCTCAAATTACTTGTAAATTTGGTAATTACCGTAGTCTGAAATAAACCAAGCGCATTTCCGTGTACTGGGGTCAAAAGGACTCCAAGTTATTCCCATGTACTATTTTCTATAAAAATCAAAAAATTGTCATATGTCTGTGATGTGTTGTGCAATTTTTATGCTAATTATTAAGTGAGACAGAGAGAGAAACTGCTTTGTTATTCACTTTTTGCATGTGTGTATAAAAACGATAAAAACCTTAAGAGTCAGAAACCTTAAATTATGGTCAAAAACTGTCAAAAAATGTCGGAAAGTGTCAAAAGCTGTGCGTGTGATATTGGAAAAAGAGAGGAAATAACATACATATTCTTATTGTTTCGTGAGCACATTATTGAAATATACCGAGAAATTTAGAAACTGTTCTAAATATTGTAACAGTTTTGAATGTAAATGAAGCGAAAATTTTACATTTTTCAGTTTTTTTCGCTGTCAAAAGTCCTGTCAAAAAATATTGAAAACAAAGGTTTTGAAAGACTGTCAAGAACTCGTGTCAAAATATGCCATAAACTGTGCCACCAAATACTAGTTTTCGACACTACTCGTCTCTGGTATACAGGTATACATGTACATACCTATTTCTAATATTTTTCCTCATTTTATTTTTGTATTATTTTACCGTTACCGATATTTCGAACGATATTTCGGATTCAGTTTTTGCTTGTAATTCAAAGTGCTTAGTAGTAAAACAAACTGGTCCTGATAATAGATATCGTTATTATGGTGCGGAAACGACAGAGCAGCCAAGAGCCCCTTGGACTTTTCGATAGAGTTTCTACTCCTAAGGTATCAGATGAGGCGGAAATAGCAAACGTCAATATTGATGTGGAGTTTCCCGATGGCGATGAGCGTGAACAAGCTGAGCCGATAGGCATTTGTGATTATGATGAGGATGAGCACGTTGAACTAATACATTTTGATCACGATTGACATTTTCAACTGAACGCTGACGATCGAGAAAATGAATAATAAAATGTTGAAACTGCCACTGTTGAGGATGAAGAGTTTTGAATTTTTATTTACTTTCCCTATGAAATACATGATGATATCCATGAGGTCATATTGACCTCTTTACTGGGTCAATACAGACAACGTGATAGTAAGCTATACACAGAGTGAAGCTTAACTCTTCACATTTTTCAGGAGTAGCATTATTTCAAATATTTTTTTCCAAAAGGTTGGTTAATCAAAGTGATCATTCTGTTCCATTTCCTAAAATTGTTCCTCAATGTTCCATTAACCTAACCTGTTCCTCTATGTTTTGAACTGTGACTGAAGGTGGTGGTAAGATCAAAAGAAAGTTTTTAAGATTTCCTAAATATATAGTATAAAATAAATCATCAGAGAAGTCCCTCTTCGAAATACGTATTATTTCTCAGAGGTCAAGAAGATTTTCTTTTGTAAATACATAGTTTGATTGAAATTTACTAATGCTATTTACTTTAATACTTTACTTACTTTTTCTATTTGGTGGTTTGGCGTCTATTGGAGGGGTGGACCAAAGCTGAGTACGTTTCATTATCATATGTGATTTGATTTAATACATTTTGGTTGGTAGATAAAGTTTGCTTAAATTGATTACTTTCAATTGTAGAATATATTTGAATAATATAAATATTTTTTTTTCTATTTTTATCAAAAACTAGACTATTGAATATACTTTTATTTTACATGTATATTTGATTTTACATACGTGTTATATTTGATTTTGTCAAGTTAATTACAATTTTTTTTTTTAGTTTAAATTTGTGACGATATATTCTTATGAAAAAAAAATTAAGGCAATTAAACACACTCAAATACAGTACCCAGTATCACTTAAAAATATTTAAGTGCTTGCATTGGCTGTTGCTAATGTTAATTTAATTAGTGTTGTAAAATATTTCAAATTACAAACTTCTAACGATGCCTAGGAAAAAAATGGAGGTGTGGCCAACACACGACTTTCTTTTACGAACAGAGAATTTTGAGAAATTTTGATTTTTTTTTATAATTTTTAAAATTTTCTTTTTTTTAATTTTTAAATTTTTAAATTTTTTTTTTTAATTTTTTTTTTTTTAATTTTATTTGTTTTTAATTTTTGGAAACATTTTGTTTATATTAGTTTTTTGTAAACCTTATACTTTTTAAGATATTTGCAAAATAAATTTTCTGGACCAAGGGAGCGGCCACTTCCGGTTAGCCGATTTGGAGTAAAATTCACTGGGACCTCCCAATTTATCAAAAAAGCTTAAATCTGAAGTTTCAGTTCGATTGGTTCAACCATCTGGGCTGTAGAGAGGACACAGACAGACTGACAGACTGACAGACTGACAGACTGACAGACTGACAGACTGACAGACTGACAGACTGACAGACAGACACCATTTCGAAACCCACTTTTTCGGACTCAGGGGACCTCAAAACAGATAAATCACTAAAAATATCAAGGTCCAAAATTTTCATGATTACTATACTTTATTTTACTAGAGTAAAAGAAAGTAAAACAAAGCATTGTTCCAAATTGTGAAGACATGTGATCGTTTTTTATAACATACCCTGAATTCGGATCCTAGAAATTCTTTAATTGGAACAGACTGATTGATGTTCAACCCGGACATGGTACATGTTTTATTTGTAGATAACGCTCGATTTGGGCCATAATGTTACATCAAGTTAGTAATCGATAAATATGACATTGCCTAAAACTCTTTCAATAAGTGCTAATATTAAAACGTACTTTAATAAAAATAAATGCTCGGTACAACAAAACAGCAGTTGCCAAATGATTCAAGTATCCCAAATTATAGCATTAAAAACGTATTCTGGTCCTCGGACTATTGAAAAAGAGCTTCAAGAACAAAATATTGATTATGATTATCTTACATGGCTCAGAACACCAGAAACTACAAAACAAAAATTACATTCTAAATTGTATGATGTAATACCACCGGCAACATGTAAAGAATGTCAAATTCATAAGTCCAAAGTATATTTTTGGTGGAAAAAATACTATCGTTTGAAGACAAAACTTACCAAAACCAAAACCAATGTTAGTAACAAGAGTAAACAAATTGATTATTTAACTAAAAATACAAACAAGGCAAAAAAATTGTCAGCAAAAAAACAAAAGTATTTTGTACAAATATGGGCAGAACGGGAAAGGAAAGTAGCATTAGCCCTCTACTGCAAATCACCTCAATATTATACTTATTTGAGAGACTTAGGTTTTCATTTGCCATCAAGTTGTTTAATAAATAATTGGGTTCCAATTGAAACTCTTCCAAATGAATTCACTGCCAAAGCTTCAATAATATCAAATTAAAATTCAAAAAAGTAAATGACGTTTTTCAAAAAGAATGCGTTTTAATCTTTGACGAAATTTACATCAAACCGGCTTTAGAATATAATATATAATATAATATCCAAACCGATGGCATTTGTACCGATGGAGCTACACGTGCACACGAAATTGGAAAACAAATTTGCGTTTTTATGCTTATATGACTCTTATCTGCATGAAATTGAATTATAGCACATGTTTTAACCAATTCTGGTATTAAAAGTGATTTATTGGTTACTTTTATCTGGCGAAGTTTGGATGATCGTAATCTATCGGTGAGAGCGTTGGTATGTGCCCAAGGATCTAACAATCATGGATTATTTAGAAACTTAGGTTTAACCGTCGAAAATCCATATTTTGTTCATAAAGGTGTGAAAATATATGAAATAAATAAATAAATTCTTAGTAATTCGGTTGCCGCTACGATTGATCTGTGTATACATATAAATAAATTTGAAACCGAGAAAATTTCATCAGCACGAGCTACTCAAAAATTCGTCAAAAGGTTTAATGATATTTTCGATTTTTTTAATAAAGATGCCCAAAAATTGAGCCCTTTTCTATCACGCGTAACGCTAGATGAGAGCGCGATATTTTTAAGTAGTATGAACGATTACATAGAGAATATCGAAAGTGTCATTAAACCGGAAAAACGTAAGAAAACGTTTTATGCTTTCAAAGGACTGTTGCAAAATATTCGAGCCATTCAAGAAATGTCCAAAAATTTGTTCCATCAATATAATGACCTTAACAGTATAGCCACACGACGGTTATTTATTTAATATTTAATATATTACCTACAGTGGTATACAATCGGCAACAATAATTTAAATCAAAAAATGAAAAGTATGTACATAACAACATAAAAACAATAAAATGCCTATAAGGTCTTAAAAAGCTCACGTCTAAACGAATCTCTAGTCAAATTAAAATCAAAAACATCGTATGAATAACTCAAAAGTCGAGACGTGGTCAAGGCTGGTTCCGAAAGTTGATAGTTTGCTGAGCCAGAATCGATTAGTAAAAAACCATCACGACGACGCAGACAACGTTCAGGAGGATAAATATTGAGTCGTGCGAGTAATTAAGCACAATCAATACGATACAATAAAATATCGCGAACAAATAAAACGCAAGCCGCCACGCGATGCTGTTCTAAACGCTGTAATCCCAAAAGGTTGCAGCGCTCATGATAATGTGGAATAGCATAATTATTCATTGATGGTGTACTGCGAAGTGCGTATAAAACAAATTGCTTCTGAACGCTTTCAATTCTATCATAATGGTACTTATAAAAAGGAGACCAAACCTGCGAGGCGTACTCTAGCGGAGAACGGACAAAGGCAACATACAACGACTTTAATGTAAGCGGGTCACAAAAGTCCCTGCAGTAACGCTTTATGAAACCCAACATCATAGAAGCCTTTGCTATAACAGAATAAATGTGCCTCACAAACGTTAGATCGGAAGAAAATACTACTCCAAGATCGGACATATACTCTACCCTTTCCACGACTCCATTAAACAGCGCATATCCATGAAATACAGGAGAGCGAATGCGATAGAAAGAAATAGTTTTACAGTTAGCTGTATTCAGGGACAATTTGTTGTTAGCCGACCAGACACAAAATGTATCTAAATCCCTTTGCAACCTAAGACAGTCAGATACACTACAAATTGGTGCAAATATTTTCAAATCGTCTGCATACAGCAGGCAATGCGCGAACTCAAAGCACTGAACAACATCATTAATAAATAGTGAAAAAAGAAAAGGTCCAATATGGCTTCCCTGTGGGACACCAGAGGTAACTCGAAATGAAACTGAGGACGAGTCATAGATCTTAACATACTGCCATCGATCCGAAAAATAAGATTGAAGCCACTTAGTTGGAATGAATTGACAATTCAATTTGCCCAGCATATTGATAAGTATCGAATGATCAATCTTATCAAAAGCCTCTGAGAAGTCCATGTACACAACATCCAGTTGTTGCCTGATTGCAATACTGCTATGTAAGTGACCACAAAAAGAAATCAGGTTGGTCACTGTGGATCTTCCATGATAAAAGCCATGTTGAGCAGGACAAATTAACGATTTCAAATGAAAAAATAGAAATTTTTGTACCAATGCTTCGAATAGTTTCGGTATAGCAGAGAGTGTAGCGATCCCACCGGGAAAACCCCTGTACGGAGGCTTTCGTTAAAAATAAACGCGAGAGGAACATCTAAACCATCCGCACAGTTTTTCATAAGTATTAGTGGAATGCCGTCATGTCCTAAGCCCTTATTCACGTCAAGTCGCGCCAAACTATCGGAGATCTCATCTACAGGAAACCTCAACAGACTAAATTCCGAACAGTCACTAGATTTAGTAATAATAGTATGAGACTTATAGACAGACTTAAATTAGTTGGCAAATAAATTACAGATATCCGAGGGCCGACTTGCAGATGAGTTCTGATAAATCATAGGTGACGGAAATCCAACAACATTTCTTTTGCTGTTGATAAAATTCCAGAAATTTTTAGGATTAGTAGTAAGATCTTCTTCAATCTGCAAAATATAATTATTATAAAGGAACCGGTTTCAAATTCGAAACTCCTTACGGGCTGCATTGAACGCAGAGTAAAACTTATCCCCATGTACCCTATATAATGAATGAAGTTTATTACGACGCTTCTCGAGTAGCACAAGTTTATCATTATAACATGGCTCACGAAATTGCGGTTTGTCTTTTACCTTCGGAACAAACATTTCGATGCCAGCCATGCCGCTCGTCCAGCAGACGGACAATCTTGTTCAAGTCGACTCCTCGTTGAAGAGAGCTCCAGTCCGAATTGGCTAGAAATTCGTTTAAAGAGACATAATCTGCACATCTAAAATTAAAATGAGAACCATTATTGTAAGTAAAATTAGTAACACACTTTTCATGAAATATATTTATCATAATAGGAGTGTGGTAAATGCTTGCACAGCCAGTGAAATCCTCACAAGATGAAATCTCCGAATGTAAAACATCAGTAGCGAAAACCAGGTCCAGAAACTTGATGCAGCTGTTGGACACTCTGTTCTGTTGAGTGGTAGCAATGCTCGCAAAATATTTTATCGTATGTAACACCCTTTCGTCTGTAGAAGACGAAGTAAAAACTCCATCAACATCGAACCAAATAGCATCACGAAGATTAAAGTCGCCAACAAACATAAGGTGTTCACCAGGTCCTACCAAAGGTAACACAATTGAATTAACAAAATTTGTAATCTCCACATAATAATCCAAGTTTGAGCCACTAGGAATATATACAGCGACCACAATCACGGAGGAATGGGCGATCTTTACACGGACTGCCATAATATCTATTTGAGAATGACAAGCGATCATCTCGTTCAAAATCGAACACTTCACAGCAATCAGCACTCCTCCACCTTTCATGCTGGTTAGGAAGTTATAACGGTCTTTCCTATGGGCGACATAGTTGAATGGAAATATTCCTCGGAATTAAAACTGGCTGTAAGTCAGGTCTCACCAATAGTTATAATGTCGTAATCATTGTCAAGAACCCCAAGCCGAAAGGCTTTAGCTTTGCCCCGAATGCAGGATGCATTGTGGTAATAAATCGACGTAAATGCCGTCAGTTTAGGGTTCAAATGACCCATGATAATACTGTTGCGGTTGTCACAATTGAATTCATGTTGAATATTCGACGGAGTAATACTGGTGCTAAAGTGTTTATTATGTAGGTAGTTATTACGATTATTATTATTATTGTTATTATTATTATTATTACTATAATTAATATTGTTATTAGGATATTTTAGAAAATATATTTAGCCTCGTACGAGGAAAATGAGGATTCAATAGAAAACTATCCAGCATGCAATTTAATAGTGCTCTTAAGTTTAATTTTGGGTCAAATCAATCAAAATCAATTATTGTTCCAAGAGAATATCTATTGAAACAAAAGTTTTCTGAAAAACAAGAAAATTACCGGGCAGCCAGTGATAAGTTTTTTTGAAATATGTCGAAAATCAACAAAGATCCATTTTGGTATTCTACCGATAATGCTTGCCGTGATCACCGAATTAAAGCGTTGGATTACCTGCTTTTGATTTTAATTCGGAAAAATTGCCAATGGCTTTTTAGATAACAATAAAAATATCAATACAAATTGGATATTTTAAGTATCAATCCTGTAACAACTTGATGTTGTTAAATTCAATAGGAATTATTTAATTATTCGACATTTTTTTATTTTTTTTTTTATTTAATTTTAATTAAATTTGTTTTATTTATAAAATCCTAAGATTTAAATCCAAACTCTTGCATTAATCGTTAGGCAAAATCAATAAAGTTTTTTTTTTTCAAAGTTATTCAATGTTTACATACCCCCATAAAAAATGTCGCATCCCGTATACATAACCATAAAGAAGCTAAATAGCTAAGAAAGAAGGATCTCTTGTGGATATCAAAACTTAAAACTAACTATTTTGGCTGTAGCACACTCGTACACACAAGTTTTTGACCATTGAACTTTAATTAATGACAGGCTAAGTGTTGCTGGTAAGTATAAGGAAGTACATATTAATAGGCTTATACCAAAACATGTATTTCATCACATACAGAAATTGTCAAAAAATAAAAAAATAGTTAACTATTTTCTATGATATTTTTTTATTTATAGATTGTATATATATATGAACCTACAAATAAATAAAACAATTAAATTTCAATTCATAATAAGAACATAAAAAAAAAAATTATCAAACATTTTATGGTAAAAAAAAAGTTTGTTCACAGAAATAGCACAGTAAGCATTAATCTTCAGTTTCAGCCTCAATTCAGTCTTTTTTGTAAATAATTTAGGAGGTAGGTGGTTTTCCTAACTAATATTTAGTCGTGTGACCTTTTCTCTTGAGCACTTCGTGACATCGGCGGTCCATGGAATCCACCAGCTTCTGGCATTTAATAACCGGTATCTTCTCCCATTCTTCTTTAATAACATTAAATAATTCCTGCTTATTGCTGTATTTTCTGTGGCTAACGGATAGTTTTAGTTGATTCCACAAGTTCTCGATCGGATTAAGATCGGGTGACTGTGCTGGTCATTGCAAAACGTCCACTTCATTTTCCCTAAACCAATCTTTCGCCTTCCTCGAGGTATGCTTCGGGTCATTATCTTGCTGAAAACTCCAGGCGTGCGGCATGGCGTCTTCAGCATATTCGAGCAACACGTCGTCCAATATTTGGACGTAAACATCCGCTGTCACAAGATCTTTTTATCCAATAAATTGGACCTGTACCGTACCACGAGAAAGCGCCTCATACCATAATAGAACCGCTGCCATGTTTAATTGTTTTTTGTCGTGTACTGTGGCGAAAAAACTTGTACTCGGTGGACGTCGTACATAATGCCGGCCGTCAGAACCAAACAAATTCACTTTAGTTTCATCGGTCCATATTATTTTCCTCCATTTTTCAGCGTCGGCATTAGCTAAGTGATTTTTAGCAAAATTAATCCGGGCTCTGATATATTTTTTTGATAGAAGTGGGACATGCTGGATAGCGTAGTCCCTTAAATTATGTGCCAGCAGCCGTCGACGAATAGTGAAACCGGAGCAATTAAGGTTTAGTTCCTTTTTTATCTCGTTAGAACTAATAAAAGGATCTTTTTTGCGGTTCGGATAATTAAAGCATTCTCTTTTTTGGTTGTCTTGCGTCTACCACGACGATTTTCGACCGGGTTCTCCGGTTTTAGTGCATTTAATATCAATTTCTGTGATCTAGCAAGTATTCTAGCGATTTCGGAAATTGATTTTCCCTCGGATTCTAATCTTCTGGCAATTTGCCTTTCTTTATCGTTACAATGATTTGCACGACCCATTCGACTCAAATAACAATATTTTTTTCTAAATTTTATAAATCTAAATTTAAATTTTGAACAGTGGTCTCCAAATTTATTTATTTTTTTAATTAAATATTCGATGTGTTTCTCACAAAAACCGAACTAGTACTGATGTTCTATTTCATTGAACAAGAAAATATGGTAACACGTTTGTTTTGGGTGATTTCCCTAAATGTACGAATATATAAAAAATTTCCCTATACGCATTTCTTTCAGTAGAAAACATTACTATTGTCGACACCAGCATAAAACTGGAAATTTTTGAAGATAAATTTGAAAAAGTTGTATGTTAATGACAAAAATACATAGTGTGATATTTCACTGCACACCACTGTATCACTTTAAGATAATTAGTAACAAATCTTAATAAGTTATGTAATCTTTTATCTTCCTTATATAGTTTTGTTGAAAGTTAATTAGGCATATACGATTTAGGAAATTGGAAACTGACAGCTTTTAATATAATATATGTACTTTTCAGCAAGTGAACATAGTTGGATTGGTTATGTGTACCAAACATTAAATCGATTTATTTTTTATTTTTCAATTTCCAATTATAATTTTTTTTTTTTTTTTTTTTTGCTTTTCCACCAGAAAAAAACTATTATATAAATTAAATAAATATTTACTATTTCATATGAACAAAAAAGATCAATATATAAATATAAATACATAAATAAACAATAAATGTAATAGAAAAAAATCATTCAAGTCTATCATCTTTATTCACTCGTTTATTATGTTTTGGTACACTAGAAAACTCATTGATTTGTAAAAAAAACAAAATTAAAATTTATATAATTTTTCCGTACAAACTTACATTTATCGTATAATACATTCGATCTCCTATTGTTCGTAACTTCTTACAACTATCATTATTATTTTGTTTTTTCTGCGCTGTACTTATCATCATCATATCATCAGAATTGTGTGAATTATTTTCCCTTTTTAATTTATCGTTGCTTTTCTTCTTAGTAAGTAATATTTATAGTAAGTCAGCCGACGTTGTGTTCCAGTATGTATGTATGAAGAAAAACGTATTTTCGGTTCTGTGTTATGCACACACAGTGTTTTTTTTTTATTGTTAATACTAAACAAAACGCATGTTCGCAATAATTTTCATTTTATTTATTATTATCAGAATGTAATTGTGTTTTGTACTCTTCTTCTAAATTTGTATATCATTATTATTCTTTAAAAATTTACATTAATTTTTATTTTGTGTAATGATATAGTCTCAATAATGATTATATACATTTATGTATATGAGTAAAATGTTGAATTGAGAAAGTGAAGTATATGTTTATTATTATTGTAGTACAATTGGTAATCATCGCATGAAATATTTTTCTTTGAGTTAAAGTTAATCAAATAATTCTTACGTTTTGCATATACATAGATATAGCCACACAGTAAGCGAGAACTACAAAATTATAGGAGAAAAAAATTTACAGAAAATCGATCCTAAACTATACGTTCAAGTTCAGAAGTCATAGAATTTTTATATACTTCAGCATGCACTCTTGAACCTCAATTGTTTGCGGAGATAAATAAGATAAATACTTTAAACGTTTACCAAAAAAAAAAAAAAAAAAAAAATTAATAAATAAAAAATCTTTTAACTACTGTTGTTTGTAGAATAGAGGAAGAAGTTGCAAGTCAAAGTGAATTTAAGAAATACAAAATGTATATACATATTTAAAGAACCGAAGTAGTTTTATTGTATATGCAATGCACATTTTACAACTTTGAGTAAATATTAACAATGCAAATAAGAGACTTGTGATTGCATTAGTTAATGTATATTTTAAATGTACCATTTATCTTACATTTATGCTTTATAAAAACTGGTTTCAAACGAAAGTAATCGAATGCAATATTTATTTGTATTTAAATTCTCTTAAAAAAGTAATGAGATAACTGGTTGAATAATATTCGGTCAACGCAAATTTCTTAAATTGTAACTATAGGCGATCTTTATTTTGCCTAACACTATTGGCTTTTAATTTCCAAAGGTGGTGTTTCTCATTCATAAATAGGAAAAACACGATATTAAGACTGCAAAACGACGTAGACCTATCAACTGTGTCAAGTGCATTTATAGATTTTTAATTTGGATTAGGACATAATTCTCGACGGGTTCCAAAAACCATATCGAATTATGATATGTCCAAGGACTTTGTTCAAACCCGATAATATGCTTAATCTATTTTACAAAAAACATGAAAGTTTTACATAAAACCGACAAGGGGAGGGGTTAGAAAAAAAAATATTATTTTAAAATAGTAAAATTATAAAAAACCGAGGCATTGGCAAAATTTTGTCCACCGCCTGTATCTCTAAGTCGACCAGAATTTTCAAATGTGCCAAATTACATCTTATATCTAATCCCATTATGTTGTTGACCAAAATGTCGCTCCTTATTAAAAGTAATCACTCCACATTAGCTTTGGTTCCTGAAAGCCAAGGCCAATTGGAAGGTTAATTAGGTTGTGAAGGAAATACGTCGTTTTTTGAAAAATCACTGAAAGATGAAAGGCAATCCATAAAAGCGGGGCCCATGATTTAAGGCATTCAAAAGCAATGAAGGGATAAACTAAAAAAGGCAACGTATATGAAGTAAAATATCAAAATGTCTCATTTGATGGTCCCATTAAAATAAGGGATAGGTTATGTTAATACGAGGTTTAGAGTTTTATCTAACGTGTGCAATTTAATTTGGCTCCAAATTCAAAGACGAATGAACATTTTTCAAAGCGGTTTGTTTTATTAGAAAGAATATTATACATTGCCATTAAGTATGGAACACAATTGCATTCAAATGACTTCCACGGCGGGCTTTACAGTACCCCATTCTATCAACACAGCTTTTCAGAACATTTTCGATTGTATGGGCATCTTCGATTTGATCTTTCAAGTCTTAGATAGTCTCTGGATGGTTAGTGTAACAATTATTCTTAACGGCTTCCCACAAAAAAAAAGTCCAACAGAAGACCGATTGTTTCGTTTTCTGTGTGGGAAGTTGCGCCGTCCTGTTAACACCAAATGTCGTGTGTGTCCTCCTCTTGAATTCTGGATAACAAAAATTCGTTTATCATCGCTCAGTAACGCTCCCCATTGAATGTAGGGCGGCTCTTTGCTCATATTCGAAAAAAATGAACCACTGATGCCGCCGGTCCAAAATCCACACCAAACAGTCACTCGTTGTGGATGCATCGGCTTCTCCATGGTTATGTGTGGATTTTCTGAGCCCCAAATGCGACAATTTTGCTTGTTGACATAGCCTCCGAGGTGATTCTTCGGTAAAAATGCCCATTTTCTTCCATGCATTCCACAGGCCAATTAGCGAACCGAAAATTTTGCGGGTGGTCATTTTGCTTTAGTTCCTTTATGCCAAATTATCAACAACTGCGTGACATGTGCAATTCTTGAGCAAGATGGCGAGTTGATGTTGATTGAAATTCTGAGCAACAGCTGCAATGTTCTCGGCTGTACGCGCTGTAAATGGACGTGCACCTGTTGGTTTATCCAATAACAATCCAGTTTCACGAACTCGCTTCACAAATTGATCCACAAATTGCCTTATAGGCATTTCATTTCTACTGAATTTTCCACGTAAATTTCTTACAGTAGAAGACTCACCACTTTGAAAGTAAGTTTTCAAGAAGGTCAACTTCTGATAAAAAGTCAAATGAGTGGCTCATTTTTCTATATCATAAAACGATCCAACAAGATAGTTAGATTGAAATACCATAAGTAACACATTTGATAATTGAACAATTATCGCAAATAATTGCTGATGATCGCTATCTTAAATTCACTCTTGATATCTATCCAAAGGTAGCCAATCGGTTGTTACTGGACACAAAAATGACATCGAGTTGAGTAGCACGACAATCTGAAGGCCAATTCAACCGTACATTTTAGTGATTCGTAAGACAAGCGATGACGAGGCAGTACTTTTAAATGTTGGTATTAAAAATCAAGACATGTTATTAAACTTCCACTAATCATTTAACTTGTTTGTCATGTTGAAGATAATATTAGGACAATGAAGTTATCTCTTCCAAAGCATTAAGACCAGAAATCACATTTTAGGTAACCCAAGTTTTCTATATTTAATACATTTCTTCATAAACCATTTGTTGGTTTTTTAAGCTAAAAGAAAAACGTTTATTGTGCGGTAGCAACCCGAAATTTTTTGGACAAATGGAAAGTTAAAACTATGCCATTTTTAGTCATGGATTTGTATAAAACACAACAACGCATTTTGGTTATCCAAACTTATTACAAAAATGCTCGCACAAAATGAGGGTTTTTGGCATGCTAACTGGATTTTTGTGACCAAAATTGGATGAAATTAATTTAGATGATCTTTGTTTTCAACAAGATGGTGCCACATGTCATACAAGTTGTGAAACGCTCGACTTATTGGCAACCAAGTTCGATGTTCGCATAATTTCAAGAAATGCTGATGTCAATTGGCCACCAAGATCATGCGATTCGACACCGTTAGATGAAATTGAGGCCATTGAACTGCTTTTATTGGAAAAAGTCATCGACAACACATGATAAATGGCATAGAACCAACATTCATTTTCAATAAAAATTTTTGAATTTCCAACAAACACTATGCATTTTTTTCAATATTAATAAAAAACTAACAGTTATAAATATAAAAATAAAAACTAATGTTTTAATCTTATATAAACATTTTATTCACAAACTTAATAAATTAATTAAATTAAATCTTTAAAAAACTAGTTTCGGACGTTCGTTCATCATAAGTTTTCTTTTAACAATAACTATGTACATACAAAAACTAACATATGGAACACCCTTTGCATACCATATATAACTCTAAAGGGTCGATTTCCAGAAATCCCATCTAAATGAACGATATCCAGAAATAAGACTTTTTACTGAGTTGAAAACTAAAACACAATTCAACTAACTGACTGGTTCCAGTAAAAATGATATTCTGGAAATCGTTCAGAAATCTAGCTGTAAATTAGCCGCTCTCGGTGGTTAAACAGGTGGAGCACTTGCTTTATTATTCGAAGGTTATCGGTTCGATTCTTGGTGGTGGTAAGTAAAAATGCCTCGATTCAAATCGAATAAACTAGCCGGAATTACCCTCGCCAGCTTCTTTATAAAACAAATCTTTAAACACAGAAATTATAAAGCTAAACTAAATCATCATATTCTCAATACAGTTTTATTTAATTTTGTTTTCACTTTATTTCATACGTAATTAACTTATTCTATTACAATACTTGCTTATGAACTACATTTGTTGTTGTTGTTGGGACAATCCACGATCGCTTAATTGCCAAGTTAGAAAAAACATAAAAAACTATAACTTACTCAACCTTTGAATGAATTATGATTTAATTAGTAACTTTTTATGATTTACAACAATTTAGATGTTTACTGTTCGGTGATTGAGTTGTGTGATGAGTAAACAATATCAAAGCAACTCGTATAAAACATAAACATACATATTCTCATAGTCGGCTGCTTCATATAACATTCATGGTTTAAAATTATATTACAATATTTCTGTAGGATTTTTTAAGTGAAGTTCGAATGCCATCACAATAATAAAAGTAAGTACACATAATTAAACTAAAGGCATTGCCACAGCTATTTTTCGCGCGACGCGATTTCTTTTCTATTTTCAAATGATTGAAGAAACTATCAAATTCAATTTCAATTTATAACATCTTTTAATATTTCTTTTGGAAAATAATAACTTTTATTGAAAAATAATAATTATTCAAAATTCGCGCGCGAAATTTTAATATTCGCGCGACAAAATTTAAAATTAAAATATATCAATAAAATTTATTAATTTACAAAAAAATTAATAATACGTTTTATAGAATGCAGTTTAATTTGATAGTTTCTTCAATCATTTAGAATCAAACTTGTTTTAATTCGAGTAAAATTTTAAAATAAAAAAAATCGCGTCGCGCGAAAAATAGCTGTGGCAATGCCTTAGTACAACTACAAACAACATTCTCATTACTACGACTTGAGGAGGTACATTCCATAACTCGCCAACTCCATTTTCAACTTTTTTGGTTTTTTGTTTTCGTTATAATAAGTACATAATTTTCTACATTCTAGGATATTTTAAAACGTTTTAAAACTTGCTTCACCACTCGTAATTGTGAATTAAAAATTAGGTATCATTCCAAAACTTGTCTACTTCATCGAATCGTTCATACCAAAACTTGTCTAATCCAAGCTCCAATTATAATGTAATTTTTAGATCATGTGACATGGAGATATTTTCAAACCGTCACATTTTTACAGTTGTAAAACATTCAGTTCGGTGTTATTGATCTGTAAGGAAGTGTTTTTTAAACTAAATAGTTTTATAATATTTTAAAGTATTTTAATAATAATAAGTTGAATTGTGTATTGTGTATTTTACAAAGTGAATGTATTAACACGATGAGTGAAATTTTCGTATCACCAAGCTTACCAGGAAAGGGTCGAAAACGTGTAAGTAATCCAAACAATTGGAAGAAAAATATTCAGAAAAAAGCCAGGTAATTGATAAACGTCAAATTTTGAATGCAATTATTGGGAAATATAATAAATATAAATTTTAATGAATATGTTTATAAAATGTTATTTTTAATATCTAGACACGTAGCAACTCAGCCTCCAGTATATCCAACTTGCACACACAATGGAAAAGATACATATCGCTGTTTAAGACTTAAAATGAGAGATATCCATAATTTCCATTCCATGTTTTACGCTTCGTCTAATAAAATTATACAAGATACATTTATATTAAAATATATTGAAGCAAATAAGCCTAAACGTCCAAGGCTTCAAAAAGAAGGTGCTGCAAGGAAAAGCATTTCAATAAAATATTTTAAATGAAAACTGAAAAATTTAAAATAGAAGTGTGTCAACAAACGTTTTTGAATGTATTGCAAATTTCTAAAGACAGGGTTCAAAGGATTGGTAGGAATTATTTTGCTACTGGATTATTACCGGTAGAAAAACGAGGAGGAGCTAAATCACAACCCAAATACGCAGAAAAACGTGATGCTGTAAAAAAATGTATAGAAAAATTAAAATGTATAGAAAGTCATTATTGCCGCAGCAGAAGCACACGCCAATATTTACCGTGTAATCTATCCATCGATAAGTTGCTTAATATGTATAACAATCAAGTCATTGATGCGTCATTAAAAGTTAAGAGAACATTCTTCCGTAATATTTTTTCTCAGCAATATAACATTGGTTTTGGTGCCCCATCATGATACCTGTTCCCGCTGTAGCGAATTATCTGAAAAAATAAAACGCGAGCAAAATATTCAAGAAAACATTTCTTTACAGATCCTAAAAAGGGTGCACAATTTAAAAGCTAAAGCTTTTTTTAAAAAATTACAGGAAGAAAATCAAGAAATGGTCACATTTTCATATGATTGCCAAAAAAATTTGGTCAATCCAAAAATACAAGACCAAATTGCGTATTATAGTCGGCAATTATACACATATAATTTCACTATGGTTAAAGGATCTTCCAATTCAAAATTAACAAAAGAAAATGTTTTTATATACACCTGGATGGAGCATGAGTATAAAAAAGGGTCTAATGAAATCGCTTCTGCTGTTCATCACCAGCTTCTATCAAGTGACCTGTCATGCTACTCAACTATAAGACTTTGCGCAGGTGGATGTGGTGGTCAAAACCGAAACTCTACAATAGTTGCAATGTGCATTTTTTTCCTTGCAGTTGAAGCCTCATCAAACATTCAAAGAATAGAATTAGTATTCCCAGTTAGAGGCCATTCGTTCCTACCGTCAGATAGGATCTTTGGCGGAATAGAAAAAAAATTAAGGAAAATGCCAATAATCACAGATCCCCACGAATACATCAATTTGTTTAGCCAACATGGAACAGTCAATAAGTTGGAACATTGCGGAGTGAAAAATTGGAAAGAATTTATACTAAAAATTACTTTAAATCTGTTCAATCATGGCATTTTAAATTTTCTACAGCAAAAAGAATTTTTATTGAAAAGGACAAAGATCAAATTACTGTAAGAGGAGAAGTAAACTACAATGTGGATATTGGTGTGAATAAATCCATTTTTAAAAGAGGAAAGAGATTAGAACGTCGTAATCGTAAAGCGAGAACCATAGTTAGAATAAGAAAAATAAAAAAAAATAACGTAAGAGAGCGAGAAAGGGGATTTATGTGTTTGTTTGTTTGTTTGTTTGTTTGTTTCTTGATTTATTTTTTACCGTCCTACCTTACGCCTGGAGTAGCCAAATCGAGGACGGGCGGCTACAGATCCGTCTTTGAAAACCACCTGCACATTGCATTGCTTCATGCCAACCCGTAGTGCTGACATGAAAGGTGGGTCGGCCCATGGATTCTGCACTCTCAACAGGGGGTCATAGATGTGTTCATCTTCATCACCGATCGCAATCAGATGATGAAAAATCCCTTTTGCATCCCGCCCCTATAGGGATTCGAACCCGGTACCTCCCGATCCAACCGCCGCAGCTTTAACCACTGCGCCGTTTGCTCGGTGGGATTTATGTGTATTCGACCATACTTAAAATAAGAAACTTAAAATTTTTTTGGAGGGGAAATGAAAACTTCAGCTGTCACTTAAAAAACTTAAAAGGAGCGAAATTTTTCGTGTAAACTTAAGAAACTTAAAAAAGGTTGCACAAATTTTTAACGCGGGAAATAAAAAACTAGTTTGTAAATAGAAATTATAACATTTTCATTAATTATTAATAAATAAATTAAAACGAGAGTATTTGAACATTAAATTAGACTACAATAATTGAGTATTTATAATGTATATAAATTTAAAACATCAAACAAAAACTGAAACATTACCTAAAAATATTTAATTGAGATATTACATTTTTTTAAAACAAAAAACATTGCATAGTGCTTCTGTATCACTAATTAGAAACAGTTAATGTAAATTAATTAATTTTTTATGATATAAATTAATTTAATATGATTTTTCAGCTTATAAAATTTGAAAAAGGTTGCACAACTTTTTACTGTAGAAAGTAAACAACTTGTTTGGTGAAAATTATAACATTTTGATTAATTATTAATAAATAAATCAGAACGGGAATATTTGAGCATTAAATTAGACAATAAATAATTGAGCAATTTTATTGTACATACATTTAAAACCCAAACAAAAATTGAAACTTAACCTAAAAAAATTAAATTGAGATATACAATTTTCATAAAACAAAAAATGTTGTATAGTGTTTCTGAATCACTGATTAGAACTAGTAAATGTAAATTAATAATTTTTTACGATATAAATGAATTTAGTATAATTTTTCCTAAAATAACTGAAAAATCAAACAAAAATATTTCGCTTTGAACTTAAAAATTTTTAAGTTATCTATAGTCGAAATGTCAAAGTGAAATAAGAAAAGCTCAAACTCTTATTTTTTTTATTTTTCTTATTCCAAGTATGGTTACACCTTAGCACAGTAATACATGAAGTAGTAAAACGTGTTACTATCAGTGAGGACAAATTTAATGATGTTAAAAAACTTCTATTGGCGCATTTTGGTGAAAACTGGGAGCAAAATGAAGACCTAGAATTTTATAAGAATTTTATTGCACTTTATGAGCAAAACGATGATGACACAATCAATACGGACCATAATAATGCATTATTGAAGAATTTTGTGAAGGTGATTTTCAAAACTTGTCTGAAATTTCCAGCAATTTGCAAATTTAATTTATTTTTAATTTTTGATTTATAGTTTTATTGAAATTTTTTATAATTATTTTATTTAAGTATAAAGTAAAATGTGAAATTAATTTGGATTAAAAAATAAAGCTTATGTTTCATTGCAGGAAAAAATTATTTAGCTTTCCGTTGTTTTTCTAAAACTCGTCTAATCCAAACAAAGTTTTCCGAAACTCGCCTAATCCAATTTGTCGTGCCAAAACTCACCTACTCCAAATTTATTTTGCATTTTAAATCAAATCGGTCAATAGAATTTATAAATGATTCAAATAGATCAAATTTTAAATTCTTTTTCCATCATCTAAACCAAAAACTAAGATACGACTAAAGTAAAGTACCAATAGAATTTGTTTTTTGCGATTTCTGAACAAAATGCAAAATGTCGGAAGGCGAGTTTTGGAATGTACACTTGTTAGTCAGTAAAATAAAGAGGCTATCTGCTCACAATACATCTACCACAAAAAGTAGAAATTCACTATCCGTACCTCCCCCCTCCCTCCACCCCGCGGAGAATCCAAAAATTCGGTGGACAATTTAATACTTTCATTTGTGTCAACCATTGAATCGATATGTTCTCTCCTCGCCAGGAATCTTGCTTTGGATTTTTAAATTAATATCGTCAACTAATTCATTTCTTAGACAGCCAATTTGAATTTCTGTAATTTTGCAGAATGTTCGGATAAACTTTATCTATTAATTCATCTGGACTGTTGACAATATTACCTAAATCATTCGTAAGTTCAATTTAACCAGTTACCCAATCAATTGGGTGAGTGCCTTTATAAATTTGTAAGAGTTTTTCGGCAAAATGTTTCGCTTCTTTATCTTTGTAAAGTTGAACTCCCAAATTTGTTCTTAATTGTACTTTATTCACCCAAGAGAAATGATTGCTTTAAACATACATTGATTTCATCTGCTGGAAATGATTTTGGAATAACTGGAAGCGTTTGCCGAAAATCTTCAGAGAGTATAACTAATGTGCATCCCATTAATTCTGAATTACCTCAGAGATCTTGTAGTGTTCTACCTAATGCTTTAAATGATTACTTTATAATGTATTAAAAGTTTACCTCTTCCAGATGCTCTTGGTACATTACAAACTGGGAATACCTATTTCAAAGCAGAATGAGCAATTCGTCCTCTACACGTTGTCCATATTATTGCAAATATCTCTCACTTGTTTTGTGGTTCCTGTGAATGCAGCATCTCGACGTGCCAACTCCCAATGGTTATAATTTTCCAGCAATCCTAAACGCTGACATGCTTCTCTGTACGTTTCACATACATATCCATGGACTTTTTTGAAAAAATCTGTCAAACATGTTGTTTGACGAATTTCATGTGTATAGCGACTGGAATTGCTTGCTTTCTTTGTTGAAATATTCGTCTTGTTGCATTCCTTGTATATAATATGATGGTACATCGGCATACAGCAACATTCTTGTAAATGGATCACTTTGACAAAGTTGGAAAAATGCAGTTAATGTTGTATTCACACGTGTTTCATTGGCTACTCTCTCTGGACTTTCTCTTATAAAATAAGCTCGTAGACCATTTTATAAATGGTCTGTCAAATGAACAACTGCTGGTTTTTGATCATGTATTGAGCAACCAAATATTCACCAAGCCGCTTTATTACTATTTATATATCTGCCCATTTGATTATGATTTATTTCATCTTTCTGATGTCGTTCTTTGTTTTCTCACTCTTTGATTTCACTGAGTTGCAGTACTCCAAATTTATGTGTGCTTGAAACATTTTTCAGAGATGCTGATTTTATGGCGCCACCCATTGATTATCTACTTCTATATTCGGGTCACTTCGCAGTTTTATTTTGACAGTCTTATTTTGGATTCGGAAATTCAGCTGGAATTACTTGATTAATGTGTTTTGGATGGATTTTTAATGTAAACAAATTAAATTGTGTGAATGAAGTAATCGAACGATGTTCTTTCTTGTAATCCTTATATAATAGTTATATTAATAAAGAATAATTATATTACGACTTGTGTACTCACTGTCTATAATTACAACGACAATTTCATTAACTTGAGGTGCACTGAATCGACGTCCGTGCACCTCACTGAATCGACGTCCGTGTTTTCCAACCGGTCTTTCGTCGGCTCAATCAAAACTTTATTCACATCGGATAGATTTATTTGGCAATGGTAACAAATACAATGATCCCAGTTTATGACAGATTTGTCTTTTAATTGAAAATACAGGATTGAACTGATTGTTTTCACTGCTCATGGAAGTAGCACCACATGATGACATTTGAAAACAAGCATTATTCTACAGATAAGAACATCAGATGAACCTGCAGTTTTGTGAACTGGAACCCAATATTGAATGTCCCTGTAATATTTTATCGTGGACTCAAAATAATACAAAAATGATTCAAGTAACACCATCTATCGTAAATAAATACAAATATTTTTGAAGAAATGACTTTATTGAAAATTTTTATTTGTTAAATGATATTTAAAAGTTAAATTATTAATTCCAAAAATTGTAGTTATAATTTTTTACAACAAAAATACGCAAAATCAGTAGCCTCAGTAAAAATAATTTAAATTGGTTTGAGTTTCAGGTTTGGGGTTCCAGATTGAATTGCTAAAAATTGTTTAGGGTTGCAACATCTGATATCCTTATCTGTGATTATATGCTCTCGTATTTTGTTTAAAATGTGTTGATTCCGGAGTTTCTCCAGCCATGTAATGAAGGTACTTTCAGGAGGCACTTTCAATGGTGCTAATCGAATTTTTCCACTCATACAACACATTCTTGATATTTTTCTATTGAATTGCTTGACACTGCAGAATTGACACACTTGATCCATTTTCCCAATGACAACGTGTTGGTTTTTATTGTACTCGAACACATAATTGTCTATAGACAATTATGCAAATTTGACAAAAATGCTACACAATGTTACGTAAAATGGCATTCTTGTGCAGAAGTGTAAATTGTATTTCTTAACCAGAAAATTGTAGTAAATTAAAATATGTTTTGTAGTAAATTCTTTTAAAACTGCCAAATTCAAAACAAAAGTTCGGTTATGAGTACAAACCAAACGAAAAAGCGATATATGTAAATGCAGAATTGTGATTTCGACAGTACACATATATTGTGTAACATTATACACCACTTTGGTATTAAAGTGAATAATGTGACAGCATTTATGTGTTCGGGAATAGGGCCCCTGTAATCTCTAATTCTTCTGCTCCACATTCGTATTTCACGAACTTCACGCATTGTAACTCTACTTAGCTCATTTCGTAATCTTGTTTGTTCAGCAGTTTCTCTATGTTTTTGCTTGCTGAGTGTCTAAACGTGCTTCTCGTTCCTGATATGTTCCATTTGTTTGCTCTTCTTTTTGTTTCTTTCTTTTCGATTCACCACTGGCAAGATCTTCTCTTCTTTAACTTTCAGCATCCTGTTAAATGTTAATATTACTTAACACACTGAACATCCACTTAAGACACTGTCCTCCTCTACCTTAAACAATTCACATTCACTTATTATGTTTAAAAATTTTCATTAAAATTTATTTCACTCTCTCACTTTCCTTTTTTCTTGTTCCGCTCTAATCGATTTCCAAAAGTATACTGACGCATGCGTCTTGCCATCACAATATATCCAGAACAGGATAATGGAGCATTCGAGAATGTTCCAGAATATTCCGGATTTCCGTTTCCAGAACATTCTAGAACGTTCTCGAACGTTCCGTAACAAGAAATTCATTTGATGTGTCAGAACCGCCTGGGACATTTTCGAACATTCCGGAACCGTAAGTCTCTTCGAAGGTACAGAAACTTCTGCGATATTCTAGAACATTCTCAAACATTCTGGAATATTCTAGAACATCCTGGAATAGTGTAGAATATTCTAGAGTATTCTCGAACCTTCTGGAAGCTTCTATAATATTCTAGAACCTCCTGGAAGATTCTATCACATTTTACAAAACTCGCCAATATGGTATTCTCGAACATTCTATAACACTCTAAAACATTCTGTCTGGAACATTCAAGAACATTCTGGTTCTGGAATCTTCTGAAACATTCTGGAAAACAAAGTCTCTTCGATAATCTAGTACCGTCGGAAACATTACGGAACCGGAGGTCTATTTGAAGTTCCAGAACCTTCTGGAACATTCTAGAATATTGTCGAACATCTTGGAACATTCTAGAACATTCTCGAACATTCTAGAAAATTCTCGAACATTCTGGAACATTCTGAAACCTTGTAGAAGATTCTGTAACCTTCTAGAACATTCTCCAATCTTCTGGGAAAGATTCTATAACATTCTGGAACATTCTACAATATTCTCGAACATTCTGTCTGGAATATTCTAGCTAGTCTCGGCCACTTCGACACACGATTCCTAGCTGCTTCACTAACTTCCCATCAGAAGTCCATTTGTGTGAGCCTCCTTTGGACAACCTTGAACATGGAAGTTCCTTTAAGGATGCATGGGAGGGTTGCAGAGTTTTAGCGGCACAGACGGACATACCACGCCTAAATTTATTATATATATATATATATATATATATATATATATATATATATATATATATATATATATATATATATATATATATATACCGAAATTGAATTCTTAAACGGTTTTTAGAAGAAGTTCTGGAATTCGGTCAATAAGGATGTAATTTGGGTATTTCTTAACAGATTATGATGAAATCCGATATGCACGTTGAAAATGGGATGCTGACATTATGTTTAAGTGAAGTTTATGAATATGGCCAATGAAGGGAACGTTGGTCTGTCTTAACCGATTATTATGAAATCCGGCTTGTGCGATTCAGACGGGATTCATAAATGAATTTTGTATGAAATTCTGGAATATGTCCAATTCTTATGGAACTTGACCATTTCTTAACCAATTAAGCGACTGAAATGGAATTCTGACATGAGATGTAGTTACGGAATATGGCCAAATAGGATAGTACTTGGCCATTTCTTAAAGGATTATGATAGACTCAGCTTGAACAACATACGAATATATTTCACTTTAAAAATTTACGACAAAATGTTAATTATAATTTATTAAAATTTGAAGGTTTAATTATTATATTTAGGATTTGTCTAAAATCCTAAAAGTTTACCAAATTTTAAAATATTATTTTTTGGAATTTAAAAATATTCAAAATCTTAATTTTTTCAAATTCTACAAATTTTATTTGAAGGTTAACAAAAATTCGTAAATTTAGCAATTCTTAGATGGTACGAATTTGGATGAAGTAGTAGGTACTATATACGAATAGTTCGCAGAGATCGCGATCTTTCTCTGACCAATTTATCTGCCGGTGGCGGTCATTTAATAGTATATTTGATGACGTTTGATTGAAAGTTAATTTGTAATGTGAAAATTTTAATTAAATGCGTAGTTTATTATTTATTCATCCAACTCTAGAATATCTAAATATGAAATTTTTTTGTTTTCATCTTTCGAATTTTATCCTAAATTTAGCCTAAAAACTATAAGTTTTTAGTTCTTGGTGATTTTAAGCTACCGTACATAACTTGGCTTGCGATGATTAATGGATTAGGTCCCTCATTTAATGAGGGGCGTGCTGCCTATTCTGTTACCTTATTGAAACAACAATGCTAGTGAAGTTATCGCAGCAAAATTGTTCCAATGTAAGTTGCTATCATTCCTTGTCAGTATCAACATACTATGTTTTTCTCATAAAATGTTATAGTATATTGTAGTTGTTTGTAAATTACCTTAAAATATTTAAACTATGTACGTATTAGAGACCAATTGTCTAATTCGCGGTTACTAAATTAAATGCCAACTTAGAAAATCTCACCAAGCCACCGAGAATGATTTAAGTTCAAAATCTCAACATTTCGAAGTACTGACTGCTGAAGAAGTTAGAGTGTAGCTTTAAAGGTAACGAAATTAATTTGTGACACAAAAGCTTGCTGCATTTTTTATGTTCCGAAAATTACATCGGGATGGCTAGGTTGTCAAATGACCAACACCATTAAAACTAAATCATTTATCTCATTTTTAAAATCTAAGTTATTGCAAAAGAAGATCATGTATGCGGTAAAAAATATGCCGAGGAAACCCGATTGGGATTTCGACTATGAAATCATGAAAATCTGTGCACCCTTGAAATCGATTTCTTTAAATTAAAAATTTATAAATTCTTAGAATCTTTGAATTAGTCTCATTTTTCAATGATTAACAACATTTGTTTATCTTCATTTTTAGGGTGCACGAGACTGGGACGGGCTTTGTCTGTGTGTCGCCTTCATGGAATAAATAAATAAATCAAATTCTAAAAGATTATTCAGAAATAATAGAGAATTGGGAATTTCAATATTTTATGAAGTTTTTTTGGAACCATTTCTGAAACCCTACCGAATAAACCGCCCTTAAACCTTTAAAGCTTTCAAAAGCTAAGGTTATTCCTCATTTCCTTCCTAAATATTTCCCAATAAAATTGGAAAGGTATTTTCATATTAGGGAACTGGTAACCCACTTATTATTAATTATTTGGGAAATCATCATTTCCATCATAGCATAATTTCAAGCTAACTGACCCAAGTCTACTGAATAGCTTTATTCAAAACATTTTCTGCAGTCAAATTTTCCAAATATCGCACTTCAGTCAGGTTCAATAATATCTCAAGATTTTTAATACGAAATTTTGTTTCAATCACAAACAGCCACTGCAGTTTAATGTTCGCTTGCAGTTATTGACTATAATGCTTGGTTATTTTCAATGTTAATTTTTAACAAAATGAGAAGGAGTAACAAATCGCGGGGTATTTATGCACTTATGGTTTTTGGTTTGGGCAAGAGCAACAGAGGACCTATCGTTAATATGCCGGGTCCATTGACTGTAGGCGCTATAATCAACCTAACGAAATTTTCACACGATAAAAAATACTTTTGCGCTTATACCAGGTGTCAAAATGTTTATCATCTGTTCAAATTGTGAATAAATTTGTGCCACCGGCATACTGTATCGACAACATTAAATTAATTATAACATAATTGCTTTTTTTGTGGCGCTGTAGCCACACTCGATCACCATGAACATATCTACATAATTTCAATTCAGAATTTCAGAACATTACAACTGAAAACTATTCTGTTTAAAGAACCAGTTGGTATTTAAAAATTACTATAATGTATGTTGAAATTACAATGATAAAATGGGTTTGAAGACAAAACAAAGGCACAATAACACCCAACAAATAGTGAAAGAATTTTGCACACAAAATCGTTATTTTCATTGATATATACGAATTTCTATGCTAATTCGAAACTTACATAGGCCGATATCATTGTAACTACTTATTCAATGTAAAATATAGTTCTTTATAGCTTAATATTCATTCTTCTTTGATCATAATCATTTTTCCGGTTCAATTAAACGTTAAGAAAAAAAAAAATAATAATAAACTCATAAATATAAAATAGCATCTCAATTATGGACATTATCTGCATATATTACCCGAGTACACCACCTTTATTATAATTTCATCATTTAATAAAAAAAAACGCAGGCTTATACATATGAATACGTAGTTCATTTTCCTTATAAAGTTATAAGCAAGCTGTGTTTTTACATTAATTATTTCTCAATTTTCAACATTACTTAATTTATTTTTTCCCAAAGGTTAAACTCTTTTTTTTTATCTTCATACACATCCCTATTTCCTTATAGTTCTTATAGAAAGAAAATAAATTGTACATAATATCTTGAGGCATTGTTCTATTGTTGTTTATTTAAATATTTTAAATTTATTAATTAATTTAATTTATTGTATTTCTGAATTTATCAACATAAGTTTATATCATAATCTTAATACTCTGCTAATTATGTTGACAAAATTAACCAAATATAATAAAATTATATTATTTATGTATATATAAGGTAAAACTAATATCTGAAACATTTCTGAATTTATAGATAGCAGAGTAGCAAAAAGGAAACAAAAATGATTTGCTTATTTTATAGTTAGTTCAATAATTTAAAAATGCCTCCAAGAAGTAAATAATCGATTTTATTATATCATAATTTATTGGATTTTACAATAAATTTAAAAAATAAAAATAAAAAATGTTCAGATGTTTACTTATGTGATTTGTTTTTATCAGCTTAATTTTTCGGCATTTTTACGATTTCTTTTTCTGAAAAGGCTAAGCAGCTACTCAACTTAATTTATAAAAAAATCTGACAACCTTAGTATTCTTTAAATTATTTTCATGGTTTGAGGAAATGACCGAAATAAGTAAAACATCGAATTGTATCAGATTTGTTGTGGCGAGTGATACCCACTGGGGAGTAATGGGTGACTGGTAATGAATTTCCAGCAAGTCGTTTGCTTAAAATTATATGGAAGTTTCTCACTCAATTTTGAATTCTAAAAGAAATAATTCTTCTATGATAAATATGGCGTTGTACTGAATGTAACGAAATTCTCACACCAGCAATATGTTATAATTCTGGCATTTGTGTTGTAATTCTTGATTCGCTGCACTTTGTGTGATATAAATAATTAATTATATTGTGATATAAATTAATAAATTAGTGTTGATTAATAATAAATATATAGTATATAATATATTTACATTATAATTTATAAAAAATGGCTAATAAATATAGAAGAAGTAAGAAACACGTAATTATAGGTTAGATTTTTTATCTAACCAATTTCTTTTATTTTTATAGTGACTGAAGAAGAAATTAAAAGGCTGATCAAAGCACGAATTGAGCATGACGGATTATTTGAAGGAAAATTCTACAGACGAGATGAAAATTGGGCGTGAGTTTTTTACAATTTATAATTAAAATCCAATTAATTTATAACGTTACAATTTTATAATTATAAGAAATACCGCAGAATTAGCCCAGTTTACTCCGGAGCAACTTCGAATCAAGTGAAATTATTTATTAGAGCAATACAAAGTCAGTAGTATCACAATAATATTTTAGTTTGATGTATATTCATTAAGGTTTTATTAATTTTAAGAACTGCTGAATCCACCAACTAGAGTTCAAACAGAAAATGGGGAACTCACCGCTGTCGACTGGCCGTATTGCCCTACATGCATTTTTATGGGACGGGCTTACACAAGATAAACCCACCCCTTCTCATGAGCAGCCATCGGGGCATATATGTGCAAAACCCTGAGAATTCATTTATAGGGACTGAAACGTCTGACCAAAGAGACTCGCAACCGCAACCAAGTACATCAGGTACTGTTTCTAGCAGAAATACTAGCGATCGACAATTGTCTAGAAATTATACCAAAAATACCGCACCGAAACCAAAAAAACGAAAAACTTCCGAAGATTTGTTGGCAAAACTCGAAAAAGAGTGTGGACGCAACAAAAAAAAAATACCAAACGACTTTCCAATTTTTTAAAGGTTTCGCCCAACAACCGACAAACCTACTGATTCTGAATCTTCGGATTCCGAGTAAAAATACCAATTAAAAATAATTTTTTTTTTAATATGTACATAAATATATAAGGCTTCTGAAACGAAAATAAGGCTGAACCTCGAAAGGCTCATTCGTACTTCCTCAATGTCTTCATTATTGGCCATACAAATGTTGTGAAACGTAAAACAACTTGCAATGGTTTTGACGATGTTCTCTATTTTTAATTCTAATGGCCGTCTCAAAATAGATCGCTACCGCATTAAACTTTTTGTTATTGTCATTTGTAATAGGTTCTTTGAACGAAGTAACTAAGGCAATTGGTTCCATTCGACATGGATACCCACTATCTCGAAACAAAAAGAATCAATAACCGTTTTTGATAAACCGGGCTATTGTATAGTACTCTAGAGTCATGTACAGATCCGATATAAGCAATAAATACATCTAAGAATTTATAGCTCGCATTACAAACCGCTTGGCACTGTATGCTACACTTCAGTTTACGATTTAGGTATTGGTTATGTAATTTTACTGTGCATACTATTTCTACATGTTCAATCAATGGCACCGGCAGTATTTTCGAAAATAGTTGTTCTGGCTATAATATTGAATTTAAGACCAATACCGCGAATTTCACTTTGGGTGGCATTATCTCATTTAAGGAGAAATCCAATAATTTATGGATGATGTCGCATATCGTGGATCTCGGAATGTCCATTGCCACTCCGCTTATTCGATAGCTGGTGCCGCTTGCCAGCCATAATACAAAGATCATGAGCTCTATTTCTGATCCCCAGCCTTGATTTTTATTTGGTAAAAATTTAGCAATTGAAATGAAAGTATTTGAGGAAATTCTTAAGTGCATCCTAGTGATAGCATCATCATACGAGAGAAGAGCGTTCACCATTGTATTATTGGATGCCGGAGTGTACATGATTGGTCGCTACAAGTAAAACATTCAAAAATTTTTTAGCACTTTGATGTTTTTAACTATTTTAATAATTTGATATATTAAAATTTAAAAATTTTATGTCTCGAAAAATTAACTTTTACAACCCAAAAACACAGTTTTGTTACAATTATTTTCTCAAAACAAAATCTTCAACACAAAAAATTAATCTAGCTTCTAACTAAGCAAATTTGCTGCAAATTTATTACGCTAAAATTCTTTCAGTATTCGGGCAGTCAATAAACTTGCTTAAAATATGGAAGCGAAAATTATTCAGAAAATGTCACATTTATCACAGAAGAATTATTTCTTTCGGAAATCAGACAACGTCCTAAGCACAAAAACGCAAAGAATTCACGTTAATAATAAATAAACAAATAACACACTTATTTTACTACTTTTCTCAAACGCAATTTTGCCATTCTTATAATCCTTCGTGGGTCCACATTTTGGCTATGAATTTATCTAGTGGTCTCCTCTCTTAGAAAGAGCAAATATATGTGGTTGGTAAGAGATCAGCTAGTTGTCTATGCTGTCCCAGACGTTGTAAGTTCTTTAATTCTTAAGAACTTATCAATTATTTACAAGGTGTCTATTCGGCTAGAGAAGTATAATTAAGTATAGTGGAGTATAAATCGCACACCTGGGCGGGGGTGCCTCATGCTCATTTGAGTATTTTTGATCGTATACAAAATTGAATCCACCGTTTGTTTTCCGACCCTCCGATAAATAATCCTCCGGCAGCTGCCAGAATTGCTGACGAATCCCATGAGCACATCCTTGTGGAAGTATTCGGATGCTAATTTTAGAATATTTTTTTTGACGCACAACTAAGTAGATTGCGCAATACACTTAAGTCATTTCCACTGCATGATTAAAAACAACATTCCGGTCCAAACTTTATCCTTTCCCTCCCACCCTTATTGTCCCTCAATGCATAATCCACCGTGTAAGATATGCATACACCATGGACCTTGCCCAAAAAGTTTGTACATTTCTTATAGTGCAGAGATCCAAAATTTCTTCAATGTTGCAAACAGTTTGCTTTTCACAGCTGGAAATATATTTAGCTCATCTCTATCTTTTTTTATGTATGATCAATAATTTCATTTTAAAATAGCAAAAATTTTGAAAATTTGAAGTTCAAGATTTTTGTTTATTCAATTTTTAGTGTGAGTCGTTTGGAGTAAAGTTTACAATGAATTAAGGCATTGCCCCATGCAAAACGGAAAACCGGCATTTAAACCCGTCAAACCCAATTTTTGGCTAAGTTGCTTCACATCTTATTCTAAGAAAATTTTATTAAAATGAATTTAATTTCATTCAAAAAACCCCAATTTTATATTTTGCCGGTCGCCAAGCAAAAATCTGTCCGTCGAAATATAAAATTGGGGTTTTTTGTATGAAATTAAATAAATTTTATTAAAACTTTCTACGAATAAAGTGGAACCTATAAATTCGAACTATTTTTTAATAATTTTGATCAATTTTGTCAATAAATAGATTTGACGGTTTGAAATGCCGGTTTGCTGTTTGTGCATGAGGCAATGCCTTTAGACAGTTAATCGATTCAAAAAAAAACCTTTTTGTGTTTATTCGAATAAATATCGAAATTATAAATTCTTATAAATTTAAAATGGATTGTTGATTTTCATGATTTGGTTCAGTCTATTATCATAATTTATATCATGAGTACCATCAATATTTAAATTAGTATAGTTTTAAAAAAAAACTTTACTATGGTATATCCATTTTTGAGTAGGTATATGATAGTTATGAAAAAGTCAAGCTTTGTTTTGAGCAACAAAAAAAAAACAATAAAGGATTTAGTTTAATACCTGATTTAACACTTTACCATTGTATTAAGGGTCGAAGAAATTTAATTTTGACTAAAATTTTTATGATGATATGATGTCATGATGGTATGATCGTGTAATGGTATGTTGATATGTTAGTACGATTGTGTGATGGTATGATTATATTATGGTATGATGGTACGATGGTCTGATGGTATTATTCTAAGAAGGTATGATAGTATGACGGTATGGTGGTAAAACAGTAATAATCTGCATCACGTGTCACTTGCACCTACAATCAAATTTTACTTTTTTTCAATTTTATTTTTTAATGTTAATTAATTCATATAATTTCTAATATGCTACCGGTGATTAGACCATTTTAAATGTGTTTTTATTAACACGAAGAAGTATATTAGTATTTACGAACGACCATTCAACGAAACCGACTAATAGACAGAATTCTATTTATTTAATTTTTAATTTATATGATTTTAATATGTTCCGAAGATTGTAAGAGAATTCAATTCACGGCGAGCGCTTACAATCTTCGGAACATATTAAAATCATATAAATTAAAAATTAAATAAATATAGAATTCTGTCTATTAGTCGGATTCGTTGAATGATCGTTCGAAAATACTAATATACTTCTACGTGTTAATAAAAACACATTTAAAATGGTCTAATCACCGGTAGCATGTTAGAAATTACATGAATTAATTAAAATTCAAAAAAAATTGAAAAAAAGTAAAATTAGCTTACACAGAAATAGAGCTGTATGAATGTCGTGAAGAAGAAAAAAATTGTAAGAGAATTTATCTGTATTGGTATAATTCGCTAGTACATAACGCACAGTACATTCTGTATATGTATATAGAATGTAAATTGTGGTATAATCAGTCCAGTCGCCGCGGCCTGATGAGAAGATTGATTTTTTCATCATCATAAGCTCATCAGTTCGAAACTGGATTGAATTCTATTACAATCTTCGGAACATATTATAATTTAAAAACGAAAGATATTAGGCCGTATTCCTGAATTTTATGGTATGTTATACTATTTTTGTTTAATTTTATTGCACTGGGATACAAGATAATGCCTTTATTATGACATGGTAATCTCATGTTATGTTATTTCCCAGCTGCCTACTAGAATCTGTATTGAAAAAACAAAAATAACATAATTTAGCACAACATTTCAAACCCTGAATACAGCCTATTAGTTAACTAAAACGCAATAAATTTTCAGAAAAATGTCAGAAATCTCTTTTTCATTCATAAACGATCAATCGCGCGATTTTTAGTAATCTTTCGCTGGGTAACACCGACTAGCCATATTTTATAATATACAAATATAAAGCGTAACGCCTGTATGCTTGTAGGGGATGATCTTAAAGACTACGGAAGTGATTTTGACGGTACTTTCACTACTGAAGAGGGTTCCGGCTAGCAAAAATTTTTAACTGTGCTATACAAAATCGGTTACATAGTTTTAGAGATTTGGTACAATTGTAAGATCCGGTGGTTTATTTTCTAAAAAAACACAAGTAGCATTTTTTTTGTAACATTCTTTCTATTTTACTTTTGTAGTTATCGTTTTTTATTTATTTTATAGTTGCTTTTATTGTTCTTATTATAGTGTTTATGTATCACAATTTAAATTTTTTTTGACAATTCACAAAGGAGGTGAAATCAAAATCAGATCGGTGCTGACAGAAGACCAATAGATGGTGATCGAGGTCGTTTCAGTGTTCAAATTAAAATTAAGTTGCAGTTATCTTTGACTAAAATTTGAGAAAATAGTTGCTCGAATTAAGCGGTCAATTCAAATAAGCGAGCCACGCGATTTCGAGTTTGGTGATTTTCTATTTTTTTTAAAGTTTTATAAATATGTGTTACCATTGCTTGGCTTTTTATAGACAAATTAACCATTTAAAAAAAAAACTGAGAAATGGTTGAATTTATTTTAAAAGTTGTACTATATATTGGATGGAAAAATAGTATGAATGAAGAATATTGTACATTTCTTGAAAATATTCGTTGTTTATAATACGATGTTATTTGGTTGATTTTTTGAGATTTGTGGTGATTCCTTGTTTTTTTTATAAGAATTAATTTATTCGAGATTTTTAGAAATGTCAAGGTCGTTTAAGTATGCTTGAAATCGTCAGTATTAATCAAGTTTTAAGTGCCATTGCGTTGCGAATAGGGTTGTGATAACGGGAAGAGATTCTCAAACGTCAAGATTATTTGTGATTTTTTTATTAGCCTATTAAATATGTTTAATAAAATTCTTTCGGCTTTTTATAAAAAAAATATATTAAAAATAATGGCATTCACAACGACTTGTTAATCAGAAAAAATGAAGAGGCCAATCATTTATAAATATATCTAGCAGAAAAAGTAGAAATATCAAAATCCCACCCGTATTTTAACCCGAAGTCAATACAAAGTCAATTTTGTCTATAAAAAGCCGAAAGAATCTTATTGATTGAATACAGACAAATTTTCTTTTTCTATTATTTGTGTGGGCATAAAACACACAGAAATGAGAGTTTTCCTTGAGTTTTTGATTTGGTGAATTTTATAATTCGCTAAGTCAATGCGTTCTTGCCTCATACGTAATGTATGAAGTGAGAATTTTGTTTTTGTAGTTTGGTCGTAGCTACCTGATGAGTAGACCGAACTTATCAGTAAGAAACCAAACTACCACAGAGAAAGCTCAAGGAAAGTTTTCATTTTTGGAGTCGATATACTTTGTATTGAGCTCGGGTTAAAGTACGGGTGGGATTTTGGTATTTCTACTTTTTCTGGTAGATATATGTATTTATAAATGATTGGCCTCTTCATTTTTTCTGATTAACAAGTCGAAATTGTTGTGAATGCCATTATTTTTAATATATTTTGTCTATAAAAGGCCGAAACAATCTTATTGATTTAATACAGAGAAACTTTCTCTTTCTAAATATGTTTAGTTCAGCTATGTGAACTTCTTAATTTTTAGAGAAATTATTAATTTTTCGAGATTTTTCGTAATATTATGCGAGACCATTTAAGGATATTAATATTATTCAAGTTCAGAATGAGATTTGTATACACAATTTGTGAATTTTATATTAATTCAGGGTACATGAAGGTTATTCGTTGATTTGCATGATATTACTAATGGTTCAAAATTGTCGAATCAAAAGAGAACATAAGAAACATACATTGAGATTGAATATACATACATACATTTGATTCATTACATGAAAATAAAAACGGAGTAAAAAACGTGTAGTGATAAAATAGAGACATCTATGTTATAGTACGAAAAATTCATTTTCGCCAGCTAAACTTCCTAGTACACAGTGCAATTCAGCGCTTGGGTAATTTTTATATGAAAAAAGGCCTTTATAAGATAATATAAATAAAAATTAATCGATAAATTAAAATGTCAATTAATATGTTACCAAAATATGATTAAGGTATCAAAAAATATCGACATAAAATAGTTTAGAAAACCTATATTAGCCTTTAACTTGATAAGGAAATTATGGCTGGTTGACTGGTTGGGGAGTTGTTTAACCCGAGCAATTAATGAATACAAACTCTGGTTCCAGAGTTAAGTAGAGTTGTCTGTAATAAATCAAACGTTTAAAGCAAACAATCGTTTTATTTTTTGCCTAATGACACAACTCCTTTTCAATAGTGGCGGTGCAGAACTAAAAATTTTGGTTAATTGAAATTTTACAAAATTTTCATTTTTTGTTTATGAGCTAATATGTTTTAGGCCTTTGAATAGACTATCTTAGTACTATAAAAAACAAGTTTCATTCAATTATATTAGTTGGTTGCATTTACATATGTATAAGATAAATTCCCAAGATTTAAAAAAAAATATTTTTTTAGCCAGATAAAGCCGGATATTTCAGCTAGTATATTTATAAATGTGTAGGTACATTTGATTGTCGCATGTTCATTCGTAGAACAAATTTCTGTAAATCCCAAAAATAAATTTCTCTAAATGAGATGAGAAAAAATCCAAAAATTCTCCGACAAAAACTCCTTGAATTAATAAATACAGGCTAAAATGTTGTTCCCAGGACCGAAATTTGCATAATTTTGATTATATCTGATATTACTAAAAAACCACCAATAAAAATTTCACACGTCTAAAATATTAGAGGAATTAGAATTTTATTGTAAATAAATACTTGATTGCCGGTTTTGGTTATGATGGCTTACCGGAAAACCGGTAAAGCAAAACTTGCTGCTTCAACAGTGATATAACTCAAAAAATGGCATTTTGTGTAAAATCGATTTATATAATTTGGGCAATTTTCCATTTCGACAATTTCCAGATAAAATCTCGCACAAAAACTGACACAAATAAAATTATAACGCACAACTAAAAATGTGTCCGTTTTTATCTTCGTCGTTACGGTTATTTTGTATTAATCAATAGAATGCTATTGATTAATACAAAATAGCTTGCGTTTTGTATTAATCAATAGCCATTGCTACCAATAGCCAAATATCTGTTGGGTTTTTTATGTAGATCAGTAGGTAGGATCATTTAGTATATAACAAAGCATTAAAACCAAAGATACGTAATTTTCGAATAATGCCATTTCATTTAACATGCGATTTTTAATGAACTCTAAAACTCCCTTCGAAATTTAGCGTTGCAACTTCTTTGATAAGAAATCAAAATTTCAATAAGAAATCGTCAAAAGTCTTTGGTAAAAGAAAATTATTACATCTTAAAATGCGACTTTTTGAAAACTGAACGATTGCTAAATATCCCTGAATTTCAATTATTTTATCTAATATTCTGTAAACTAACTTGTTTTCCAATTATCGTGTGACTAGAAGAGTCAAACTTTCCGCGCGAATTAATTTTTTAATCGCGAATCTGATTTATTGTATATGACATAATGATGAACACATCTTATATACTGAAATCATTCTTTAAGTAACAACAAAATAACGTGAAATGTAACAATTAAAAGAAGAAACATCATAAATTAAACCTTTCATCGTCACTATTCATCTTTCAAATAATTTCGAGGGAGTACAGGAATCTTTTGCGTTAACGGGATCAACATCACATAAATACTGAAGTACCAAATCATTTCCCTTTACATCGAATTGTACAAAATTGATAAATCCTTCTGGAATAACAAGTAAAAATTAAAATTTGAAATAAATCAGAATTTAAAACCAAAAGTAATCAGAATTATGTTACATCAGTCTCTGCATTCTTTTATTACATCTCTCAATCAAAGCACATAAATAAATCGATATCTAAATTGGTTTTTCACTTAAATATAATGTTATGCACAAATTATATCTAACCCGACTTATAAATATTTATGTATACCACGTGTTCAACTAAGTGTAATTTACAACAGGTATACACGCCTATATTTTTCTGTCGCTGTCATCTACGTAATATAAATACATACATATATGGTATACATAAAATAATATTTACATAAAAAATATATTTAAATGGAACTGTTATTCCAGTTTTGCATACATATAGTGAACATGCATTTGACGCACGAAAAAAATCAAAAAAATCGATAAATAAATCAAAATAGGTATATACTAACCACCTTCGCTAACCTTAACACCATAGAATAAGTTTTTTCTCTTGAAATGTAATACATATTTCATAAGTTTGTATTAACAATTAAATAGGTAATTGAAAAGTTATTGCATGCATTTTTTTTTTTTTTTTTTTTGATTAACAAGAGAATTTTATTTTTTATTTTGCATATTATTACAATATTATATTTAGATAAATTATTTTTCATTTTCTTTCGATATATTTTTCTTTTCAATTGAAATAACAATCAGTGACGCGGCATGAATAGAGAGCACGATTTAAAATTAGTTTTAAACAACTTCATTTGTACATTAATTTATATGGCGAATGGTGACAAATAGTTCACGGGGGCAAGTTATTAATGTGTCAGATTATTATTAAACCACACAATTTATATAACACTTAATATTTACGTACATATACATAATAAAATCACATTCGCACTCATTTCTTATCTTCATTATCACCATCAGTATTTCTTGTGTTCATGATCTCAATGCACTTAAACAAACAATTGTTGGTGATATAAATATGTAAATACTATATGTTCGTATGTACAGTCTTTAACAAAAATATTTGTGCTGCTCGTAAATATTGTAAAAATAATTTATTCCTTAATTTCATTTTTGGGCAACTCTCAGTTACATATTAAAATCTTTTGGATTAATTAAAAACAGTTTCGTAACAAAAAATTAATTGTTACGGAAAAATTATTTTTTCTAAGTACAATATCCATATAAAGGCAATTTTGCTAAGTACTGTATAATATTTACAACACAGATTTTAGAATTGTGTTTGTCTTTCTATGCAAAGTCTGTTAGTTATACCTATAGTCACATGCAGACAAAAAACAACGTTTTGTTGATATGTCCTACATTTATATATTATGTTTATGTATAAAGCTTGAATGTAAACTACAATTATTAGATTACGTATTTAAAATTATATTATTTCAAATTATAAGTTCAAAATGTAAAGAATATGTTTAAGTACAGGTAGGCAATTTTTGTTTAAGAAATAGTAACGTATTTTTCTAAAAAAAAAAAAAAATAACGTTTAGTAAAAACATCAATACCTTTAATTAAAACCAAAAGTTTTAAATAATTAATGGTCTAACAGTGTTTATAAATATTAATTTTAATTTATTTATGTGTGCTTCATAGGCCACAATTATGATTCTATGGTGTTATGTAATTGAAATGGTTACATGAAAGTCAACAAATCAAATAATTTGTTCAATAATAAACGGCCATCCATAGTAGAACATTAGGACTTGACCATTAAACTTAATAATTGACAGTTAAAATTAATAACAGTTAATACAAATAATTAATAATTAAATTAAAGAAAGGATAACTGAAAAAACAAAAGCCGGACAACTGGGTCACTTTCATCACGCTCCCCAAACGCTTTAAGTTCTAAAAGCCTACCTACAAATAAATTTGGATTTAAACTATAAAATATTTATGCACTGACACAGAAGTAATTCGATTAATGTTTGTAAATTACTTGGATACTTTTAAATTAAAATTAAATATTAAAATTTGTTTGTTATTGTTGCATTGCTTACCTAAAGACAAGTATCCAGAAGCTCCAACTCGATATAATGATAAAATAGCTAGCGATACGTCAAATAATTTTGGTCCATTCTTTAATCGATGATTTTGTTACCCCCGCATCTCTCGCTCATCGTGATAATGAGCGGGAACCAACATGAATTACTGTAATTTTCCCTGACAATTTTATAAATAGTCAAATGATTCTCTGTTGGACTAAGCACATGAATTTATTTTACGTTGAAATAGGAGGAGAAATTTGTTTGCCGATTTTTTTTTTAAATAATAGTCCATTATTGTTCTCGTTAGTAAGGTTTGTTATTATTCAACTGTATAGTAGTTATGAGCTGATCGGTTGGTAATCGTCCTAGAATTTTTTAATGGATAATTGATTTTAGTGTAAGATGTTTAAATCCTTCACCGGTAAATAATGGAAGGTCTTGCACACCGCATGTTTTCGATTGATTCAATATTAAGAATGGTGACTTCATTCGGCATCGAATTTTATCCAAATTTGCCAAGAACTTTAATAATTACTTATATAATTATACTTATCATTTACTAATTAACATTATACTTAACCTTCTTCGACTTAGTTTCTTTTAAGTTTTCACAAACTTAAACTTCATAATTATTAAATTCATAAACATGGCTCAATAAATACGAGAATGTAGATTTAGATGTATACTAAGATTTTCTAACTTTTCAAATATTTTTCTAAATATACGAGTAGAATTCTTAAATTTCAATGTTTCTCGCAAACTCGTACTATTTTAAATTTCCTAATTTTTAAAATTAAATTGCTAAATAAAACTGTAAATTTATCAACAACTAAAAAAATTTCTAATTTAACAATTGAATTTCAAATATTTTTAGTTTCCAAATTTCTAATTTCCTAAGCCTTTAACACAAATGCGATTCTCCCTTTGTTTACTAGTTTACTTTCATTTATTTCTAAAGCCTCAATTTTCTTAGTATTTTTATTATAATACACAACTAACTTTCATAATCCTAAATTTGTAAAAAATACTTAAATTAGTAGATAATCCGTTTCTAACTTCAAAACACGTTTCTAGTCTTCAAAATTCAAGAAAAAGAAATTCTCTATGTTTCAAGTTATCAAATTTGTTTAATTTGAAATTACATAATATTATTCCTAAATATTAGAAAAAATAAATAATATATTTTTAATTTCAAGAGTCGCCTGCACCATTACTCAGCGCTGCACGATAATGAACAGGAGTTTGAGGTGTGGATCCATCAAGCTGGATGAAGTAAACTAGTTTAGAGAATTCAAAAATGAAACTACCGCCATAGCAGAAAAGGGCATCCCAGCACGATACAAAAAACCCAAAACCACTGATGTGCAGAAAAAAAAATAAAATAGACGGAGAGAAAGATAGTGGCTTCGATAGTGAGCTTAAAGACAGTTTTGAAGAAGCAGTGAATAAGGAGCATCGGAGGTAATAATTGCAATTATTTTATAGGTAGTAATAATTTGATTATTTTAAGAGGAGAGCAACAAAATCGGAAAAATCGAATTCTTCATCGGAATATTAAAGGTCCTAATCCGACTACGAATAACTTGAGCCACTTAGCCTCATTCCGGGCAACCTTCCATTCATTTTTACAGCAATAATACTCAGTAAACCTTACCAGAAAGCTCAAAAATAGTATAGTTTACTCTCTTATGATGAGAAAAACCCTGAAAAGATATAACTGCAAGTTGGCATGAATTCGATTTATTTTCGCAAAAAACTATCACCATAATGTAAGCCAAACGACCGTAACCAATGACGACGGTCGCAAATTTATGAATTGCTTTCGCCGCACTAAATTTACTCAATACTAACCAATGGGCCAAGTTTGAAATTAAATTGTGGTGGACTTACTACTTAGTGACAGGCCTAATATAAAGAATTTAGTTGATCAATATAAAAATATTGATGTAATGGACAACTTTCGGTTTCTATATCACGATTCACTACAAAGTTGAAAATTATTTGATAAAAAATTAGTGGGAACAATTAAAATAATAAGACTTGTATGTCTTTGACATTTCTGGTTCCTTCACAGCAAAGTAGAAGCACTATGTAGGTCGAACCCAGAACAATTACTTCCAGAAGACAATGACCGTGGCAATTCCGAAGTAAAATCTGGGTGAAATGCAGAAAACCCGTTTCATTTTAACAAATAGTTTGACGCAGCATACCATAAACAATATCATATAATTTGATAAATGATAAATTTTCGTGTAATTTTACCTATTTAAGACACAAAACAATGCATGTTTTTCGTTTCCAGCATAAATCCACCACATTAAGTGAAAATAAAAACACAAATTGGTAAATCATCGGCCTAAAACCCAATTTTCATAGTTTTTTTTTTGTGCATTTTCGGATAAAACACGAATAAATAGTCACCGAGGAGAAACGTCTTCAAAATCGGTCAAAAAACATCGGAATTATTCAAATATTAAAATTGTAAATTTTTACATTTGCAAATCTTGCCTCGCAAGGGTTAAAAATTTTCCTATTTTACAATTTATCTCGCTGTCGTTTCTAATTCCCATAAATAAAGCTATTAGGTCAGGTGATATTGGGCGCTTTCTGAATTGCCAACAAGTATATTACTTTAATAATCGCCTCCACATTTTCTTAGCGAGCATTTGGGGAAACCAGTGCTTTAACTCCCAAAATGCAGTCTTTCATCTATAAATCGTTGGTCCCACCGACGCTATCGTATGCTTCCTTGGTATGGTGGGCAGTGGTTAAATTAAAGGCGTCAATTTGTATACTCTACGTTCTACAAATTATTGCTTGTAGGGCTATGTGGAACATTCTTGGAGTAGGTGTGGGTCAAAGAATAATTCTTAATGAGTATGACTGTATATCGTTAGTACTAGAAATTGATAAGGTTAATGATAGACTATTGTTTGAATTCAACTTCACTATTCATTATTCTGTTTAAGAAATAGAATGGGGATCATGTGGGTTCGTGCCTATTGTGGCATTGAGGGTAATGCAACTGCTGATTCTTTAGCAGAAGCTAGGGCTGGGTTAAAATTGTACGGCCCCGAACCAGTTGCTTCCTTACCATTTAACTATGTTAAGCAGGCGGTTAAAAATTGCTGCCTGCTTCGATGGGATTATTTGACTCTAGGTCTGTTGTTTAAGATCAATGTCTTGTTTCCAATTTATGATATAATCCTTGGTTTGCACCATGGGGTATTTGTGGCGTTGAGTGCGGAACCTCGGTTGGTTCCAACCAATTTTTTAATAAAAATAATACAACGATAAATGAGCGGAATTTGCTAATTAACTGATACACTCGGGCTACTACAGACGTTTTAGTTGGTTTTGGATCAGCCTTCAAAATGTTGTTTTTATTTAACATGTTGTCAACGGTTGACGGAAGTAGAATTGAACGCGTATAATGACTCGCCTGTGAAAAACATTGGATCAATTATGCTTTGCTTAGGTTAGTTTAGCTCGTTTAGCTCTTTTGCTACTTTGATATTTTGGTTTAATTTATTGTTACATAACAAATGAAATATCAGAAAAGGGACTAATTTCTTTAAGTCCTATATCGAAACATTACAAATAAACTATTATTATACTGAAGGGTGATCCAATTTGAGTTTAATTTTAAAATTTTTAGTAAAACGGAAAAAAATATTGATAAGTATCTTAAGTTTGATTAACGACAATTTTGTTGGTTTATAAATCCACCATTCAAAATTTGCTTCGTCGCTAAAGACGACTTTGTTGAAAAAATTCGCATTTTCAAGTTTTTCTTGTATGGCCCAATAGTAAATTGATGACCTAATCTAAAGTCTGATGACTCTATTTTTTGAGTTATATGAATCTTGTATGCATTTAAATAAAGATCTTTGTGTACAATTTTGAAACAAGTGGTTGGTGGAATTTGTAATTGCTGGAAACGATGAAGAATTGATGTTTTTGGACTCTCATTAACACTATCACTTACACCAGCATAATTTTCTATGCTTTTTTCAATTTTTACCGAACCATTTTCCACAAATTTTGCAATAATTTTCCGAATCACCACAATTGACGGACAATTTTCTCTTCCATATTCTGTACGAAATTTTCTACAACTTCTACATAAGTTTCACCAATTTAAAATAATTTTTAACAATAAATAAGTAATATGGCACTCTAGTACAAATAAGAATATAAATATCGGCAAATTTAAAAATTAACCTTAAATTGGTGTTCAAAAATAATTTATGGAAGTTCATTTAAAAAACTAAAATGTATGTGAACTTCATGTTTTATATTACCGCATCACGATTCATTTTAACAAATATAGGAAGTAAAATACTTTTGTGCACCACATCAATGGCAACGCGAAGATATTAAGAACCATTAGACAACGGAATGCGTTAAACACGGAGAATATATCACAACTTATTTTATGAACACGGTATAGAAAAATTATATTTATTTAGCGATTTTGGCATGAATTAATACGAAATATTTTTGGTAAAAATCGGTTTCCTGTAGTACTTATCAAGACTAATTTATACCTAATATTCTTTCAGCAAAATTTTATTTTATATTTGCACCTTAATCGATGTTGATTTATGAATAAATATGTTTTGTTATCGATATATGAAAAGAATCGAATATATGAAAAGAATGTATGGTTGACACGTTTTTTAAATGCACATTTAGACCTCGAGACAATTTATTTAAGTTGACTCTTGCTGGCAACAAAAATAAACATGTCATTTCCATTATTAAGATTCTTAATTTATTTTAATAAACGCCCAAAAAAATTAAATTTTATGATTTGCTTGAAACTTCAGCAGAAACTTAAAAACACTCAAGAAACAAAAATATATAATACGATGCCTCTTGGGCATGTTATTATTTTAACAACCTAAGTCTGCCCAATTTAATACCAGATTTCACTTTTCGTAAGAATACAACCACATATGTACATATGTCTGTGTATGTAGACTAAATTTCTTATACAATATGATCAAAACGATCATATTACAAAAGTTGTAAAATTATCATTAGACATGTTCTCTAATGATTTATAGTTATCATTTATTATATTAAATTAACTATATAATAAAATAATTATATATTTTCTCATTATATTATCACACTTAAGTATATAGTATTTTGTAAATATTATTTTATATTGTTAATATTGATCTACTTATAATTATTACTCTTGCAGATAAGCAAATTTGATCTATGCAATGCAATTTTTCCTCTAGGCATGTTCTAAATTCACACTGATTTACAATACTCACATAACAATTATTTATACTTTAAACCACAAATAATTTTTGATAGCTATATATTTATACGCGAGTGACACCACGTTATCAGCCAACCATTATTTCAATGCCATATTTAATTAAATGAGTATTAAAAATAATGACTATCTAAAAGGTGTTGATGAACTTTCTATACAATAAATTAATCAGAAAGCTATGAATTAGTTTAACTAAATTTAGGATGATAATTTATAAAAAAACACATGTTTTACTGAACACACAAATAAAATATAAATTGCATTGATAAACAGAATGCACTGATAAGAAAGATAATTTTTGTTTTGGCCCACTTGTAAACTTCTAAAAAGATAACACTTTACTGCGATTACAAAATGAATTTATTTTAATATTGTATCCAAGACATTTATTATTGTTATGCAAGTACAGTGAGACGTTAAAATCTTCAACATGATTTTGGAATTTTTACCTGAAACGAAACAAGAAAAGAAAATTTACGTTAATCTAAAATTATATCACGAACTATATTAATGTTAATGGCTAAAAATAATCTAGTACATTAGCTTGGATAAAATTTCACTTGTGCAATACTTTCTTCCTAACAACTACGATAACCTGTAATTTAAATAATCTAAATCAATTTTACAATTGCAAATTTGGCTTTTGAGAAAAAAATGTAAAATACACTTGTTTTATCATTGCATTTCAACTTTAAGGGTGGTGGAAAATGAAAAAGTATAAAACGGGCCACACGCGACACGATTAATCGTACAACAAGTCAAAGTTGTATCGCGTATATGGGGCTAATACAAAACCTTCAGTACGAAACGGTCGTATAATTCGGTAGTTTGACATGCTAAAAATGTAGTGTACAACTTGCCCTACTACACGCAGAAAGCTTTGATCGATTGTGTTTACTCATCAACTTATTGATACAATTTGTCAAGTGCAACCTTTTAGCATGATCACACGTACGTACTTCAAGTTGTAAAACAAATCGTTTTTATAATTGGATAGACAAACCGTACCTGTCTGTGGGCAAAACTGTCTACGATTTATCTGTCCAATTACCTTTACAACTTGTAATATGATCAATTGTATCGTCTGTGAACCGTTCTCTACTTAAAATTAACGTTCTCTACTTAATATTTAAACTTAAAATACTTTATGTTTGACACACGTCGGAAATATGTACATAGTTATAGTATTTTATAGGGAGGGGGTGGGTGGGGGAGGGGAGTACTTTTTCAAATGTTTCGCACCACTAAAATTATATTATTTATTTAAATCTAGTAGTTTAGATGTTTATTTTGGTTTTCCAAGATAGCTTTGATAATTACAAAGCAGTGTGAACAGTGTTTTACTACAACATGTCAACTTTTTAGTTTAATGCTAAATATTGTAGTAACTTTGCTAAATATCTTGAAACAAGAAAGTCGAACAAAGAAATATTACAAATAAATGATGTTCAATTCTTTACGTATAATACATTAATGCTTAAAAAATATAGATTCCTATTAAAAAAACTAGTTTGACCTTGAAATAACCTTTAAGAAAACCCACTAGAAAAAAAATAAATAAAATTATCCTGCTTCTCCTTCAAAACCGTACGACTTTTACATGGAACCCATTTTTCAAAAACGCTTGATTTTCGAGATAATTCGGGCTGAAACATTTCAAATGAACATAAGGTATAAACTTGGTGACGCTTTTCCTTGACAAATACTTGAGTGTTGCGCGCCACTATTTTCAGAGTAAACTATACGTATATAGTACTATTCACACACACAATTTTATCTAAATCGGTGAATTTCATGAAGACGAAAAAATTGTAAGAGAATTTATATGTATTAGTATGATTCGCTAGTACATAATGCACAGCACATTCTGTATATATAGAATGTAAATTGTGGTATAATCAGTCCAGTCGCCGCGGCCTGATGAGAAGATTGATTTTTTCATAATCATAAGCTCATCAGTTCGAAACTGGATTGAATTCTCTTACAATCTTCGGAACGTATTAAAATCATATAAATTAAAAAATCAAATAAATAGAATTCGGTCTATTAGTCAATTTCGTTGAATGATTGTTCGTAAATAATAACGGTTTTTTCGGGTTTTTTAGGTGGGTATTTTGTGGTTTTTTATTCAAGTGTTAAAATTCAATTACAAAATTAACTTTTTTTCACCCATTTGTATGTTGGTTTTATATTGTAAAGACAAGGATGATTCTATTTGTTTACATTTTTTTATATTAGGATTTAATGGTTTGAGTGTAGTTGTTGAAAATGGAAAGGTTTTCTTTTTTCAATTTTTTTTAAAATCTAGAGATATTTTCTTCTATGATTTTAAAACCAAACCTATGAAACATATTAAACATGCAAATTAACAAAAATTGTATTACAATTTTCATTAATAAACTTATAAATCAAAACTTCCAATTTTACATTGGTTCTTATGGGAAACAGAAAAATGTTCACCTCTTTTGTACATAGAAAGCTTGTATTTCTACTTTACGGCTATGAGATATGTATGTTAAGATGGCTATGCAAGAAGAAACCAATATGTAATCAGAAACAAGTTTATTAATTATATTATAAAACTTTTCAGTTTGATTTTGCACGATAAAACACGATTGCATAGGAATCAGGAATATTTTAAATATCGAAACAATATTTGTGCCTGTTCACACAGTATGTAGTTAAAAGTTACAACATCATCTTCTCTTTTCTGGCTTATAAGCTATGGTAGAGGAAAAACTATTTGTGTTTCATTTATATACCATATATGCTCCTTCCGTTTTCTAGTGTTAGTTCAATTTTATAGAAATCATGTTTAATCGTGTCTTGAAACGGAAAATACTCCAATCATTATTAAAGTGAATTTTAGTGAGGAATGTTGTGAGTTTATTGAATCGTTTATTTTAAAACTAAATAAAACTAATGAAGTATGTACATCTATTTAAAACAAATAAATATTTAGTAGTAAAATGCAGGATTGAATTTTGAAATATTTCCCATAGAAATATAGAATGCCTCGAGGAAGTGGACGTAAAAATGCTGCTGAGTGGAATAACGTAGTCCTATCGAAAATTCTACAAAAGTAAAGTGTAAGCACTGTGATCGTGAAATTAGCAACAAAGTAGAGCGCATATAAGAGCACATTTATTAAATTGTAACAAAAAAGTTACAACATGCGATAGTGATACGGATACTGATACTGGCATTTCAATTGAAAATACGTCTCTTACTGCCACTAGAAGCCATCAGCAGAAGAAACAAAAAATCAAACATGGGACTCAATCATCTATGATAGAATTTTCAGTTAAAACTACTTTAAATCAAAAAGAAAAATTGGACAAAATTATGGCAAATTTTTTTTTCGCGAATAACATTGCTTTTAACGTGGCTGATAACAAATATTTTAAAGAAATGATAGAATCTCTACGACGTGGATATTCTGCCCCTAGCAGAAAACAACTAGCTGATAAGCACCTTCTTGAAATTGATGAAGAAATAACCGATCATTTAATAACTGAATTGAAGGATTTCAGTTTGACACTAATTTTAGATGGATGGACGAACACTTCAATTGATCCACTTATCGCGTGTTCAGTCCATACCGGTTGTAATAGTTTTTTAATAAGTGCAGAGGACACCGGGTCCGAAAAAAAACTGCTGAATATTGTGTTGCTGTGGCAGAAAAATAAATTTACTTCATAAAAACTAAATACAATAAAGAAATGTTCGCCTGTTGCACGGATAACGAAAACAAGATGAAAAAAATGAAGGATATTTTAGAGGAACGCCATGGGATTTTTTCTTATCACACATGATCAGTCTTCTATACAAAGATATAATTCCAGTAGAAGTCACCAAACAAATAATAGTGTACAGAAATACTTTAGAAATCACAACCAGCCACATGGATGGTTAAAAGAAAAACATGGAGTTATGCCTAAACTGCCAAATGATGTAAGGTGGAATTCTTATGATGATTGCTTAACAACATTTATTGCTAATTTTCACCTCTATTCACAAATAAGATCAGATCATGTAAATGAATTTCATAACGATATCAACAAAATTTTTAATAATGTACAATTGTACAGCGAGGCCTTAAATCTTCAACAAATGTTATCTCAAATAAAAATAGCATTAGATGGTCTGCAATGTGATTCCACTTCAATTGCCACAGCTGTCGAAATCTGGTATAATTTGCTGAATAACGAGATCTTATTAACAAAAAGGCCTTTAATTGAAAAACGAATGAAAAGTGTATTCACTCCGGCTCACTATTTGGCAAACATGATGCATCCAAAATATATGGGCAAACTGCTTAATGAAGAAGCAGAGAGCGCAGCAGAAGACTGGATAAGCCAAAAACACCCTACCTTTTTGGCACACTGTTTGGCATTTAAAATTAACGATGGAGAATACTTCCCAGAATCTATGTTCAAACCGGAGGTGCTCGAAAAATTAAACGAAAAAAAATGGGGGAAAATATTACACGTCAAAAACGAAAAATCTTCAAAGTTGCCTGAAAATTTTTGAAATTTTTTTGTATCACTAATGAACTGCCCAGCAAGCTCGGCTTCAATTGAAAGAATTTTCTCAACCTACGGTTTAATTTGGAATAAACTGAGAAACCGACTTGGTTTCGAAAAGGTTTTATCTCTAGTCAAAATTTATCGGCACTTAAGATCAGAACTACAAGATTGGTAAATTCCAAAGTTATTAATTTGAATTTATTTTTATTTTTTATTATTTAGTGAATTATTTATATTGTACTGATCAATTTTGTTCTTAATTTGTCATATCTGTGATATGTATTTGTTCCTTATCTATATATTAGTTACCTTATTATTAAGTCTACAATTTAATAAATGAATTTTTGAAACACTTATCCTCTTTAAGTTCTAGGGAATGAATTTTATAAAATCATAAGTTAAAAATATGTAATTGAATTTGTTTATTAGAAAAAAAAAATTAAACAAAAAATATACATTTTTTTAAGCAGTATTATTACCCCCAAAAAAACCCACCCGGGTTTTTTTTTAAAGTATTACCCAGTGGGGAGCCAACCCTGACTAATATACTTCTCGTGTTAATAAAAACACATTTAAAATGGTCTAATCACCGGTAGCATATTAGAAATTACATGAATTAATTAACATTCAACAAAAAATTAATAAAGTAAAATTAGCGTACACAGAAATAGAGCTGTGTGAATGTCGTGAAGAAGAAAAAATTGTAAGAGAATTTATCTGTATTAGTATGATTCGCTAGTACATAATGCACAGCACATTCTGTATATATAGAATTTAAATTGTGGTACAATCAGTCCAGTCGCCGTGGCCTGATGAGAAGATTGAGTTTTTCATAATCATAAGCTCATCAGTTCGAAACTGGATTGAATTCTCTTACAATCTTCGGAACGTATTAAAATCATATAAATGAAAAAATAAAAACTATTAAATTACCAAATTTACAAGTAATTTGGGCCCTCTTTTCATTGTATTGCCAGTTTGAGACTATCTTTTTAAGGCATGCGCCATTTAAATAATAAGAAACGTATTCTTTTAATTTTAAAAACGATTGGGGGTTTTTAAAGCAGGATTATGAAAAAATGGAATTTAAAAAGTGGGATTTTTTTGGGCGCGATTTTAATTAACGGGATTTTAAAATGCCCGATATCGTCGTTACGATCCCTTTGTAACCATCACTATTTTCGATATCCGATTTTTGTGTGTATCATCTTTAAACACGGGATACATCTTTAAATCAAGGGAAAATTGCATCAATTGTGTAACAACTATCTGATTTGGTATCTTTGGGATTTAGTATTCTCGGGATTTTTTATCCTCGGGATTTTCTAACCTCGGGATTTTGTATACCCTCGGGATTTTGTACCATCACGATTTTGTATCCTCGTGATTTTGTACTCTCGGGATTTTTTGAAATCCTCGGGATTTTTTACCCTCGGGATTTTGTCTCTCTCCCTATTATTAGGCCTATAAATAAGAGCATTGGGCGAAAACGATACACACAATTTATACCATAAAATAAAATTAATATTTGGAACTTTTTTGAAAATTAACACAGTCGAGTTGGTGACAATCACAAATTGGTTGAAAACTAACTTCGGCTTTCCTAATTACACTTTTCTTAATTAGACGCTTATAGAAAGGTATAATGAGTTTAATTATAATAAAATGATTGTACCAAGTAGAATTAACCCAGTGTAATTTTCGTCGTGAAATAGATCTATGTGGAACTGTTATAGTTTGGAAATTGTCTACGAATAGTTTTTCGAAGTTTACATACTAGGACTGAACTCGAAAAATTCTCAAAACCAATGTTATCAAATTCAAGTGTGTCAATAGTATTAAAAAGGTCAAATGTAGGATGCATGGGTTATTCTTAAACCGATTTGCATCTGGTTATCTCAAGATGTACCATTAAATAGTTTGATATAAAATTTTATTGTTCTTAAATAAATATCCAAAACTCCACAAAATGTAAAATTCAGAATAAAAATGGATAAAATAAGTTAATCGTTTAATGTTCCGTTTTTATTTCCAAACGTAGCATTTGGAATATCAATAGAGTATAATATTATATTCAGAACTTTATAAGATCCCCAATTTGAAAAATTCTTTTCGGAGCAAAGGAATTTTGTTAAATTTATTGCCTCTAGACTTTTTAATCAAAATTCGAAACTCGAGTCACGAACTAAGTACGGACCGTCATTGGCAGTACTTAGTGTGAACAAAGAAATAAATATTGGAAATTTTGCTTAGTCGAACCGAAGCTGTAAGCAATTATAATATTTATGTGGCTATTTCACAATTTTAAAAAGGATTTTACGTATAACACAAACTAATAAACAAATTTAAATACTTCGATGTTTATATTGCATAAGTATATTTCCTTAATGTGAAGTAATAATTTTTAATCTATTTCGATGTTTGAAAACATCTTCATCAATTGATGAATACTTATTAATTTAAATTTGTTTTATATCTAAAAATTTCGCAACTGTTTTTGTATACACATGATTGTCGTCTCTATTCCAAACAAGTCGTGTTCGGAAACGTTAACGAACGCTAACGTCTATAAATATCGTCCGCTTATTCCGATAATCTGATTATTTTCCTTAAGATTTCACTGGGGATTTGTCAACTACAAATCAAGAAAGGATACTAATGAAACTATGGTGAAACGTTTATTGTTTACCAGCAACCTGATTCTCTAAAAAATACGATAATGTGTAAATGAGTAAAGCGACCGTTTACACATTATCACACTATTTATGATAAGTTGTAAATATTCAAGTAAAATTTCTGTCAAAAGTTTACCCCAGTTTATTATCTTAGAAAAGTATTTTGTGTGTACGTTTTCGAGTACATTGGTACAAAATACGAAAAAAAAAGTTATCGATGTTGTGGAACCGATGTGTAGCTCCATTGATATGCCGAAGCATGGGATAAATATCAAAGCGCGAGATACGAAATTGATTACAAGCATTTTAGGCGATGACATAACAAAGCAAGATAAAATGCTGGGAGCAAATAATAAAGTAAAAACTCGATATAACTAACAATTACCGCAGAACTCATTTAAAGCACAATTTTAAATCGGAATATGGTGGTAGTGATTTAGTGAACGGCTCGCGTATACCTTGTTTTTTACTAGGTACTACAGTTAGCCTTTAAAATTAAGTTGGCTCTTTGAGAGTGCTTATACATAAAACCTGTTGACATTAAAATGTTTGGTAATTTTTCTACAGAAAAACTACGGGGATATTCCTTTAGAAATGCTTGTAAAAAAGTTATCTGATCTCCATCTCGTTTTTCTATCGAAAAATTAGCAAATAATGTACTGTCGGCTAGTTTCATCTCCAAATTACCAAATTTATTTAACAAATCATTAACAAATCGAAGAAACCTATTACACAAATACACAAATTTGTAAAATAGATGTCATAAAAACAAATTTGTCAACAAAGTTTACAAAGTTTAGTCAGTTTTCCGACAGGTGGTAAAGATAAAATTCCAATTTTTCACATATTTGTCAAATTTTCTCCTCTAATTAATATACAGTCCAAGAAGAAGTGTGGATTCAATATTTAAACGAGGTTCTTCCTTTGTGTTAAACTTTCCTTTAATATCAAATATTGCATGATAAATTCCATAACGAAATTATTTGCTCTACAAGTAGAATTTTTTTGTTAAAAAAAAAAAAAAAAATTTGAAATTGACTGAGTTATTGAGATCGTGAAGTGCGAAACAAAATGTAAGATAAGGACGAATTAAATAGTCGTAAGCACACATCTCCAGACAATTCAAATGGAAAACATTACCTAAATGTAATTTCAATTACCATAAATTTCACAGTTAAAAAATTTAATAAATATCGTGGTACATATTGAATTTGAAACTGATAATCTTTTTGACATATTCATAATTTATTTGTGTTCCAGATACCAATTTTTGCTTTGCTCTTACCTACTTTTACTTAATTTTGTTTTACAAAATATTTAAATGACCTGAAAATATCGAATTACAGACAAGCAGAATTTTATTTTTCAAAAAATTACTTCACAGTTGGATGAGCCACAATTTTGTATTTTATTTTATTTAGCTTGTGCATAACACATCCTTATAGTCATTCTTGTATTTAGAAACTATACAGAGTATGTACTATTTTATATACTCGTAATATACACAGACTCTCTCTTCCTATCTCATTGTTCCACATGTGGATATATTAAAAAATCAAATTAAAATTTTCTGTTATGAATTTGAAATAAAAATTGTCCCTATTATTCTACATTACGTATGTGTGAACATTACTTGCGAAATAGTTTTTTTTTTGCCACTGTATGTGTTTAGCGTAGAAACATAATATAGGAATTTGCAATTTTCTAGTGTGGTTTGGTTGTGTTTATTGTTTTGTTATGTGTGGCAAAAATCTGAAAAATATTTTTTTACAAGCAGCAGGCAAAATAATCGATTCAAAAATGATGGATGAAAATGATAAAAAAAAATAAAAAAGAAACAATAAATTAAAATCAATAAAAATATTGTGAAAATTGTTTATTTTTTATTTTCCTCTTCTGAATTAATGGTGATCGAGTGTGAAAAATTGAAATGAAATTGAAAATTTTGGTTAAATGATTTTGTAGAATTTTGTGCACGTGTTATGCATTTTTATGTTTACGAAATGTATCAATTTTAGTTTAGTGTATCTCGATACAGCGTAAACCAATTTCTACACCATCATGTGTTGTGATCGATTTGCGTTTCAATATGGACACAGTTATGTTTAGAGGAAATCTATATATTCAATATCTTAAAATTTATTAACAATTTAAATGTCACCAATAAAGTATTATATTTTAACCTTTCAAAAAGAACCACCTTGTATTTGACTATTGTTTTTATGTCAACAAACCATATTTTAATTTTAAACTAACCTAATTACTTATTGTAAATTATATTTATGGAAAAGGTTTGTGCCTTAATTTTATATGTCAACATATGCTAACGTACATGCGTATTGAAATGTTATGCTTGTTCGCATAAATACAAATCGAATTACAATCAATTTATAGCTCTGTATGTTAAATGAATTTTAAAAGCATGTCTCGAATTACATGATACATACATTTATATTTATGAGCATAACCATTTGAAAAACTATTGGCCACAATTATCTTTTAATAGGCAAACTATTCATTTTAAATATCGTTACGGGTGGGATATAAATATTTTAACCAAAATAATTCCTAAATGATTGATTCATTAGTGACATGAATTTGAAGTGAGTCGATGCAATTCTGGATACCTTTTAGAGCTAAGTGATTCTATCAAATTTTCAAACTATAACTTTATAATTTAAAAAACTATTTTGGTGTACCTATTAAGAAACATACTTATCTGGAGTAAATTAGTTTCAGCAATACAATGGTCTACAAAGGTTGTATATGTCACAAGATCTATGTATGGTGCTCTTCTACAGGCGGGGACAACATTCAACGTATTTTTTGTATTTTTTTCTTGCATAATAAAACTTAATTCTTATAGTTAAATATTAGTGAAAAATGTAATCTTATTTTTGAGACGGTAACAGCGTAACGTTTTATATAACTTTTGTGTTATAAAAATAAAATAAAAACAAACAGCCTTCAATCCAATGATCAGTTGTGAACTAATTACTAACGAGAGTGAGAAAATCGAAAATTGGTGTGAACTGTACTATATTTAAGTCAAGTTAGATAGGACAGTTTTATTTTGTTTGGCAACCGTCAAAAATGTTTACTGTAATAAACGAGTGCTCCAATCAATAACAACTGACTCTGAATATATTGTGCATGTTAGATAACTTAGTATTTTAGTAGTTTCTTCACAAGGCTTGTTATTCAGTTTTAGATGATTCAAATTTATCGAGTATATCCCAGTCGCATCATACTGATAGATTATATCAATCTTGTTTTGAACGGCGTGCTGCCCATTATCTTTCGATCCAACATAATCATATTACTAATTGGACAAAATAGTTTATTAGGCCTAATACTTTCCGATCTTAGTGGTAGAACAATTGAGGTAAGACAAAGCGCCCAAGGTGGATAAATATCATCCACCTATTACTATTAAGTTACTGAGTTTTTCTCAAAAAACAAACCTTAGCTTACAATTGCTTTCCGTTCATTAATATAAAAAATTTAGATTATGCCAGAATTATGATTGGGAATGTGCTAACGCCTATTATGATGTGATATTGCTAAATTTAATATTTTTATATAACGCGCTAAATAATTGTATATCGACTTCAAGTTTCCAACCAGCACTCTTATTCTATAAAAATTAAGATAATGTGTAATATGTTCTTTAAATCTATGTAAAACACATCATCCACTCTACCGGACTTATAAAAAGCAGATAGATTTTATAATTTTCTTGAACTATCGTCAACAGGTCAAACTAAAAATTCGTTACTGTTATTCTATTTTCAGGGTGAGCCGTTTTAATCGATTTGTTTAAACAAAAATTGTCAAGGACAATAGGGACCATCTAAGTATCTGTATTAACGGCCTTGACCTTCAGGTCAATTTTAAAGATCATTTGAAGGTCAAGGTCATTTTTTTTATATTGGAAACTCTATTTTTGAAACCGGATTCGAAAAGGGGGGGACGGGGATTTTACTTCCGAATATGAACTTGACCTACAAATAACCTTGAAGATTGACCGGAAGATCCAAGGGATTAATACAGATAACCGACCCCAGTCTCCTTGACAATTTTTATCTAAATAATTTGTTTTGCAGTTGGCATATTTTAGGAGATATGGTATTTGGATTCTTCGATTAAAATAGTTCTCCCTGTATTTAAAGTTTATTTAACCCTAAGAAATTTTGGAATTTTTCTTATTCTCTGTCCGTTTATCACACTTCTGAAATTTGGAGCATTCAGTATCATCATCACTGGCAATTAGTTTTAATAAATCATTAAACTCTAGTTTATTTCACACCAGCTGGAAATTAGCGTTTCTTGTACTGCACTTTAAAAATGGCGACAAAAGCAACATTGAAAATTATAGACTCATTACCCTACCAAATGGATTTAGCAACATTTTTTGAGAAATTGGTTTATAATTTAATAAAGAAATACCTCATAACATGGTTTTGACGTTAGGCGTCCAGTTTTGACTAACCTTTTGGAATTTTCGAGTTATCTTCTTGAATCCATTTTTTCAAGAGCCAGCAAGTCGTTGTCTCATGATATTCTTATTGACAAATATCGTAGAATTGGAATTATAGAATCCAGAACCGAAGCATTTCTCAGAACCGGTTTTTCGGTGCTAGAATTTTTTAAACCCGAGTACCCGGTTCTGGAACCGGTTCTAAACATTTTTAAATTAAAAACAATTAAAAAATCTGATAATAATTTAGAAAAACGTTTTAAATCCATTTTTATTAACAAAAATCACATATAAATTCAATAACAAATAAATTCGAAATCGGAAGAATATATTTTTATATTTTGGTTCTTAACTTCCCCTTTACTTTCCTGCTTCCATTTTAAAGTGTGATCTGAGGAAGCACAAAATATCCAAACTTTTGTCGTTTAGCCGTGACCGAATTTTGGTGACAATTTTTCCAGAACCAGATAACACGCGCTCTGATTCCACGCTGGTAGGTGGTATTGAATTAGGGCTATCATAGCGCCTATCCAGATACTTTCCACGATTACCCTCAACTTCAAAAATAGCCAATTCTTTTTTTTATAATATTGGTTCTTAATTGCGGAGTAATCGTGGAATTGACTTACTTGTGAATTGCCCTATCGAGTTTTTCTTCCAAAGACAATCCAATTTCATAAACAACGACATCATTTTCTGAGCCAGATTCAGATGACAGATTGCTGCTGTGTGGTTTTGACATGTCAGTAATCATGGACAAAATCGACTTGTTGCTTAGACGTGCAAACTTTAATGGGGAATCTAGCTCTAATTCTCCGAGTCATAATCTTGTTTGCATGTATGCAAATATTGCAGCAAACTCGCTGCATTAGTTCGCCGATCATTCATTCGGAGGGAAAGCGATTCCTTCATTTGAAGAGCCAATTCATTGCTGCCCAAATTTTCGATCATGAAGGAAATGGTTGCATCAGCTGATATAAATGTTGCATCACGGCGACATAGTGCTTTCGCAGCTAACTTTATAGGTACAAGCGTTGTCACCAAAATATTAATCATGTCCCATTCATTTTCTTCAAACGAAATTGTTGAATTGTTGAGATCGATTAAGGATTTTAAAATGCTGTTTTTTACTTTATAAAAACGTTCTAGCATAAGATAAAGGCTGTTCCATCGTGTCTTTACGTCAATCAATAATTGAATTTCTTTTCCAAATTCTTCTTTAACGTATTTTTGAAGAATGTCATCGTTTTTTGTTGGTGATCGACGAAACTACTTCACTATAGTTCTTAATTTACGTATCAATGGATACAGCTTATCTACCAGTTCTTCTGATTCATCTTCGGTGCAAACAATTTGAAATCCGTCATCTTGATCTTCTTCATCTTCATCACCTGAATCGCAGCCATCGTCATCATCTTTCACTTCTTCATTTGGTACGGATTTAGGTTTTTTGTAAAGGACATCCAAAACTCCTAGATGGATAGTAATAATCCAAGCATAGTTGCTGCTCACATGAAACTGAAAGTAATTTTCCAACTTTTTGCATCACTGCGGCACCATCCGTCATAATGCAAACAATGTCTTCATGTAAGTTTAATCCAAATAACTCCAGCCTTTCTTCAATAAGTTTGATACAACTTTCTGCCGGCAAAGATCCACATATTCGAGCCAGTCCCAAATTAAAAAATTTACACTTAATATGCGCATTTATATTCAAATAACGCCGGTTCTTAGACGAAGTCCATTCGTCAAAAGAGAGGCTGAAACGTTTACCTTGAGATTTCAAGTCTTGCAATTCAATCTTGTACTTTTGTTGCAGAATTTTCCTGTATTGCATTACCATGCCTTGAATTGTAGTAGCCGATTTTGGTATATCAAAACCACGAGCCATCAGTAATTTCCGCATCTCGACTGATGCTATAAAAATTTTGAATGGTAAACCATCGCTAGCCGCCATACGAGCTAGTACAGCTTCGAGGGAGTTGTCATCACGAACAGTGAGGTAGTTTGTAATCGATGTTTTTTGTAATCGCTTTTCTGGTGGTGCTGCTGGTGTTGTACTTTCAGGTGCGGGTCTCTTCACAGGTTTTGTAACAATATTGTGAATCGATAACATGTGCTTATGGAGAGAACTTGTTGTTCCATCAGATGTTTTCAATATTTTTTAACCCTTTTTGCACTTGGCACACTCACCTGAAGTGTCACGATAAAAATACTCCCACACTGGAGTTTTTTGAATGAGTAGTTGGCTGCACAACTCAAATTTGGCGTTTGTAGACATATCTGGGTTAATGGGGGTTTATAATGTTCTTTTGCTTTCTAAAATAAAATTTTATCGTATAATACTTACTGTCAGTTCAAATCTGATTCAATTTAAATTTTAAAATAAATTATTGATGTAAACTTCTCTCACCTCACTCACCACATTTTGACGTTTGAACGTTTTCGTAGTTAAGTAAGTGTAAGAGTGGAAAAGAAAAATTTTTAAATTGTGTGTTTTCATTTTTTTTAATACGTTTTGTTGCAACATTGATTTGTTTGTTTTTTTAACGACTGTATGGAAAAAAAATTTAAAAAAACATAGACTCGAAAACCGGGTATTTGGCTGATATCAGAACCGGTTTTCGATGCCGGAAAAATTCCGGGATTCCCGGGAAACCGGGTATCGGGTACTTGGGATTGGATTCTGTAATTGGAATGTCTCGGTAGCACATCAATAAATGTTAAATACAATGAACCATCCTGAAGGTTCAACTTTGGATCCCTTACTTTTCATAGTTTTATGCCCCATTTATTCTATACAGATGATTTCAAGATTTGTAAAAGTCTTAATAGTCCTACTAACCCTCTATGATGTTCGCAAAATCGGCTTAAATTAAATTTACAAAAATGCGTGTTGATATCCTTCATGAAGAAGATATACCCATTGCTAAACTTTTATAACATTTCTAACGTTATATTTTTCGTATAGGTATAAAATTTCGAGACCCTAAAGTATTTATATTACTCTTTAATTGATTGATCAGGAGTTTACTTGAGTAAGAATATTCTTTTTGTGACCTGGTTGAGCGCTCACAGATAAAAGTTACAAGATTTCTGCTTTTCATTCCATTATTTTCCTTGTATTAGCAGGCTAAGGTGGAAACCGTAGCATTAACTGAAATAAATTTGTATACCTACATGACATACCTTTGTATGCCTATATAACAAGAAATAATTAATTATTTTTATTAAGAATTTAAATTCTCTATCTGTCAGAGAATCAATCAATTGATTTGTTCGGCTTTTTTGTAGAGAAATATATTAATTGTTCATGGCAATCCCAATATTTTCGATTTGGTAAATCAGAAAAATAAAGAAGCCAATCCCTCATAACATATCTACTGAAAAAAGTAGAAATATTATTCCCCCCTCCCCGTAATTTTAGCCCAAAGGCCAAGAGTTACACAAATGTATTACTCTTCAAAAATGAGAACCCCCATGGGTTCTTTATCTTGGTAGTTTGGTTTCGTATTGAAAAGTTGGTCTACTCATCAGGTAGCCACGACCAAGCTACAAAAATACAACTCTCGCCATTTACATTAAGTATCTGGCCAGAACGTACTGACATAGTGAATTATATTGACTACATCAAAAACCCATGTAGAAACCTCAATTGTGTGTGTATTATGCCTACACGAATATTTATTGAGAATTTAAATCGTTGTTGAATTTAAAAAGCTGAAAAAATCAATTGATTTACAGAGAGACAATTTAAATTCTTAATAAATATTCGTGTGGGCATAATATACACATAAATGAGGTTTCTCCATGGGTTTTTGACAAAACTGTTTCGCGTTTCGTGAACAAGAACATGAATACCTCGAATGAACCTCGAAGTTATATTTTCGCCATAGTAAGTTGACTACGAAGAAGCCAAAGACAGGCTGCGCAGTTGCCCCAAACAGCTGAGCGTCTGGTTTCTATTATTATTGATTACAAACGTTAAGACGATATTGCAATTATTTCTGACGCAATCGGAAAGTGAACACTCTCGATTCCCAAAAGAATTAAAAATTATTTATCAAATAACTTGACAAATAACTTAGGTGACATGCAAATTCGCGGAAAATAGGAAACATCCCTACATACAAATGTAAGCAATACGAGTAGGTTAGTTTAGGCTAAGGTGGCGGTCCAGGATGACCGGCACAGACACAAGCCGGTCCGTAGCCATACCACAATTTATTATTTATCTCACCAACTCATTCTTAGCTGTTAACAAGGCGCTGGGTTCTCCTGACGTCCATCCAAGAAACTTTAGTCTGTTTCGCGCTAGACGACAAGAGGTGCAAAAAAGATGAAGTACTGTCTCTTCCACTTCTTCGTCTTCATGCATTTCAATATTCCTTCTGCTTTTTGTTATATGGACAATGGTGCCACGTCGAGCCAGCCCATCAGCTTCTACATTCCTTGTACTATTGAAATGCCCTGGCACCCACATAAGATGGATGTTGAACTGATCGGCCATCTCGTTAAGAAATGAATCTGGACTACTTTCGACGTGAGGAGGTGTGATTTAAGCTTAATGGCGGCGTGACTGTCCATATAATTGCGAATATCACCAGCAGATATTACATGATACCTCAACCAGTCTACGACTTTCTTTAAGGCGGTTACATCAGCTTTAAAAATGCTACAATAGTTGGGCAGAGGAAAGGAGAGGTTTATCAGATGTTCACCCCTTTTTGAACCATCAGTGAAGAAGTTTATAACTCCTGGTTCCAGAGCTGCGTCCATCACTCAGTCCTCTCTGGAGGGGATCATAGTCCGGAACTTTGTGACATAAGATAGTGACGCGACAGTAAAGTCAGTGGTCTTAGAAATCCCCTTGTTCGAAATTTTTTATATAAAAACGAAATTTGTTTTTGTGGTGGATTAATTACATAATCACTGTTTATTTCACTGAGCTTATGAATGGATTTGAATATTTCAATATTATTAAATTTGGATAGCCAGAAAAAAAATAGAACATAACTAATTTAGAATGATTTGAACTTCTGATATGAATTTCGTTAGAATTATATCTACAAAATTACAAATTCAATGGACTTCTGTTATGTTCATTACAAAGTTGATTCAAATTTAATAAATTTTAAATTTACTCATTTTATCGTATTTTTCGTGGTAATTACAACCAAATTAATTTAAAAAAAACAAATAACGATGTTCGCAGATGACCATTTTATAAATAAAAAAATTATAATCCATTAGCGTTTTTTGTGGTCGATTCCTGTCATTCAATGTATGAAGTGTAGCATAGAAATATTGGCCCTTTTTTTATTCCCATTGTTTTATTCAACTAATTTATGTTAAGTTATTTAAGTTCAGCTTTAATTTAAATAATTAGAGAACATTAATCTAAAATTCCTTTTAAGTAATGCGTTAGAAAATAAAAGTAATTATACAAGAATAATTTGCTGATTAGCATATTTCGTCAATAAACCTATAATGTAATGTTCAATTCAAAACGCCAATAAGTAGGCAACCTTTAAGATTAAAAACGATATAATTGAAATCAAGTAACTCTTACCATTGCACTGTGATGTGAACAAGCATTTACTTGTGTAAACATGTTTGTAGCCATGATCAATGACAAGAGTGTTACATATTTACCATTTTAATGCAATCAATGTTATCTGTTTTGTAGATACATAGAAAACAAGATTATCAGAATTCTTGCAAATTAATTAAAATTTGTTATGCATTTTTAAACATTTTAATTCAATTTATTATTTATTTAGTATTTTCTACTACATACGTTTAAAACCATATCAAATCTATTTTATATCACATCAGACTCAATAAAATTACAAATTGTTTTTCACTTAATGAAAAGCTACATGAAAATCTATAGGTAGGGTATACTTATTTTGTTGTGATAAACCGATAGAAATTTTATTGTATTCTGCTATATTGGAAAATATAATTTTTGTTTTGTTACAGATTTTTTTTTTTTTTTTTTTGATATTTTTTATTTTTAATATCCTTTCATTAAGAATGTGAATAGGAAAACAATGTTTAATTATTTCGATTTTGTATTTTCTTTTTATACTACCAAACCAGCAAAATTTGTGAAATACAAATAATTTTTGTATTTACCATACTTTTTCTGTATAGAATAAATTGCCACACACAATGTATTGCATAACTCCATATTTTTGTATTATAATTTTACTTTAATAAAATTAACAAAAGTTTTAATTAAAATAAAACTTCATGGAATATTAATTATACAGTTAAACCTGAGTGTAACAACCTATAATTCCAGTAAATCATAAAATTTAAAAATTCACCGCAAATAAATCTAAGCTGTAATTGCATAAAAAAGAAATTATTAATGGAGTTCGACTCTGTACTCAACTATATTAGTTTTAGCTTTATACTCTTGACTTACAACTGTCACGATGAAAATTCTTCTCAAAACCTAATATGTCATTTACAGACATAACATTATTTTACTTTTTTTTCTTTTCACTACAAAAAAACATTTTTTTTTGTAATTTTGTCCTTCTGTGTATGACCAAATAGATGAGGTAAAAATACATAGTATAGTGGTATGTAAATATTCTACAAACTAAACATTTACGTACATATTACATACTTTAATATTTAAACGTTTAAGGTGCAACGAAATACAATACAGGTAAACCTCGTTTAACGAACCCTCGAATAACGAATCTTCGAATTAACGAACATCCAAAATTGTTGTAAAATCTCGTATTACGAACTTCAAACCTCGAATATTATTATAAGTACAGTTTATGTACATAAATGGTAAAGTTTTAAAAACCATACCATATATTTTTTCGCCAAAAATAGCACATAAAATTATTTACCTCGCACAACGAAACCTCAATTAACGAACGGTTCAGGGACACAATACGTTCGTTAAACGAGGTTTGCCTGTAATTCATATTCGACTTTACAATGTTAATGCATTCTTACAGGAAGTGAAAAAATTACATTTCAAAATCGACTGTAATCGAACACAGACATTTACAAAAAAAAACACCCTTTTGATTATTTTTTTCGTTTATTAATTGTATAATTGCATTTTATAATTAAAACATGCAGAATATTTTAAAAAACAAATGCTTAATTTTAATTTTAACCTAAACTTAAATACATATTCCTTTAGTAATAGAGAAATTTAGCATCGACTTATGTCGTTTTCATTTCACCAGGAAAAAGCAACCCGTTGAGCAATAATGAAATTTTTATGCTGTCGAGTTGTTCAATTTGTCAAGAGAAAGCAATCCGTAGAGTAAAATTTTTGTTCGTAAAACACTTTTTGTGAATCTCGATTTTTTGGCAAATTTCTCTTTCACTGATATCAACAACTAGGCAGTACTACCATGTTTATTTTTCATTCGGTTCGATTTTATTGAAAGCATCACAATGATTTTGGGTACTTTTTTCTGTTCAACGTTATTTTTTGTTCATTTTTGTAACATAATATATTATTGGGAGTTTTAAGGGTTTGGTGGTAAAAATACAGCTTACAACACAACTTTAAAGGATATCCTCGAATCGACTCATTTGTCATGATTCCTTGACCGGTTTCGTAACAAGATGCCTTTTCGCGTAATCTGGCTGTTTTTGGTTTAATGCTTGGCTCAATTGCATCAATTGTTGATGGTAGCCTTCTACAGTGATGGTTTCGTTGGGTTGGAGCAGCTCATAATACACGACAACCAGCTGATCCCACCTACGTAATACAACATATGAGTTCGCCTAGCCGGCACCAAGAGTTTTTGAGCTTCGGGTTATCGTAGCTTATTCATTTTTCACCACCCGTCACGATACTACGCAAAACACTTTTCCTTCCCTCGGCTTCATCTCGTACGACACCCGATTTGGCGTTAAGCGCCTGGAAATCGTTGATCGCTCAACATGTAATGACCCTGCAAGTTCTTCTTCCGTTTGATTCGGTTCTTTATCGAGTAAAGCTTCCACTTCCTGATCTTCAAATTTTTTTGGCTCGCCTGGACGTTCCGTACCTTCCATATCAAAAGCACCTCTTTTATAACGGTGTCGAAACCAGTATTCATAATTGATGGGGCATAGTCATCATAAGCTTAGAACATCATTCATCGACTTTCAGCAGCACTTTTCTTAAAAAGGAAGTAAAATTTCAAAGTTTTCCGCAAATTGCGTTTTGTTGGCACAAAAATTCGACATATTCAACGCTTAAAAAATGATGACTTTGGCACTTCGGTAAAATAACACACACTGAGAACTAAAGCCACGACGTGTCGTGACGCTTTGACATGAAGTTAGCAAAGATATTACCCGATGCAATATAGAAATAATTACGCTATTTCCTTAAAATCCCTTAAAATTAACGCACACTCTACATCGTTACAATAACAATCAATAATAATTTTACAGACGTCAAATACACCCACACATAATATTATAAAGCAGAGCAATTCGATTGTATTTTTCCGATTTGCTTTTTCAAAGAGGTATTAAGACGAATCAAAAACGATATTAGGTTTTAAGGTCGAACCTAACCGAAAATTTCGGTACAAAATTTTTGTTTAAAGGGGAATACAGCCAGAACAATAAAACTGGTTTCTGTAGTTTTAGTTTTTTCTAACTTCATATAACGCATTTAATAAGAAAATACCGAAAATGCAGCAAACCGATCTGGATTGTTAAAATTTTAACACTAAAGGTTGATTCATCAGATTTGTCCATTGAGCTCGTCAAGAAAAATACAACTTGACGGAGTTAAAAACCGAGCTAAAAATATGTTATCTCTCTTTTGTGTCCAGCGAGATAACATATTTTTAACTCGGGTTTTTAACTCCGTCAAGTTGGCATTTTCTTGACGAGTTCAATGGACAAATCTGGTGAATCAACCTTAACTGTAAAAACTTAAATGTATGAAGGATGTCTTAAACAATTAAATTACGTCATAATTGAAAACACTTTGTCTTGAATTTTTTAGAAATTGTTACCAAAAACGCAAATATGGAAATGCGACAAAGGGAGAGTTTGACCTGCAGAAATGTTCAACATTAAAATTTAAATGAATTTGTTACAACTTTTCAACACAATGAATCGATTAGATACTCATTTAAATTACCTTTTTATTCATATCTAATATACAATTATTTAACTAAATCAATATTGTATAAATGGATTTTAACCGACTTTAAAAAACATAAATCAAATACTTAATGTGTTTGGTAGGATTAAGGCCGCCGCAATGCACAGAAAGGATGGGCATGGTGGGAAAACTTTGTTTTAATAAACCATTTCATTTATTGAAATTAAAATTCGGTTTAATTCATTAATTTATTTATTAATTATAGACCAGGGCCTAATTCTAATGATATGTGCCTCATAAATCATTGACTTTTCTAAATTCTGTGGTCTCAACCAATAACTGCTAAAGTCGACTTTATTAACTTTCGATTTTTAAACTCTATTTTCTGTACGGCTATTTTTATATTGTCCTAAAACGCGACTTTATTTGGGCTTCAAATATTTCCTGTACATTAATTTATCAATTGACGGTTGTTTATTGTCAAAAATACTTTGGAAAATAAACTCTACTTAAGCACTTATTGGTTGTGACCACAGAATTGTTGTTTCATTATTCTAAATTGTGACTTTTGGAAAGTAAACCGAATATTATTACTATTTGATGGAAAGAACAGCTTGCAATTTCGGGTAAATACTTTTAATTTTGATTCGCATGAATCACATATGTTGATTTACCATCTTAAATTGTGTCCTTTGGAATTTCTCAATATTTCGCATGCAAAATTGTCTGCAAAATATTAATTTAATTTACAAAATAAATTCTTATTCTCAACGAAACCGAAAAAAAGGAAAGTTTTCCCGATATCAGTGTTGCCTACTACAAGTCGTTGTCATTTGAAGCGATTCATTCGTCAAGCCCATTTTTGATACATATTTCACAAGACGAGAATCATACGGCTTGAAAAGCTGGACTGCATCTACCGGAATAAATTGTAATTCGAAGGAGCAATTCCTGGCGAATATGGCGGGTGGGATAGCACTTTCCCGTCCTGATCTTCTAGGTAGGTTTTAACGACTGTTACAGTATGTGCTTTTGCGTTGTCATGCTGCAAAATCAGTTTATTGTATCTATTCTATATCTGGAACAGCTCGCTTCAAACGTATTAATTGCCGTCAGTAGACGGCGCCGTTAATAGTTTCAAAAGGTTTCAGTAGCTCGTAATATATAACGCCTTTCATATTCCACCAAATACAGAGCATGACCTTATCACAATGAACATTTCGCTTTGGCTATGATGAACCAGCTGTACCAGGCTTTACCCAAACTTGTTTACGTTTAGGATTCTCGTAATAAATCCATTTTTTCAACCAACCCCATTCCTTGTAGAAGTCTACTGACAACGGATTGATCAACATTCAATGCTTCTGCCAACTCTTGTTGCGTTTGTGTATTGTCTTCATCCAATAATGCTTTGAATTTTTCATCTTGAAATTTTTTCGGTCTACCTTCACGTTATGCATCTACAACATCGAATAAACCTTCTTCAAATTGCCTAAACCACCTTCTACACATACTATCAGAAAAAACATGTTCACCTAAGCTTCTACAAGTAAACGATCCCTTTCTGCAGGGCTTTTCTTACTTAAGGTAAATACATTTAAAACCAAAAAGTGCGTCACTAATATTTCCATAATAAAATAATTTAAATAAAACAGGTACTAGTTCTCCTGTTTTGGTCACGCCTTCTAAATTTGGTTTCCTGACAGTTGTTAATAAATTGGTTGCATGTTCTTCGATGTAATTGAGAAGGGTCGTGTTCTATCGGATTTATAATTTTTGCAGGTTCAAATAACCATTTGGCAATTTAAATTACACTATTGACGATCAAAAATTAAACTTTATTCAATCAGAATTAACTGTGGCGAAACTAAATTTTTATTTTTGGAAAATAGTTAATATAAATTGGACAAAGTTTAATTATGACTTAAACAATTTCAATTTATGATCGTATATTTGTATAAAATTGTATTTCGAAAAAGTTAAAGAGCTTTTAAACTAAAAAAAATTAATTAAATCTGCAAAAGCAGAGAGTATGCATACTCTTATCATAATTTTCAATGCGACCAAAACAATACCACCAGCAAAATAAAGGCGGATATTACAATATAATAAACCAAAATTATCACTCGAACCAAAAAATATAACGGGCTGAAACCTCATAAGGTGATCAGGCAAGAAATTGGCAAGTTCCCTCATACTTGGCCATATTCCAGAACTTAATCTAAAAATAATACACATATGATGTACATAGATACAAACACTCACTTATATAGATTGCTCAACTGCTCACTAAACACTAATCCAACCCAACTCAACCCCAATTCAACCCGCAAACGGCCCCCAACTCAAACCTCCCCTCAAACGCAAACTCTCTTTCAATTCAATCCCCAAACCATCATATATAAAAATTAGCCAACTGCATCTTAATCCAACCCCAACTTAAATCCAACTCAACCTCAACTCAACCCGCAAATTGACCCCAGACTTAACCCCAACTCAATATTTAAACCAGCATATACGCTATGGATTAACCTAAGTACATGAATAATTTGGGTATCACTCAGTCAACCATAAACTCTCACCTGCTCAGCTCTGTATAACAATTTTCTTATTTTTTTCGTAAAATTATTTTATAAATCTTTTAATTGAATTATTTGCGAATTTTTTTAATCGATTTTATTTTATTTATTTTAACTTAATGTTAATTTTAATTAACTTAATTTAAGTTTAGTGATTTGTGCAGTAGTAAATATAGCGCGTGGTCTATTAAATTAATTAGCGAAGTGTAAATTGGTAGTAAAAGTTCGTTTAGTTAAAATGTGATTTGATTGAGAAACTCATGTCTCAAAAATAAATAACTGTACTCCTCGGGTACCGTTAGACAGGTATAAAAAATAAAATTCAGTTATGTTTGTACGAGTACATATGTACATAACTGAATGAGTGAATTTAAATGTAATTTGTGTACCCAGTTATCAATTCACCATACATGGAAATTGGAAGAAATATTGCATTTTATCTCATTTCTATTAAATGTATTGGTTCTTGTTTATTTGTATTCTTGCATTTACATACGAGTGAATGCTATTCTTTCTAAAATACATTTTGTAATCATTTTACGTATGTAAAAACAACATATGTACATATACAAGTATATATAGTGTGTACAAACGAGGGAATTTAATAAGTGTAACGTAAAAATGAGAATATTATATACACTCAACAGGAAAGGCTCACTACAATAGCCGCAGTTCCTGACGTTTGATCTAATCCAGATCAGATCATCTTGAAAATATTAAAGTTTTTCTTACTCCTTATATGTTTCTAGGCTGCCTAATTTTGCGACTATTAGGTTGTTGCCTCTTAAATATGCGGAAATGAACACTGGTGGCCCTAATGGCTACTCTAAATTATTACCATAACATTATTGTAACTTTCTGTATACAATTCTACTAATTTGCTGCTTTTAATATTAACCTCGTCGCATGACCTTCTCAAGAAATTATTTTGTTTGTAATTAATGTTTAAATTATTTTACGGACATTTTATTGTAAGAATAACTATTAATTATGAATATTAATAAGAATAACCAACCGTTTTAAGAAAAGTAAATGCATATTTATATAGTACTGTTACTATACTATGAACTAGTTAGTAAATATTGAAACTGGTTTAAAAATATTTACATATTTGTACATAAATAGTCATTGGAAAAAGTCTGCTACAAACTATATACATTACGGTTGATGTATGATGATATTAAGGTGCAAACCAAACCGTCTTAGCTACCAGTTTGGTACTAAAAGCGAAATAAAAGGGTCGGTATTTTTGCAGCCAACTTGTACCTGATCAGAAAGAGGGAATAATAAATCGTAGAGAAATTGTCGGGTTGCTTTTAGAAGAACAATATTTTTTAGAATGCTGTACAGTTTTCTATTTTAGTTTGTATATACTTGTATGTGCTTAAAAGACAGAAGTATAAGCAAAAAATTACATTTCAAAAATGTTCTATTTTATATTGGAATTAACCAATTTTTAGTTTTTTGTTGCTTCTTTCATCTAAACTGCTTGGAAAGAAGTTAACCATAGCAACCAAGATAATTGGTTTTATGTTAATAAGGAAAGCGTGTCTTTAATCTTTCACCAAAAAAATACAATTTTTCGAAAAAACAAAGTACATCTTAGTATCTTTATCGGGTTAACTTGAATTTTAATTTAGGCATACACATAACAACAGTTTGTTAACTACTATATTTTATTTTGGGTGGCGGATTTTATTTAACCCAATATAACTAAAGTATAAAGAAACCATATTCATTGTGCTAACTACTAATAGCTAAAAATTTCAGAAATAAATTAGAAATAAATTAAATTTTTTGTTATTGTTTTGAGGTTTCAACAAATAAAGAAAAACCGAGCATCATATGGAATTTTATTAAATCTTTACAAGAACCAAAATATCGAAAATTTCATAACCTACATATTATAATATTTTCTATTCATGTACATATAGATGTAAGTAGTTACATCACAAACATGGTTAAATAAATCTGAAAAACATATTTAGATACAAAAAAAAATCCAAACAATAGATTTTGAAAACTCCTCACATAATATAAATAAAGATTAGTTTTTGTTTAAACGGATTAAGAATCATCTATCTTGTAAAATCAAGCATTCAAATTCAAAATATTCTAGCTAATACTTTGCTAAGGTAACAAAATTATTGTTAACACTACGTTACGTTATTTTCTCCGCATTGGGGTAATGATGAGCCATTTGAGTACCCTTAGGAAGATGTGTGCTTTAAAAAATTTATTATTTATATTTATGCAATTTTTGGGGCATAAATTTGGGTTCTATAGTTAAGTATTGTCTATTTGTTACTTTCAGTTCTTTTTTGTTTTTTTCGTTTTAGATTCCCAGTAACCGACGTGCATTTTGGAGCTCGATGAAAATATAGTTCTAAAATCTATGTTGGTCGCAGGTCAAATGTAGCTAGCTAAAACGAACAAAGTCTGGTCCCAAATATTGACGGGATTCGTCACATTTTTAATAGTGCTTCAGTCGAGATACTTTGTTTCTCTGAGACCTTTTAAACCCAAATATCCCTAGTACAGCTTTGGCAAGCATAGGCTTTAGTATAATTAGTACTTTAGTATCTTTCTTTTTAAACAATTAACGTTTTTTGCTTGGTAACCCTTCCTCTTTAAAATGGCCCAAAACGTTTCGATTGGTCTTAACATACTCGATTCCGCGTTACCGAAAATTGACCAACGTATCTTTCGTGTAGTGTGGTGAAGCCTAATAGGGCCAACAAATTATTTTACCATTTTTATAATAATTATCATCGATTGAGGAAGATACCCCATTTATCTACTATTAGTATGAGGGTGTTTGACATGCTTACTTTGTTGTATAAAGTAGTAAGCTTTTCTGCCAGTCAGTTTATAAAAAACTAGTTTTTCTAATTATGAAGTTTCGAACTGATAAACCTATAATTCTCATCAGACCTGGGCTACTGGACTTATTGTACCACAATTTTACATTCTACATGCAGAATTTATTGTGTATAAATTGTATTAGCGAATTATATAAATACAGTCAAATTCCCTTATAAATTTTTCTTCGGCAATTTACAATAGTTCTATTCCTGTGTAATTTACGTGTTATTTGTAAAACACATCAAAATGGTCTTAGGACCTTATTAATTAATTAATTTTTTGTTTGTGTCTTATCTTCTTCCTCATTTAATTTACGGTGAGGTAGTTTTTTCGGTATGCGTCAGGAAAGTATGAATGTTCTTCAAAAATGTTTCAATGCTTTTACTAGGTTTATTTTTGGTATTAGAAAATTCGATTATATTTCTGCTTACTCTAGGACATCGTTTATCTATCTTTTACGAATTTCGGGTTAGTCTAAAAATTATTTTTTATATGATACACAACAACAAATTTTATGTGTTTTTGTTTTTCTATTTAAATTTTGTAGGTTATGTTTTAACGGTGATTATTATTATTTTTATACCGTAACTAAACAAGAATTTTACTGTTCCAAAACATTTGATAATACCATTTTTACATTCGGTTGTTAAATATGCGATTGTTAAGTTAAATAGAGCCAAAAATCTATGCACGAAATGCAGCAATTTAAAACGAATATTTAAAACGTAAATAGTACAAGTGTAAATATAAAAAGATAAAAACGGGTTAAATTAACCGATTAATTGTAATAATCGAATCATAATTATTCGATTAATCGTGTAAAATATTTAAATAAGCAATAAACAAAATCATCGGTTATGATTATGAACTAAAGATTTCGCCATAAGGAGAGAATTGCAATGGTAGAAGATTTTTCTCAGTGACAGGAGCATTTGTCTTAAATTTAGAGCAATTAATTCTCTTTTAGAACTCATAATACTTAGTATTAGTGTTAGTTTTCACTTCGGTCTAAAAAGACCAAAGTATTGAAATCCTGTCAAAAATGAATAAATTTTGGTTGGTCCAGAACCATTTTTCTCGAAGTCTGGGTGTCTGGATATCTCTACCCAAAGTATCTCGAGAACGGCTTGTCCGATTTGGAATTTTTTTCGCCAATCTGTTTCTATGATCAAGGCGGCGATTTGAAAATCTTTTGGAACCTCTAGGTCAAGAGGATAAGGTACCTTCCTTACGAATTGAACCAAAACACCTGGTTATAGAAAAATATTTACGATTTTTTTTTATATACTGAATTGGGCATTGAATTTGGGGTTGATTTGTAGGTTAAGTTAGGGGTCAATTTAGGGAACCTATCACAATGGACCGTCACCGGTCTAAGTGTGCGTAAGCAGCCACTCCAACCTAGGGGTTAATTTGCAGGTTGAGTTGAAGTTGAGTTGGAGTTGAATTGGGGTTGGATAGGATATAGTGAGTTGTTGACCATTTTTTTATATATGCTGGCATAGAGTTTGCGGTCGAGCTGAGGGTTAAGTTGGGTTCTGTTTGCGAATTGAATTAGGGTTGAGTTGCGGTTTAGTTGGGGTTGGATTAGGGTTTAGTGGAAGGAAAGTTCTGAAATATGTCCAGTGAGGACGGAACTTGGATATTACTCAACCGATTATGATAAAATTTGATGTTGGTGATGGAAATGGGATTCTAAAATGATTTGTAGATGAAATATTTCTACTATTTCGAAACAGATTTGAGTGAAATTTGATATCTGCCATGGAAATGTGATTCTAAAGTGATTTTTGGATAAACTTCTGGAATATAAATGGTATGATGGATGGTATGATGATATGATGTTATAATGGTATGACGGTTTGTATATAAGAATTGTGTGATGGTGATGGTAGTGGTGATGGTGGTATGATGATGATGGATGGTATGATGTTATGATGGTATGACGGTTTGTATATAAGAATTGTGTGATGGTGATGGTAATGGTGATGGTGGTATGATAATGATGGATGGTATGATGGTGATGTTATGATGGTATTATGGTATAAAATATGATGTGGAAAAAGACATAAGGACAAGCCCAAAAAATTGGGGATAATTTCCACTTAGAAAATGTTCTAGAAATTCTGGGAAAAATAAGATTTAATTTTAAAATATTCTGGAAAAGGGAAAATTAATTTTAAAATTAGAATGGAAACCTCTATTTTCCAGAGTATGTTAAGCCAATTTGAATTGTAATCTGCCTGTCTGAAATTATCAATAAAATTATTATTAATAACGAAACTCAGGTTACACAAGCTTAGAGTGACTTGTTTTGGTTTGAAAATACTCGGGCGGCCAGCCACGTCCTCGCATTGTTGCACTAAATAGTTAAACTTATTAGTATATAGCAATTAAGTCCAAGAATGTACTACTACTATTTGGACGTTATTAATTTCTGAGGCACCAAGGATTGCGAAAAAAATAATAACTTAACACTGATGACTCAACAGTATTAGATGAAACGAACACATTTTCGTCGCACAGCTAGATCAAATTGGGAAGTTTGAAGTCGTAAACAATAAAGTGGTCGTTAACGTCTTTAAACGATTAAATACTATTACCGGCACAATAACGATTATTTCGAAAAGCTTAAAAATCCGAACGAAAGAACGTTAGTAAAATAAGAGGATAGGCATGTTTCGGCCAAAACTATGGGAACGTAATTCGATCTAGTAAACATACATAGCTATATAAGTAAAAACTTTGAATTTTCACTATTCAAAAATATTGATAAAAAAATATTAAATTTGTTTGAATTGATGATTCAAATAATGAAATATGCAGCATTCAAACTTTCTATTTCATGGTTCACACTAATTTCGGATTAATTAAAAATGATTGTTAATTATTTTAGATCGATTGTAAAAATTAGATGAAGTTGGCGTAGTTAATTACTATATCAACATTTTCATCTGAGAGTTTCTTGGTTTATTATTCTGCTCAAGATATGCATTATTTTAAAGAATGAAATAAAAATATTCAAAATTTTCATAATTGTAATAAATTTTGATTTTTACAGTTTTTGATATAAAGCTCGGTAAGGTGCTCGAGCCAACTAAATTTTTGACTCGGTATTTTTAAATAAAATACAAACGGCTTATTATTACAGAAAGAATACACCAATGCCAAAGTTTCTTTCAGTCATTCAAAACGTTGCCGCCGGAGCGGTTTTTTGAGTTTCTGGAATAGCCAGAATTTAGGCGGAGCTAGGGAAAAAGGGCGTTTATGAAAAAATGTAGGATGCATTCTTCGCCAAATAGTTACCTACATCCAATGCACTGTGAGACGGCGCATTGTCGTGATGCAAAAATCAAAAGTTGTCTGCCCAAAATTCTGACCCAAACGATATTTGTTGATGTCAACAAGATCTCTAATTGTTCCTTGACTCCCCTGACGTGGTGTGAACGTCGTTATTTGCCTTCTTTGAAGAACTTATACCAATCAAAAACAAACATTGATGATCCTTTTCACTCATTTTAAAAATCAAAAAATGCACTTATTTAGGTGAAAGTAAACAAGCGTATCCAATTAACTACTAAAGATATTGACAAATTTGACACAGATGTCTGTTAGTGTGCTACCAATCCAAGAAAAAAAAACTACTCGTGTAGATAAGCCTGCACCCTATATTTGTTTCGAGCTCATTCTTATATCGAAAAGCGAATTTTCTGCAACAGATATTTAATAATGAAAATCGGATTCAGTAAAAACTCGGCAAATCGGAATACGGTGACCGAATACTCATACCTAAAAAAAGACAACTGTTTAATCATCTTACTATCCAATCCCTTAAAACACGCTTTAAAAACCTAAAATGTGATATGAGAAAATTCAAAAACAAGCGTCAATATTTAAAATCTTGCAAATTGGTTACTTAAATAAAACCCACATTAATTTAAGATAATTTAAGCCCAACAATTTCGGAAGCAACAAGATGATAGGTTTTAGAACCACGTGATAATTTCTAATATTTAATTAACTTGAGTCACTTGACAAATTGGCAATTCTTGTCAATTTCTTGTACAAAATCATCATAACATAAATCATCGGCAATTTGTAACAAACTGAATAAATAAAATATTTGCTGTATACATTGGAATTCAACCATGCTGTTTTAAAACTAACCAAATATTTAATTCAATTTCGGTTATGTTAGGTCAGTGAAAGTCATAAAAAACGATTTGATAAAATCGTACCAATACACATACAAAATCAAACGATTTTTTATTTTCGGTTGTGTGGCATTTGTAAATAAATATACCGTGTTCAAAATGTTGTGAGAATATTTTATTTATACAATACTTTTTCATTTGCTGATTGAGGCAGAGCAAAACGATTACAAAAAAAATCTCATGACATTAAACGAGAGGTTTATATAAAAAATTTGTATCAGTCGCTTCACAAAATAACAAATTTTGGAACGTGCAAAGCAATATAAAAGTCTATTTTTATCTCAGTTAAACTGGAGACAGGCGGAGAGTACAACTCAATGTTTATAAAGCGTCGTTATTTACACAGAGATACACCAACGAACAAATTTCTTGTGAAGTACAGTAAGTTTGTATTTTTTGCTTTTCCGAACATAATATACAGACGTACATAGACAAGACGAACAATTCTAACAGAAAAATAGAAAATCTATGAACAAAAATAAGTTTCTGTGATTTTCAGAGAGAATTAAAATATAAATTTAAGAGAAAATTTGTATTGCATTTATTTTAAATGGAAACTCATGAAATGAGAAATATAATAGAAAATTTGTTGTCTGTGTCATGTATTATAACCTTGGACTTGAAATAAAAAATTGAGGGTGGTTGGAAAATTTATTATATTCATTTTGTGTCAGCGCACATTTGTCAATTGGAAAAATGGAATATTTCTGTATGTCTTCATTCGTTTAGGGAAGTACATTTAAAATATTGACTTCACGTAACTACTACACAATAATTGAATTTGACTATGTATTGGACATGTAAATGAATATTTATTTATGTCTTACAACATTATGGGTTACCAAACTGTATTTTTATATATTAAACGTATAGTTTCGATTTTTATTTATTATTTTAATGCATATATGCGTATACATGTACTTGTTTTATTATTGATTTTTTATGGCACGTGCAATGTATGTAGTTTAGATTTCTAAATTACTGAACTGAGCGTGTTTTGGAAAAAGGAAATAAACAAGATTTATCAATTCAACTTACCATTACAAATAGAGCACTATAATGCTATGGTAACCGAAAAACACAGCATGCAAATTATTGCTGGTTTGGGTTTGGTCGTGTTCTAATTATTATTGAAAAAATTATTTGTAAACAAGAAAAATGGCTTTTTATGTTGATTAAAAATGCAAATTTCTTACTATTTTCTACCATTGCAACTAATGATGAAATTATAAAGATAAAAGCACAGTAAAAACTTCCTAGGAATTTCTTCGAATTGACTATTGTAATAAAAGTTTTATTTTGGTTGTTGTAATGGAAACTGCAGCGGAAAAATTTAAGTGGACAATTGATTGTACAGCTATACCCATATTTGACGTTAAATTAGTTGAAGTGATAATTTCTGTTACACGCGATCTACAATATACATGTGTACGTAGACACTACAAAATATAAAAAAATTATGATTATAGTGTACTACCTAAATATTTAGTGCAATTGGCAAAACTCCAAGCTTTTAACGTTTTATGAACAATAACTAACGATTCATTAAAGAAATTCCTACGGTTAGAGCTGTAAACGGAGCGTACTACTGAAGAAGATATGATCTAATAAAATTTTAATATTGTGAATCTATGTAATGTAGTTTTGTTATTAAATATATTTAGATTTTTGGCAACTATTCAATTACCAGTTTTGCTTAAAATTGGAAACACGCGCTTATCCTTGGCTTTTAAATGATTTGTTGTAATATTAATGTTTTCCTTTAAGAATTATTTGTGGATTTCTCATTGACACATTTATTGGAACCAATTCGGTCAAAATTTTCTTTAAAAAATTAAAATTTTTTGTTTTTCGCGACATTTCTATTGCTTCGCTAGACTATTTAGAAATTTAATATTCAGTTTATAGGAATTTCCAAACACATAATTAAAAAATAACCTATACAATTTTTTTAAGGAATTTGACTCTATATAGGCGCGGGAATACCGGCAGTGGGGAAAATGCTGTTGGGTTAAATCATTTTTTACATTTTTACTTAGTTATAAATATAACCCCCTAATAATGCAAAATCAAAAATACAACATACTTTGAAACTTTGGCCTGCGGAAGTTCCACCTAATATACGATTAGTTTATGTCGAAATTCCTTAAAACCAATTAATTTCGACAAACACTTTTCTCTTTTACATAAGTAAAATAAAGTATAGTAATCATGAAAATTTTGGGCCTTGAGATTTTTAGAGATTTATCTGTTTTGAGGCCCCCTGAGAAAATGTGGGGTTTTGAAATGGTGTCTGTGTCAGTCTGTCAGTATGTCAGTCTGTGTCCTTTCTACAGCCCAGATGGTTTAACCAATCGAACTGAAACTTCAGATTTAAGCTTTTTTGATAAATTGTTAGGTCCCAGTGAATTTTACTCCAAATCGGCTAACCAGAAGTGGCCACTCCCTTGGTCCAGAAAACTTAATTTGCAAATATCTTAAAAAGTATAAGGTTTACAAAAAAACTACTTCATACAAAATGTTTCCAAAAAAAAAAAAAAAATTAAAAATTAAAATTAAAAATTAGAAGACAAAAAAATGTAAAATTTAAAAAAAAAATTAAATTTCTCAAAATTTTCTGTTCGTAAAAGAAAGTTGTGTGTTGGCCACATCTCCATTTTTTTTAAAGGAAATGTCAACAAAGTAGAATGCACCCTTCTATTATCTAGTTACAAACAAAAATGTCATGATTAATGGACACAAACTTATGTTGGGTCACTATGATCCCGTCGGTCCGCTTCCTAGTTAGATGAAAAATCGTGGGACGCTAGTCAGAAAAATATCCCTTATTTTATAAGAATGTTCAACTTGACAAGAACGGGATTGAAAAAACTTGTTTTGGATCGTTTCGCTCTCAATTTAGAAATATGACCCTAGGTTTATAGGATTTTCCATTATAAAGGTATAGATGAGGAAGTAGGAGAATTTGTCTCCTAGAAGAGCGAGAATATAGGAGCAGGTTACTCGGTACCTATGTAAACCTTTCGGTATTACGATTAGGTGCCATTTCCTCTTATAGTTAGGTTCGAATTTTCTAAAAAGTTTTAAATTCGACTTAATTTGTGTAAAGTCGCTGCGTTTTCATTAATTCATCCTCCAGTTAAATAAAATAGCCCTCAGTTTACAGGAAATTTGAACTCTTAAAGAAGCGAAAACTTAGGTGAGAACATTTGAACAGCAGTCCTAGGAAATTTACAATTACATAACAGAGGTCGGATTGTAATGCACAGTACTTTAGGAGCGGAAATGTAAATTAATAAAGGATTGAAATGCAGAAACTGGATTACAAAAGCGAAAAATTTGTCTCAAAAAAGTAATCCTTAGTTTTTCTGAATTTTCTACTCCTCAATTAGAGTTGCTCCCTCGTTAGGAGTTTGAAATTAGTTGTGAATGGAGATACCTAGATGTGTTTTTGTCTTCTCGGTAAGTGGAATGTTAGTTTTGTTTTAAAATGTAATGTAGAGTTTTATGTGTTGTGTAATTAATCGTTTATGGAAAAAATGTATCCAACGAGTATTTGTCAGGTTTTTATGCTTTGGCATTGGAGGTCAAATTCTATTCAAGATTTATGCTTTATATAATGCATGAATTAAAAGTGCTACTTAGTTGTTGTTTATACCTAATTAGATGAATGTAAAATTCCGTAATCTAATTACGTATTGAAATACAATACGCAGTTATAAATGCCTATTCTGCCGTGCTAAACAAGTTTTACTGATCTACATTTTTGGCGAAATTGAGTTATTGATGCCAATTAAAAGGTATTAATATCCTTTATATTTTATATAAATAAATATAATTAAATCTACTTTAATAAATGCATTATTAAACAAAATAAATTTTGTTCTAATCGAAAAAAGTAGCAAATTTGAAGTAACACCGACTTAACTACTTAATATTAAACATGAACGCCTTATCTATGGCACAAATAAGGTCATTTTCTTTCAAATATGTAAGTTAAGTTACTTTTTCTTATTTTCATAATTGAAATTGCATTTAAGGCAATTTAAGAATTTTCATTTTCAATAGCAAAATTGACTTATTTGAAATTTTCTATACGTGAATTGAATCAATAATAACTTATAAACAAGGACTTTTAACTTATCTTCATGTAATGTTATTCTGTACTACAAATGACTACGTCATGTAATGTTATTCTGTACTACGTTACTTAATGAATTTACCAATTTCGGATCCTCCGGTAATCGGTATAGATTGAATTGTTTTAATGGATCGTCAATTATTATAAGTCTTGAATTTTATTCTTGTGATAAAAAATATTAATTTTTAATTCAATTTGATTGAATTTTTGTAATTTTTCAGTTGACTGACATGTTTTGAATTTATTTTTATAAAAAAGAAATGTTATGAATTATTTTAAACTACATACTAGATTTTTAAGCTATTTAAAAAACGATCTTATAAATAATTTTATGATTTCAATAGTTGTTGTTTTTTATTTTGTTATAAATAAATATAACATAACAATTAAACTAGTCTTTTGTTACAAAAGTTTTACCAAATCCTATTTGCAAATCGTATTTCATAAAATCCGAGAAACTAGGGTGTTTAAGGTCTTACATCATAAAGTTTAGATAAAGTATATATTTTTTATATATAATAAACGATTTCAACTTCTCTTTGTAGTAAACACGACTTTGATAGCATTTAAGGTTGTATTCTACAGTTTATTTTGAAAATAAATGTAACGATAAACTAAACATAAATACCTTAAATGGCAGATAAGGTATATATTCTTCTTATTAACACAGGATTTTAGTTTTTCTTTTGTGATATAAATGACTTAATTGCACTTAAGTTATTTTTGTTTAGTACCAATCGACTATTTATAAAGCCTATTTAAAGTAAAAGACTAATTCTGCAAATTATTAATTAATTATGTATAAATTATTGATATTTTCTTGAGAAACATATTATTTATGATCTAATGCATAATTTGAAGGCTTTGAAACTAAATTAAATCCGCTTTTAAGCAAGTTATTCCCCAAATATTTCGAAAAACTTTAACATCAATTTTCTCGAAATGCTATTTTTGCAGATCAGTAAAACATGTTTAGCACGGCAGTATTATAAGTAGAGGTTGTTTTTTTTGTGTATGAATTGTTTGCATGCTGTCTACATGAGTCAAATGACGTATTGCTTTGATAAAACAATTCTTAATTGTTTTAGAAATGCCCAAAACAATAGCAAACAATTTATTTAGTTGATAGATGTATTGAATTGGCTTTGTTTTACCTATAATTAAAATCTATTGTGTTTTAGCTAATACATGTTTTGTTTTGTGTAAAGTAATGCAGCAAAAATGTCCCTCTCAAAATGTATTTGGTGTTTTTTTTGTTGTGTACGAACGGCATACAGGGAGGAAACAAATTTTCCCATATAAAATCTTTTATTTCAAAAGCGGATAGTTGCGGAGGAAAGGATATACATAACAAAAAATATATAACTGGTCTCTTTCGCAATCGTAAGAACATAAACAAACCAATTTGGTTTTACAATTTGTACAAGTGCAGTTCAAAATGTCAACGAAACCAAAAATTGTAATTGGTAACAATTTTTGTAAGAAGTAACAGCATAGAAGATACAAATTAAATCGCCAAAATAATTCGCGACTTATTTTCTAGAGAAAAAAACAATTCCAAAATACGCTAATAGATTGGTTGTTTTTTGTTCCTGTAGTCCTCGAATTCTTCAGTGCGGTTTGACCGATTGACCTGTTTGTGTCCTGTACACCACTTCCAATACATACTTCTAAACTTGTTTCATAATTAACACAAAATGATGCATGTGATGCAGAAGTGTGATTGATTTCACTGTGCTGTTTAGGATCTGTAAGGGTGCGAATGGCTGGTTTGTTTTTGGCAATTTAGTGAATACGTAGACGGATGAACTTTGAGATTTGCTTCTTAGTTTTCCGTATTTTCTGCTTGTAAGTGCCCAAATGTTAGCCATAATTTATTTTATTTTATATTATGATTTTGTATATTTTATAAAATATTGTTAGGGACTTTAATATTAGTTTAGAATGGTGTCGACTTGTGCTAACTGTTTCATTTTATTTTATTTTATATACAAATATTACTGACAAAAAGTACCAGCTATTTTTATACTAATAAATTTTTCTTACCCTGCGGTTTATGATGTGAAGAAGGGTATATGGTGGGTGCCTTTTGACGTAGGATTATTTGCCTCCTAATAAAGGATTATTTGCTTAGGCTTGGTCGTACATCCAAATCACCCAATCTATCTAATTGAGCTGCTCCCTCATTAGAAACAAAATCCTCACATTAAAAGAAATTACAAACTTCATGGGAGTAAAAGGCAGAATATTTTCAAATCGCATCGCGGCCCTTCCATACCTTTTGAAATTAGCTGAAATTTCTTAGGTTGAATTTTTAAAGTTTTAAATTTAAATTCTTTCACCACCTATTAGGATTTAAAGAATCATGTTTCGTAAATAGCACCCACCACTCTCTCGTCCAGATATAGCAGAGATGAAAAATATATGCAAGACTCATAGGATGAGACATCTAACAGGTTTTTCGTAGGCTGTATCATAATTATTTTTAACCTGAGTGACAATTTATTTTGATTAGTTGTATCCAAGTTCAATTAATAATAGCCAAATATGGAAGGTAATTCAAATTTGATTTGAATATTATAACATTTACAATGTGTATATGGTAAAACCGAATATAGCACATTTAGTTTGAATTTAGCCTTGAATTTGCAAACTAAACTTTATATTTACGTAAAATATAAATAACCCAAAGTTCAACCTTAAGTAACTATATTGTCTACCATGTGACTACAATTGATATACGAGATCAAGAAGAATTCGAACAAATCTCAGTTTGCAAGAACATTTTAATTGGTAACGATATTATATATAGAACATTTTTAGTTTACTCAACTCACACTAAATATTCTGAACCAAACTCATATTAATCATAAATACTTGAGGATTTATCTTTCAAGTAATTTTAATTAATCTCTACACAATTAGAATTATATTACGTTTTATTAAACCAATCAATCAATCAAAAAAATCTGGGATTGTACGGTCATAGTGACTCATTAAACTATAAAGTAAAATTAATAAAAAGCAAAATATGTACAGAGTAGTACATATTAATCCACTGTACTAATTCAAGATTAAATTTAATTTAATTTTTTTCAGTTTGTACCCTTAAAATGGCAAAATGATTTTTGTGAGAAGTGGAATGAAAATGAAAAAAATCAATAAATGGATATCGAAAACTACGCTGCTTTGATGACATTTTCCTTCCACTTTGCATGTTTATTACAGCATGCTATTCCTTTTTAATTGAACCGCTTTATGATGTAGATAGAATCTGTGTGAGGTTTGTTTGTAGATATTTGGCACATACATTTTTTTTTTTTTTTTTTTATTTTATTATCAATCATATTTTATGTAGAACTGTTTCATTTGATCCTGTTGATATTTCTTTTGGGTATATTTAAACGAAATTAGAACAAACGAGGAAAAAATAAACAAAACATAATTAAAACTTAAAAAAACATTCTAATGTAATTTTGTTTCGGCTCCTTTAATTAAATTATAAATTATTTAATTTCTTTTAACATAATAATATACAAAACAAAACCAAAACCTAGATGGTAAATAATAAGAAAATTTCATATGCAAATTTTAATTTTGATTTGAAACGTATATGAATAAATAAAAAATTGACTTTTACGAATGTGCAACACAAAGTCTACGTCTCATGTACGATATTTATATTTATATTAAACCAGTATGCAAATATTTACCTTGATTTTTATTTTTCATTTTCATAAACACCGCTGTAAAAAAATATTTATTTTCGAGAATGTTTGTAACAATTACTTTTCTCATAAATGGGAAGTACAGTTGAAATTTTTTCGATTTAATGCCATATCATTCAATTCTGGGTTATTAATTCTTCCTACTCACTATAAAGTATCATCAAAACATTGACGTGGAGTAAAATATACTAGCGAAATTCTGATAACATAAAAGCGTTAACAAGAATAAATGCATTTAAGCGCGTTTCCTACATTCATTGATAGCACTCGATAAATCGATGCCGTTATGGAAAATGTATTATAAAATTAAAAGTTTAAAGCTATTCTTTTTGAATCTCGAAATTCCGAGATCTCAATCCGGTGTAACAAATTTCCGGGATAATAATTTGGGCATCGTTAAACACAAACCCAATACTACTTCATTTTAAATTCGGCTAAATTAAGATAACGTTTGATAAAAATTATTTCGGATTATTTTTTTTTGTTAAATTCAAATTTACTACGCGGTCACTGTCGCATTTTAGACGGTAAATAATTTAACGATTAATTACACACTAGATTTTGCAAGATTAATTTTTTTAAAGGAAATATTAATCTTACGGAAAATTTGTATGAATTTGGCAAAACATGATATTTTATGTTGTAAATGTGTATGCCAAAATTTTTTTATTATACATACATCATTATGTCATACTGATTCAAATTATAGCCAAAACTTATACTTTCTCCAAAATTCTTTTCTCTTTAGAACAAAAATGTTATTTAAGTTTTAGTATTAGTTTTCAAGAATTTTTCAGATTTTCTAAATTAGTCTGTATTAGGAGTTTTTTGAGATTCAAATTTCAAATTAAATATTTAAATGAGAAAACGCTTGAGTTTGAAAGAAAAACAAAAATAACTGTTTTGGAAGTCGAAGTCTATCCGGTCGAATTGTTGGAAAAATAAAAGGTCTTGGATGAGCTTAAAAATTCTCGAGAACCTAATCTAATGATTGGAAGTGTATTGGGAGGTTTCAGGTTTAACTTTTCCTGAATTAGTAAATAGTTCTTCCAGATTTTCTTATCGTTGAGGTTTTCGAAATTATATGAGAATATTAGGGATCTTCGAAGTTATTTGATTGATTTACTCAGTGTTAAGGGGCTTTTATTTTCGTATTTTATATATTTTCGGGATTATTCAGAAGTTTTGAGAGTTCCGAGGAATGTTTGTTTTTAAGATTGTTAGAGAGTTTGGAACGCGTAACATTAATTTAAAAAGGGCTGAGAGTTGTATTCGACAGTTTATTTTTTTAGGGTTATTATTGTATTTTATTGTACTGTTAGGGAAATTAAGCACTAAAAACACTTCATTCTCTCTCATTTCCAACGATCCAGCTTAAAATCCTCTGAGTTCCCGAAAATAAATAATATATATAGTATTCTCGGCATTTGGGTGGCTTGTACGTTATTAGTCCATTATTGTAGCCAAATAAAATGTACCATACCTATTTTATTGTTTTGCACTTATATATTTTGGAAGTTCTATAATTGCAAGATTTGACTAAATCAACTTACTCGAGGTGTTGTTGATCTGTTCCGGCTGGTCGAATACTCTGAAAGCATTGAATTGTATTCGACAGAGTGTTTTGGTTTTTTCGAAACTGTTCGATATTGTCCTAGGTCCTTATCGTATAGCACTTTAAAAATGTATATTTAAGATTATTTTGGATTTTGGAGAGCATTCGAAATTTTGGAAGTACAAATAAGGAGAATTTTGTAAACCACAAATAAGGAGAGTCAGTTTTCAGTTTTTTTTTTCGAAAGTAAGTACAAATCAGCAATTGTTAATACGCAAAATCGTTCGAAATTTTTCGAAATTCCAGATTATTTTAAATGTTAAAGAATTACCAGACATCCCTTCTAAGTTCTCCTAATCGTAATATATGGATAAAAAGTTAAAAGATAAAATAACGGATGTTTTGTTAAATATCCGACCATTATAAATTCCGCTTAATTTCAAAGTCAAAAAAGAGATTTATGATTTTTAATTTCTATGAATTAAAATATATAACAAATTCACGATAACGATTGTATTAAAATATTATTTTTTTATTATAAAGTAGTTTTGTTATAAATTTTAATTTTTTTTTTTTTTTACAATGTACTTTTTCAATGCTAGTAGAATAAATTTGTAAATGTAATGATAATGTGTTTTGATTTTTAAAAACCTTGAATTAAATTATTACAGTATAACTTGATTTAATTTGTTCTGTATCTGTAAAGATATTCCAGAGAAAATAACATTTAATAATAATTAGATCAAAATCGGCACATTATGATACAATAAGTACTCGGTTTCAGAAAATTTGGCACAAACACCACAAATAATTCTTTAATTTGAATGACTGGGGTGACAGGTGTTGACAAGAAATGTGACAAATTTTATAAAAAAAAAATAAATCTTACGAGTATATAATATCTCAGTAACTTCAAAATATTTAGTTAATTGCTTTCCTAATTCTTTGAAGTAGTGAGAATATAAATAGTTTAGAAATGATGAGTTTGCATTTTCATTTATACTGAAATATGACAGAAATAATACGACTAGACTATTTGTGACGGAATATGGGTGCATACGCTATTAAATCTTGACATTGAATTTTTAATTGGCAACTCACCGTATACTCTATACGACCAATTAATTTTAAACGATATAATATGAATAAGTATCGATTAATTTTCTAAATTATTATTTTCGTGACGTATTATATGGCAGTTGCATTTAATTTCACTTCCTTCTTTTGTGTAAAGTGTTTGAATTTTAAAATAATTGGATTGGAGCCTTTAATGAAATTAGTATGGTTCAAATGATTTTTGTTTGCGTTTTATTTTAATCTTTCAACAATTGCGAAATTACAAGTAAATAATTTGTACAAGTAAATAATTTTAATATGACCTAATCGAGCTTTAAGGGGAAAAAGTTAGTAGGTGAGAAGACTGAGAAGATATACTAGAGCAAAAATAAGACTGATGAAACACATGAGCAACAAGCAATATTAATATGTGACTAAATTTCTTCCCTGTTTGGCTTTTATTTACTCGTAAGTAGATTCATGTGGCTATGTGTCGCTTAAACATAATTTATTCCAAATCGGAGCACTTCATCTTTTACACCTTATTATCTGTAACATGATTATTTATATATAGTAGCGTTGAAACAGGAAAAGCAAATATGCCAATTTGTAATGAATGGCAGAGGAGTATATGAAGCATTATAAACTTTTGTAAATTTATAATAAATAAATTTTATAACTAAAAATCGATTTGTTTTCTGTCACGCGCAACTAGAACTTGATGGGACAAGCATCGCAAAACAAAATTTCAATTTGCAAGGTTTGCAACTCTGAACTGATTTCTTTAGCAAAAGGTAAAAATGTATGGATGCCAACAAAATTATATCTTTAACCACACTGAAGTATATTGTTTCGGTTTTCAAATTATAATTTTTAGCAATGTCCTTGATTTTCAAAGTTTTATTTCTTTTCTGATATTTGCTAGCCTAAACATAAAATAATATTTTAATTTAAATAACAAAGCATGGTTTCAAATAACAGCTGAGTCGCTAGTCGCATAATTCACTTTCTTTTACGTATAAGTTACATGTATTGCGAGATCAATAGAATGTATCAAAATAATTATGATTTATACTTTAGAAAACATAACCAACCAATTCTTAGAAATGTATTTATTATAAATTCTGTTAGTACGAAACGAAAGAAGAATTTGCAAATATTGTTGCAACAATATTACAAATCTATCATTTTCTGTTATTCCGCTTACACATGAATTTAATAATTTTTCAGTTGGATAATTATAATTATACGTGAAGATGGGTTTCCGTATAAAGACGTGATTGAAATTAATTTTTATAAAACCAAAAACATAAATTTCGTATACATACAATTAAATTTTAAAACTGTTGAAACTATTAAAATTTGACAATATTATTGACAGATTACCATCTTAATTATATAAACATACAGAAATCGTTTCATCCCATAATTTAGAAAATGACACACCTGGGCTATTCATTAAAATATTACTTCATTAAATAAAGCAAGTCTTTTTGCGTTTTCTTGATTATGTGTATCGAGTTTTCCAAAGACTTTCAATCTCAATTAAAACGACTAAAACTAACATCAGCTGGCGGAAAATGTTTATTTTAAAAATAAAACGGCAATAAAATATTTATACGATGACAGGAATCATTTATAATAAAAATAAAAATCGAGATCACCACGTAATAATAATTAACAAATATATGTAATCAAATATAAAATATAAATAATTTCTATTTAATAGATTTTCCCGTTTTCAAAAATTCATCCAGTTAAAATTTATTGAATCTTAATGATCTACAAACATAACTAACAGAATTATTGTAGTCTTCATTTACACATATAGGAAAAACTTACACCATTTAATATCTAAAGGCCAAAACCGGTGTATGTAAAGTCTTACGAGATATATCAAGTAATTACTTATGGAATATTTAAATATAATAAATAGTTAATTAGTTTTGATTTGTGATGAAAATCAAACTCAATTCCGCAAAATTATAAGCGACGCTCTTTACCATCACTCTATAACCGAAGATGTCATTTATATCTAGAGAGAGAATTGTGCAAAACAGTAAAATGTAGAGATTCATTTTTTATTTGCCAATTTGCAAAATTAGGTCAACTCATAATATTTTGTAACACCACTTTATATTATTTAAAATTAATGCTTACTGAGATGGGGTATGAGGTGCGTTTCATTTCATTGTTTTGATCTCTACGTTCCTGCAATATTTTCGTTTCTACACCATGGCATTCAATTTTAGATTTTTTTATTTTATTCTGCTTACAATTAACTCTTCTGCTTTTAATATTTTCAGTTTAAATGAAAGCTCTACTACTAACATAAATATGAAATTGAATCAGAATGAAAACTTTAATATACATGTTATGTCGTTCTACATGCGACGAGATATAAACTGTTAGATGTAAAAAATTTGCTCTACTGTAACAACTCTTATGTATGTGTAAAGTTAGTATATACAGTACATATTTATAAAAATGTTTAGAATATTGTCACTTTTTGAAAATATTTATAAATTTTTCTGTTTTCCTATTAAACATTTTTTTTTTCTTCTTCTACAAACTTGAAAAAGATACATTATTTATTTATCGATTAGATTTCTCTGTCTACACAGAAATATGACAAAACAAAATTACAACACAGAGGTATCTTCAGGTTGTAAGAAGTATGGGAAATTAGTCTATCGGGGTGAACCTTTTGTGTTTATTTTTTAGATTGCCTAACAAACAAGTAATAACAATTTTTGATGATGACCTCAATTTCATAGATAACTAAAAATAAGTAGTAATTATTACTTAGCACTATTGTTGTCTTACAATTGTTGATTCCAGCAAATAACTTCAAAAGTGCAAACCAAATTGATCAAACCTGTACCTACTAATTTGATTTTTAATAATAATTTGGTTAGTAGTACTACTCTAAATGCCACAAAAAATCGTGAAATAAAAAACAATCTTCAATTGATATTGATTTGTTAACATAATGTATAAATGAACACTTACATTTTGGCTCTTGTTGTAATATCCACTAAATATAGTACACGAACAATTGCTTACCTAGAACAAAAAAAAAATATAATTTTGTAAAATTGCAATAAACTGCGAATATTAAATAACAATTATTAAGAATTATTATTATTGATAATTAAATTTTGCCATTTGAATGAGGCGGTCCTTTCAATTTTGCCTTTAAGCGCAATTTTCGTAAACTTAAATTTTAACGTTCACCTTATTCAAATAAACTTTATCGGTCTCTTATAATATTCTAATTAGATAGGCCATTGAAATTTTCTTAAACAAAATATTATAAAACAAACCAACTGTCATCACATAAGAATTAATAAACTAGAATCAGCATTTGAAAGAATAAAAGTGAGAGCCACTAAAAACAATCATTATGAAGAAACGTAATACAACAGCCTCACGTTGTCATCTCACATTATTAAAATTCAAAACTAACTGAACAATTAAATTCCAAATCATCAGATAGAATCGTACACTCCGCTAGAGTTCAAGAATGCAATTGCAGTGGTTGTCTGCGAAACTCTTACCAAATATTATAACTCAAGTGTAATAATTCAGAGTCTCCAAAACAGGGCCTCAAAATAAAATATTTTTCCTCTTAGTTATTTGTTCGGATTCTAAAAATAATCCGGAATTACAAAATTACACAAATTTTAACTAAAATTATGGCTGACGTGAGGCCGGGAATTTTAGGTTAAAACCTTTCCGCAGTGGAGGAAGTTCCAGTTTCTATAACATTGTAACATGATTCACAAAATTTCCTTCCATTTGGCATCGGTTTGGTAGCGATTGGGTGGAAAGACCGAAAGTGTTGAAAGGCCGAATGTCTAAATGCCGAAACGTGTGGAAAAGCCGATTGGGTCGAAAGGCCGAATTATCATTAAATTTTCCTTCACTTAATTGATTGAAATCAATATTTAAAACCTTTGAATGTATTTCTTAATGTAAAATGATTTAAATAAATTGAAAATCGGTGCTAATAAATCCAGTGTATGTGTAAATTAATGTGATCAAATTTTGTCGGAAAAAAAATTTATTCATTTTTCTTTTTTTATTATAATTAATTAATTTTTAATTATTTGATAAAAAAAATGTTAGAAGATTTTAATATTTAAGGCGGTTTACTATTAAACATTTTTAAACAAAAATTTTGATAATAATATAAATTTTGGTTTTAATAAAAATATAAATTTTGAAAATTTTCATTCATAAAAAGATGAAAAATTGAAATAAATTTCGACACAAACGGCCTTTCGACATTCAGCCTTTCGACACAATCGGCCTTTCGACACATTTGGTCTTTCGACGTTCGGCCTTTCGACATTCGGCCTTTCGACACATTCGGCCTTTCGACACATTCGGCCTTTTGAAATTCGGCTTTTCGATGTTCGACCTTTCGGCATTCGACCTTTCGACATTCGGCCCTATTCCAAAAAAAAAATCCGAAAATTTTATTTATGTCGCCAGTTTTTGTAGGATTTGTTTTGGATTATCTTACAGATCGCTTATGATATTTGATGGCTTTCATCCAATTAAAAGTACCAAATTATCTTAATATCGATGGGAACATTGCTCTAATAGGATGGATTAGCCTGAAGCGCTTGCGACAGGCAATGTTTTCTGGCTCAAATTAATTAAATAAATATTAAAAGGTCTGCTTTTGTGGCTTCTCGTTAAATTCCTACTTCATAAAACAATGAATAAAAGTATTTTACAATGGCAAATCATACAAAACACTTTGGTGGGTCAATGCAGTGCGGACAGCTAAATATATCTTGGAAAAAATATTTTAAAACTTTTTGCCAACTTGAATGACTCACTCTGCTTTAGCTGTAGGTGTTGTAATGTTCAACTGTTTACAAAATCAAAGATGTAAAAATTGTTATTTGCTTCCAAAAAATGTATCACTATAAAGGCTACATTTTGTACAAAAAAAATTGGAAATACACGGCATCTGGTATTATATTGAAGGAAGTGATAGAGAACAACATTCTACAACATAGAAAATGATTGGTTTTACAAAATTCGTTATTGCTATGCCATTATAACCCGTCATAGAGAGGAAATATCATTTAATTATTTTACCAAAATCTCAAAAAATCAAAATCAACTGATATTATTTCTGACGTCACCGTATGTAGATAACGAAAACAAAATTTGTTCGGCAAAATTAAAATTATTGAAGTCAATCCCGAAATAAAATGATGATTAAAAACTTGATGTTAACCGTAATTTATTTCAGTTTTGTTTAGTAGATTTCATTCCTCGAATTTCCGCCTAATTCCGGCCAAAAATTGTTGTATGTCGTTGAACAAATCCTTTTATGTTAGGGGAGTTTCTCTTTGGAATTCAATTCCATTGGAAATTAAGAGGTTAAAATTATTTAAGTCAAAATTTTTGGAGTGGCGTCATTGATGTTGCACATCACGTAATTTTTTAATTTATTTTTATTAACGTTGTCGTTATTGTTAATTTTTAATATTATTTCACTCCTTGACTGCATCAAATAAGCTGCTGTTCAAAATAGACTTTGTATAAGCAGGAGATGGAAGTAGTTTGAAAAATTATTAATTAAATATTATAAATAAATAAATAAAAATAAACAAGGTCATTGAGGTACTGATTTGTTTTTACTAGGTGTTTTATTACTTATATGGAGCGGTTATGGTTGATTTTGTTTCATTTGCTCTTACCTACCTACATTACAACAATAACAATATAAATTTTGTCTGACTTAGGAAAAATTACTACATGCATGAACATTTCGTTCTGGTGGTATAAACTAAACTACTTGCTATTGTCTAGCTTTGAAAAGGCTAGAAACACTGGAAACCTAAAACTTAAGGCGTTGCCACAAACAAAAAGTTCGACCAAATTTTTAAGACCGGCATTTAAATTTTTTGACAAAATTGTTACTTTGAAATAACATTACGACCAAATAACATTACTGGAGGAACATTCTCTGAATGCAGGAACGTATCTTTTGGTACTGTAAACAATATAATTATGTTATCCATTTATTGCTACAGATTTTATTGTAACGAGATCGTGCTCAAAGTAGAGTGTTTAACTATACCACAATTGGATATGAACAAATAAATAAATAAGGTTGGTTTAACAAGTTAGGTTGGTTTTTTGTAGAGGAGCCAAATTTTTAGATTTCACAAAATGGTGGTTTACGTAAGGGCTGCAAATTAAAAAGCTGGCAGTTAAAGTTAGAGTGTGAAGGGCAACAATTTCTGTTACCTAATTATGTGTATACACGACCTTTGTAGCCATGAATATAGTTCAAAATAATTTCCAAGTTTAGTATTTTGATGAGCCGACTGTTTCGAGGTTACCCGAATGCTGCCGAATCTATTTTTTACAGCAAATTCAAGCCCTCCATCCGTTGCAACCTAGCCGGCTGCAAAATGCTGTACTGGAGCAACCACCGGAAAGTCTGTGACAGATTTCAGCGGAAATGTAAGTGGAATGTTTTCGAAATCTGTTACAGTGGCGCCCAACCAGTTGGCTGTTATTTCATACGTTATATTTGATTATTTCGGTGGACAATTTTAAGGATGGTGCAGTTAACTGTTATTTTGTTGATTTTTTTTTTGTGATATTTTTAGGTACGGCGCATTTATTCTGTCCTCTTGGACATTTTGAGTTTTATGTCGGATGTGTACTTTTAATATTTCAATAATTTTGAGTGTAATTCCCAATTTTTGTTACTAAATATAATTTAAAGTGTGAACCTTTATTGATTCCATTAACTTAATGTTTTAAAATTTTTGATTTTATTTTGATTCAATAAGTGAATTGAGCTTTAATTGTATATCTAATTTTTATCAGTCTAAGTAAATGTATAAGTTTTCTGCTTCGTGCATTATTCGAATTAATTTTTGGAATTGGAATTACTGTTATTAATATTTTACTTATACCGATTATTGTTATCGCTCACAAAGTCCGTTAACTAGTATAGTACTTAAATCTAATAAGTTCTTCGTGTTTCATAAGTTTAATCAAATTAAAATGAATCCACAACAATTGAGTATTGACGAATTAGGAATCGAATGTCTCGTTCGAAATATTTCCGGTTCCTTGCTGGATCAACTAGCATTGCTTGAAACATGTTTAAGACAAGAATCCGCAGATTTCACCTTGGTGCCTGCAAAAATCCACTACGCTGCTAGTAAATCACCACAAAAAGAGTTTGAAATATGTTCCACTAAATTGAAAGAGTTAAAGCCTCAAGTTAGTGCTATTGCAAACACTGTTGAAGAACAAAGGCAAATTAAATTGAAAGTTCTTCTTTTACGAATTCTACACATAACCGGTAGGTTTCAGCGACTTGGTCACTCGTCTCCTAGTTATCGCGCGCAGTGCACTTTTATGTAAGCAGCATGTGACAAAGTCTTAAAAGCTCTCAGTTCTTTAATGGAATCCAGACTACCGATCAATGATTTTGAGAAATCTGTTTCCGAAGCATTAAAGGAATCGCCCCCCTCTCGATCATATGAGTAGAATTCTGACGAGTCTGACTCAGAAGTTGGAAATGATTCAATGAAAACGGTGGAACGGCCACAGGGTACATCTGTTGACTTAGGTAATGAAATGCTGCCGTGTTCGGATAAAACGCGCGAGACAACCAAACCACCCCTAGTAGACAATCAAAACCAACCTGAGGTATCTGCAACGTCGAAGTAAAATCTGGTAATTTCTCCTGACATTACGAAGAAGACTAAAATAACCGCGGACCTTTCGAAACCTATTCAAAATCATGTTTCGCAAGAAGAGCTTGCTCAGTTTATGGAAATGGCTCGTAGAATTTCCGTGGGTGGCAATGTATCTAGTCCGATTATTCCAAATAATCCTGATCCAGCCAAAGGTAGCACACCTGAAAAACATTATTCTGATAAGAAAAATCTGCCTCTGCACGATCGCGAAGATTCGGTGAAAAACTCACAAAACCAAAGGGCAATAAATTTCGATCATTATCAAGCAACGCTGCTTCCACTCCATAAATGGAATATCATATTTGACGGTACACTTCTTGGTTCACCTATCGACCGTTTTTTGTATAGAGTGGAACACTTAGCTAGGTCCAATAACGTACCTTGTGGCAAGCTAGTTAATGATTTACACATATTGTTAAGAAAAAATGTCCTAGAATGGTATTGGTCTCATTTACAGCGCAATGGAATTGTTGATTGGTAAAATTTGACCAAAGAGATGCGTAATAGATTCCCAAGGACCATCCAAGGTTTTTAATGTATTTGGTGTTTCAGAATATTTAGTGTCGGATAATGGGAAGCAATTTCGGTTGAATTTACTGGGTGATTTCTTGAAATCGTCTGCGTCGTGCAACAGTTCACACCAAAGTATTCTCCGCAATATAATGCGTCAGAGAGGGTGAATCGCACGATTATCTTGGCTGTACGTGCTTATATTGACGATAACCACAAAAATTGGGACAATTACCTTAATGAAATTGGATGTGCAACATATGGTAATTCATATCTCATCGTATCGTCTGATGAGTGAACTTAATTTACTGAGTGACCGGCATTTTACTGCTGGGGATAACGTTGCTTGTCTATCTAATGCACAGGAAATGGTGTTATCCCATCTTAGAAATGCTTATACGCGTAGCATTACAAATTATAATCTGCATAGACCATGTCAATTCACTGCGGGTCAATCCGTTTGTGTGCGGAACTTTATTCAGAGCAATGCTAGGACTCATTTTTGTGCTAAATTCGCTCCTAAATTCGTCAAGGCTACCGTAATACGAAAAATAGGAAATGTGTCGTATGAACTTACAGGATTGAACGGAAAAAACTTGGGTATATATCATGCCAAAGATTTAAGATGAACTTGTTGGATGTGCGACTCCAATTTTTCTGTATAATATTTAACAATTGATATTACATTTATTTAATATGTATACGAGTATGGTATTTTGAAACTATCACTTTTGTTAACAATCTAATCTATGCCCGGCTGCATCTGAGACTTTCTCCAGGGTGCTGGGTCTGCCCCACGATTTGTGACAAGGGGCACAAGTAAATAGAGAATGTACTGAATGGATACTGGGAATAATAAAGCCGCGCTTAATAGTCACACGAGAAAAGAAAAAAAAATGTTAATTAAAAATATTTCATATAGCAAACTGTATGCATGAATGTAATTGAAGTTAGTGCAATTTGTATTTCTATTAACAACATAAAAAAAAAAGATAAAGAAATGTAATTTTGATTAGACTGTACCGATCTGATAATGACTGGTGGGTGAAAAAAACAAAGAAGAAGGTTTTTTTTTTTAAAACTGAAGAAGCTCGGGTAATTTTATTTTTGTAAGATTGGATAAAATAAAAATATTAAATGTGAATTAAATATAAAATATTAAATTAAAAATTAATGGTCGAACAAGAAAAATGGTGATCGATCTGTTTTTATTATGTGTAAAGAGAGATTGTTTTTGAATTTTGAATTGAGAGGAAGGTCATATTTAGCGTGGCCAAGTTATTGCTAGGATTAAGTGAGAAAAAAAAATAATTGAAAAATGGTTTTAAATTAAGTTTAGATTAAGTGAGAAAAAAAAATAATTGAAAAATGGTTTTAAATTAAGTTTAGATTAAGTGATAAAAAAAAAAAAAAAAATAAACTATAATTATCTTAAGTTATAAATCCGTTAAATAATAATAAATTTGTTAATAAATTAAGTTATAATGGTGTATATCCATTTTTCTTGTGTGTATTTTGTCACTTATAGTGATATACCTAGTGATATTGTGAATAACTACTATTACAAATTATTAAAATTACGTAAAAATAAACTAAACCTATTTTTTAACAAAACATGCAGAAAGCTCAAATTAACACCAAACTATATTAATATCAAAATCAACGACAAATCAACAGCAGCACAAACAACAAAACAAAAAGCGCAAGTTATATGGTTAAATAAAGTAATTAAAGAACTCTACACTAAATTAAATAATCTTACTATTAAAGTTTACAATACACAATTAAAATTATCTAAATACTATCATCCTATTGAATATAATGAAATAATTAATATAGTGAAATGTAAAATAAATAAAGAAGTGAACAGAAAACGGAAAATATTAAAAAAGAAATTAAAAAGTTTAAAATTAAAGAAAGCCTTACATTTAAATTCAATAAACAACAGTGAAAATAATAGTGAAAATATCAGTGAAAATAACAGTGATAATAATATTGATAATAATTGTGATAATAATGGTGATAATAATAATGATAATAATAGTGAAAATAACATTAATAGTAACAGTGAAACCCAACCAACAATCCATAAATTCAATAATAGATTAGAAAACTATACAGATATTGAACTTAGTAACCAAGAAATCAAATTATTGGAGAAAGGATTCAAACATTGTTTAAATCCAACCAACAACATCAAAAATTTCAATAAACATTTATTGAACATTGAAAATTCAATATTAAAAACCAAACACCAAGGCCAACAAGAAATAAGAACATTAATCATAAACGACCTCAAGAAAAGTGAAAATAAAAATAAACAAGTGCATAATAACAAAACAGCAGAAGCAAAATTAATAAAAAACATAGTGGATAAAATAACAACCAACAACTCAATAGTTACAAAAGCTGACAAAGGCAACACGATAGTCATAATGACAACTGCAGAATATAACAAGAAAATCCAAGAATACATCGAAAACAACAATATTCAAAAATTACAAGCTGATCCAACCAACGATTATAACGCAAAAATAAAACAAATCATAAATAAATCAACAAGCATCCTGAGTGATAAAACCATCAGATCGTGTAAAGTAATAAAACCCATTGCACCAAGCATCAAAGGATTGCCGAAAATACATAAAGAAAACCCACCAATGAGACCGTTAATAAATTTCACTACAGCACCGACCTATAAAATAGCCAAACATATCAACAAATTGTTAAAAGAATACATCAAATTAGAAAATAATTATTCACTAAAAAATAACTTAGAATTAATAGATAAGATAAAATTAGTTAATATTCCAAACAGTGCCAAACTAGCTTCGTTTGACATAACCAACATGTACACGAACATACCAATTAAGGAAACCATAGAAATAATAAGAAAATTACTAACAAAAAATGGGGTGAAAACAATAGATACAAACGAAATAACCAATTTATTAACTGAAATCCCAAAACAAAACTATTTCACATACAATAACGAATTTTACATACAAACTGAAGGATTACCGATGGGAAGCCCACTTTCAGGAACAATAGCTGATATATACCTAAACGAATTTGAAAATAATTACGTCTTAAACGCAAACAACATATACCGTAATAACATAATTTATTGGTCCAGGTACGTCGACGATATCATCTTATTATTTAACGGTTCATCAAGACAACTAGACAAACTACATCCGCACATAAACAATAAACAACCAACAATAAAGTTCACTTTAGAAACTTAAACGGACAAAGAAATTAACTTTTTAGATCTTACAATAAAAAATAATAACTCCAAACACTCTTTCAGAGTTTATAGGAAACCGACTCAAACGGACCATACAATCCATTACGATTCACACCATCCCTACCAACATAAAATATCAGCTTACAACCACATGATACACAGACTTAACAATATACCAATGTGCAAAAACGACTACGATAACGAACTAAACATTATTAAACACATAGCAAATAGAAACGGATACAAATCAACTTTAATAGACAAAATTAACAATAGAATTAAATGAAACTAAACCAACTAACAATGACCACACTAACCCCACTAGACAGGAACGAAAATAAAAAATACGTCAGTGTAGAATATAACAAAATCACAAGCCACATAATACACAAAACATTCAATAGGCTAGGATACAAGACTGCTTACAAAACCAACAATAAAATAGAACAAAAACTAAAATACTATAAACAAGGACAACCAACAGATACTGGGGTATACAAAATTAAATGCAATAATTGTCCCAAATTCTACGTTGGTCAAACTGGCCGATCATTCGAAAAGAGATTCAAAGAACACATTAGCGATATTAGAAAAACAGAACCCAAATCCAATTACGCACAACACATAAAATCAGAGAAACATACGTATACAGATTTCAATTCAAACCTGAAAATATTACATAGAATTAAAAAAGGACAAACACCAAATAGGCTAGAGGAATTAGAAATATATAAAAACAAAGACAACAACAAGTTGTTGAATGATAAAATCAACACAAAAACCAATAAAATCTATGACCTCATCATATATAATACTAACAAAGTAGAGGGGAATAAATAATAAACAATTAAATTAAATCTATATAGTTCATAAGTAGGCGGAGCTAAATAACACCGCATCTAAAACATTGTATAAATAGTGTAATTTTATGAATAAATAATAGTTGTTAAAAAAGAACCGAAGAAGGAGTCAATCCGAAATCGATCTTCTAAAAAAATTATTTAAAAAAATATTGTTACTATAAGGAAAATTTTTTTTCAATTAAAATTATTTAAAAATAACGTGAGTTGTTTTATTATAAATAAATTAAAATAAAAAAAAAAAATCTAAGAGATTTTTATTTGTTGTGTTAACGGTGTAATGGACGTTGGGGAAAAAAAATCAAACACTGTTATCGAACCTCGAATAAAAAGTACTAAATTAAAAAAAAAACTATACAGTGCGATATAAAATGAATAATAAATTAACTACTGACTAAACGAAATAAAATATAATAAATTAAATCAAAAGATTGACTAGAATTTATGTAAGCGTAAAATCAATATAGTACCTAAATAATTAGTGACTAGAAAAGTTTATGTATAAAACGATTATAACATAGGTACATAGTAAAGTGGAAAAAAATGTTTAAGGATAGTAATTCCGATGCTTAAGTTTGCTTAAGAATTGGTATAAGTTTTGTATTGAGCAAAAGACTTTAGAATTGTTAAAATCAAAAATATATAAAACTAGTATCCATAAATTAGAACTTAAAAAGTTGATTATTTAAACAAATTAATAACCAACCACCGGGTTAAAATGGAATAAAAGAAAATATAAGTGGTAGATTGACGGAATTGGCTACAGCGTCTTGGAAAAGTAATAATAAGTATAATAATAATAATATCAAATAAAATAAAAATTTAAGAATAATTTAAAAACCACAAATGTTACGATCAGCGTGGGAGGAACCATCAGCGAAATCGCGCCACCTAATCCGCAATTATAGTTGTTTTGACTTAGAGAGTTAATGGAGAGAATTAATATTAGTTTACCAGTAAAATTATTTTTATTAATGGCCATATTTTTAGTTTTAACATTAGTTTTAAAATAACTTTATAAATAATTATAGTTTTTTTTTTCTTTTTTTTTTTGGTCTCGGTCAATTTCATTTTATTATAATCATAGGGATGATGATTAGTCACTAATTTTTTTTGTAAATTCTCTTGGTGATGAGCCGACTGTTTCGAGGTTACCCGAATGCCGAATCTATTTTTTACAGCAAATTCAAGCTTTTCGGTGGTCCAAAATGATGTACTGGAGCAATCACCGGAAAGTCTGTGGCAGATTTCAGCGGAAATGTAAGTGGAATGTTTTCGAAATCTGTTACAACATAATTAAAAAAGTGGCATGCAATCCGAGGGTTAATGCTCCAAAAGTAGCGGTTGAGATTCGGAACATTGCTGGATATGAAAGTAAATATAATTTATTTCGATCCGATGGAAGGGGAAAAATTTGGCGAAAAGCTAACCAAGAGATGGCTCCAAAAAATGTGCTTCCCATTGCTAAATACGACGGTTGGCAGCTTAATGATTTGTTGATCTATAGCTGCATGTGGTGTCGGACAATTGGTATTCATAGAAGGTAATATGGATCACCGACTGTATTTGAACATATTGCGTAGCAATTTACAACCGTCCTTCGAATTCTTAGATTAGGCAACCAATGAATTTTATATCTAGATAATGATCCAAAACATACGGCGGCGGCAATAAGACAATGGCTTCTATACAATGTACCGAAACAACTCCATCGACCTTCCCAGTCACCGGATTTAAATGTAATAGAGCATATCTGATATGAACTGGAACGAAAGGTCCGAAAATATAGGATTACCGATAGGGATTCATTGAAAAGTGGCCTTTCGAGTGCTTGGGGTGAAATTTCACCAGCGGCTACTAATTTCCTGGTTTTATCAATGCTGTTATTAAGTCTAATGGTGACCCAACTAAATATTAATGTTAGTTCTTAAGTGTGTCTGTACATGATTCTTATCATTTTATTCACTGTATGTAATCTTTTATGATATAAATTTTATTAATTTTTAGAATTTTTTGAGACTTATTGTATTAGTTTTGTTTTTTATGATTGAATTATATTACAATTTTTAATTCGTTTTAATTATCACGATTTTGCAAATTTTAGAGGTGTATGTAGACTTTCGTGTCTCACTGTATCAAGCAACTGCAGGAATGCATAAAAATATGTAGTATCCTAAATTATGCTACTAAAAGCATTTACTTACATTTATGCATTCCATCCAATCTGAGTTGTATTTACTACTAAAATTCTTTCTCGCAATTTTAACTTGTTTAAAAATTATTTGGACACTTTGGAAAAGCAAATTCTAATTATATTTTATTTTTAGATCCTAATTAGGGTTTGTCTCTAATATAAAAAACAATGTATTTAAAAATATGACGTAACTTGCTTAGATCCAGCTGCGAAGCTGCTGAAGACATTATTGGTAGGGAAATCAAGCCGAATTAAGTTAACTGATTAATCTGAACTTTGCGGTTAATCGACCAGATATTAACCAAAATATTGACCTTATCCATTTTATTATCACTTGGGAAAAATTCTCCATTCCAATCACAACTACGGGGTTGCCTTTGGTTATCGAATGAATACCTCTCGTATTTTGAGTTGAGAGATTTAACAATCGCGGCTCACAAGTAGGGCATCCAATTGTTGGTCAAAAAGTAATTCCGGAATTTTCCAATTTGAATGTTCTCTATTCCGGAATTAATTTTTTTTAAATAATCTCTTTAAATGAATTTCATACAATTTCATACAATTGGCCATTAATGATTGAAATCAAGTGTTGTCTGTTTTTCCAATTAAATCTAAGGCATCGAGGCTTATGTCGTTTAGGTGAGAATTTTTGTGACGATATTTCCCGCTGCTCAATACCCTCTTTTAGCCTCGAAGGGCACCTCCTTCGTCCCAAAACAAAAGTCTTTTTCCAAACGCAGAGTAAAGCATCTTACGTACCGCTGGTGACGATGCGAAAACATGTATATATGTTTTTAATATTTTTCAGGAAGCTGGAAAAATGAGCAATTTTGTCATAGTAGAAACATTAAAATGGATTAACAAAATTAAATATTTTTTCAATTTTGAAAGTTTTGCTGTCACAAGTTTAATTACAAAGATAAAGTTGCGATAAAGTTGTTCACTACTAGTATTAGCAATAAATCAATAAAACGATTTTAAGGAATTTTGTAGACACAATTTGCATCTTCACAAGCGTATATATTTAAGCTTATGCTTATTCTTTTCGTTGTTTAAGAACTGATTCGTTCTTGAAGAAATCATCGGCATCCGAGCTTGAATTGCTGAATACTAAGTAGATTTTTTCAGTTTAAAAACTATGAAACAACACAACGCGAATTTGATAGGCGTATTTTAGAGACGGATAAAATTAAATATGTAAATGTAGAACGTAACTGTCACTAGGACTTAGGAGTCATATCATGGTGAATGCAAAAGCAAAATACTCTAAAACATCCAAAAGTAGCCACCTCTCAATTTTGACCAGCTCCCTAAATTGACCACTTTATGTCAATCTCTGAAATATTACGTTTAATTTTTTGTTAGAATTGAAGAAAATTTTCCATCCATTCTGGGTCCCTAGAAAAGTGACTTTAGAGAAGTTTTCCTGTATATAGTTTTTTTCTAGTATAAGAAAGGCCATAATTACAATACAAAAAATTATATTTAAGTTACTTAAATTAGTGTGAAAAATAGAAATTCATTAATTCCGGAATTAGTGTTTTCAATGGCGGAGTAATCGAAATGAAAATATGAGCCTGTATTCCGCAATAGCGGATTTTCGGAATTGGATGCCCTGCTCAAAAATCGCAATTTCGAGAAAACTCGATTATGCTAGCAATTAACATTTAGGTCGAGATTATTCGATTTTCGACGTTGAATTGCGTCATCTTACAGGTACGAGTACATCGCGATTTTTGATATTTTTTGAGGTATTAAAGCTCATTGGATAAATATTTGGCGTTTGTGTTTTAACAGATATTATTTCAGTTTTTATGGATTACTCGAGATTATTTAAAATTTTCGATATTAATTATTTTAATACACTTCTTTTATGTTAAATTTTTAAACGGCAACCTTTGGTTAAACAATTTATTTAATTTCATTGCTTGCCACGAAGTCAGTAAACATTTTTAAAACTGCAAGTGGTTTACATTATAAAATTACGGAAATTTTACTGTTATACTTTGATGACGTATCTAATCTTGACGTTTTTCGTTTTCCCTGCATTTACCAGATTAGACCCATAATTTTTGATAAAATGCCATCTTAAAAAAATTAAATGCCTATAGGAAAACATCAGAATATAACAGGCTCCAGAATTTGATAAAAATTTTTAAATCAAATTAATATTTATAGCTAAAATTGTATGCTTATTTCGCTCCAAAATTTGGTCTAAAAAAGAACATGTCTGAGATAGATATGTAAATTAACAAGAAATTAGCACTTTTATAAATAATAGCAATTCGTTTTCAATAACACCATTCATTTATTTATTCATCCATAAAATTAAGTTAACAACTGAATTATCTAATCATAAAAAACCACATTTAGGTGGTTTTTCAATGTTATTAATTTATAAACAAACCCCAAACGCAATAGAAAAGAAATTCTTCCATGATATAATTTAAATAAGCTTTAGCTACATTAATTGAGCGTAAACTAAAAACATTTAATTTTCCTAGTTAACATACAATATTCATAACAAAATAACATTCACACAATATAAATCTTAAAAAATTAAAAGTATTTATTTTAACAATAGCCGTTTCATAATAAAGAGTATACAACAGCAGAATATATTAAATTTGTGGGATTAATTACAGAAAACTTCATTCATACAGTGATGATAATCTGATAACAAAAAAATAAAATAATTTTGAATAATTTGTTTTATTTTTTGTATTATTATATTGTCTATATATGTACATATTTGGTTTATCATAATAATAGGAATAAAATAATTATAATAAAATAATATTTATATTTTATCAATTTTGTGTTAAAAAACACAAATATAAATTTTTGTTTTATATTTTTTGACGAAAATTGTGTGAGAATAGGAAATCCGCAAATAAATTTTGGTTATTTAAACCAAAAAAAAAAAAAAAACCTACATTCATATAATATGGCGTATTCACAATAATAAATCTCATGGTATAAAATAAAATTGATGAAAAATGAGTTTCCAATTACAATTTGTAAAACATAAAAACGAAAAAATTAAAATGATCGCTTTCCACTATCTGTTGCCTTATTATTATATTAATGGTTTACAAATATCTTTCAATATCCGTTTATTTGATTTATATTTTTGTTTTAACAAACAATAATAATTTTTCGATTGTTTAAAAAAATCCGCGAACTTCTACGTTTATTTTTTATAATGTATTATTTTATTCAACAATTATTGTTTCTCAAATTTTGAATAGACTCGAAACTGTAATAATAATGAAACTCTTTGGTATAATATAAGGTTCTAAGAACTGTATCTGTTAGGGAAGCAACATCGTAAAAAAAAAAGGAAAAAATATTAAAAACTAATTATCTTAATTTTTAACCATCACTAATTCGGCATAACTTCAAACTCATTAAAATCTTTGTGGTAGGAACTAAAAATTGGTTGTCTATATAAGATGAATCGAATATGATTTGTATCCATAAAATCGCTTTTTAATTTGATACAATATAGTAAATTTTTACGATCTTAAAGTTTATGGTTTCGCATGAATAACATTAAAAATTATTCTGCCACACTGGGCGACCTTCGATGATATAGACTCATTTTACTCTATTCGTGGTCAACATTATATACCTCTAATAAAAGGTATAATGTTGACCACTGGATTTTCTAAAACTCAAATAAAAATAATTAAATTTTTTAAAATTAAGCTATTTTAATCGTGCAAAGTGGGACTAACAATTTGTTAAAACTATTCAATGAAAACAAACTTAATCTTAAATTACTGAAATTTCAAATGTTCGGGTCTTTGGAAAAATATTGGAGTTTGGAATCTCAAATTTTAATATTATTATATTTTAAATATTTATTCAACACTTTCAATTCACCTTGAATTTCTAGAATCGCAACTATTCGTGAGAAATTCTGAATTATTCTCATGTAACAATTAGGCAAAATATAATTTGAGCTTCAATAATATGTAAAATGTCCAATACTTTTAATTCAAATTATCGAATGTGATTTTAAGCTAAGAAATTCAGAAATGCTTTAGATATTTTAAAAATCACTTTTTCCAAATTACAGACTTGAGCTTTTGAAAACAAATTTCACGCTTAGGTACATCAAATCAAATTTTAGAAATTGTTGAAACTAAAGAAAATCAAAGTTCGCAGTTTATCGAATGATTAATGGGTCGTAGTGTTAGTAATCTGAAATACAAAAACAATCTTCAATGTACAATTACGGATTAGGTATTTAGTTTTAAATTTTATTTATTTCTTAATAATTTTTTTTTAAATTGTCTGTGTAGAATTGTAAATTTTGAAATTATTCCGGAGCACAAATAGACCATAAAGTTTAATACTTAGGCGGTAGTAAATGTGAAACGAACAAAATAAAAATGTAAAATATAGTATGTTATATAAACAGGTAACCAATTGACCCCCATTATTTTGATTTACCTTACTTTAAGAGCATGAATCGTGTTTGCAGAGATGCGCAGAACATTCCAAAATAGACGGTGCAAATTATCCTAAAGGATTGAATCATCCTAATATTGGGGTATTTTTCCTAATGTAGATATTTTATTAATTTATATTTAAATGAAATTCAACTTATTAATAAAGTAAGCTTTCTTTGTAAAAATAAATTAATTAAATGACAGAACGGAAATTTTTGGTATTACGTATTATTTATTGAACCGTCTGAAATGAAACAGCTTGAAAAAGGTAACTTTTTACTTTTCAAACTCCTAAAAAAAAGGTTTATCCTGAAGAGTCCATCAACAATTATGATAATGAACATGACATATGAGAACTAATTCAAAAACTAAAGAAATATGAAAGTGGACCCAGGTAAGTCACTGTCATTTTAACATCACATGTTAGATTTGTGAAGAAAAACTTGCATTGACTCGCTATACAATAAAAAAATGTAACCAACATTGAAAAAAATAACAAGTTGGTAAAGGCAATATTGCCAATTACAATACTGCAAATTTGTAGATTGAAATAAAATCAGATTGCAAACTAAGAAAAGTAGACCTCACAATAAGTAAAAACAAAAATTCAACAACAACGATTTCATTAATACCAACAGTAACAATGATAATATTTTATTAATGAAAATTATAAAAAGTCTAGGGCAAATCAAAAACTTTAAAAGATGTTTGGGGTTTAAATACTTTATCAAATTCAACCAATAACGCTACAACAAATTAAGTAAATTGAACTTTCTCTTGTGGAAAGCACTGCTATTCAAAACTAAAATCTGCGAAACACCCCGTTTTATCAAATAAAATAACTTAGATGTACAATACATACATAGTGTTGAGTGAAACTTGACTTAAACTCTCGGACTCATAAAAAAAAGTTCTGGGGCCTAACTATCCAATTTAACGATGTCTTTCGCTTTGCTCTACAACTGCCAGATTATTTTGAGGTAAAATGTGAGCGATTGAAGCCGATAGACAAAGAGTAGAAGAGCGTCGTCGAATTACGACTGGAGTATTAAGAGAGCACCTATTAATTGCAGCATCTACCTTTTGGAACACTCCTCAATAATTGAACAAAGAATATTGATAAAGTACCTACAATCTGTGAGAAATGGTCAAATGACTTAAGGGGCTAATGGTGTAGTGGCTTCAAAAAATCGATTTGTTTGGCCTAAATCGATAGTATGCTATCCCTAGAATATGCCCCCAAAGTCCAAATTATGAATTCATATTTGACGTATCAATTTGTTCATATTTCACGTTCATATTTGTGTTCGGAAACTTTAAACGCGTTTTTCTCAAAACCATGTTTGAAACCGGCGTGCAGGATAACTCAAAAAATTTTCGATGGATCAAAATAATTCCTTTTTTAAATTAAAAGTGATTTAATTGCCTGGAACATATATGTACCTACATTTTATTCTAAAAACATTATTAAGAAAGAGTTATAAACAAAAAAACGTACAAAATTTATGCGAAAACGGATTTTTATTTTTCAAGTCATATGGAACCGACAGAGCTCCACATCCCAACGCATCTCAATCTAAATGAAAAAGAACACGAGTGCAAAATGGTCTCCATAGCAAGAAATGGGGTTGAGGACATAGTTCTCGTAACACCTCTACAAGGAATGCCTTGTTAACCCTTAAGTTGAGGATTTCAAGTTAGCCACGGACCACTAAACAATACAAGCTTAAGATATCATAGGTAGAACCAGTGATTTAAAAACAAACATTAACATCTTAGGGATCAATCCTCTTGATTTCTAAAATGTCCAGGAAAGTTAATTTCTAAGATAACATCCAGATGCTTGACGTAATCCGATCTTATGAACGCCTCCTCCATTAAGAAACGGTACCGGCTGGTAAAAAAAAAATCACGTCTGTTTTAGTGGGTTAACATGCAAACTTTTCTCGTGGCACCACTCCTCTACAATAAGAAGACAGTCTTGCATTAAATCGGGTTATGTATTTAGATGCTCAGGTCAGTTAAAACCATGTCATGACAATAGCTTTGAGCAATAAAACCAAAATTCTGCAGTTTGAAGAGTAACTTCTAAAGCTTTAAGAAAAGTAGAAGACAGACCAATATACCCAAGTGTCTTGTTCAGTGTAATGTGGAACAGTACCAGAAGCAATGCAAACTTGAAAGATATGGACAGGAAAAACCCTGTCGATTTTTATAAATTCTGGAAAATGAGGATTTTAATTTTAAAACGGAAAATAAATGAAAACCGAGATTATGACAACCGAGATTTCGAAATGCTCCCATAATTTTTTGGTTATTTTCGTTTTAAAATTAAAATCCCCATTTTCCAGAATTTATAAAAACCGAGATTTTGAAAACCGAGATTTGGTAGCCAACCCTTATTTTTATTTTATTTGCTTCCTTATAGTGAAATTATTTTATTTAAGTTCAATTTTCTTAAGATCGATTTCGATTAACAAGTGAGTTATCGAGCTATATTGAGAAAATAACTTCATTTCCACCTTTGTATACCATAAAAACATCTCAACGTCACAACTTACTAAAATTATTGTTTATTATTAGGTCATACAATTTGTTTGTGTTACTATTAATCTTATTATTCAAAAAGTATCTGTTTTGTCTTTATTTAAAAATTGTGAGTTACTCCATATTCCTTAAAATCATCTTTCGACGTTTTATATCGAAAACATAATATCGTAAGCTGAGTTGAATTAATGTGAAGAGTAAACCTCGATTCTGGCTATTGTTATTTAAACCTTTGAACAAACGATCTTCCAGTTTGCTCAATTTAAAAGCTGGATAATCTGAATAAGTCAATTTATAAACTCTAGTATCTAATGATTGGTTGATTTTTTTTTAATTCTAATTCCAGTTTGTGTTGAGTTTTCAATGCTATTTTGTTTCCAAAAAAGTATTCTCCGAATACATCCGAAATATATTTTGGATATTGGATATTATATATTTGTTGGTGGCGTTCTCATCAAAGTAAAGTGTTGATATTTAGCGAATTATTTAAACGTCATAATTAAAAATACATCTAAAACTGCTAGGTATGACGACAAAAACCAAAGCAGGAAAACTTTGGCTGTCAAATGAAATAAAAGCACAGCATACTAGGATTAATAATTTATCTATGAAATTATATAATGTACACCATCAAATCGCCAAATAATTTCACTACATGGAAATATTAAAACACGTTGATTTAAAAATAGAGAATACAATAAACATTAAATTAAAACCTAATGTCGAGTTCTATGGGATTTTTGAAATACATATATAGTAATTTTGAATGTGTCACATAGAAATTACAAGTAAATTTATTTTGTGATGGAAACAAAACAACAGTTTTTTCAAGATTTAAGGATAGCTGTCAGGAGTAATTTTGTTTATATTGGCTGTTTTTATTTATTCATTCTACAGAAAGAAGAGAAGGAATAGAATGCCGATCACATGACCTTAGAATATTGTGAACGAAATGTAATGCCTCAATTCCACTGTGAATCAAAGTTTGTCAGTAAAAATAACTTGATATAAAAATATAAAATCGGTGGTTGTGTGAACGAGACACACAACGGAGTCAGTCAAGTTTTTACTTACAAAAAATGTGTATCTGTGTTAGTGCACTGAGGTCGAAATTAAAAAAAAGTATCAAATCGAGAACATTTTATGGCAGTCCAACTAATACATGTACGTAAATATTGTGTACCGATGAAAAATATTTCTCGCACACGCTGATAATTTTAAATGTATGTCCTTTTTATGGGAAAGATTTTTTTAATTTTGTATTTTATGACGGAAATAATTTGAATAAAATAATTCTGATATGAGTATTTTAGTCTTATTCTTTTAGATGATCAAAAACACACACATTTATTTTAGATTTTCTTACTTTTTTTTATTTTTCTCTTACTTCATTTTTAATATTCTTTTCCCACCACACGGGATCTCTTGTTCCACTTCTTTTTTTTTAATGCAGGAAGTTGTCTTCCATCCTTCTTCTTCTTTTCCTCTTTACATTATGAACTTAGGTGCAGTTCACCCACCAACCAATAATTTTATACCACTAGTTTGCCAGAAGGGCAAACTCCCTATGGTCTGTTGGGTTAAAATTCTAAAGCTCGGCCAACCTGACGTCTATCGCCCCGATAGGCTCTTTATAAAATTATTATTTGTTTACATTTTTTTTTCTCCGAATTCATACTTAATAACTAATTACTTAACATAGAATTACATAATTATTCTTATTTAAATATTTTTTTTTTTTTTTAATCATTGTCTAGATATTCTACATGTTCAAACTCTTCCTCTTAATCACTGTCGGAACTATCTAGATATTCCACTTCCTCTTCTGACAAATTGTTTATAATTCTGTCTACCTGAATTCGTCCATCTCCGACATCTGGTTCCTGAACTCTCCATAACCTGATATATCTAGGATCTAAGATTCGATCGGTTTTATCCTTTATCCCTTCATTACCTATTTCTCCTATAACGTATCTATCTTTGTCTAATATTTTCCTGATTTAATAAGGCCCTTTATATTTTCTTTTTAGCTTATTTCTTTCTCCTAACTCTTTATTCGTTTTGACAACTACTAAATCTCCTTCTTTATAGCTTGGTCCTTTACTGCACTTCTCATCATGATTTTGCTTATTATATCGCTGTAACTTTACTATATTTTGACTTGCCTTTTCACTAAGCTCATTTAAATTCCGGTCTTCCCTATCATTTAATTCCTCTAGAAATCCTATAAGTTCTTCGTCTAGCTTTCTTTTCTGTATTACTCCATATAAAAGTTTTGAGGGTATTTCCTGAATAGATCTATTCCATGTATTATTCAACAAAAACTCGGCGTCCACTAAACAGGTATCCCAATCTTTTCCTTTTTCTTCTATCAATTTACTTAGTAATGGTACAAGTGTACGATTATACCGCTCTATTTGGGTATTTGCCTGTGGACACGCTGTTGCGTTCAAAACATGCTTTATTCCGTATTCTTTTATAAAGTCTTGAAACTTATTGGAAGTAAAAGCGGATCCTCGGTCCGATACTAATACCTTCGGGGTAGAATACGTCAGTATGTAACTCTTTACATGCTTCAATATCTCCTTGGTATTCGTCGTCTTGGTTGCGAATAACCTTAAATATTTAGTAAAACCGTCTACTATCGCAAATAATGATCTATATGTATCATCTGCAACGGTTGTATCACCCTTCTCTATGTTATGTAGTTTCGTCCTATCTAATCACTTTACAAAATACATACTACACAATTTTTTATATGTTCTAATACCTTTTCCCTCATTTTAGGAAAGTAAAATAATCTTCTTATAACTTCGCATACTTTGTCTACTCCAAAATGCCCTATTTCATTATGGTATTTGCAGATAACTGACTCTTGCATCTTTTCTGGTACCACTAGCAATAATTTATCTATCATCTTTTTGTAAACTAACCCTTCTCGAATTTCTTACTCTTTATGTTCCCCTTTTTCTAAAATCCGTTCTTTTAACTTTTTAATATCTTCGTTTAAACTTTGTTCTACTATTAAGTTCTCCTCGAATATTGAGTTAGTCTCTGTATCTAACGTATAAATTGTAGGTCGAATTAAAGCGTCTACATGCCTCATGTTCTCTGACCGTCGATAAGCTATAGTATAATCAAATTGTTTTAAGTACATAAACCATCTTGCTATTTTTGGGTTTAGATCTACCTTATCTATTGTAAATTTAAGTGCGTTACAATCTGAGACAATTACAAATTTCAATCCGAACAGATACGTCCTAAATCTTTTCAAACTATAAACTATGGCCAATGTTTCGAGTTCGAAACTGTAATTTAGTTTCCGCTGATGTCGTCTTTTTACTGAAATACATGACTGGGTGAAACTTCCCATCTTCTAGCTGCCTCTGCATCAAAATTCCACCGAACCCTATCGTGGATGCATTTGTTCGCAATTTTGTTTCTGCTTCTGGCGAGTAAATTCTTATCACGGGTTTGGAGATAAGTTTTTCTTTCACTGTATACAATGATTTGGCTTCTTCGTTCCCAAAATGAAAATCTTCCTTACTTTTTAACTGATCTATCATCAGAGTTATTATAACACTGAAATTTTTAATAAACTTACGGAAATAGCTTACGAAACCAATGAATCGATGTAATGATTTTCTATCTATAGGCAAAGGATACTCTCTGATAGCAGATATGTGTTTATCAGCCAAAGATATTCTATTCTGTGTGATGTTATACTCCAAATATTTAATAAACGTCTTTAGGAATTTACACTTTCCTAACTGTAACTTTACTCTGCACTCGGACAATCTTGTTAAAACTCTCGTCAATATCTCTAAATGTTGTGTTATGTTGGCTATTAATATATCATCAATAAATACCATTATCTCCCCGGCTTTGATAAAATTACTTAAAATCATATTAATGTATCTTACAAATACTGATGGCGAATTTACATATCCGAATGGCAACTTATGGAACTCATATAAACCGTCTTCTGTCACAAAAGCGGTGTATTTTTCCGAATTCTCCTCTAAATCGACGTGGTAAAATCCATTTGCCAAATCTAAACTGGAAAAATACTGTTTCCGTTTTGCTAATATGATGCGGGAATATATGTATTTATATATTTGTTTTTGTACAACTTTCTGGTAATCTAAAGTTCGTCTGGATTTTTAAATTTTTGTATTTTGTATATCCAAAATACAAAATATGTTGCGCAATGTTGATCGTGGTTTCTGTTGATCGAATCCGGCTTTGAAAACTACGGATGATTTTCTATTATTTTTACCGTAAGGTCGAATTCGGCGTGACTATGTGATAACTTGACTTCTTATAGCGAGCCAACACTGTTTAGTTCTTTTTATTATTATTATAGTTTTTATGTAATTTATGTTTCAATCTATATTTTAATGTTTCACTGTAATTATTATAATTTTAATTTAATTTTATTGTCGATGGTCACCAATATAACTTTACATACAGACTCCATTCGCGTCACTTGTAAGTAAGTAAGTTATTTATTTCAGTGAAACAAACACAGAACGCAATTTTATTAATTATTTATTATTAATTTATTATTATCAGTTATTTAAATATACGACATATGATATAATTATTGTATTAATATTAAATTGAAAGCCACATATTAGTTTTATTTGAATTCTACACAACATATAATATATATACAATTATTGTTGTGTCTTTATTTGTCAACGACCGAGTAAACACTGATTTATTATTAACCGTGGTAACAAATAACAAAACGTTGATGAGTATGATGACGTAACTAATTTAGGGGATATTGTAGTTGCATGTAAACAATTTGTGCGGTGTAAAATGTTTCCGCTACAGTTTTTCTAATTGACTTTCTATTACTGGTAATGGATACCGGTCTCGTTCTACTAATTTGTTTAAAGGTCGATAATTTACACATAATCTATATGTTCCGTTTTTTTTTTTTTAATAACACTACCCGACTTGATTACGAAGATTGTCTTTCTCTTATTATTTATTTCCGTAACAAATCTTCGATAAGTTAATTTAACTCTACTCTCTCAAACGTACTAAGTCTCTTTGGAGTGACACTGAACTTTCTATCCTCTTTCAATTTTATTTCGACCTCTTTCCCGACCCTTTTTGACTCATCACTTACTCGATTCTTATAATGTTCTAAATATAGTTTCACTACTTCTCTGACTAAACTTTTAGTTTCCAAACTATCCCCTACATCTAACTGTACTGGTTCTACTTCCTCATAAAATTCATCATCTAAGTTTATTACTGATTGCATCAAATGTATCACAAATTCATTATTTTCTGCCGTGTTTCCCTGAATGTTCTCATTACCCTCCTTTAATAATATTTTTACAATATTAAAATTATTACTATTTATAAAGTCTCTTCCTAAAATAGCATCTACTTTCATCGTTTCAACGGGTACCACCAAAAACTTTACTGGATATAATTTATTTTCTATTTTTATCACACCTTTTAAAATCCCTATAACTCTTACTTTAGAATCGTTTACTCCACATACTTCCATTGATGTGAACTCGTCTATATTTACTATTCCGTCTAAATCATTTAACAAATTTTCTCTAATTTTGCTTACGCTACTGCCTAAATCTAACAATACATTAACTTTAAAAATATAATTATTTATCTCTGTGTTGACATTCACTTGTCCTTGCTCCTGTTGAGGTTCTGACGTAGCACATATGGAATATACTTGTTTCCGGTTCGTATCAATGTTAACCCTGCATCTGCTTTCGTTGTGTTCCAATTTGTTACATCTGACACACTTTTCAGCTGTCACTGCTTGTTTGCACTCAGGTGCACGATGTCCACTTTATAAACAATTGTAGCACTTTACTGCTCTCGAACATTGCTCTGCCTTATGACCATATTGCCTACAATTTTGGCATTTTACCTCTCTGTTACACCCATTATTCTTTCTATAGTCTTCCGGTTTCTTTTTCTTATTATTGCCCGAATACTCTTTTGTTTCTTTGTGCGGTAGTCTCATTTCAATACTAGATTCTGCCCTCTTAATCCGTTCCGTCAGCTCGTGAATTGTATTACATATTGGCTTATTGATCCAATTGTATATCTCGTCGCTTGACAATCCTCTCAAGATATATTTGACTACTGCTGGCTCACTTAAACCACCTGAACCTCCTATAGCGTACATCTTCATGACATACATCTCGTATGCTTGATCTTTACTATAAATATTTTTTGTTAATTTGTAGAAAACATCTGCCTCGTCCTCCACGTGGCCGTATAGCTTGATCAGTGCATTTTTCAAACCTTCAAATGACTTAATCTCGTTATCGATGGCCTCATAAAACAGCTTTGGTGCACCTCCTAACCTTGTTATTGCATATAATAAAGTCGCTTCATCCGACCACTTGTATAGGCTGCAATACTTAGCTATTTAATTCACCCATCTTTCTATTTTTACCCCATTATTATCAAATTCTGGGATAATACACTTACTATTTTCCGGATGCATTAAAATCTGATGACAAATCGCCCTTTTTCCATCTTTCTCTTCTTCATCAGCATACATGGTTTTATTTTTTCTCGGCGCCATTTTATTAACACGTTTGCTTTAGTAAATCACGATTAGGAATTATTATTATTATTATTTTTTTTATAATAATAATAATCTAATTCACTTGTTTAAGGATTTATCCCACTTCTGAACTTTAGTCTTATTCTTTTAGATGATCAAAAACACACACACACTTATTTTAGAGTTTCTTTCTTTTTTTTTGTAATTTTCTCTTAATTCATTTTTAATATTCTTTTCCCATCACACGGGATTTCTTGCTCCACTTCTTTTTGTTTAATGCCGGAAGTTGTCTTCCATCCTTCTTTTTCTTTTCCTCTTTACATTGTGAACTTAGGTGCAGTTCACCCACCAAACAATAATTTGATACCACTAGTTTGCCAGAAGGGCAAACTCCCTATGGTCTGTTGGGTTAAAATACTAAAGTATTAATAATAATTAAGTTTTTAGATTATTTTGAAACGTGAAAATAATCGAATAAACACTAATACTTCCTTTTTCTAATAATTCTTGGTTATTCTAGGTTATGTTTTGGTTTGCTGTCAAAACACTTAGGCAATTTTAAAGATTGCAATTTTTATGGTAAAGTCTAGTGTGTGATCGAAAATATTCGAAAAAATAATTCTGATATGACTATTAATAATAATTAATTGTTTACATTATTTTGAATCGTAAAAATACTCGAATTAACACTAATTCATAATTTTTTTAATAATTCTTGGTTATGTTTTTGTTTGCTGTTAAAATCCATCCATAAAATTTGCTATAAAAAAACAATAACAAAATACTTTATCTTTGTCTCTTTTTTTTGTCTTCTTCCAACTTCAAGTCAGCTCAGTCAATTTTTCACAGTGGAATTGGGGCTTGATAAAAACCACAATAGAATAAATGGAATACGTTTTTGACAACTTCGCAGTTTTTTTTCAGTTTGACATACCATATAAATTTAAGCTGTGTGGTTAATGGATCGAAAAAAGATTTTTGGAATTATGTGCCAAATTCAGTTGGGACTTATTCGACAGTGATTTAAGTGATTCGGACGATGAAAATAAACCAACTAACCCGAAAAATTGAATTGTATTAAGAAAATACAATTTGTTCGTTCAATAGCGTTAGGGTTCATTATCGAATGGTTCGAATGGTATATCACATCTTGAAAGTAAATACATCGGGATAATCACGTGGTCATCCAAGAATTGCCCTGGAGAAGCAATTACTCATGAAGTCATGACAATATAGTATTTGGCGAACACCTAATGTTTCAGGTAATATTTTTAGTTAATATCGTTCTTATATGAATACGACGTTTGTTGTTGTTATTATTATCATAATTGATATTTATAATTTTACTGGAAGAAAGTTGGGGGTAAATTTAGCAAAATATCTCAATTTCTCAAAATTGATTTACATCAAAAAACAAAACATCAATAATATTTTCCCATAGTATGCACAAAATTGCTGTAAATCATTTTTTTGACACATAAATTTTACAATCGTCTTGAAAACCATACAGACATTCTTTCTCATACAAAGACAATACATTTACTAGAAAACACCTTATATGGGCTCCGAAGGGATCTTAAAGTTGTTTTTTATGCTTTTTGTGCCAACTACATCGGTTTTAAGATAAGGTTTTTTGACCTTATTCTTCTGCTTTTTAAGGATTTTCCTTATTCTTTTCTGATCAGAACACAAAACAGGTTTGTTTCAAGAATTTTGTTTGGTGATAAGAGGACAAAAGCTGTGGATACCGTTTTTCGACAGCGAAGTTGCTTATAACTCAATGTCCTCAACGGAATGAATTTTTCCTGTAACGAAAAATAAGGAAACAAGCTTAGAGAAAAAGAATTCCAAGATGCCTTTTTCTTGTTACTGGTAAAAGCGATACGCTTGCGATCTGAAGTGAGAATGTCACTTGCCCTGGTAAATTATAATTCTTTCGTCTGGTAAATTATAATATTGAAATGTAGATTGGGGATAAGTATATAGTTATGTTATTGGAATAAAAGCGGTTAAAATAAAATAAAATAGATATATTTAAGGCGTAAACAATAGTTAATTTAAAAAAAAAAAAAGGTCAAGGTTATTTCTCATTGATAACAACAATTTCAGAAGGACTGGCGAAGAACCACAATTTTGTAACTAAACTACAAATTGTTCCTAAATACCAGATTTGTTAAGCTTCTTATAATAACTTATGTGACTAAACCTAAAATAGATATACAACTATAACACCTCTCACAATATTAAATCACTCAAATTTTGTATCATGGTTACATGGTATACAATCTGCAAAGAAATTCAAACATTATAGTAATAGTCAAATAATTTTAAAATTTATTTGAGTTTCAAATACCTAACCAATATACATTTTGTTTATTACAAGAAACATTGTATGTATCTATGTTGTACATAGAATAGTGTTACTATTTTGTAATAATAATAATTATGTCGCAATTGGAGTATTATTTGATTTAAAGCGATTTCGAATCGAATATAAATTTAATTTGACCAGTGTTAAATTTCTAAAGTACCTACATACTCGTACATACACAATTTTGTTTTATTATATTTTTCATTTCAATTGGAAAAGTCTAAAGTGAAAAAATTGTGTAGTAAAATGCTAAATTACGATATTTATTTCGGAATTCATATTACAAAGATTTTTTTTATTCGAGTATTTGTTATTGGTTTACATTATTAGGCATCTCTACGTTTGTAATGTACATAGTGTACTAATAATGAAGTATTTAGACCACTTTAAAATATTTTTTTGTAATAAATATACTTTCGGTTTATGAATATTCATACATACATATGAGTATGTGTGTACATAATGTGTTCCATATGTGTAAATGTATCTATTTGATAAATGGTACGTTATCAGTACTGCAGTTTTTTTACTTTGTTGTCATGTCGTATACACAAATATTAGAAAATCAAAATAATTCAAATTATTTTGTTTGATATCCATTTTATCAATCCGAACAAAAACTCAAACAGAAAATAATTTGTATTGGAATGAAATTCTACTATTTTTTAAATGGTATCAATTTACTTATGTATTGTTGTGCTTGCTGTGATGATGTACATTTTATGCCATTCTGCTAGTCTGTTACACACATGCATTTGTATCTGCAGTCTATTATGAATTTAGAATATGGAAAAAATTAATAATGCTTTTTCAATTCTCTATAAGATTTCAGTCGATTGATGTGATAAATTGATTTACTATTAGATGTAATTGCAATAATTGAATGAACGAGTTATTCGTTGAGGTTTTTTTTTTGTAAAGAATTGGAATGCACTTCCTAAATACACATCACAAAGCGAAGCCCATACGGTAGGATGATTTTGTTCCAAATTTGATCAAGTCCATCAAAAAAAAAATGTAATGCAGCCGCTTTTCCGGAGTCAATTTTCTAAAGATCGGGTTGATGAATTGGTTTTTTAAAAAAAAAATTAGGAAAGGCCACTTTTAATAGAGTTATCGTTTTTATATCTAAATGCTCCACCGAACAAAAAAACTAATATTTTATTCGTGTGGCTGATTAAATAATTGGAAATATAGAAGGAAGTAACCAATTATCTAAAATGAATAATCATTGCTTGCAAAAAACAACTGTAAAGAATTTAAAGGAATTTTTTATATTAACGAATAGTTTAAGCAATGCTTTGTTTGTAATGAACAAAAAACTTTACATTCCTTAAAAAAAACAGAAAAATCAAAATCTGTAATAAGGTTAAAAAATCAGGTCAAAAGTTTTTACAAATATCAAAACGTAATAAAATGATTCATACTCCCAATACAAAGCATATTATATTTTTACATACAAGTGATTAATTAATCACAATTAAAAAAATATTGCACACATATTTTGTGAATATTGCAAATCAAACAAAATATATCATGATAGGTTAGTTATGCATTAAACAAAAAATATATTTGGATAGGTCAGTTTCAGCGCATCCGTTAAAAATGCACTACATTGTAGTTTTGTGATTTAATCTAAAATTATTTAATTTTATTAATAATTTCAATGTTGATGTTTTTTAACTTTGTTCGATTACCTATATCACAATGGATTATAAAATATTTTCGTGTATTTGAGTGTGACGTGATCCGCAAAAATGACGCAGTTGCATGTAAATTATTCTTATATAATCAAATGTCTTTAAATCCTGAAACAAGTTGTACTACTGTTCTAGAATATGTATTTTAATAATAATTATCATTTTAACTTTGACCTCTTGATTTCTAATGCACTTCTCTATATTTTAATTAATGTGTACTTTAAAACTACTTTGTATCACAGTATAAATAATAAATATAATTGATTCAGTTTTGCGATAAATTATAGAATAATTACAATTTATAATTAAATATCCAAAATAGTAATTAATTAAAAATAAAAAAAAAATCCATTCTAGATATATTTTTTTATATAATGACACAAAATTTAATTGCTAAAAGATTAATGCTATAATGAAATATATACAGCGCTAATTTTAAAGTCACGTGTTTTTGTCTAAGATCGTTTTTTAAATTCCTTGTGCATTATAAATATTTAATATGTGTGTTGTTGTATATATAAATATAATATATAGAATTAAATAAATTGTTTTTATTGTAAAACTGATAAATTTTATTTAAAAATAAAAAAAATGTGGAATATACACATTAGATTAAGTGTGAATTCATGTCCGAATTCTACCCAATTTTCTTTTCATGAAAAATAAGTTGCACAATATTATATTTGTCACTTGATTGCAACGGTCATGACATGCCATGGTTATCGTCACGAGATGGTTTTAAAACATGAATCAAATTTAAATTTTATAGACTTAAATACATATATACATATTTACGTTTGTATGTGTATAGTATTTTATATAGAAAAATTAATTTGACATGTAGTTATAAAGAATCTATAAAATTTAAATGCGACACTGTAGTCAGATTATAGAATAAAGTGTGAGCTAATTTGTCTGTTTTGTTGATAAGGCTATGTTGTTAATACTGTTCGGATTTGATTGATTAATTACTCTAGTCTAAACTACGCAAATTTCTGTTTTCAGTGCGGAAAATAATTTATGGTTTTTTTTTCTAATTAAATAAGTTAATTAATAATAAGTTTTATTTTAAAGCCATAAATTCACTTTACTTGAGAAGGCTGGAAATTAGTTCAAATTAGTTTTCTATGTACTTAATTAAACAAATCAAGTTAAAATCTCACCCTCAGTTTATTTGTTCCTCATTAGCTACAGTATAGAAATCTCTGTTGCAAGCTAAATGCCTTAAAATTATTCATTCGTTAATTTCTTATTAAACTAAGCATTAACACAATTAAGTTGGAGAAACGACTTTACAAATTCAGTAAATATGTTCTATTTTATTACGTAGAGTAAACTACCCAGTCATGTGCCAGTCGTAAGACATTTTGAAATATGTTTGTGGAATTAAACAAATTTTACAAATTAAATACACTCTGCTAGTTGAAAAAAGTGACAGGCTGGGCCACTCAGGAGGTAAACCTAACTCGAGTACACTGAATCCAATGGTGCTAGTCCCATTTCAAAGTCTCTCACCATTTTTGAGATATCGCTTTCGACATGTTTTGGCTCAGAGTCAACAATTTGCCCAAATATACACTCATTTTCACGCTGATAGCTCTTGAACCATTAAGATTTTCGTTATGCTTTCTTCAGCAAAGTTGTTGCGCAAGTCAAGACAAACAACTTTGCCGAACATATCAAGACCGAAAAACCACATCGACATTCACATTTTATTCACATTTCATTTATCATTTTTGACCATTTAACCGTGGATTTTATTTTAACGCATTTTCATCTTTTCAATTGTCACAAGTGGAGTCTCAACGGTGTTGTCGTGTCGCAATCTAATATTCTAACGAAAAGCCCAGTTCCGTTCGTTGTATTGGTCGGCTTCAAAATGTGTATTCCACAAGCACATAAAACACATGTTTTTAGTGTAACCCAATTGCATGCCTCTTAAAAGAGTTATTATTTTTAAGTCTGCACAAACTTTCCACTGATAGTCGTTGTATCTAATCAAATCAATGATTTTTTCATTGATGATTTTTTTTCTCCAAACTACGGATATCAGTGCAAAAAGCGAGTGAATTATTCCCAATTAATGTGAAAAAAAAAAAATCATAAAACGAGGATGACGATTTATTGCTCTATATATCCGAACATTTGAAGCCAAAATGTTCACTTGTTTTAAATCCTTTGACAAAAGAATGGATTGCCGCTGCGACAGTTTCAGGCGTTGTACCATAATATATAGTATTCTATAACGAAAATCTTAATGGTTCAAGAGCTATCAACGTGAAAATGAGTGTACATTTTGACAAATGTTTAACTCTGAGCCAAAACAAGTCAAAAGCGATATCTCAAAAATGGGGATTAACTTTGAAATGTGACTAGCACCATTGGATTCAGCGTACTTAAATTAGGTTTACTGGGCGCCCAGTTTGTCACAAAAAAAAAACTCAGCGATTCAAGCAGAGTATTTGTAAATAGCTAATGATCTATTACGGCTACGGACCATTTTTGTGTCTATGCCTGGTCCTTGTGGACCGCCACCCAAACCTAATGATCTATTTATTATTATCCAAATATTACATACAATATAATAGATACAGGGAAATCGTTTATAATAAATTTTGCAAAATGCGGAATTCAATTAAAAAAATTAGGATCCATCCGACTCTTCGAACGACACTTCCAACAAATATAGATCACCAAACCAACCATTAATATTTTACATAGATATCCCGTTATTTTGAACAAGGCCCTTAAACGATGTCACGGTTTTCTTCTACTCTCAATCAACCAAATCATCGCCTCATATTTAATGTGAGATTATTTAGAACTGAAACATGTTGAACAGCAATTAAATCGCATTCGCCATTTTTCATCTTCGACCTTTAATAATTAGATCCAGTTATACATCTCTCGTACGCTGTTGAAAATCCTTGAGAATTTTCGATTCAGAGCAACAAGAGAGTTGGCTGATATAATTCTTTACTCAGTGCGTCACTCCGGACGGAGTTTGGCTGTAGACCATTTGAAATCCCACTTACTTGTCACATAGCATTTCATTTTCTATATATCCTACCATCTATTTCCTCAACCTCCTCTGTCCTTATATCGTGATATTATTTTAAAGGCCGTCGTATAGTAATTTGCCATTAAGTTTTATGTACGACCTTTAATATCAAGGGAATTTATTACTCAGAAATAATACCTTTCAAGGCGATTTTATTAAAGCAATTCACAAATAATATGTCGATCAACAAGTCGTTAATATTTCAATCAATAAAATGCCATTCACTAGATATATTTTATTTTTAAATGATGACGATATTATTTACCACCAGCAAAGTAATTTAAGTAAATTTAGAAATCTAAATTCCATGTTACACGGTTACCTATTCATTTTACCTTAAAGACACCTCTTTAACAATTGTTGGAATTTGGACGATGTATTAACCGTTGAAAAATATTTGTCCGAAGATTTTGATATTACCTCGTAAAACAGTTCAACAAGCTTTTTTTTAAATATTTTTTGCTAAAATGACCCCCTAACCCAGGTAGATGATGGATTTTTAAGCTTATTATTAACACAACAAAAAAATCGTAGGCCCCATTTTTAAGAAAATCTGTTTGGGAGCAACCCCCTCTATTCTAGACTCCAGTCAACCTAAAAGTTAACACAAACCGCTGAAGTATTACTAAAATCTACCTTTCTACAAAATATTGACCAAAACTTTCAATATTTGTGAGAAGGGGAGGCAAAACAAATATAATAAAAATGTATGACTGGATGGACGGACACGACATTTTTTTTCGATGTTTTGGAGTCCTGGTTACCCTAATTGTATACCTAATTCGTCAAGAAATGTGAAAATCTGGAACAAATTTTTTTCGCGCAAAAATGTAACACATTGATTTTTCGCAATTTGCGTTACCTTGTTAGAGTGAAACCATGCAGTAGGAAACCGTGCTTATAGGAGGGAAACCTGTAGATGTTTAAAATTAGGTTGGGTGACAGAAGTTCAGGAGTGAAGAAGAACCAACCTTAACGAGCAGTTCTTCTAAGAAACATTTCGCACCAATGTTAAAAAAAGCTAACGGCAAGTATGCCAAACGTGACACAATAATTAACGTTTTTCGCACTGGTGGGTTTTCCTTCAACGCAAAAGCTACTGATTATTCTAAGTGCCTCGCAAATTCAGCATAAATTCCAAATAAAATTGAACCAACTGAAAATGTTATAATTGAAGGAAATACGAGCATCATTAACCTTGAGAAATTTATTGAAATTATCAGCTGGATGCTGGAGCAGTAGTAAAATTTCCGGCGACTCTTAATAAATAACAAGTTTTAATGTGTATAGTATAATTTACTTAGAAGTGGTTGTTTAATGTAGCGTATTTAATTTTGATTTCGCTATCTCGGATAGAAAAGAGCAGATCATGCTGCACGGATTGTCAGGGGTCCAATTTGGCAAGAACAATCTTTTTTAAATATTATTATCTGGATTCCTTCTTAATTATTAAAATTGAAATTTAGAATAATATAAATAGACCTGTGCTGCTTTATCTGAATTACAAATTGGATAAGAAATTTTAATGTGACTGAAGAAGTGGAGAATTATATGCCTGATGGGAGTAAGGGAACTGTTTATTAGGAGATGCATTTCAAAATCAATTAATTCTATGTTTTCCTTAACATAAACGGAACTGAGACACAAATATTTGACCAAGATGGTATTCCGATGTTCAATGGAAAACGAAATCAATATTAATAGTAGTACGGTAAGTATTTTTACCAAGTGACGGTAAGTATTTTTAGCTTTTCAAGAAAAAATAATTATATGTAGAGTTTTCACAGCAAAATATTCTCAAATTTTCGGTACCAAAGCAATCAAAGTAAATGTAGATTTACTGAGAAATTTAGTATTCGCTATTATTGTTGGAATCAATGCAGCAAATTTGTAAGTATGAGTTATTTACTAATAAAAAATTAGTTTGTTTATTTTTCGCTGTGCGGTTCTACATAAAGTGACGAGAGTAGCAGCACATAATTATGGATAAAAAGTATTGAGTTTTGTTTGTGTTTACCAAACATACTCCCACACCTTAAGGGATTTAATTACTTAACTAGTAACTATATGAGTTTATTTACTGGACGTTTACTCTTTGCCGATTTTTATGTTACGCTCCGGACAATGCCGTACGCATAAGGACGACTAAAAATGAATGGATTGTCGCTTTCCGTTTGGACCTCTGCTGTACTGAAAAGTGAAGTAAAGGCGATGACGTGTCCAATATTATGCTTGGTTTAATGTCACTTCTGCTAACCTGCACTCTGTAATCGTAGTTAATGAATTGCTGACAGTAAAATGTGCAGGTGCTGCTGCTTCCAAATCGCTTGAGTGATTCGTCTTAAATATTGAAATGTGCGGTGGATTAAAATGAAATATTAAGTTTTCTGCAAGTAAAAATAAGACGTTAGTGGCATTATTGACTGACTAGGAATTTGAGGTTTCAGTCGTTGATGGTTTCTCTTGGCAATAATAGGTTTTGACGTTTTGCCATTCCAAATTTCTTCGGGAATTTCATGTTTTGATATAAAACGTATGAGCGCCGTCATCAATGATGCTGTTTCGAAGCTATTTTTACTATACAATGCGTCACCTACAAAATTAGGTTCTACCTTTAGAGATGGTTTGCTCTGGGTATATCTTACTGCTGTTAACTTTATCAGTTTTTTCTAAAGTTTGTTGAATCGGTAAAGAATACAAACTGTACAAGATCTTATGTGGTTTTGACTATAGACAATGCCGTGAATATCCCGACCAATGCATTCCATTATTTTACAGTTTTTTGGATATTTAACTGGCTGCGATTTAGTTAAATCTTCGCATGGTTGCTCCTTGTGTTGGACCGTCGTTTGAAGAATGTCACAACTAGTGAGAAAATTATCAATGTAATCCGTATTTGTGATAAGATTTCCTTTCTGACAATGTTTGCCGCGTTTAGTTGCTTTTTCCTGCTCCATTGGATTTCCATGCCACATACTAGATTGATAGTTTGTATCGATAGGATTCATGTAAATTTCAATTGTCAATTGTAGGCCGACGAAATTTTATGAGGATCGTGGTTAAATCTATCTGCATACTTGTACCATTTGTAAAACATTTTTCAGTAACACTTGTGGGCTTGTTTTTCTTGAAGCATTATCAATGGCTTTTAGCTTAGTGGAAGTACTACTGGTTCTGGTGATATAGGGTTTGGAAACTGCATGATGTGATAGATAATACTTATCATTAACTCCAACTGGAATTTTCTGCAATGGTAAGTAATTAATGAGGCTTAATAATACGCTGTAATCGCTCTTGACGGGTTTGTATGGCTCGTAGAATTCCGCAATTCGTGAATATTTGCTTTCCATCGCATACTGCTTCAAATGAACTGTCAAGTGATGACTTCGACTTTTCAAATGGTAATTTGACAACAAATCGAGCATTAGGATTCCTTATCGTTGTCTGCCCGTCGTGGATATCAGAGGGATTGATGCTTACACAATGTTTCACTGGCTCTATTACTTCTTCAACTTTTGGAGCGGTTTATGAATTTTTTTACTAATTGTTTTAATGGTCCCTTCAATGATGTCAATGATGTCTTGTAAGTTAGACACGCTTGATGGAGTGTTCCATGTTCCTGCTATTAACCAGCCTACTTTTGATGATTGTAACGTCGGTAACTTCTCAATTGTACGGCTTTCTGGATTTAATATTTTAAAAATACATTTACTCCTAGAAGTATGTCTACCTTGTCTGGCAGGAAAAATTGTCGATCTGCCAGTTCAATTCCTGATGTGGGTTGTTTGTTGTATTTAATTTGTTTTGTTGGTAGCATGGTTGTAATGTTGTTGATTACATGACATGATGTGTTAAAAATGTAGCGCTTGCCTACCCGTGAGTGGATTGTCAAGTCAATTTTCTCCTTGGCTATTCCAGCTGAAGTCGATACTAGACCGTATATTGTTGCGGAAGTTTGACTTTCCTTTAGGCCTAGGCGTTGTGCGCAAGATTCCGTCGCTAATGATGATTGTGAGCCAGAATCCAAAAGCGCTCGGTATGGCTGGAGCTCTGCGGTGCGTGATTCTACGTAAACGATGGCTGTCGGTAGTACCGCGGTTGACGATGTTTAGAAAGAGTGCAACATTTGCGTATTAGTCGTTTGGCTGTTGATGGAATTCTGAGATGATTTGCTGTTTTATCATGTCGGTGCTTCTGTCCATGGTTGATTAAGTGAAAGATATGTTGCTGATTTGCTGGAACCGGGTTGTTTCAACATGAACTGTGTGTAGCAATGTGTGATGCTTCCGTTGTATAAGCGACATGACAATTTCGAAAAGCATTTCGTGGTTGTATGTCCCCTGATTAGACAATTGCTACAAAAATCCTTCTCACTTACAAACTTTGTTCTGTCTTCCACAGTTTTGTTGCTGAATAATGGACATCTGAAGAGCAGGTGTTGTTGTCTACAGGCTATGCACTCAACTATATGATGTTGGAATTTGTCGCCATGAATGACGAAAACGATTTTGTAGAACATCTTTTAATCGCTGCATCACAAATCTCCAAAGCCTAGAAACCTTAACATATTTTCAAAAGTTGGAACACGGTTGCCCACATTTGTTTTATTTCTGAATCGACCTTGCTAAGTCGAATGTGTATCAGCCAAGGATCGCGTGTTTCTGCATTAGGCCCATTAATGCGGCGCAATTTCTTTCCCGATGGATGTAAACACTGCTTTTGGTAAAAAAAAACTTTGAATCAATGACGAAACGATTGAAGTCATCTTGTTGTACCGATTGCACAACTTGGTCCATGCTTCAACGTAATTATTTTCGGTGATGGGAATATGTCTAATAAAAGCGGCAGCTTCAACCGTAAGTACACCTTTCAGCATTTGAAATTTGCGCACTTTGCTGATTTTTTCATTGCTATGTACTGTGCTAAAAAACAAATTGTGGAAAAATGCCCATAATCACTCGAAAACTTCTCAATGTCTATTTTAGGAAGACGCACGTGTTGCGAAATGTTAAAGCCCTCATAAAAGGTTTTCCGCTCATCAATAAAGTGTCCCAGCGTGGCATTGAGATGCCGAGTAGCATAAGTTTGACCTCGATCGTGACCACATGCTTTACTTAATGTCGCTCTCGCTTTGTAATATACCTCATCAACCTCGTCAGTTATTGGTTCGTAGTTTGGCTCCTCAAATAACAGTAGCTCGAGTTCATTGAAAGTTTAGTATTTACTTTCAAGAATTTCGCAATATTTGAAAGCCGCATTAAACGTTCGGATATGATTATTGCAAAATTAATAAATTGGCACTTAAATACTTAATATTTAATTTTATTGTTCGTACATTTGCACTTTTAAACTCTCTTGTCTTTGGTCTTTTATATTTTTATTAATTACTCACTTTAATTGTCTCAAAAGGCTTATCACGCAATAAATATACCAAACAGTTCGATTTATATTTATATTGTACAATAAAGAATAAAGAATAAAGATAAATTCTACTTATCTTATTTTAGTGGGAGTTTCCCGGGTTTCGGCACCAAAAAATGTATATGAAATTGCGATGGCTGCGGTAAATGATTCAGCTGAATTTGCCTAGTAGGATTTATCCTTTGATGTATTTAATCCGTTGGTGAATAAAAATCCAACTCAAGCAAAGTTAAATACAATTTTTATTTGATTTATAATTTCACGACTTATTTGTAGTTCGATCGGCAACCATCGTGTTTGCAGTTGCTCCAGTTAAGCTGGGCATTACTACAAATCATTTTGAGAATATGATGGCTGAGGGCATATTTATGTTGACCAAGCTCTTGGTCCAATCCACTTCATTTGGTTAAAATATGAATTATGAGTGGAGACTTTGTCTATACATCCATAACCGCAATCTCCAGGTTTTCGTCCTACAAATCGAAAGCCGTAAAAATTTTTCGAACTTGGATTTGGTACGGGCAAATCATTAGCGTTTTCAACGGTTTATGCACGAGGTCTTGTTGCCTTTAAATGTTTTTTTTCTTCTTATATTTAGTAGCTTCCAAAAATGTTGAAGAACATATCCTTAATCCTTTTAGAAACTATTTCGCATAGACTATCTCAGAACAAGGTCTATTCGTATGTATGTACAAGTCATTGAGGAGATTTTTAGGAATAAATTAGTCCGAGGTTGGTTCCACGAAGTCGCGACATTGTCAAAAAAAAAAAATTTTTATTAATAAGAAACTAAATTCTTGTTCTTATGTATTGGTTCTCATGCACCGTTTACCGACCGGTCCATTTCTTGTGATTCAACGGCTGGAAATTTTTTTCAATTTAAGTGAATTTCTATAGATAGGCTCAAGCCGTGCTATAAAAAACTTCCGGATAACATTTTACCAAACGTGTCACACCCCATTCAAGTCACCGACAATTACTACAACAGGACGAGTGGTTAGATTGCTGTCAAGTTTTAATATTAGATCGTTAAATCATTTGATTTCACTGGAGGAGGAGAGTGATGAGTTATAGTTATAAATTGATCTTAGTTTAGAATTCCACTCATTAGATTTTTGAGTACTGAATTAATTTTGGTGATGTTCTCAACCAAAAGCTCAACATTTTATTTTTTTTAGTGCATTCAAAATCAACACAAATGCCTTATACAACCCTTCCGGTTCTCTTATATGACAGATACAACAAAACAAATGTACGGTGACTTGTGTTAGTGTGTAAGTGACTTTTATAAAATATTTAAATAGGCAATTTGAAAATTTATTTTAAATCGTGTTCGTATACGTTGACTCATTACTAATACTAATAAAACTCAATGTACATTTTTATATCCAATGTAGGGACAGACAGCTCAGCTGGCATAGACATTTGTTTGGTGGATTAGTAAAATGTAGATTTCTGTTTTGTTTTTTTCTGTCAAAGAAATTTCAAATTCGGCTTGGACAAAAAGAAACGAATACCTGAATTTTTTTTAGAGTTTATTTGTGCTTTGTGGACTTCTTCTATTTTTTCAACATAAATTCACAACAAAATATAAGTAATCACCGAAGAATTGTTTTTTGCAATATTATCTACAGATTTCATTATTAGTAGTGCCTTTATTAATAAACGATATTAGCGGTTATTAAGGAAACACAATAATAGCTCCAAATATTATAATCACAAGCATCTACGACACGAACTTCATTGCTTCATAATTATTATCTGATGGACCAGTATGGAAAAACGGCAGAACAAAATTCGATGCATGTGAATAAATTAGCTTGCGTGACTTTAAAAATTAAGAATTCATAAAATAGAAACTCAAATAATCTTGTGCATAGTAAAATTATTTTTCTACATTGTCTTAACATACATAATTAATAAAATTTTTTGAAAAATTTATTTAAATTTCTGTTTTCACAAATAAGCCAATTATTTTCAAATTTACAAAAAAGTCTTGCGATACTGTTCTTCTTTTCTTTAATAATATTCCATCGTGCTTTAGGATATTAATCAGCAGTATGGCTTATGATTAATACATATGTAAATTAATAGAATTTGATAAAGATTTCCGCTTAAAAATATTTCAGTATTGAAACGTTGTTTAAAATTATAAGATTCTTTTTTAACTTCCCGATTAAGTAGTAGGGAAAGTATTTCAATGAAAATTCCATATCTGTCTGACACTCGTCTGCCTTATTTAACAGTTAACACTAATGTACGTTTACTATCTTATAACGTTTGAAGCGAGATTTATGTTATTGGTTTGTAGTTCATTAATTCTTGAAATTTTATTTCCTCTAATTCTGTAACAAGAGTAAGCGGAAAGTCATGTGCTGTTCCACGTCAGATTTTTTTTCTTTTTATTCTTAATATATACAATGTTGCTTGATTTTAATAAATATATTTATATAGTTTACAAAAAAAAAATTGTTTCTTTTTTAAATATTGCGTGCCTCAAACATTTTAAATTAATTTTAATTTTCACATATTTTTAAATCACACCACTGAATACGTACAAATATCATCGTAGGTACACGAGAAATTTGTTAAGAAATAATTTTTCCGCTAAGTAAATAAGTATTGCATAAAGGTGAACTACAAGTACTTATTTATGTAGGTACATACATTAATATGATTTACATTTTATGCTCGTTCAGTAATAAATATAATCACGAATTATTTAAAGGCAGGATTGTTTTACTGTCAAATACAAGATATACAACAATTTTCATGGCGTCTAATGTTTAAACGTCGTTTTAGTAATAATAACAAAAAAAAAAAAAAATGCTGAAAATACAAAGAAAGAATGGAACATTTTGTTAAAATGCACGTTTCAATTTTTGTATCAAGAAGCGAGAAAAAATAAAATACAAAAGAATAATTTTCAAATCAAAAAAACACAACAGCAACAACAAAACGAGAGACTAACACTAAACGAAAATATGTTTTCACCTAGCAATTTACTTATCAATATTGACCTGAAATGTAAGAAATGCATAGAACGTTTTCATTTTCTTTCATTAATAAGAGGAAGATGAAAAAATGTAACATCGAAATTTCTTTCGTTTCGGAACATGGTTTCATCTAATTTTGTTGTTATATAGTACGTTTACAGACTAGCTTGAAATACTTACATATATATATGTACATACTGTAGTGTATATTTTTTGGCGGAATTAAGAAAATGAACTCAAGTTTTATAGAGATTGGAATATTTGGTTTTATTTTTATATATGTATATTGATAGATTTAAAATTTAAGAAAATTTTCATTTTGGAAGGTTAAAAGGTTTTCCAGTATTGTTTATTCTATGAAATCTTTTAAAATTCTAATTTTCATACAGTCACTATTCGTAGCTCCTTTAACAAATTTCATTAAATGTAAAATTATTTTTTCGACACTTCATTAAAATATTTATGAAAGACAAAAACGCTAAAAAATCATTGATATTGACGGAAAAGTAAATTGGTTGACTATCTCACTGACATCACTGAATTCTAATCTTCAAATAGTCCTCAAACTTCAAGTTTGAAAGAAAGAAGAAAGGCGTCTAGGCGAAAAAGGTAAATTGAAGAAAAAGTTGCTTTAGACAGAAATTCTGATTTTTGGGCGTAGAATTAAAACAAATATCTTACCACCCTCCCATTTCCCTCGAAGGACAGAATTCTGTACATAATTCAACAGTAAGGTGCAACAATCACTTATCCAATGAAGTAACAGACAATTTCTGAAAAAATGTTACATTATGCTTTTTTGTCAAAGTTATTCTAAAGTTAACCACATTTTGTAAAAAAGCTTAAACTGAGAAATAATTAGAAATAAAGAAAAAATATAGAGGTGTGGCTAACACACGACCTTCTTTTACGAACAGAGAATTTTGAGAAATTTTATTTTTTTTTATATTTTTTTAATTTTTTAATTTTTTTTTTGTAATTTTTTATTTTTTATTTTTATTTTTTATTTTATTTTTGGAGACATTTTGTTTTAAGTAGTTTTTTGTAAACCTTATACTTTTTGAAATACTTGCAAAATAAATTTTCTGGACCAAGGGAGTGGCCACTTCCAGTTAACCGATTTGGAGTAAAATTCACTGGGACTTCCCAATTTATCAAAAAAAGGTTAAATCTGAAGTTTCAGTTCGATTGGTTAAACCATCTGGGCTGCAGAGAGGAAACAGACTGACAGATACACTTTTTCGGACTGAGGAGACCTCAAAACAGATAAATCTCTAAAAATCTCAAGGTCCAAAATTTTCATGATTACTATATGTAGGTACTTTATTTTACTCGAGTAAAACAAGTAAAAAACTAACATGTCTTCTCGTTTCCCCATTTTCCCCTACTAAAAAAATGGCGATAAAGATATTTTTATAAAGAGCTCGTCGAGTCGCGTCTAACGTTTCCCCATTATCCACCGTTCGGCCGTTATCGATATATAAATAATAACATAACATAAACGAGAAAGGTCTCGCTATTATAGATTTGTTCTCCACTTTAGCAGCGGCGATTTTCACAAATAAGAAATATAAAGGGATAAAACCACACGAGGTGATCAGAACTTCGATTCTATCTCCAACTCAACCTCGTACTTAATCTTCAACTCAACATCAAATTCAATCCCAGCGATATCTCTAATGCAATCACCAAATCAACCCCAACCCAATTCTCGAACTAACTATCATTATCTCACACCAAATAAATCTTCAAAAAAAAACCTTCACTTAATATAGCTCAACTCCAATTCACCACACAAATCAACCCTCAACTGAACCTCAAATTAAACTCTCAACTTAATTCTTAACTCGATGCCAAACTCAACGACCAGAAAAATGAGAAATTAAAATTAGTAGGTACACGAAAATCACAATTCTCATTTTACGGCCAAAATCGATGCTCAGGAATGTTGTTGACTCTTGAAGTACAAAGAATACTTAATTGGAAAATGCGAATTTGTTGAATTAAAGGTTTTGAGTAATGAACATTTTGGTAAAATCTATGGCTTACCGCATCTCAACTTAGACCTGTCGAACCGTACTTATAAGTTACATATGTACAACATTTTGGTGAAAGTTATAGGTGGTCAGGTCAATGAACGATTTAACATACAATCATTTTTATGTATGTCGAAGAATTTTGTAAATTTAATTTTAAACGCAGCGGGAATTGAACTTGAGACCACTGCTAAGTAATTTTCTTAACCACTGAAAACGAAGATTAATTTTTGGGGAGCCGCTGAATATTTAGTGGATTCGTAGGCTGTAATTTGGGTGTTTGCATTTAATGAAATTGTACTTCGTATTGTAAAGCATTCAAATATCTTCAAAACATTAATGAACTTAGACCCATAAGCATTTTAACGAATGTTTGCCTAAATTTCTAGAAATATCATAAAGTTACAAATTGTTCTTAACTTAAAGGAAATGTATTATTATGGGCTTATGGAAATAGAAGTGCAATTAGTAGGACAGGTTAAACCAATCTCAACCTCGAATGGTCCGAATTTGATGAATAGGTCATAGACTATGCTAGACCACTCAAAGAAGCTCCCAAGATATAAGTTTCTTTATAAAGTGAAAGTAATGCCTATTTGAATGTATGGTCTATAATTGGCCAGGAAGTTGTACTATGGTTCAAATTGTTCAAAATGTCGAATTCAATGCGGTGGATTTCTTAAATGTGAACTAATTGCGAATTCATATTAACTCTTTAAGCTTTCTAATAAATTTTGTTTTAGTAACGATTTTATTTTTCTTTGTAATTGGACTAATTTCGTAAAATTACCAATGTCTGAACGGCCAAAGGACAGAAGATGTCCAAAGTCATTTAACGGTTGGTTCTGTTTTTGAAATACTAATATTTGTGTAAATCTAAATTCTTAAAGAAAACGAACAAATTTTTGTCAGAATATGACAATCTAATGTTGACTTCTAGTGGGAATTGCGCCCGGTAGCCCGCTTATGCGACTGAACTTCCCGGCTAGGCGCACGCGCTGCAGACATCGGTCCAAACCGTTCATTATTCGCTAGTTTTATTTCCTTTTGCTCTTTTTTTTCATGAAAAAACTTTGCCTTGACTGCCATCGGTTTTAGCTTATCTTTTTATTTATACAGAGTAGGTATATCTGTTCAATTTTAAAGATCAAAGCTGTACTAATGACTTTTTGCAGTAGCTTATGATCAATAATTCTAGCATCTCTTAGAACTTTTTTGGTAGTTCTCATACATTCTTCGCCTGCATTTAATCTAAATTTTGATTTGGTTATAATAAGCAGATGGGTTCAAAATCCCATCTCACCCAAATGTTGTGGCAAAGAGAACAAGACATTTCAGATCAATATGAGCCAGCATGTGACATGGTATTAACTGTTCTCACAGCTCCTCCTTAGCAAGAGAAAGTTTTGTCTGTATTAAATCAATAAGATTCTTTCAGCTTTTTATAGACAAACGGGTTAAAGTACGTAACCTCGGGTTAAAGTACGGGTGGGATTTTGATATTTCTACTTTTTCTGGTAGATATATTTATAAATGATTGGCCTCTTCATTTTTTCTGATTAAAAAGTCGAAATTTTTGTGAATGCCATTATTTGTAATATATTTTGTCTATAAAAAGCCGAAAGAATCTTATTGATTTAATACAGACAAAACTTTCTCTTTCTATTATTTGTGTGGGCATGAAACACACAGAAATGAAAGTTTTCCTTGAGTTTTTGATTTGGTGAATTTTATAATTCGCTAAGTCAATGCGTTCTTGCCTTATACATAATGTATGAAGTTAGAATTTTATTTTTGTAGTTTGGTCGTAGCTACCTGATGAGTAGACCGATCTTTTTGTTTGTACGAACTTATCAGTACGAAACCAAACTACCACAGAGAAGCTCAAGGAAAGTTTTCATTTTTGGAGTCGATACACTTTGTATTGACCTCGGGTTAGAGTACGGGTGGGATTTTGATATTTCTACTTTTTCTCGTAGATATATTTATAAATGATTGGCCTCTTCATTTTTTCTGATTAACAAGTCGAAATTATTGTGAATGCCATATTTGTAATATATTTTGTCTATAAAATGCCGAAAGAATCTTATAGATCCTCCAATGCCACTACATAAAAAGCCATGACACAAAAATGTATGGTAGTATGTGTTAAGGGTATAAAGATTTTTATTTTTCTATGAAACGTAAAAAAATCATATGGGATTTTCAAATATTTTTTTTTATATCGTCTCTATTTTCAATATAAATCAACATTTTTATTTACAAATATAAATAATTTGATATCAAATATATCGAAATGTAAATTGTGAACAATTTTGATTGAAATTAATAATCATTTATTAAGTAATTTTGCATTTTTATAAAAATATTTCTTTTCTCAAAACATCGTCGTGCTTCGTGTTCCTCTAAACATTTCATTTCATAATAAATTTATTATGATTAGAGGAATACGAAGCATGACGATGTTTTGAGAAGAAAATATTTTTATAAAAATGCAAAATTACTTCATAAATGATTATTAATTTCAATCAAAATTGTTCACAATTTACATTTCGATATATTTGGTATCAAATTATTTATATTTGTAAATAAAAATGTTGATTAAATTGAAAATAAAGACGATATAAAAAAATGTATTTGAAAATCCCAGATGATTTTGTTTACGTTTCATAGGAAAATAAAAATCTTTATTCCCCTCTTTATATTAGTGATTTGACTTTTTTAAACTGATGTCATGGCTATTTATGTAGTGGCATTGGATCCTCCTTAATTTTATATATATATATACATATATATATATATATATATATATATATATATATATATATATATATATATATATATATATATATATATATATATATATATATATATATATATATATATATATATATATATATATATGGTATAAATATATATAAATATATATATATATATATATATATATATATATATATATATATATATATATATATATATTTATATATATATATATCATCTATATATCATGATCTTGAATTATTATGGGTCCAGAAGCATGGACAAATATCTAACGAAATGAATGGTTATTTAGAACTATAGCACTTTAAACCCACATTTCTGTTAATTTATTCAGAAATCGAAATTCATTTCGAAGTGCAATAATTCTAATTAATTCAAAAAATTGGTACTCGTACACCTAATTAACATGTACCGCATCACTAGGAGTATGTGAGCTATTTTTTAAAAAATACCGATCTAGTTGTTGTGTTCTGTAGAAGAAAGATTAACATTCATTTTCTTTGATAGGGCTTCTTACTCGATAAACATGCCACAAGAACTGAACAGTTTTGATATAAAATCGATTTATTAAATTCAAAAAACGTAAGAATTGCAGAGTATTACTGTACACAAAATAAAATTAAAGGACAATATGCAGCCCATCCTAATAGCTTAAAGCGTAAAGCTTCTCAAATTGGTATGGTTATCTCAATTCGCTAAAACTACAACACGTTCATCTTTACAAAATGCAATGTCATCAAGCTTTGATCGAGGAAAACCCTGAGAGGCGAGTGCAATTTTGCGAAAAAATGCTTACTGTATTGGAATCTGGAAATATTAAAATGGATTTATTTTTCTGACCAACTAATCTTCTTTTTAAATTTAATCTATTCAATGTATCCGCAGAATAAACTGCAGGCAACATTTGCTTTAAAGAAGTCATCAACACTGTAGCATTTCAGGCGTTAGCACTTGGGAACTAAATGAAAAATTCCTATATTTTGAATAAGACGAAGCCTCACCATAATCTACTTTAACAGTTCCTGAGTGGTTGATTATTGTCAAATTTTCGAGGCAATGAATTGACAGGAGAAGACAAATAGGGGTTCGAAACAGAACAGATTACCGGTTATTATTTTAAACGATTGAACATTTCAGATAAACGTTAACTTAAACAATGATAAAAATTAGTTAAAATGCAGGAACTCATAAACACTACCTTATATCGATGAATGCTAATTAATTTGAAAATGTTCATCGTTCGATGCCTGCGGCCTTGACTTGTAGCATTATTTTAAATAACAAGTTCAAAAATCAAAACAGATTAAGAACATTGTGTACTCCTATTAATACGAGAACATTTACGTTTACAATTTTTATTTTTTTACAATAAAATCAATTATAAATATTTTGTTGAAAGTTTTACCACATTAAATATCAATTTTCACCATTTGAGTATTTTTTTATTATGGTTTTGATCATAAAAATTATGCTTTATATAAATATATATATATAGCGTAGGTATACAATAGTAACACGGATAGGAGAAAGAGATAAGGGTAAAACTACATGTTCATCATAACAAAAATTTAACTGAAAGAACTCAAGTAAACCACATAATTACAATTTATTTTTATTTTTTTTAACTTTTTTTGTGGTAATGAATAAATGACCCATCAAATGGACATTATTTATAACAAGATAACAACATAAAAACAATTTAAAGTGGGTTTTATATTTTTTTTTCCGTGTTCTATGTGTGTGTACGCAGGATTTATACTGTGGAAAACACATTTTTCGCTTTGGGTAATTTAATTCCAAAATTCAGTAATCTGATTTTGTTTGTATCACGTGATAGGCACAAGGTAATGTAACTGGGGTTTAGGGCCTCCTGTCGATTTTTGGTTGATATTTTGCGCGTATTCTGAAAGCATCGGTCGGAAGTAAATACTATTAATAAATAAGTTTACATGTTCACAATAACTATTTTATAGTCTTACTTGAATTTCATAGACACTATAAATATAATTGCAATCGCACGTACACTATTGTAATCGGAAATTATGTTGTAATAATGATATTCTTCGCGATCATTCAAAGATAGATTGAAATAATAATAACATGTAAATATGTAGAATTAATGATTCTATTAGAACGTGATTGATGCAGTTATTGAGTTATAAAAATAAAATTTAATCAATTTTAATGCATAATTAGAATTGCATATCTAAATTATGCATATATTTGTATGTATGTGCAACTATGTATCATTTGTAACTCAAATCAATATGTGAATAGTTTATAAAGCGTTCTATACTGTGTTTTGAGAAAAATCAAGTTATAGGTTTGGCTCAAAAATTCTTAATCTATAAATATGACATAACTATAGATTAATAATTTACTTCATTTTGTTTAATTCCGGCAAATCCGAAGTAAGAAATATAGAAATTCCATAACTCAAATTAATTTCATACCAACACCGGTAATTGATTATATTAAATATTAACGCGAAACCGTAATAATTCATACAAAGAATTTATAATCAAAGTAATTATTATCTACATAGGTAAGGTAAAAAGAAACTTAATTAGTTACCATAATAAATACGAAGATAATGTATAATGTACATACATAATAAAATAAAACTTTACTTACAATTGACAGTTCTCAACATAAAGATAATCTCATACACTAATCTGCATTTATTTCTCTTATTCCATTTCTATAAAAAAATATATAGAGTAAAGTATGTACTCATACCTACGTATGTTTTCATTAGAGAATATCAGACTTAATCTTTGTTATGAATAAATGAAAATAAATTGAATGAATAAATTTAAGAAAATTATTTTAAGAAATTACACAGAAATTTGAAGAATTAGAAGGCCTTAATACCTAGTACCTTTCTTATAATAAAAATTTTCGTAAAGAAATGTTTTGGAAACTTTTTAAATATACATATAATTACATAACTATTCCTCAACAAATTAAGGTCAAATTAGATTTACACCTACGAAGCAGACTGCCGTGGAAAAAAAACATAACATTTTCAAAAATCTATTGACTGTTAAATGCTTAAAGGAGGATATCAGTTCGTATTCAATTCATTAATTTGGAGTATCAGAACAACCTGAACTTACATCCAAAAGAGACATAATCTTTAATTATATACATATATGGCGGCTCTCTCATTCACCATAGTACAACCGAAATTAATTTTATTTTAATTTATATGGTTTTAATATGTTCCGAAGATTGTAAGAGAATTTATCCAGTTTCGAACTGATGACCTTATGATTATGAAAAAATCAATCTTACAATTTACATTTTTTATATACAGAATGTACTGTGCAAGTTGTATTAGCGAATTATACTAATAAAGCCAAATTCTGACATAATGGTAAATGTCGTAGAACATGAAAATAAATTAGCTCTTCTTTTGACACATAATTTTTAATTTATAATAAAACACTTTAATGAATGTGTGCATACCGAAATCACCTGTTGCTTGTGCATACCGAATTCACGTGTTGTTTTTTCGTATAAACAGGTGATATGCTTGTTATCGGCTCATTTTAATCTAACCAAAAGCATGGTGTTGGAGGGATTCCGTTTTCATAAACGGGATCAAGCAGTTGAGTTGAGACGATTAACTCGTACTTGTGATTTCGGAATTTTTTTGGATGAGTCATTACGTGATCGGCTTATTTGTGGCCTTAAAAACGAAAATATTACATATTTAAAAACAAACTTTTATCTGAAAGTGGGGATAAAAAATTCGAGGAGGTACTTAAAAGTGCGGTCAGAATGGGTAGCATTCTTGAAAGCAACTATCCTGCTAAACCATCACATTGGGAGTTAGTTTGCGTTTTCGTAAATAATGTGCAAATAAAAATCGAGATTGAGACAGGTGCGGCGATTACTGATATTCGGCTCCGAACATCCTAAAACCGTTGGTGCGGAAACTGAGTTGTCAAAGATGGTAGATTCCGGTGTTTTGGTTCCTGTTCGTCATAGTGAATGGGCCAGTCCCATTGTCGTGGTTCTTAAGAAGGACAAAAGTATGCATATATCTGTAAAAGGAGGTTTCGGTGAATAAATAGGAATAATTCATCAATAATAGTCCACTTCCTCTTGGACTTGGCGGGCGCTTATCAGCAGGTCCTGATTGCCGATAATTCACTACCGCTATTTAATAACCAGTTATTCCAATTTACAAGGCTGACTTATGGAATTTCGAGTGCTCCAACCACATTTCAACAAATTATGGATGAAATTTTGCGTCGTTTGCATAAGGCGGTGGCTTACATTGACGATCACTTGATAGCAGGCGTGGACCGAGAGGAATGCTGGGTAAATGTGAAACTGTTATGGATCGATTGGTAAGATATAATGTTCATACTAAACATAAAAGTGTTTTTAGACGAAAGGTGGAGTACCTAGGATACATTATTTGCGGTTCCGGCCCAGCATTAGCAAAATTAATATTATTAAAAATGCGCGCGTGCCTAAAAATACCTGGAGTTGATGGAATTGACAGACCGTTGTTCACTTCTGCAATCATATAATGAGTAAAAAAAAATAAATTCATAAATTTCTGCTTTAAAATTTATTTTAGTGACTGATCTTCAACCCTTTGTATTTCTTTTTGATATGAACAGAAGCGTGTCGCTTACTTCCGGATACAACTACACCGTCAAGTACCGGGAGGAGGAAAGGAGAAGAGTTGATTGCACCTGATGACTTATCCATCATATCACAGGCGGATAATATCTGTAACGATCCACATATATGTATGCGCCATTAATCCATGGGGGCGTGCCGCGCGAGATCAACAAGGATGTTGTTTGGGAGGTGGGAAGAGGAGTCGAATGTGAAAAAAGTGGCCAACTTCGACTTTGGTACGCATACACCAGCATGTATTGTATACACAATGAGTCGTTTTTAGCTGTGCTGCACGAAATTTTTTCTCGTCATTGATTCTATGTCAAAGTGGCTGGAAGTCTAATTATGGGAGCGACAATGACGTCGGATGTTCAGCATTCGGATCAGCAGAATTTATATGTTTTATGAATCGCAATAGAATTTCGTCATCAAAAAGTCCAATATATTGTCCTCAAGCAGATGGATTGCAAAGAGAGGAGTTCAGTTCGATAAGAAACGTATTTTCTTCTCAAAGCAATAGGGGGGGGGGGAGAGAAAAGGTATTACATAGAGGAAATGCATAGAATCTTATCGAGTTCCCTGATGTTGAAATTTGAGCCGGGAACCAATTTTACTCAACTGAACTGTTTGGGACTGCAAATGCAACCATTGTAGACCCTATTCATTAATATGACGCTCAACGCAGGACCGTAAGATTCCAATTAGTTTGAGTTTATAATTTTTTAACAATTTTCAAATTAAGAATAAGGAAATGTTTTGTATTTCTCTGCATAAAGCATCATTGCCTACTTCAATCTTTATTGTTATTTACATTGAGTTGTTTCATATAGTGCTGTCTCTATCCTTATTATTATTACAAAATTGTTATCTAACTATGAATTGTAAACTCAGTAATATTCTTTTGATCGTAAAGTTTGTACGTTAGGTATGGTCGGACGCGCTTTTCCGTTTGGTGATGCAATACTTTAAGGGAAGTACTCATTATCAATATAATTATTATAAACTGAACAATGCGTTTAAAGATGGAGTAAGTTACGTACATTTATCAAATTCTCTCAAAGAATTTTATACATGACGCACTTGCCTTAGGCTTTTTACAATTTATGAATATGCGCATTCTATCATATTTGTTTGATAAACTTGTTTTATTCAAATTACTAATGCCCGGTTTCACAAAATAATAGCAATCTCTAGTTAAATAATATTTCCTCCCTTTCTTCTTTTATTAAATTGCGATTTATTTCATAATACAAATTCAGCGCTTGCTAATTTTATTTCTTTTTTTACATCAACATTTTAACTAGAGAGTTAAATATTTAATTGCCCAATTTCATCGAGCTCAATATTTAGCTGAATGCTAAATACTTCTATGTAAAAAAAAAAATATTATCAACTTGAATAGAATTTGTATTATGAACCAAAACGTAATTTTATAAAAGAAGAAAGGGAGAAAATACTATTTAACTAGGGATTGAATATTTTTTTGTGAATCCGGGCATAAGTGATATAAATTTAATCTTGTTAATGGTGTTGATTACTGGAATAACTAACCCTTTAAATTAAGTCCGATGTGGCCTGTGCAGGTTTTAAGAAATTATATTTTAATGATCTTTAAACTCATACTTTTGATATGATTTTCTATGCGCATTTACCAGGTTTTTGACATTTTTTTTTTTATTATTTTATGCTATATGTATTATGCTAATTTGAAGTTTTTTTACTTTCGCATCAAATAAATTGATTCTATATGAGTAATTGACTAGACGAGATGTATTATCTTGGCATTTTGCATTTAAGGTTTTAGCTTTATTATGAAAATAAAAATTTAAATTAAATTTTTCAGTGAAAGAAAAAACAACAAATCTTTTTGAAATGTCTTGACTATAAAATATAGTTATTTGAGGCTGATAGAATCAAAAGTCTATCAAATATTGCATTTGAGTTATCGAATTTTCCTGGAAGATAATGCTAGTTTTGTCACTAATCCACAAATTCAATGTCTATATTAAGTAGAATTTAGTCAGTTTTGGAATTCCATTCAATCCGAAAGCGAGATATTAGAAAAGGGGCAATTTCCGATAAACTCGTAGTACAGGAATCTGTGAAGTTTTCAACGTTCAAAATACTAAGCGAACATATTTTCAAATATTTATTGGAAATGATTTGAATCCATAAAATTGAAAATAAAATTGATGTTCATAAACAAGGATACACGGTTTTTTGTTGAAGTCAAGCTCTCTCACACTTCGCTTTTAACGTCCTACATTGCGCACTGACTAGCCGAATAGAGGAGGCCCGGCTCAGAGACCTTGTGTCATGAAGTGGTAGAGGCGAAAATGAATCTTTTACTACTACAGAAAGTATAATCTAACTATTTTTTTTATATTTTCTGGCTAAGTTACTTTTCATTTTTGATTTGCTGAATGTTTTAATTAATGTGTTTATACCAACATCAAAAAATATGATTAATATCTGCGTCTGAAGTCAAAACTAACATAGTTGTAAGTGCTTGGAATAATTCATATTATCCAAACATTCGATAAAAAACTAACAACACGTAAAAATTTACGTTTTTGCAAGGAATCCATTTCAAATCACCAAGTGGCTTTATATACTTTGAACCACTCCAGTACATGAATTTTGGTCGCAAAATTCCTCACTGCCTCATGAGAATTTTGTATACGTACAAGGCGTATAAGATACATTTTGTTATTGTGTGCTGTCATATTAGTTATTTGTATTAGTGTGTCGTTTTGTAACGGTAAGTATAGCAATCGGTAAGTAAGGCAATCGGTTGAAATCGGTTCAAATTTTTTGGTGCTTATGCTTGCGGTTAAGAAGATCTCACTTGCTATGAAGGAAGAGAATTTACAATACTGCGTTGTTCATTGTTCAAAGAATCTGATAAGTATTTTTTGAACATTCTACTTTCAGTAAAGTTCTATTATTGTACAATAAAAAAGTGTATTTCTTTAGTTTTAACTTAATATGTTCGTTTATTAATATTTTATTAATTTATAATAAATCAGTTTTTTATTATAAATTATTAAAAAATTAATAAACAAAAATATTAAATTAAAACTAAAGAAATTTATTTTTTTTATTTTGCGAAGGTCTTAACGATGTGAATTAACGATAATTCCTACTTGTAATATATAATATAATTAATTGACTAATGAGAAAGTGCATAAAGTGCATCTTATGAAATAATATTGACTAACTATCATAAATATAAATAATTTGAAATTAAATATATCGAATTGCATACATTGTCATCTTCGTGTCCCTTTAAAAATTTCACAACAACACAAAATAACTGAACGAAAAACTAAAAAGAGCATGAAGAGCATGAATCATAAAAGAGCATTCGAACACACACACACAATAACTAATACCATCACGATCTGGTAATTCTCGCCTCACGGACTCATGAGGCGACCAAAACTCACGTCAAAGAGCCAAATTAAAGGCCAGAACAGTTTTTCAATGTTTTCCAAAAATACATTTTTAAATAATATAAGTTTTGATTATATAGGATCGGGTACGGTACCCATTATATTCGTCCCAGAATAGTCCACAAGAAATCGCATGAAATACTTACGCATAAACAAATAAAATAAAAATTAAATCATCTTTACTCAACAAAAAAAAAATCCATGCTTGTCCCATTTTTTTAAATACGCAACCAGAGTAAGTATCAATGGACCCAATTCAACGAAAATCCTCTATTTCCCTTTTCTTTAATTCTGCTGTTATCTTTCTAACAAAACTCGAATATCAAATAATCCAGAATCAGTTTTAAAAATCACATCAAGTTTTGGTAGAAATATTGGGTTCGGTTCAATGTAACACCGGATCCCCAATGAAATACTTTTTGCTTTTGCGTTAAAGGATTGTATGAATTTCCAATACAGCGAACAAAAATTTTTGTCCGTTATGTTGCAAATTCATACAATCCTGTAAAGTAAAAGTATTTCATTGGAGATGCGTTGTAAATCTTCTATTGGGTGTACAAATAAATTTGAGGGATTTACAAAAGATGGCGGATCATCTTCTAACTATATTCATGTTGAAGGGTCATCATTTCACAAACAACAACATATTTTTAAGAAACATATTGTTTTTGTGCTCTAACCATGTCAACCTTTGTGCCAACAAAACACAATTTGCGGGAAGCGCTGCTTTTTTGTTTTAATTTAAAGAAAAGTGCAGCTGACGAACATCGATTGCTGTCTGAAGCATATGTACCGGTTCCGGCGTTTAAAAAGTGACGATTTTGACACCAGTGACAAGGAATGCGAAGGGAGGCCGGTAAAGTTTGAAGACGCTGAGTTGAAGGTGTTATTGAACCAACTTTAGGAGTGACCCAACAAGCAATTCAAAACCGCCTTAAGGCCATGGGTATGGTGCAAAAACTAGAAAATTGGGTTCCATATAAACTCAAGCCAAGAGACTCGACTCGAACGCCGTTTTTTCACATGCGAACTATTGATTGCCCTTAATCAAATAATTTTTTATGATTTATAATTATTATTAAAATTATTCATTATTTATTATATTGAGCAACGCGTTAGCTGCATCATTTCTAATATTGTAATTAACACACCATTTCGTAATGTCACTTTAAACGTTTATATTTTCAAAATTATTTGGCTGTATGCTAATATATGATGCTGAAGAATTAGTTTCACTCTCCTCATGTTCACTAATTTCCTCGTCATCACTCGCGTTCATTTTTCATTACTTCATTTATTTAAGAAAAATATTTATTTATGCAAGAGAAGTAACAGATTCTTACACTGTTTTTCTAGCACCATCGCAAATACTTGTAATTTCTCTTAAAATACGCTATCCACACCACAATGAAGTGAATGACAAACAATGATCATGCCGCACAAGGCATGAGCATGAATATTCAAGAAAATGTATGTGGGAGCGTAGCGGAATATATAAAGAATGTATGACTGTAGAATGTGTGTTTTCATAAAAAACTTGTGTTGCCATTTTTGATTCAATTTGGTTCCGAAAAGGATCCCTCTAATAAAAAAATAAACAATAAAACTGTTGTTTTGATGCTTGTATCATAAATAGCTATCGTAAGTAACCCCTATCAACTAGGGTTAACCAATGAAGCAGATAGAAAGAATTACGAAAGAATTACGAAATATCCAAGAGATAGATGGGGTTCTTTACCAAAATTCGAAGGTCAAAACTAGTATACGGAACTTGTGTATTTGGCGGCAATCACAAAAAAGCTTCGATCTTAGGTAGAATGCCAGCTCCAGCTAAAAGTAGTTCTTGGCCCAAAAGGATGTTTTATTGGGAGTTGGCCAGGGATAGTAAAACTGCAGTTGTACCTTTTCGTTGAACTTGTGTCCATCTAATTTCAGCCCATTTTCAAGAGGAAGATTACTCGTATATAGGCCAGTGGTTTCCAACCCCAATATGGACATGACCGGCCGTCCGTTTCGAAAACATCTTAAAAGATCAGAGCATAACAGAAGCATTCATTTTCCAGCTGTCCAATGAGAAAATTATTTTAGGAGCCCAGAAAAAAATTAATTTTTCGAATTGCAACTATATCAAAACTAGCAAAATCGTTAGAAGAAGCCGCTTCACTCTCTATTTAGAACAAGAATTCCCGCTTTATACAGTAAATAGTCACCTATAACAGTATAGAAACGAGAATAGAGCTCCTTTTGTTTTCTAAGAACAGCCCCTTTTATTAAACAAATTTATGAGCACTAGTTCATTATAAAGCTCCTGTACTCCTGAAAACATCCAACTTCCCATTAAGATGATTATTTGGAAAAGATCATTTCTATTTACCTGTAAGGTAACCGAGCACAGTCAACCTAGTTGATCCACTACTTTCAAATGAGTAGATATCATATTATTATTATTATGATGTCGTTTAGATTTAAAGCACAAATGTATTTATAAGCCTAACCCAAATCGATATTTCACTCTACTTTTTGTTCTGATTTTCAATTATTGATTAAAAATCAATTAAGTATGATGAAATTATTTATCAAATTCATACACACTTTATAAAGTAACAATTTAATTATAAACTATTCATATGATATACGGATAAAATAGGAACAATCATAATTGTATGATAATTTTTTGAAAAATGTCATTACATTACTGGAGATGTAAAATTTAGTCTAATTTTTGCTTGTCTATCCAAAATATATAGTTCTTTGAAAGCTTTTTAGTGTTTCGTTTTTCTGTAGCAAGTTTGTTATTTAAAGTTAAACAAAAATTTAGCAAAACACACATGAAAGTACATAAAATTGCCTTACTAATGGAAAATATGAATATAATCAAATTTGAAATGGAGACCTACATTTGGAGTGCTTAAAACAGGTATACTGAATTTCGTAATAATAATTCTGAATTGATTAAAATTACAATTAAATGCGTTATATTTAACCGTTGTTTCACAAAAAAAATTTAATTTCTCTCTATAGCAAACTTTACACGATCAATATTAATATCATTCGAGTATCATTAATTCCAAAACTGTTACGTCTTTAATCCTTCATTATTTTTCAAACGTGCACAATAATTTTAGGTCGTTCGATGTTGAAAGATGGAATGTTGGAAGGCCGAATGTCGAAAGGCCGAACGGCCGAATGGATCGGAAGGACGAATGTCGAAAGGCCGAATGTCATATGGCCGAATGTGTCGAAAGGCCGAATGTCTAATGGCCGATTGGGTCGAAAGGCCGAAAGTGTTGAAAGGCCGAATGTTGAAAGGCCGAATGTCTAAAGCCCGAATGGGTTGAAAGGCCGAATATCGAAAGGCCGAATGGATTGAATGGCCGAACGTGTGGAATGGCTGATTGGGTCGAAAGGCCGAATTTTCACTAAATTTTCCTTCACTTAATTTATTGAAATCAATATTAAAAACTATTGAATTTATTTCTTAATGTAAAATGATTTAAATAAATTTAAAATACGTGCTAATAAATCCTGTGTATGTAGCATATTAATGTGATCAAATTTTGTCGGAAAAAATAATTTATTTATTTTTCTTTTTTTATTATAATTAATTAATTTTTAATTATTTGTCAAGAAAAACGTAAGTTTTTAATATTTAAGGCGATTTACTATTAAATATTTTCATAGATCAATTTTGATAAAAATATAAATTTTGGTTTTCATAAAAATCTAAATTTTGAAAATGTTCATTCATAAAAAGATGAAAAATTAAAATCAATTCCGACATAGACGGCCATTCGACACAATCGGCCTTTCGACATTCGGCCTTTCGATACAATCGGCCTTTCGGCTCTATTCCTTTTAGGTGACATTAGCTTCTTAGTAATCATTTTATAATATGTAGGAGTTATTAGGAAAACAAATTTTTTAAGCAAACATTTGGTTGCTATGGCGGTTTAGTAAGCATAAATAAATAAATTTATTCAATTTAAGAATAAAATTGTTCAATTTAAAAAAAAAAATTAAATTGCACAATAATTAGTTTCTTGTGTTGAATTTGTTTGTTTTGATTTTGTCAAGCTTAATAATTTGCCAAACAAAATTAATTTAAAGTCATCAGTAATACCAAAATTTGCCAAATCGCCGTACAATCATCACCGAACGAGTTCCAAATGCGGTGATGGCAACATCGGCCAAATTTTCCGAAACTGGCGTTACTTACTTGACTGATTTCATGATATTTTGAAGTTGATAAATGGCAGGGAAAAGGAAAAATGGAAGAAACTAAACTTTTCATATAAAACATATGGGAATCACTTTTTTTCCTTAGACAAATTTTTAAATGAAAACGCTACAAATTCTTAATTATGATCTCTGAAATATTTTCATTGGTAAAAAAAAAATCATTTCCATTTTCTTGTAATATCTGATTTATTTAAACCAAAATTGCTAAAATTTTCTTAACAACAGCACTCGTGTGGTCACTAAGTCAATACACAATACAAAGATGGCAGCACAAATTTGGTAAAATTGAACCAAAAATTACCACCTGGGGAAATTTCCAATTTAACAATCGTAGGAAAAGCAAAACAAATTCACAAAACGTGTGATACTCGTAATTTTGTGATTAAATAATTTTTTTCGTATTTTTCTGTAAACAACTATAAACATCTGCAAGTACCTACTATTTTGCTTCGTCAGAGCCATCTCTTATGTGTTTTTCAAAATGAAAGTTCGAAAAATATATTGTAAACATAATTTATTTATAATATTTCAGTTAAAGATTTATAGAAAACTTTTATTTAAACGTTTAATGATATTTTTGCTTTTTTCATTGATAAACTTGAAGCTAAAAAACATTATTCATTCTAGAAGCCTCTAGAAATACTTGTATAAATACTCCAATGACCGTATATCCTTGCAACATATTTCCTGCAAATATTGTTAAATATATTGGTTATTGCACGATTATTTGCTCTTTAAAAATGTTTAATTTCCTATAATTTTATTTTTAGGTGGTCTTAAATGACGCCTAGGCTTAGGAGTTTCTGAACTGAAATGCAAGCAAAAATGACCAGGGTCTCGTCTAACTTGATCCGAAAGTAACTTTCGAAGATACCCAAATTAATTTTGAAATAAAATTCACTACATTGAGATTTAATATTTTATATAGTAGCAGCAACCAACCAATTTTCAATTTTTTGAATGAGTAAAATTTTCAAATAGAAGATCTGCCCTTGTTGGTTTTACAGAGAACAATAATAACCGGTAAAACGACGCTGTTGAATTCAAGGATTATTTTGTTCAAAATAAAACGCCAGTAAACAAAAATGATACATTAGGATTCCAGAAGGAAGAAACCAGGCACGGCTCGGAACGGTCCCTTCCCTAGTTGACTGATATATAAGTTAATTTTCAGGATACATAGTTCCAGAATCAATAATTTTTATAAGGATTGAATTTAATCCTGATTTTCAGAATAAAGTTATAGCCTGAATCAGCTCTCCATAGGAACAAGTTAATAATTAGATTTAGACAGATCTTAATCATACTGCAACAACAAATTTTCGAAGGCGAGTTCTGGAATCTGAAGCAGCCAAGGGAAACAGACACTAATATTAACATTAAGGTTGTGTAGTACTTATAGATTAATTCATAACAGGTTTATAGAAATTATAAATTAAACTTATATTTAAATATAATTGGTTGAGAGTATGATTTTTTAAAAATCATTCAATCAACTAAAAACGGTTGGAGGAAGTAAGATGGTGTATGAAAGTGAAAAATATAAGAGGTAATTGATAACTAATTATTATTTACTTTATCCTAAAGGATTGAGAGCAGTTTTTAGAAAAAGTGTAGTAAAGTCAAGGTGTTTGTAACCTGTTTGATCTTAATCCTATACTAACAATACTATCCAATCCCTCCAAGTAAATGTAAAAAAGGGTGTATGGTATGGTGGCCCGGCGTTAACCTGGAAATCTTGCTTAATGCTTGGTCATTAACTCAAAAGCAATCAATCAAAACTACTGCCTTACAGTCATTATAGGAATAAGGACTTAAGAAAAAAAATATCAAGCTATATAATCCTAATTTTACTAGGTGGTTTGGCGTCTATTGGAGGGGGGGATCAAAGTTGAGTAGATTAATCTACCAGCTCCGTAACCTTCCAGTAGGGTGCGCATCACGTGAGCTGTTCTGGTCTTGTCATTAGGCAGCTGCGTGATGGGTACAATTGTGTAAGGGGTAACCTGTTCAAAATTCGCAAGTGTACGTACTGCCTCCTCGTGGCAACCACTGGTAACTAAGGCCACTTGTCACATTTCTGGCCATTTGGCACAGGCTAAAGTAAGGCGCTAAAGGAGAAAACCTTGACAAAAAACCCTAATCTAAGGTGGAACAGCATATGCCGATGGATGAATGGCTGATAGGTTAATCAGCCCAAAATATGCGGACTCTGGATACCAGGCACCCTCCAGTTTAATTTAGCCTTCCTGTAGTTAAGCTGGGTGACCTACAGGCGATTTGCAATTCCCAGCGACTCGTAAGAGTAAAATCAAACGAAATACGGGGCAGGAGGAGGAATATACGGGAGTGGGACAACCCTCTCGAGGTCCTTGAACTCTAATGCTACCGTCTTTCTAGCGGAACTACATGCTGTAGTAAACATCTAGGAGGGAGAGAAATAAGCCCACATAGTATGTATTACGTACCGGGAGGCAGTATTGTCAGGTTCATTAAGAACCTGAATATTGGCTGGACGGAAAATTAAGCAGGGGCCAGCACAATAGATCTTTTAGGTCGCAGTGCGAAATGGCTGATCGCCCGCATGGCCCTAATAATAATAATAATAATCCTAATTTTACTAAGTATTATGGAAGTATTATAAAAAACGACACAGACGGGCTCCTAATTATTTAAAAACAAAATAATGTAGAAATTTATATTTATCGTCCATTTTCCATAAAAACATAATTTTCGGTATAACGTCATTAATGCCGCGACTACCCATGACGAGATTATCTTGACTTGAAACATTCCTAAATTTATTTGTATCGGTACAAGAGTACCCAGGCAAGGGCAAATTAGTAATTATGAACACACCCAGGCAAGGGCAGATTAGTAATTATGAAATATTTGTCTAAAGAGTGCACAAAAGTTTGACTATTTAACGGACTACTTTCTTGAATTTAATAATAATAAGTTATAGGAGTAGAGTAATATTGAAATAATAGTTTTAAATAGTTTTTCAAAAATGGATTTTGCACGTCAAATTATATTACAAAACGGAAATTAATAATCAATTTTATTCCGAATCAATGCAACAAATCGATTTTTTCAGTGAATTAAATATGTAACCCAAATGTACAGAATCAATGAAAGCCAATCACAATCAGTAATTAAAAATATAACGTCACGTAGAATTGTATAATTTTTTTATAAAATGGATTCATTAAATTGATCAAAATGTTTTCCTAATTAAAATAATTATCTGTCGCCTCAAAATAATGATTACCAAAAAAAAAAATCTTTATTATAAGCGAAATAAATGCGAATATCACGAAAATGCCTACAGAAACATTATCATTAAAATTAAATTTTATTAAGTTATTTGGAAAAATAAGAAAACATTAGCGGAAATTTAAGGGAAAATAACCTTCATACAAAATAATTGGTGTATAGGATTCATTATATTTGATTTTAATTATCAATATTTTATAATAAAGGTGATATTATGACATCAAAACAATATTCTAATTTATTGATTTTAGCATAGTACATATATACATAGATATTTTCTCGCCCACAAAATATGAGAATAACTTATTTGTTTTCCATTAACTATTTGGTATTTTCCTAATTATTTTAATTAGGATTATCCGAATTTATAATAATACTTATGGTTATGCCTATGATACTAATAATTTTTAATTAGTAATAGGTTATATGCCTATTATAAATATATGTACATTATAATCTTCCAATAAACCATTTATTTGTACACAGATTAAAATGATGACTTGTATTTGCGTAAGAATAAAAACCAAAATTGCTCACCTGAATCTACTCGCCAAGCTTCTAAATCTGAAATTGAATAAGTTGGGCGTATAAATATTATAAATACAACTATTCTAAATTATCTACAGTAAAATATTCTAAATTAAGTCAATTTTAGCAGGTTGCAATTATTTCGCCTTTCGATAAATTAAAAGTATGGGTAAATATGGGGATTATTTAACGAGATAGTAATAAAGTTAGTTGTAAAATTTATTATATGAATACAAAATTAAAATTTGGAATTTCCATTGCCAAATTATTCAAGATTCAAACTAACACATGCAATATTGCAATCTAAGAGTATTAACACCAAGATAATGTATTAATTATTTGCCTGACCTGAGTTGATCTTTGACAATGAAATTGATCTTTTGATAATTTAAGTATGTTCGCTTAATTAAAATTCTCTTGGTAAATGTCGTAAAGTACACCGTTAAACAAAGACAAAGGGAGGATATAAAGAAATCGAGTCCAGATATATAATTTGCACCAGTAACACATATATTATTTTTAGGAAGTATTTCCATTTGTTTCTCTAAGTAGTCCTTTACCTTTTGTGACCTTGCTGGGGCCCTGCAATACAATATGATGGTGGATGACACCAGTTACACGTAGCTATTACATATTAAAATTACAGATTTTTAATCCCAATAGATTTCTTTAAGGAATTGTTCAAAATGCAATCTTACCCTCGATTCGAACTACCATTCGTGTTGAAATATTATAAATTAGTTCTGTCTAACTTCTTTGAGTTTGAGAAAATTTATTAGTACAAATAAATAGAAAATAGTAAAAATTAAAATTTTCAAATTCAGTAAGTAGCTTCCTTTACATTGTGCGCCCCTAATTTATCTCCTGACAAAAATGCTGAAAAACAAGTGCTGTATGTTAAGTTTACCTCAAAAATGAACGAAATATAATACTTATGTCTAAGCATAGACTAAATTAATAATGTAGTATGTATGGAGTTAATATGAATAAAAAATAAGCCTAAAGCTTGATAATATACAGACGTTACTTGTAGCTATACTGTACTATTTGGGTATAAACGTATAAATTTATATTACGATTGCATTTTATGTTTGCTTTGGTTTTTTATTTTCCTTTTTCTTGTAAATTTTAGTTTAAATTTCTACCGATTGACACCTGCAAAAAACGAAAGGCGTTGCAATCATAAAATTTCCCATACAAATATTATTACTTAAACTCAGTTTAAAAACGAACTTAAGTATTTTCTTTTTTTTTTTTTTTGATTGAAATGCTTCTTCCGTAGACCTATACGTTGGCCCGGTGGCCGGGGCCACAGCCCAAAGCAGTTCAGTCAAAAACAGAAACGACTTTGAGTCAAAAATTAAAAGGCAACTCAGTCGAAATAATTTCAGACTGAAATGCCTTTTCAGAAGGAAGGTTAATCAAAAAACTAAAAAGGCATTCAAGTCAAAATTATTTTGGGAATTCTTTTTGGATTTGTGACTGAAATACATTTTAAAAAGAAAATTCACTCAGTGCGAGTTTACGACCATTTTCTGAAGAAAAATTTTCAACAGGCAACCAATCGACGTAGTCTATTTTGTAAACAAATTTCCCCTTCCGTACATAATTCTTTTGTTTTCCATTTAAAACATATTGAATCTGCTGAAAATTTTTCTGCAGAAAATGGTCGTAAACTCGCACTCAGGCAACTGAAAAGGAATTCCAGGCAAAATTGTTCCCCAAAAAATCGAAAGTAATTTCAGTAATATTTTTTTTTTTTTTTTTTTTTAAAAACAAGGTACGTTTCGGTCAGAAAACAGTTTTACTAAAATGGCTTTTGTCTATTTCGACTGAACAACCTTATTGAAAGGTACTTCGGTCAAAAATTTTTGAATTGGAATATCTTTCGGTAGGTTTGCTTCCATTTCCAGAAATTTTAGAAAAGGAACACTTAATTTTCAAATATTCTGGAAAATGGAGATTTATTTTTAATATTAAAATGGAAATCTGCGCTTTCTAGAATACTTTAAAACCGTTTCTCACATACCCATAGTCTTGGACGAACTATAACATTAATTTTACTTTTTACAACAATTTTGCCTGGAATTCATTTTTAATTGTTTAACTTAATCTCCCTTTTAAAATTAATTTCAATCAACAATTCAAAAAGAATTCAGTTTAATTGAACTACCTTCTGAAAAAGTATTTCAGACTGAAACTCCTTTCATTTTTTGCTGGGGTCGCGGAGCCCACGTACAAGTCTACGAAGGTATTTCAGTCAAAAAATAAACTAACCGAAAGGTATTTTAGCCCACAAATGTTTGACTAAAATTGCATTTAAACAGATTGACATAAAGCGAAAAATGATGACAACAAATCATTGTCAGAAGGGCGTGAAAAAATTTGAATTCTAAAACACATTGCTAATTAAAACACAACAAACTATAAATAAAAACTAAGAATAAAATAATAACCGAAATTTGCCCTGTTTCGTATAGAAAAAGACAATTAAAATTTATATACACTGTGTCAAAAAATTGTCCGTAAACCCCTCGGTTAAAGAAAAATTGATGAAAAGCAATTACAAATCAAACAAAAAATTCAGTTTTTTTTTAACTCAAATTACATTTAACAACCTGAAAATAATAATCATGAAGAAAATTAATACGATTTACTATTTAAACACCCTAGGTTAGGTTAGGTTAGGTTGAGCGGCTGCCAAAACGCACACTTAGACCGATGACGGTCCGTTGTGATACCGAGGGATCCTACTCCTCTTCCACCTTCACTGGAACCAATTTGAGCTACTTATGTAGCGTAAGATATCTCGCACATTGCAGTTCTTGAGATCCATAAGGCCGTCCAAACTATACTTGCCCAGATATTTGTGCCTCCTGTAAGCTAGCGCCGGGCATGAGCAGAGGAAGTGGCTCAGAGTCTCTTCCTCCTCCTCATCCATGCAGCTTCTACAGAAGTCATTTGTCATTGACCCAAGCCTCCTCGCATGCTCCCCAATGAGGCAGTTTCCTGTGAGTACCCCTACGACTATACCTAAGTCAGGTCTGCGTAGGGATAGTAGCGTCTTGGAGCGCTCCAAGTCCAGTTTCGGCCAGACTTGCCGCGCTACATTGCATGTTATGGTGTTAGTCCACCTCTTCTGTGCCGAGGCTATCGCCTCATTACCAAGCGCCCTAAAAATCGCCGCTATGGGCCTCCCCAGATTTGCCTTTTCCGGTTTCAATTGGAGAGTTGTACATCCTAAAACGATTTCAAATAATTGTCCGTAGACTTGCATTTTTGTGAAAATTAACACTAGCACATTAACAATTTATTATTTGTTGCACTCCTATTTTCAACTAACGGTAAATTACGAAACTTTCTGTTGCGTAAAAGTTAATTAGCTGTACTTTTTTCATGGCGAATGAAATATTGTCCAGTTAATTAAAAATGTGTTATTCTCATACCAAAAATAGTGTAAAAATTAAAAAAATGTATCATTAAATTGGAGAGTGAAGGTAAAAGTTTACAGGAAACTTCCAAAATAACTAATCTCCCTCGATGTTCGATTCAATATATCATACAGAACTCCCAAAAAACCAAATCACTAGAGATAGTTGCTGAACACACTTCAATTGCATCTAATAGATAAGGCAATAAAACAGAATCGAAAGCTTAGTGCTCCAACGATCGCTGCCAAAGTTTATCAACGCGGGAGAAAAGGAGCGATAGAACCTCAGACAATACGCAATATTTTGCATAAACAAGAGTATCGTCGATGTGCAGCACGCAAGAAATGTATTTGCCGACAAAAAAAATATTAAAAGCGCTTGGAATAGGCATTGAGATATGTGAGTGAGCCCGAAGAGTTCTGAGAAAATGTTATTCCCTCAGACGGAAGAAAATCTAACGTTTTTGGTTCAGATGAGCGAGTTATGGTGTGGCGGAAACCCAACATTGAACTTGAATAAAACATGGTGGCGGAAGTATAATGGTTTGAAGAGCTTTTAGCTGAAGGGGGTGTAGGACATTTGAACTTCATAATGAACCGGTTTAATTATTTGGATATTTTGAAGGGTAATTTGTTAATAAGTGTTGAGAAAATGGGACATGCGGAAGATTATTGTTTGTTATTGTACAATGTAAAGTCAATACTTCCTCATCCTCCCCAGATCTCAACCCCATTGATAATTTATGCCATTATTTGGAGCGAAAGATTCATGAATACCAAATTAGAAGCAAGGAATAATTAAAACGGGTCATTGTGGAGGAATGGGCCGAAAATTCCCCCCGAAATAACTCGAAAGTTGGCTTTCTCAATGAAAAGAAAGTGTCATTTCATGAATAGGTTACAACAAGAAATATTAAAGTTTTTTACCAAATTCCCTCAACTTCTTTGTGGGTACGGACAATTATTTGAGATCGTTTTAGGCGGTTTAAATAGTAAATCTTATCAAACGTGAAAATAACTTAATTTATATCATGATTATTATTATTTTCAGTAATTTGAGTTTTAAAAAATTAAAACTGAATTTTTTGTTTGATTTGTAATTGTTTTTTTTATCCATGTTTTCCTAACCGGGTGCTAGACAGACAATTTTTTGATACAGTGTATTCTTTTCACAACTTCGCAACTAAAATTTCCAAACTTAACAGAAATTATTTGTCCTTGCATATTTTAGTCATACAAAATCTCTCTATTTAAAATATTTACTCAATGGTAATACCAAAGAGAGTGAGAAATTTTATTCCCTCTCATATTATCTTTAAAATTAAAATGGAAACTTATTACAAGAAAATTAAACAAAAATGCGTAATACTTAATAACAGAAATCGAATTACGACCTTTTAATTCTAAAGCATAAATTTTAGTTTATGGTTTAAGTGATGATTTGGGGGTTGTTTTAAAAAGTGGTTTAAAAAATTTTGATAAGTCACTGTGTCAGAAGACTAGACACTATAATTTTCTAACTCTATACTCACATAAAAAGAACGAAGATATAAGCTGTGTTTTTTTAAACGCTCCCGATAGCTGCTATCGAGAGCCGTCATTTTTCTACGCCTAAATTAAAATTTGACGCACTATTTATTGGTAAACTAAACTTATTTAACATCAAACTATCATTTTTAATTCAATTGTTTAGCAAAATCTTCATATAAAAAATGCTTGGCTCTGCCTATTTGTACAAAGCGGTATCGGGAGCGAATAAAAAAACACAGCTATAAAATAAGTAAAACCAAATTTGTGTGAGGATTGAGAGTAAGAATAGACAAGATAATTTTTTTTTTTGGAAATCTGGTACCATTCATTCCATTATTTAATTTTTTGTCCGACTAATACTTTAAAATTATTTGGTCTAAATATAAAAAGATTTTACGTGTTTCAATATTTGCTATGAATTTGTAAATCCACTAGATTTGTGGACTCTTGTCTTTAGGTTTAAAGCTTTTAAACTCGTTTTATTGTAAGAATTTAATTTTTTATTTATATATAGGGTGAGCAAAAAGTATGAAAACTCCCTAGAAATTTCGCGGTGACCGCGGTGAAAATTCAATGGTGGCCTTGAATGTTACCTTGAACCTCATCTTCAACGTCATTTTGAGGTAAAGATCATTTTTTTAACGGAAACCCCTATTTTTGACATCGGATTCGAAAAGAGTGGGAAATTGTATGTCCGAATATGTATCTATTCTCCTACCTCCCAAGGTCATCTGAAGGAATATATTTTAATTATAAAGCTTATGATTTGCTACGAAAATTAAAAAAATTTTAATTCTAAAAATAAAGAATTTTTATTTTTTATTTTTTTTTAATTTCATAACAAATCATAAGCATAACTAAAATATATTCCTTCAGCTGACCTTGGGAGGTCATGGAAAATACATATTCAGACGTAAAATTCCCCACTCTTTTCGAATCCGATATCAAAAATAGGGGTTTCCGTTGAATTCCTTGTTGAAAATTACCTAAGATTTAACCTTGGTAATTTTTTTTGACCGAACTGCGCGAGATTTCTATGGGTTTCCGTACTTTTCATCACCCTGTATATGGATTATATAGGCAATCATTATATATCTATTATTTGTTGGTATTGTTGTTGCATTTGTAAATTGTACAGAATGTATGTTTGAAATTTTTTTTATCTAACTTTAATTGTAAAGAAAACTGAAGATGACCACTTTGTAATTGAAAACGTTTTTCATTTTTAAGAAACAAATATTTAAAAGAAAACGTAATTTTTTTATATCCTTAATTTGTGTGTGCTTTCAAGAGAGGTTTGTAACTTCTTGACAAAATATTTATTATACATAATCTACAATATAAACCGCGGCAGCCAGGGAGTACAATAATTTTTATTTTTCTTGGTCACAATGACATTTTTTGTCCAATAGGTCGAATTTTGAAATTTTGATCCAAATAATAAACTTAATTTTGTTTTTAAGTAGTTAGAGGGACAATTTTTGGCACATAACTAAAGGTTGACCTACATTACTCGTATATCTAGGCAAACTAATATGGGGCTCCAGGAGGTTCCGACTTTTTCACAGTTTGCTTTTAAAATCCAACCTTATAGTTAGGCCAAATGGGGTTAAACGAATACATGTGAAGCCCCTCTGCTTTAATTAACATTAAAAGAGTTTTTTATTTAAATCTGGCCAAACTAACAACCATTGGTAGGTTGATTTGACATTAAGTGCAAATTAAATTTTTTTAAGTAGAGTCAACTTAAGAAATCGAATCTTTTGGAATACCAAATTTATATTTTTTAAAGAATTTAAAATTGATTAGAACATCAAACACAATATGTATATGAAACTATCAATATCAAAATTCTTCATTGCAGGTATTGTAGGGTACAGTTAAAGTGTACTTTATTTATTAAGATGGTACGAGTATAATGTACAGTAAAATAATTTATTGTAGCAAGAAATGCTTATATTTTAAATATTATTAATGCAATCTACTTGCAAGCCATATAGACATGTACAGATAATATAGTAATTAATTGCCTGACCTCCAGTTAATCTTTGGCTGTAAAAATAGATGTCCTTATCGCGTTTGGTGTAAAGCATATAATTTAGGAATGACTTTAAAAAAAAATGAACTGTTGATTAATTATTTTCGGGTAATTTCAATTCTCTGGCTAAATGTCATAAAGAGCACCCTACAAAAGAAATTGTTTAGAAAAATCGGCTTTTCATGTGCATTAAGTGTATATATTGTACATAGTAATTCACAAAAGAACAGAAAGAAACGAAACTAAAAACTATCCTCGAGTAATAAATATAATATGAACCTTGCGTGCTCTTATGATAAGAAAAATGTAATACACCATCGGTGTTAAGCTAAATCGATTAAATCATGAAAAACATTTCTCTTTTATTCGAAGAAACCGAGAATATGTTAAAAATAACATGATAAATTGAAGGTCGATTCATAAAACTATGAAATATGTATGCTGCGGCAGAAATCGCTATGTAAACTAGCATGTCGTTTTAGTTTTAAGTGAAAGTTAATTTTTGTTTTGGGATTGATAAATATATTTGAACGAAATTGTTTCATTCAATGGTCAACCTGGTGTGAGGGAAATATTACTACCCACGTTAATTTTTTTTTTATTTATCATGAACGCGTATACTGTTCCCAAAACCAAAAACAACTTATTCATGGCGCGGCGTCCCAAAGAAATGTATATGCATGTATTATATATTTTGTGTTGCTATAGTTGCCACAGTAAATAAAACGTCAATCACTAATCATAACCCTTGCAAAATTTGAAACAATGTAAAAAAAACAAAAACATGGTAAAATGGTTAGATTTTATGATTTCATCTATGCCAAGAGATACATACGTAGTGCCTCATTTTCTACTTTTTATAATCAGGTTTTACTGTCTTCATCTTTAATAACTTCTTCTCTTATACTTTGGTATATACGTATATGGTTTAATTTCATTCCAGGAAATCGTGAGGTTGACATGATTTTTACCTGCGAGTCTATTAATAAATATGATCTTATTTTATATTTACAACTAATAATGAAGTACAAACTTTATTAATCAATTTGGGCTTAATTATCATTTAAAAATCATAAATTAGAACAGCAGCAAAAACGTATTTTTAAATCTGAGTCATGGAGTATGCTGTTCGTTGAAAAAGAATTTGGTTGACCAAGAATTTGGTTTGTCGAAAAAAAGACAAACTATTAAATATTGAAGTTATTATATGTAAGTAAGGCTTGCAATATCTGAAAATGCTACTTTTTACTGTGACAAAAAAATATTATAATTTGTAGCACACCTTTGCAAAAACTGACAGTTTCTCAAAGAGTAACTAACGTGTGAATTCGGAATTTTTAATTATTACCATAAAAAAAAATGAAACTTAAAATTAACCGACGAAAAATTTTAGCAAATACTATCTTCAATAAAACGAAATTAAAAATTAAATTATTTGTACTCAAAACCGTGTTTATTAGCAGAACCTTCTAGAGTATAGAGCCATAATCATACGTCATCATTTTTTAGAAGCTTTTTTAGTGGGATAACTTTTCATTATCCGCCATAGGAATCTATAGTAAAATGATGTTTTTTAGCTTCAAGTTTTGCAATGAAAAAAACAAAAATTAAATAATCACAAAATTATCACAGTTCTTCATATTTTGTGAATTTGTTTTGCTTTTCCTGCAATTTTTGAACTTGAAATTTCCCCAGGTGGTAATTTTTGGTTGGCTTTAACTAAACTTGTACTGTGTAGTGACCAAATGTTTTGTAGTACGCTTTTATTTCAATTTGACCAGAATGCTGTTATTATGCAAATTTCATTAATTTAAATAAATCAAACATTATAAGAAAATGAAAACGATTTTAGGAAGCAGAAATGGAAACGACTGTAAGCAAAATAAGGATGATTATCTGAAGGCACCGTTATTTCAGCCAGCCAAAAGGGATTATACGGGATATTATTGGATTCATTGACAACAGGTTCCATAGGTTTATTTGACATCAAATCGATTGGCAACCCAAATCGAAGACGTTACTAATTCTTATGAAACATGGTACCAAAAAGTGTAGGCCGTAACCAAGATAATAACCTCCGCGTGCGGAAGAGTATTATGCCTCATTGAAACTTTTGACCTTTTATAAGCTTTTGAAGTCGACAAAGACAAGGAAAAGTAAAATTCAGACAACTTGAAAACTAAAGGACGTGAATTTGAATTAGACGCATCCTAATTCATTTATACCATAGAGGTTATAGTAATGTAACTCTCTATGGAAATGGGTCTTAGTAAGATTTTTCCTACTCATTGTCTGAGAGAAGCAACGAAAGTATTAGAGTTTGTGAATCAGCACTACAACAGCCAATCAGTCAAATTAACTTGCATCAAAACCAAACATCCAGCACCGTTCTGAAGAGCCATGTTGATGTTGTAGGTAATAATAAAATAAAAAAATGAAAATGACAAAAATAAAACATAGTAATTAATAATTAAGAATTAATGTAATAGGTTTTACGAATATAAGTTGGAACGTGCTGTTTGAATTAAAAAAGTTTAATACTGTAGCAGTTTTCAAGCTGAAGTAACTGCCATAAAGGAAGTCGTATAGGTACTGGCTGAAGTATTTTGTAATATGGCTTTTATATACAGAGAGTCAGGCTTCCATTAAAACGCTTCAATCACACCTCCTCACGTCGAAAGTAGTCCAGAACTGTCTCTCATCTCTTAACGAGATGACAGATCAGTTCAACATCCATATTATATGGGTGCCAGGACATTTCATAGGTACAGGCAATATAAAAGCCGATAAACTTGCTTGACGTGGTACGACGGAGCCCTTTTAATAACTCGGCAGGTCTGGCCAAAGTTGGACTTGGCGAGATCCAAACATGAGATCAGTGTGGTTGTTGGAGTGATTACAGCGCACTGTCTCATAGGCAGACATGCGAGTAGACTTGGTTTCTTCTCACATGACTACTTTCGTAGTTGCGAGGACAAAGAGTAGGAAGAATAGTACTTCAGCTTCTTTTCACCTACCCTCATCTGGCACAAAACAGACTAAAGTTTCTAGGGGTACCGCTCTTCAGTAACCTGATGGATCTCAGTAGGATGGACGTCAGCAGTATCTAGCGCTTCGTTAACAGCCCAAAATGGTTCAAATGAGTTGGGAGGATAAACAACAATTTTTTGTATTTATGCCTAGTCCTAGTGGACTGCCACCTAAACTTAACCTAAACCTAGGCGCCGTTTGAGTTAACAAGGTTTTAAATTCTTTCTTCTCTTAGAATTTGAAAAACTTTCAGATTTCATATGAATTTTTATAAACAACGATATCCGTGTCAAATTTGTCGCAAGATCATTGGTTCGATATCGAAGTTAACTCAAATTAATGAGCCACATAACATTGAAATAATGAATAGTTAAATTTGGTCTAAAGACCGCAAAATATATTATCTAAAATGAATCGGCTGGTCGGTCCAAACTTCCAAATTTAGCAAGAAACTTTAAATTTTAATTGATCTTAACTTGGAATTTTTTTTTTTTAAAGGTAACATCTTTACCAATCCCACAATGTATCTTTCCCCCAGTAATTGTAATCAGTATTGTATACTGATTTATGCATCTTGTAAGAAACACAGCTTTTCCGGTAGAGACGATGCAATTTTTTTTTTTGTCTACACGAAATGTCACTATTGAGAACAATCTCTCTGTGAAGCAGTGCTGCACTGAGGAGCACATTCACTTAGGCAATGGAGACTCTGCTATTTTTGACTCCTCTAGATATCTTGGGGAAACAGTTGACAGCTTATACTGCCAGGAACGGCCATGACCGAAATCCAATTCAATGTGGACCTGCAACAATACACAGGGCACTCTTCTATTTTGTGTAACAAACAAATTCCCAAGACCACCGACAACTGTCCCGTCACAATCTTTTGGCACAAAGTTCCGAACTAGGATCCCAGCCAGGGAGGACTGGGTGATGGGTGCAGAACGGGACGAGGAAGTCGGGGCTGGGGTGTTCTGCGATGAACTTCTGTTTAATCTCTCATTCCGTCTCCCCGACTACTGTAGCATTTTTCAAACTGAAGTAACTGCCATAAAGGAAGTCGTATACTGGTTGAGGTATAATGTAATATCGGTTCGTGATATTCGCATATAAACGGACAGCCAGGCTGCCATTAAAGCGCTTCAATCACACCTCCTCATGTCGAAAGTAGTCCAGACTTGTCTCTCATCTCTTAACGAGATAACAGATCAGTTCAACATCCACATTTTATGAGTGCCAGGACATTTCATAAGTACAGAGAAAAGCCGATGAACTGGCTCGACATGGTACAACGGATCACTTTTCAGAAAGCAAAAAGAATATTGAAATGCCTCTTGCGGTATACAAACTGCTGCTACAAGAAGCTAGCAAGCTGACGAATGACAGATGGTCAAGTATAACTGATGGTCAAGTACCTCTTGCGTAATAACTCGGCAGCTGATCTCAACAAAACAAACCATTATTTTCTTCTAGAACATTTTTGATTCTAGAGTACTTCGAAAGCTTCTGTTCACATAATTTATGAAAAATAGTTAAATGGTTCTGGGTCACATACAATTCAAGATATTCACAAATATGATCTCTAAATTATAAAACAAATAGAAAATCATTCTGCGGTCGATTACCGTATAAACTAGGACATTTATTATGTAGCGTTCTCTATGGCAAAGGATTTACGTTTCATTTATATTATTAAATTAAAAACAAATAATTTCATTATGACCTATGCACATGATATAAGATAATAGTGAATACAATATTTGAAGCCGTTTGTCGTCGACATAGCAATCAAAACAGAAGTTTTGTAATCAACTTTTTAATTAATATGTACAACAGATAGGTACAGCAAGGTAAATTTCCTTTTTTTGTGAGTGATGATGATGACGAAAATATTCTGTTTGTTATGTAACAAATTATTCTTCTCAGTAAGTTCAAACACAAAACAATTTCCCATTTTTAATTTACACCACTACATTCATCACTTTTTTTTTTATATAGTTTGTCACAAAACTAGAAAATATTTAAGCGAAATATGTCAATCCTAATTTTTCGTTCCATTATTTGATTACATCGAAACCAGAAAAAAAAACAATTTTTTTATAAAACAAAAAGAGATTTTTTTTTATTTTTGGTTTCTATTTGGATCAAAAATGGATACAAGTGTGGTCAAATAAGAATTTATTGAAGTAGCTCCAAGTAAAAACAGACGTCAACTGTAAAACAACACAATATTTCAGTAAAATTAAATCAGTGTCCTCCTACTCTACCTGGGTATAACTTATAGAATGAATCAATGAAATTTATGAGGATTGAACTTCAAAACGAAATAAAACGACCAAAACTAAAGAAAATTTAATACTTTCTTCGCTTCACTATAATATAATATACTACTTAAATCAACCTCGTTATTTATTTTATTTGATTTACATTTTATTGAGACAAACTAAGAATTAAACCCAACAAAATAATCCACGTTTTTTTCAGATTGTATTTTTATGATAATTGGCTGCGAACTTTTTTGTTTTACTTTTCTTGTACAAAACTATTTGAATTTGTCATGGTATTATATTGAAATTTATGAAGATTAGCTTAACAATCGTTTATACAAAGCCACGAAATGATTAATATGTATGTAAGTATGTAAGTGTATTTAGACGAAGTAGAAATAGAAGAAATTCCATAAAGGTTAGGGTTGAATACAATGCTTATGTATTAAATTTATGAGATGCCGAATGCTTCTGTTCATCAAATACCCCAAATATTTCGATTGACTATTTATGCCGAAAAAAAAATCCCGAAAAAATCCTGGAAATGAATAAACGAATAAAAATAAATATTTCATAAATATGTTAAACACATACCCTACTCGTAAAACAGAGTACTCCCCAAAGTCGCTTAGCATAGGACTCTTTAAGTAAAGGCGAGAGGAAACTTAATAACTGTTTCAAAAATATTTACATTTATTTCTAATTCATTTTGAAAAATAGCCAACCATTCCAAAATACATTTTATAAGAAAAAACATTAAGTGGTCGGTATATCGAATAAAGTTTAAATTTCTGAGCGGGTTTATTCAATGCTATTGTTGTAGTAAATTCCGGATCAATATGCGTCCAGAAATGAGGCAACTAATAAATGTTCATTTGCGTTTGACGTACTAAAATAGATAACTCCTCAAAGCCACTTAGCATTGGTCCTATGTACTTGTGCAAATATTGAAACTATATAGCATCATTTTGTTTCTATATTGCAGTTAATAGAAATGTAATGAGGTCTTACTTTGTGTTTTTTCGGGATTTTTATTTTCGAGCAAATGTAGCGATCCCCAAATATATAGTTAGACAGCGGTCAAACACCGCATTAATTTCATTGCCATTATTTTAAATTTTTCTAGATTATATTTATGTGTATACATTACGAAATGTATACGTATCTACACTTATTGGATGTGTCTATTAGTAAATATGATAAAATGTTTAAATTCAAGCGTAGATTGAACAGATTTACTAAATATGTACATAATTATGTGGTTCGAAATGATGCAACTGTTTATTACAAGTGCGTGTATTTATTTTGCGATTATGGCTAAACATTTTGCTAATTAAGGCAAAAAAAAAAAAAAAAAAGTTCCGTGGTATTAAAAAATTTTTGTTCGGTATTTTTACTCCAATTTAGTAAATTGAAGATAAATAATTATTGAATATGTAATTTAAAGCGTAGAACTTGCGAAATTTTAGGATAGATGTTCGTTTCACAACAAGGCTAACTTTGAAATTCAAAAAATTATTTTTGTTTTTTTATTTATCAAAGAAATATTTAGATGTTGATGTCAAAAATACGTTTGTGATTTATTTGTGCTGCATTTATTTTCAAATTTTTGATCTCGTTTTGATGTTAAATCGGATATATAGTACCGTAAATTCCAAATCTTGTGCAAACTTTTATTTTTGCTCTTGGTACTTCTTTTATTAGAAATGGTAAGTCAGTAAGTATCAGAATTTTCGTCAAAATTAAATTAAATTTATTAAATTCAAAATCAAACCATTTTTATCAAAAATTCTAAGTTAAATTTTATTTATTTTATTTATTTATTTATTTATTTATTTCAACTTATAACTTAATAATAATACAAACAAATTATAAACTAATTAACATATTATAGTTGAACAAAGTAAAGCTCCGTTTAGATGAAAATCTGTGGTGGAGCAAATAAACAATTTAAACATGCTATTCTATAAAATCTTTGGACACATTGAGTTAAATATATATTACACAATAGTTTTCTTATTTATATATGTATATATGGAAAAAAATAATAATTACACTTAGTTGCCTTTAAATTTACAATTGTTTAATGTTTACGATAACAGCTTTAATTGGTGAAATTACCCGAAGCTATATAATTTTAATTTCAGAAAAATCTTTCAACATTTTCTATGTTGAGCAGCCAATTTCGAACGTCCCTCTCAAATTTATGTTTACGTCCAATCGTTAGAATTTTTATATCTTTAGGTAAAATGTGAAAAAAATACGGTGCCATATAAAGATAAAATCTTCTAAACTTCTCACAATTGCAACGGAAATCAGCATTATAATAATTTGGATTTCTTGTATTATACACCTGTGTAATCCGATTGTGAAAACTGTTACTACGGATAAAAAACATTTTCAAGACTTTGTATATGTAAAGATATCTAAGTGGTAGCAAATTTAGTTGTCGAAACATAGGAATTGATGGTGTTGTTTGAGGAAGGTGGTATATTAATTTAATAATCCTTTTCCTGGGCAATATATAGGCCTTCAATGTTACTAAAATAAGTGCCACCCCAACTGGATATTCCATACATTATTATTGATTCAACTATGGCGTGATATAGTTTCCGCAGAGTACTGTTTGGGCATAATTTCTTAAGATTATAGAATTTATGTATAGCAGCAAGTACGTTTTTCCTAGTGACATTGAGATGAGACTTCCAATTTAGTTGAGCATCCACTGTTAAACCCAAATATCTAAACTCGTTAACAAATTCAAGTGCAAAACACTGAGACGAGCAAATGATTGTATCACAGGGATGGACATGGTATTTTAAATTGTATACCGAAGAATTAGTGATAGTCTTCCCAAATAGCATAACTTTTGATTTAACGCTTATAGCGAGCCGATGATGATAAAACCATTTACTTAGTTTGATTAAGTCGTTTTCAAGCATTAATTTACTGTCGACATCGCTATTCGTACCATAGCTCAAAGCCAGATCATCAGCAAAGGCTGTGGCGTGTCCTAATAGATCAATACCGAAGATCGAATTAAAGTAGATTAAAAATAATAAAGGCCCCAGAACTGATCCTTGAGGAACGCCACAACTTATTAAACCTTCGCAGCTAGTTGCCTCACCTATTTTTACCACCTGACGACGATTTTCAATATAACTTGCAAACCAATCAAAAATGTTACCTCTAATACCAATTTTAGCTAACTTCAATAAAAGCATTCCATGGTCAACAGTGTCAAACGCCTTTGCGATATCGACAAAAAAAGCTATGGGTCTCCGAGTATCATTAATATGTTTATAAATCTCACTCAAGCAGTGCAAAAGAGCTTCTTCAGTTGATTTACCGGCAGTAAACCCAAATTGATTTTTATTTAAAAATTTAATCTTATCCAAATAACAAATTAACCGATGCTTAACTAGTTTCTCAAAAATCTTGGAGAAAGTGCTTAGAAGCGAAATCGGCCTGTAATTATTTGGTTGTAATTCATCACCCTTCTTAAAAATCGGGATCACAACAGCTATTTTTAAATCATCTGGAAATTGACCGCTGTTCAAGCTAAGATTATATAGGTATTGCAGAACATCCACCAAATACCATGCACATGTTTTAACTAAAAAATTATTAATGCCGTCAAAGCCCTTGGACCCTTTGTTATCTAATTGTTTTATCTCAGATAGGATTTCCGAAGAAGATATAGGCTCAAAGAAACAAGATGAACTGTAGTTTCTATCAGCTCCATAAATATACTTTTTAAATTCAATTGAAGTAACATCACTAGTAATTACATTAAAATTGGAGGTTGATCCTTGCGAAACTTTTACGAAATATTTGCAGAATTCATCAGAGATCGATTTTGGGGACGTGAGAATGCTATTAGTATCGGCTTGATAAATTTGTTGTATTTGTTTATACATCCGATTACGTCCTAAAATTTCATCAATTATTTTCCATGTGTGCTTTGAATTCTTACTAGCCCAATCAAATTTGCTTTTGTAATAGTTATTTTTGACGATTTTTACATCCGCTTTAATATTTCCCGAAAGTTTTTTAACAAATTTTGCTAATTTAATATTATTTGGATGACATCTTAGTTTACGAGAAAATTTTTTTAATTTGTTAATTTTAAATAATAGATTAGGACTCATCCATGGCTTTAACTTATTTATTTTAGGAGGAGCAATAATGAATTTTGATGCGGCAATATGCGAGTTAAGTATAAACAAAAATTTTGCAAAAGCTAAACTGCAAATCCTTTCGCTATAAACAGAATCCCAACATTCAAACTTTAGAAAATTATTGAGTTTATCGTAACAAATTCTTGATTGATTCGAAGTATTAACAGAAACTGGTTGCCTGATGGATGAGGAAGAAATATTAACTTTGATCAAATTGTGGTCAGAAAAATGCATAGGCAGGTTACAAATATCAAATTTGAATAAATTTTCATTTTTAACAAAAACGTGATCCAAACATGTCTTCAACCTTGTTGGCTCATTTACAAGACTGACAAAACCATAGAAGCATTGTTTGGTAGTTGAAGGATTCACTAGTATTTAAAAGGTTGATATTAATATCCCCTAAGATAACAATATTTTTGTTATTAAGTGTACACAGCAACCTTTCCAAATCATCACAAAATGAAATGATGTTACCATTATGAAAACGATATAAACAAATAAAGGTAAAGTTTCGTTTAGCTAGTTGAATATTTAAAACAAGAAGATCCGCTGAATTCCAATTGCAATGTTGATACGTGAAATTTATAAATTTTTTACTTATAAAAACACCCACACCACCCGACCGATAATTATCATTACAGCACGCTCGAAAATTATACCCTGGCAAATTAAACTCTGAACATTCATTTGAATAAATCCAAATTTCGGATACAAAGATCAAATCAGGACAATTAGTAAGACTCGCTACAAACAAGCTGAACGCATCAAAATTTTCCCTTAAGCTACGAATATTTTGAATCAAAACTTTGAAAGAACTATCCATGATATACTTGAACACAAATCAATTTCAATAAATTACAAAGGAAGATTTTAATAAATAAAGCAGAAAATGTATAGTAGCGAGTCGTTTTAATATTACGTTTAAAAATAAAAATAAAAATAAATGCGCGTACGATTACGCAAAAATTACAAAAATGTTGCGGTGAGATAGGTATTAAAATAAAACCCGAAACCAGCTTGACTATAAACACAAGCGAAAATACAAATAATTGAAAATTAAACTTGAGAGAGAAATTCATATTTGTCGAACTAACGTAAATATCCAAAAAATTAAAATTATACAGAACAGAGCAACACACAATCACACGCAGATGAAACGGTTTTATTTGTTTTTGTTGACAACGTCTACCGAACAACTTCAAAACGATCAAAATGTTATGTATATGTAGCGAAATATCATTAATATGTATAATCAATACGAATAGATAATGTACTGATATTTAACACATACACACAACACTGAACGGTACTCAACATAAACAATGTTGTCAACACAAATAAAGTTTGATCTGTCAAACTAATGTAAACAAAAACAAATAATATAAAGTGATTTAGAAATACTTAATAAAAATAAAAACTGAATGTAAAAAGGTAAGAAAACTATTTTACTTAACCTATTATTATATAATTTAAGAGCCCTGATCATCATCTGGGCAAGACGTGTTGTCCTCATCTGGATTTTCAAGATGTTTGAGCCGAAAAATATCGCTCAGAGAGCTTATCCGATGCGCATCTGATTCCACAGATTTTCGCAGGTAAATTTGTCCATTTTTGCACCATAGATATCTGTACTTATGTTGTATTTTGATAATTTTAGCTTCACGATACAATTTGGATTGGTAAGCTGTCAAATGGTGCATGATGAAAATTCGCTGGTGTGGATGATTTTGCGGAAGAAAGATGTCCAAATCCTTCGTCGATAAATTTTTGTGTTTAATAGTTTGTGACAAAATGTTGTTTTTAACATCAACTGAATTTAGTTGAACAATAAAAAAATCTAATGTTGAATTCAGTGTTTTATTCAATGGTGTTGTGTTTTTGGTTGTAGTTTTTTGAATAGCTTTAATTGAGACAATATCCTCTGTTTGAATTGCTACTCCAATTTTGCTTAACGTAGCAACTATCATGCCACGAGTATCATCGTGTTTCAATGGTAAACCTCTGATGACAATGTTGTTTAAGTTTCGCAGTTGATTTGGCTTATCAATGCTGGCTTCAATTTGATTCAGTTTAGAGCTGTGAAGGTTAACCAGTTCTTCTAATTTATGCACTCTTGCTTTTAAAGCTTTGTTCTCAGATACTAGAACCTCAAAATTTTGTTTCAACTGATCAAGAGCAGATAATTTGCTATCCATTCGTTTGAGCTGGATCATTATATCGGATAAATTGATGTTTTCGGCGGATTCAATAATGTCTTCATCGCCATCCACAATCGATTTGTTAGCAGTTACACGGCAGTCTCCGCAAAGCCAGCTCACAGAACGTTTTCTAATATCATTAAAAAGGTTTCTGGAAATTTGTGCACAGCTTATGTGGAAACAATTTTCGCATGGACCACCACATTTAACACCAGGAAAACGTTCATTGGTGATTTTGCTTGAACAAAGATGGCAGGTGGAAGACATGTTATCACGAATAATTAATACAGGACACAGTTTATTTACTAAATTTGACTAAATAAATAATTTGATTATTGCACCAAGATATTAGGAAAAAATTTGACGATATAAAATTATTTATTTTTTATACAGACAATTAGTTAAACACAATCAAAAGAAATGATTTTGTTGTTTTAGTAGCACACAAAATGTCCGAAATTTGGCAATTAAATCAAAATAATTCACTTATTTAAATAATATATATAATATTTTATTTGTTAACATATGCAATTAATATTTAATAATTACTTTATTATAATTATTAGATTTTTATTATATTATATTTTATTATTTTTATTTAAACACTAATTTTAACAACTCAACTCAATGGCGATCAAAGAACGAATGATGAATTCAAGTTTAATTTGTGCGGTTTAAAATTTAAATATAGTTCAAGATACACTTGTGTTATGAATTCGACTCGACTTAAGTGTGGGAATCAATTGCTACAATTACTTTTGCAAGTACTTTAACAAAATAGGTTAGAAATATCAAATTTTAAAGCAAATATTATTAAAAATACCGTAACTTTAGGTATGCGGTTTTGTCTACTATTTCTGTTAATAAAATATGTTAGCATGTTCTTCCTGTGCGTGGCGAGCCTTGAGATTCTCAGAAAATGCGCGCACTAGGCTGTCGTCGGCTAAGGTTATTTAGATGAGAACAAGTTTAGGAAATGAAAATGAACATTAACATAGCAATAACATTTCGGTCAGCTAAACTAAGCGAGGAAAGACAGATTCGCTTCGCTTGCTTAGCTTCAACCCGTTGCGCATTTTAGCTAATACACAATACTTTAATATAACTAAGAACCTACGAGTTAACAATAAAATATAGAAAAATATCAATGTATATGTAAGCGATGTCAGCTGGCATAGCAAGGCGAAGACAACTCGAGCTAAACAATTTTCCATCCCTCAAAACAAAAAACAATGAGCTATTAAAATTTTGTATTTACAATTGAGAGACGGAAACGTAGCGAACATCGGACAGCTTTGCTGAAATGTACTTACAAGGGGAATTTTAGGTAGTTTACACAAAATGCATTTTAGTCGGTTTATTGTAGTGAATTGTAGGTCAAGAGCGCAAAACACATTCAATAAGTTTAAAAATTTAGCCCGCCTGTTTAAGCGAATTTTACAGGCGTTTATGGGACTTTAGGTAACTTTTTCGCTTTTTCCAGAAATCTGTTCTTCTTATAGAAACTTTTCTCCTGTTCTACTAATTCTTTTATTTTGCCAGTTGCTTTTCTTTTAACAAAGAATATTAAAACGCCATTTAAAATAACAAAAATTAATGAAATAATATACTATTTATATCTATAGACAATTGTGAATAAATTTAATAAGTGATGGATTATGACTCAAACTAATATGTTGTCAGTGTAAAAAATATTTTAATTGTATTTTCTAAGTACAATAGCGTAACAAAATAATAAACTAACAAACGCACAATTTACCCAAATAGAACCACAAGGAAATAATGAGGATTCAGATATAGAAGATGTATTTGCCGATCACGTAACAATAAATTTGTCGAAAAATGAAATTTATAGTCACGACGAAGAATTTAAAGTCGTTGAAACTGAAAATAACGACGAAACCACTTCTTATGATTATACAGCTAAAGATGGAACAGTGAAATCCCTTCCAAAGGCAAACATTGAGGCATAATATCTTGCGAAATAAAAAATGTGGGCCCTCTCGTTCGGCGAATATCTTGTCCATAAAAGACACATTCAATTGTATTTTCTCCGATGTAATGTGTTACATTATAATCAGAGAGACTAATAGGAAGGCCAAAGATATATATGATATCTACGATGATTGTATGGTAATAAAAAAAACAGTAACAAAACTGGGAAAAGGTGCAAAATTAAGTGACGAGGAATTTAAATAATGAGTACGCGACGGTATTATGGGCAACTAGATCAAGTTCCCTTTAACTTGCAGGTATGGGGTTGAATCGTTTTCGAAAAATATTCAGGGGTACTATTTCAGAAATGATGTATTCATTTCAAATAAGAATTGATATTTTTAAATTCGATCGAAAATAAAAATAAACACTGTTAAATAATCAAAAAGGAAATTCTTGTTTTTGGGTAAACCTATAAGAGAAATATAAACCTTGATGAATTTTTAACGTATGCATATTGTTTGACCGCTCGTCAAGCAGTTTGAAAATTTTTAATATGTGTTATGGATATGTCTTCGTTAAATAATTATTATAAACAATATTTATTATTTGTTTCTTCTATAAGGAGTTAAAGTTGATGATGATAAATTACTTCATGAAGTCGTGTTTTTAGGTATACATAGTAAAAGTTAAACTGTTCAAAATGTGTTATTGCATAATATTTGTGGTGCATAATATTTCAAAATACATAAAATTGTCTATTTACCAGTGCCTATTTACTGTTTTCTGAAAGTTTCATGTTTCGTCAATGTTTACGATAATTCTTCCACGTTCAAAAAAAATTATATTTTTTGTAAAATTACTTATTTAGTGGTTGTATAATAAGTAATTCAAAATTATCCCCTCCTCAAATGGCATCTTAATTATTAATTATTCTTCCTTTTTATATGGATTCGTCAACGTTCAAATAATGGTCGTAAACGGATTAGCAGATAAGGGCAATTTATATTCGTTTCGTAGCAATTCATTTTACTTTCAAAATTATTCGTTTTCGAACTTCAAAATACCGATGACTCGAAAAAATGTTTCGCTTAGAGACAGATAAAACTACCGATACAAGTGAATTTTTTGAATTATTAAATACAAATTTGCGAAATAATTATACTCTATCCGAATGCTTAGTTAACCAACTGGCAGAGAAACTAACCAAGGGAAGCGAATTGTAAAGGATTTGTGCATGCGTTTCAAAGGGTCCGGTCTATTGATAACGCAATTTATGAATCGTCGGAACGTTAAAATAAATATAACTTAGATTTTAAGAGAATTGTTGTATTCTCTTTGCTTAGATTCAGCGACGACAACAACATTACCATATGTTCATACGTTCCCAAAAAAAATAGTAATTATAATAAAAGTGTGTTATTGATATGTTTATCCACTCAACATTACAGTCAAACAGTAACAGGGGAAAAAAGGAAACTCGAAATAATTCCCTATTATAATAGTAACAAGAATGACCTAGATAATATGGACAAACTGAATGAGACTGCAATGGCCTTTGGGCTTTTTCTATAATATTACTGATGTTGCTTGTGTTGCAGCTTTTAAAATGTACGTTGGAAACAACCCATCTAGGTCCAATATTACATCCAGACGCATACAAATGTATTTTTTTTTTTAAGAAAAATTTAAAACGCGGTTGGGCATTGAGTGCATACTTGGTAAACCACTTCCAATGGTTATAAAAGACCACGAAGAGACAACATACGTAGAGTACGTAAAAGAGGTTTAAATGCAAAAACCGATAAATCCACTTTTTTGCCAAAATGAATTATGCATATCACTGAACGCAGCTCGAATAGTAGAATACGAATTTAGAAATGTATACATATTTGCAAAGAACGATAACTGCAGTGTTAATTGCATTGTTACTTTAGAAAAAAAAAAATATTGTCAATGTTCGTTGAGTGAATACTGAAGAGTATCAGTTTTTATAACGGCTCAAGTTTTTTTAGTGAAGTATCAAAATTTTGTGTGTTATTTTAATTAAATTTAAGTTTTATTAAATACCTTTAATCACATGGAATCGGTTAAACAAAATATAGAACCTGGGTTCGCAGCAAATGCTCGAAAAAAATCATACAATTCTTCCCATTCCAAGCGTAATCAACAAAAACGGGAAAGGTAAGTAATTACGATAAAGTAAACTTGATATTATTTATAAATTATAATTATGTATATGTAGTTTGTTTAATCTTTCTATTGTTACTGTTTTAGGTATAAACCTAAATCTTTACCGGAACTCCCAACATGTAAACATGTAGCCGGGTCATTAAAACTATTTTGTCGCAATCTCACAATGAAGGATATAATGGATTTTCGTGCGCGATTTTACAAATGCACAACCAAAATCATCCAAGACACATTTATTCTAAAACATTTACAATCCGAAACACCAAAAAGACGAAGAGTTTTAGAAGATTCGCAAAAAAATCGTTCCGTTACTATGAAATATTTTATTGTTTGTCAAGCCATAGAAAGAAAAAGAATTTGCCATAAGGCATTCTTAGAAATTTTAGGTTCCAGTTCCATGAAAATATGACTCATACGTCGTCCCACAAGCAACTCGGTTAGACATTTTGTTGAATCGCTACAGTATACTGAAAGTCACTATTGTCGTTCGCAAACACAACGAAATTATCTTTCGTGTGAGCTGTCCATGAAAAAATTGTGGAGGATGTACAACGAATTGAATGAGTCGGGTAATGTAAAGGAATTTTTTTTTTTTCGATAAATATTCAATAAAGAGTATAACATTGGATTTGGTCCACCATTAACCGATGCATGTTCCACTTGCTTAAGATTCAAAGAGCGGCTGAAATTCATCACAGATCCTGACCAAAAAAATGCATTATTAACGGAGAAGAAAGTCTACATTTTAAAGGCTTCGGCTTTCTATAGAATGCTTAAAGAACCAGCACCAGATGTCATGATATTCTCATTTGATTGTGAGAAAAATTTGCCAATGCCTAAAATACCAGACCAAAAAGCGTATTAATCACGACAATTGCATATGCACAATTTTACCATAGTTCAAGGGACATCGAAAAGTTTCCTTACTCAGAACAACGTATTTATTTACACCTGGCCCCAAGTAGATAGACCTAAAAATTTCAATGAAATTGCATCGGTCGCCTTTCACAGACCTAATGAGACGACTATTCCACCATGTGTAAAGTTAGGCTTATTGCCGACGGATGCGGTGGGCAAAGTAAGAATACAACCATGCTTACTATGCTAGTTAAATGGTTCAGCACTGCACCTGCATCCGTAGAGGTAGTGGAAATAATATTTCCAATTGTAGGACATAGTTTTATGCCGCCGGATCGTTTGCCAATATTGAGAAGATAGTTCGCTCGAAAGAACACATTATCAAACCAAATGAGTATTTTGATATTTTCCAACAATTCGGGAGGATTATTAAATTGACATCGGATTGCAAAATAAACAATTGGCGCGAGCAGGCTAAGAAGCATGTAAAATTGCCTGGGCAATGTCATTTTAAGTTCAGTGTTGCAAAAAGAATTATACTGAGCAGAGGTGACAAGGCTCGTACCATTCTCTCGTCAGGGGGGAACCTAACTATATGGTTAATATTAATAGCGGAAAATCGGTATTGAAAAAAATCGAGTAAACTGTCTTCAATAAAACCACGATTCATACCTTTAGGCAACCATGTCAAACCCGAGAAATTTTCAGATGTCGAAGCTCTACTGAAACCTCATTACGGTAATGAATGGCGAAATTTTATTAATCTACGGAAACGTTTTGGATAGTGAACGCAATAATTCAACTGAGCATTACCATGACGTTGATGAATGTTGTCACTTGTCAGTTAGAGCAGGAAGATTTTCCAATTTAAATTTTATTTTATTGTTTTGAAAGTGAAATTTTACGTTTTGTGATAATGAAATTTACTAAGTAAATGAATAACTACAGGAAATTTTTGTTTATTTATGTTATAATAAATAAATGTTTTTCATATAATATTTGGTTTTATTGAAAGAGTTTTTATTGAAAGGTTGATTTGGTTTTATTGAAAGAGTTTAAACAAATAAATATTCTTTATATAACACCCCAATATGATGCAATTCGTAGCTAGTTACATAAGCTTCGATTAGAAATACAAACTCATTACACAAACTTAAAGTTATGGTAAATATTAATTTTTTATACTTCCTGTAAAATTGAAAATTTGTATTAAGGTAAACGGCTATAATACTGACATATATTGCATATTTTTTTAGTTTTTAAGATAATTGTTCAACACTTATACAAAAACCTTTGTTTAAATAAAAACATGAATATTCCTGTCTCATCCTTCTCAAATATTCCAGTATTGGTGTATAAAATTCAATAAAAATCAGTTACAATTTGACAGCGATCGTGGATACACGTGCATTGTGCAAATTTCCTACCATTTTGCCTTAAATTGTTAAGTGCCGTTTTTTAGTGATATTCCCTATGTAAGTATTATTTAATTATTAAATTTAATTTAAATAAGTTTTATTATTAATTACTTTCAATTATTAAAGTATATTTAAATGAAAAAATTGAAGATAAATATAAATTTTGTTAAAATAGTGTTGTCAGTATTAGACACAAATGAATAACTGACTTGTCCCTTTTACTGACACATGTGTCAGTATTAGGCCTATAAGCATTATTTCTAAATCTTATTCTAAGAAATGTGTGTTTAACCGATCTTAAAATGGTTTTTTGATTTAGTTGCAAAGTTTACTTATCATTGTACTGTCCTAATTCTGACACTAATAATTTATAGCTGTTTTGTCAGAAATAATTGTTAAAGGGTAATGTCAGTAATAAGTCCTTACTTAGCTCAGTATAAAATCCTCAATATGTCAATATAATGAAAGTAATCTGAAATTTATTTTCTTAAATTTAAATAATTTATTTTAATTTTAATGACTTTCTAAATAATTTAAATGATTTAAAAGTAATTAAATATGGGTAAAATTAAAACTGACTGTATATTTTCGGTGTGTTTAATTGTAATAAAAACCATTTAATTTATATGTCAGTATTATATACAAACCTGTCAGTAAACGAGCATTGTAATTTTTAGAATGACCACGAAATTGAAACGTCTTCAATAAAGCCGGGATGATCTTAACGCTGCTCTTGAAAATATGGCGAATGGAATGACCGTATATACAGCAAGTAAACAATATAAAATTCCCCGAACAACTTTATTATACAAACAAAGAGGTGTATATGAGTTAAATGCATCCATCGGTCACCCAACAGTGTTGACTACTGAAGAGTAGTAAAAAATTAAACAATGGATCGTTTATATCGGTAAGGCCGGGTTTCCCGCAAGAAAGGATCAGCTTTTAGATAGTGTTCTACCACTACTTAAAAACCTAAATCGTCAGAATAATTTTAGCGGTGGAAGACCAGGAAGGCGATGGTACGAGGGGTTTTTAAAACGAAATCCAGATATTTCGGAGCGTGTTTCACAACATTTAGTTAGGGGTCGTGCTATTATCAGAGAGCATAATATTCGTGACTGGTTCCAGCAGATTAAAACGTATTTTGCAGAAAATAATTACCTGCATATTAGTGATGATTCGAAACGTGTTTTCAACTGCGATGAGAGCGCATTTTTATTGTCGCCTAAGGAAAAATATGTCCTAGCCAGAAAAGGTGAAAAAGCGGTGTAAAATATATGACGAAAAAGAGTGCCTAACTACATTGATTGTTGTAAATGCTGCAGGCGATATTCCTCCACCGATGGTGGTATATAAATATAAACGAATCCCGTTTGCGTTAGGGCGAAAAATGCCAAAAGCCTGGGGCATGGGCTGCTCTGAATCTGGATGGTTGAAATGGTGCGGAATTCTCGCATTTATCTCATTAAGGAACACCAAATTATTCTAGTAGCACTTTACCCAAATGCAACCCACATTTTGCAACCACTCGATCGGAGTCTTTTGTAGATATATTTGAGTTTTTTCTGATAGAAAATCAATTGCAATGCTTTAAAGACACCCGAGGCATATGGCGAGGTATTAAAGAGGACCAAAATTTGTACCATGTATGGGTTGATGTAAAAAATCAATATCATCCGAAACAAATCAATTTTTCTACGATTAGTGACGCCACTAATTTGAATTCCACTATTGCGGATGATGTACAACAGGAGAAGTCTGTTCTAGTAATTGGCGAAAAACTTTGTAAAACATTGATCTTAATGCAGCATTTAGTGATTTCGATGTTGATCAATTATGGGAGAATGTTGACGGAGTAGGGGAATTACTTTGTCAATAGAAAACCACAAAGACATTGATGAAAATGCCCATGATCAAGCTAAAAGCATTTCAAAGAATATTGAAACTGAAAATGAGCAATTATTTCTATCGAATGTGCAAACGCCCTTTAAAAACAGTTTCTTTTGGCCAGAAACTAAACCGAATGAGGCATCTATAAATAAAGTCAAAAAACGGATTCCGTCTGGTATAGTATCTTCGGAGGAATACATAAATTATACCACAAAAAAAAGCTGAAAAAGAACAAGAAATTCAAAATAAACAAGATCAAAAAATGAAAAGGGAAGCCAAAAAGAATTCAGCGAAGAATAACAGCACCGTAAAAAGGTATAAAATACAAAATACACCACCTACTGAAAAGACTACAACGAATATCAGCCAACTTAAGATTGCCAATTATGTCATCATTCGGTACGAGGAGGAATATTTCCCGGATATTGTTTTACAAACAAAAAATAATGAAGTGTCAGTCAAAGTAATGGGAATGAGTGGCCCAAACTGGAAGTGGCCTGACAAAGATGATATTCTTTTTTATCCCATTCAGGATATTGTTCAAATTATTCCTGAACCTGAACTTCTCAATTCTCGAGGGATCTACAGTGTTCCTGACATACAAAAATTGTGACAGCCAGAATTAAAAGCTATATTTTGTTTATTTTTATTTTTAAATATTTTATTTTAATGTGATACCAGAAGTACCTTAATTTTATAAGTTTAAGTTATTTTATTAAATAAATAAACTCTTGGAATACTTATGTAGATTTTATTTTATTTACCTTTCAGAAAATAAGCGTTTAATTCAAAAACATCTATAATTCCAAAAACATATATGGAATTATAGATGTTTTTGGTTTAATTTAGTAATCTTACACACCCAACAGTATGTCAGTATTAGAAACCAAAAAACTCAGTAATAGAAACAACGTTTTTGTGGTAGATCAGTATTACGTACACTTTTCCTTTTTTGTTAAATATTTAAAATAATGAATGAAAATTATTTTTAATTTCTACATTGAGTTAGCCAAATTATTTTTAGATACATTAGTAATTGAAAAAATTTGCAAACATATTAAAAATAATTGGTTACATATATAATAACGAACATCAAACTTGCATTTGTCGCGGAGTATGTCAGTATTATAGCCGTTTACCTTAAGTATTGACGATTGTAAAAGTAGAGAAAGCGCTTCTCGAGGAAAAAAGTTAAAATGAGGCAACTGACAAAATGACATTTCGCACAAATGCGACGAAAGAAAATTTTGCAATCCGGTAGTTAAAAATTGTTTCTATAATCCAAAATTGAAATTATTTACAATTATTTAGCAATCTGGTAAGTAAAAATTGTGTTTACAGTTCAAAATTGGAATTCTTTACAACAATTTCGAACGTCAAATTATCAGCTAGCTCAGTTCAAAATATGTCCACTCGGTGGAATCGTCGTGGTCCAATCGTCAATATCGGTTTTTGTATTTAGACCCCTCATATCAATTCAGCGATAAAGTGTTCTACGTGCAATTAGTTTATAACTGCATGCTTAGTTTTGAACTATTTATTATTTGCAAACCAAACTTTTACCAAAATATTTTCTATTTTTTTTTATTTACCATATATAATTATTAATTTTAATTTTTTTAATTGAAATATCAATATTTTGTGATAATTTATAATATAAACTGTGATAAAATTTGTAATTTTATATAATTAAGTAAATTTACTAAAAATTATATGAATTGTGCAAACAAAAAAACGCAGTTTCCTCATATTTTGTACTGTGGTGGCCGGGTAGGGTGTATATTACAAGGGTAACAAAACATTTTCCCGAATAATTCGGCTAAAATATAATTAATAATTACAGTAGCTTTTCTGTAAAAATCGATAAAATAAGAAACGCCCGAGTTTGAAACGCCTAACACCGGATTTATATAATCTTCAAGCCTTGTGGCCTGGTATACACACGAGGGTTAAGTATAGTTTTGTCGTGGAAAAAACAAAACAAAATTCACCATGAATTTACTACATTTGGGTTTATTTAGTAGTCACACAATGAATTCATTACTCGCTGGTTAATACCATAGCACCACAGAAGTATAGATAGGTTTGAAATTATGAACGGCGCGAGGATCAATTTATGTATTCTATCTAATGTCCTAACCAAATATTAGAAGCAGTTCAACCCGCATCTTGTAATCGAAGAAATCTTGTATATAAAGACATACTAAGGTTTTACTAAGTCAATGGATAAACAAGCACAAAATTATGACTTAACTACTCAAAATTACCACGGTATCAAAATATTGAAATAATTTGGAATTAATTAAGTTATTTATTATGTATTTTTTAATAAGTTGAACTGCCAATGGTTTTATTTGTACTTGTTATATTATTAACAAAATGCTTCAAATTGTACAGCAAAATTTTTAATTGTTTTGCATTTTTTTAAAAAATATACAGGAATTTTTTCTACCCTGTGCGAACACTTTTTTTGGTAATTTTCAAACAGAAGAACTTGTCGGAAAAAAACGGTAAATAATTTTTTAGGAAAAATTATTTCCGTCAAGTTCTTCTGTTGCAAAATTACCAAAAAATTATTGTAGACGTTTTAAAGTATATAAGTAGTGAAATAAACCAATTTCCGTGTACGATAAATTTTCATCTGCGTGACGTAAACGGAAATAAAATGGGGAAATATTACATAAAAAAATGTAAAAAGTACTTAACTCTACCTAAACTGTGACACTCGCTATCGCTCGTATTTGGAACTTTAAGCTTACGAATAATAACTATCGTGACATGCTCGTTGAATAGTGTACTATTATTTTATGAAGTAAGTCCATTTTTCATAAAGACTTTGGTTTTATATCATTTTGAAAAAAAGTCGCAACTTTCCTCTGATTTTGAATGCTTTTCACACAAATGCCAGCGATGAACTAACCTGACAAACGTGATTTCATTAAATCCAAAATAAGTATTCGTCTAATTTCCAGTAAATACTTAATATAAAATGACGTTTTAATATCGGCCCCTTTTTACACCACGATTTTACGATATAGCTAGTCAAACATTATCTAGTCTATTTTCTAGACTTTCGCTGAAATTTATTAGCAGACTGCAACATTTCAACAACAACAAAAAGAAATGAACAGATTAAATGTATTTCTACAGAACCGTAAGAAATCAAAGGTTTAAAATTTAACAAAAAATTTACAAAATTTAACTTACCTAATGACGAATTTCCAATATTTGGATGTGATGGTGCAAGTTTCCGTGACATTGGTGCCGAGATTGGAATTCCAGATGTTGAGCAGGGTGATGCCGACGACGAGTCACACGAACCATCGAGCGATCTGGCTGGTGGAGGTACTGTGACCGGTGTCGGAATATTATCTTCTGATTGTGGACTTTTTGGTGATTGAATATTTGGTATTTGACTTGAAGTTACTGTGCTTGGTGGCGGCGGTATTTCGCCCGCTTGCAATGCCCGCGCCTCATCTTGAGCCTGAGCACGACGAAGCGCAGTTTGAAGTGCCATAACACGTTGACGTTCGGCAGTTAAACGACATTTTTCACAATTACAATAGCGATATTTGCAATAACGTTTATGGCCTTTGAGCCCGATTTTTAGTCCATGATTGCGACAACGGGCACAATTTGGCGGTGTTCTAGGATTTATAGAACTGCTGCTTGAGCTGGATGCACCGCCGCATAAATCATTTTTAGAATCGAGCATGTCCGAATCGGACATAACGTCGTTCCAACGATCCTCAGAAACCATTCGTTTAATTTTAATTAAAAATTTAAAAACACAAAAATATCAACAAAATATTATTTGTTACTTTTTTTTTTTTTTTTTTTTTTGTTACTAAATTACAAACTATTCTTATAAAAAAAAAAAAAATTCTATTTATTTATTTATTGTTGTGATTGCCGTTGGAAAATAAATAAAATTTAATACTTGTCAGCTGCATTTGATATTTTCAACAAAACAAAAAAATTTAATTTTATATTTACATACACTTTGGATAAAAATCACATACACATACACTTGCTATAAAACTGAATTTTTATTATCGATGAAAATTATCATATGATGGCTTAAATATATTTCTTTTTGTTATCAATGTACACAAAACCACTAGCTTGTAAATATTATATACTTCAAAATGAATTTAAAAGTGCATTTTACGAGAGATAAATTTATTATTTATTTTAAAACTCTACTTTTATTTATATAATTTAATAATAATATTGTACCCACACACAAAACAAATAAAACACTGAATTAAATATTTTTTCTTTCTTTTTTTTTTTTATTTTTGCTACGTCAAGAGTTGCACACAAATTTTCTTAAGTAAAAATACAAAAACAAACTGTTGCTATGCAATTCCCGCAAATGGAAAAAAAAAAAATTTCTTCTCCTTATTGTGCACCGGGGAGGAAGAATCGAAAATATCTCACTTTTATTAAACGCGCGAAATTTTTATTTTATTTTATCATTTCTCACTCTATATATTTTTATTTATTCTTAATTTTCACTGAATTTTAAATTACAAAAAAAAAAAACAAAACGCGCACAAAAATCGAATTCACTTATAATCGTAATAAAATGCAAATTATATGCACTTCGCGATTTTAATTATACTTCGTACAACATTAAATAAAATATGCAACAACTACAAACACAAATCTATAGATATTTATAGCCTAATATAATATTAAACCAAAATAAAAATTTTCGATTTGAAAAACTCGACAGAAAAAACAAAAATTTTTTTTGCCTTCGCAAAACTGTAACAGAAAATTTACAAATAAAAAAAGTTTTGTTTTAAAAATATAAATATATTTTTTAACAGAAAAATACAAAAACACTACTCGACAAACTTGCGACGAATGCAATGTACAATCAACTGTCAACGAATGTCAGTTTCTAACTGAATATGCCACTCATGATTATTATTATTCTTTTTTGTTTGGCAGTAACAACACACATGCAAAGAACAATTCAAAACACATATCAAAAAAAACACTTTTCTACTCTTTTACGAAACTAGAAAGAGAACAAGATTAATTTTTTTTATCAACAAACATAAATGCAAGTCCGAACTCCGAAATAAACTATAAATTCACACAAAAAAAAAAGGCAATCGTGCTTTTAAAATAAATTCTCTTGCTTTAGTTTTATTTACACATGCACAATCTTTATATAGTGTATAAACAAGTATGCGTTGAAATACATGTGTATGTGTAGTGCAAAAATTATTTTTCTTTTATAAATATTGCCAATATAATAACTTGGTTTCAAATTGGAATAAAAAAAAAACAAATGAAAACTACACTCTCTTAAGTATAATTTTACCCATACAATCTCATGTAATTCATATGTTTTTTGTTTTGTATTCAGTTTTATTGAATGCAATGCATCAGGTACGGAAAACTATTTTTCCTTGTAGGGTGTTAAAAATGTGGAAACGAGTTTTTTTTTTTTTTAAAGCGCGAATAAAAATTATAACAGTTTATTGTACGATATGAAAGGTATTTATACCAAATTTGCTTTTGGATTGTAAATGACATCGGCAGCAGGTAAATTGTTTTTACTTTTACTCAGTTTCTGTTCAAAATGGATAAAGAGCCAACCAGCGAACATTTAATAAATTTAACAGAATTTAACGAAAGTTTTTTCTTACGGAAAATTTGACAGGTTGGCTAGCGAAACTGTAACACAACTTGTCAATTGCTTTGATGGACTTAGAAAATTATTTCAATTATTAAAAAGCCTTAAATTCTTAAAGGACATAAACATAAATAATAAAAGACACAGATCTTGTGGCGTAAGAAAAAAAACGAAAATAAATAAATTTGAAAATAAATCATTTGATGTTACAATTTATAAAGAACATAAATAAATAATTTTGAATTTAAGCTTAAAATGTACAATGTGCTTCCACAAGAAGATTTGCACAAAGGGCAATTTGGATTTTTGACATTTCCTTCAGTTTTGCGCGATAATTTTCGCTCTGTTAAGTTGACACTTTAATTTAACGAAACTGAACGAACATTTCTTAAAGGTTCGCTGGGCAGTAACATGTAAACTCCATATAACGCACTGTTACGTTAAATGTCTTAAATGTTGGCTGGTTCTCTCTTAAGAATACTGTGGGGCTAAGAAAAGAAGTCACATTTGCCTTTTTGTAGTTTTGAATAATTTCAATTTTTCTGTTTTTGTTTGACATGTCTTGTTATGAAGCTTGACTACAAAATAACGTGACTTTATGACATTTTAAAAAAGCAGAAAATTAGGTATTTGCTTACAGAATCCAAATATGCCCCTACCTAACACATTTCTCAACTTTTGGCGCTTGTGACTTTTATTTTTAGAACGGCAGAATATAAGGCAAGGTGGTGTCAGGTAAACAAATCTGGTCGAAAAAAGATGGTTGCACAAGTTGAATGTGGTTCTTCCTCATAGAATTTTTATCGTTCTGTTCGTATCATACTCAAAAATACTTTGGCCGTGTATTGGGTGGGGTCAAATTGATCCCATTTTTTTTTTTTTTTCTAAAGTTTTGGAATCAAAATTAATTTTTATTTGGTCTAACTTAAGGAATTCATTTAATTATACATTTTTTAAATAAATCTACATTTTTTAACAGAATTTATTCAATTAATTTAACGAAAAAAGACAACGACATAAATATAATAGGGCTTCTGGTTTTCATCATCCAGTTCAGCAGATATACAAGAATCACATATTTGCTTTGAATGTGTCTTGCAGGCCGCCTTTTGATAATAGAAGCAGTAAATGCTTGATTTTGAATCCTTCTTCCTTGGTCATAAATGACACCGCTGACGTTGAGTTTTTCTTTATTGAATATGCGAGTTGTTTTAAGGCCATTTTTATTGATGTCGTCAGATTTTGTAGTGTTTGCGAGCGACTAGTACAGAGGCCAAAAGTTCAGTAAAAATTTGTTTCTAACCGATTTTTGCTGTTTGACATTCAACGGATCGTTAGCCGTTCTATGTAAATTGTAGGCAGCTACACCAGATACGTCGACCATATTAAAAAAATACGACCATCGGCCATAGGTAGGTTTTTCTATTACTAGTGGCTTATACTATTTTCATTTTACCTATTTTACCTGGATTGTGGTTCTTATTTCTTTGTTATGGCCCTTTTAAAAAATTAGGAAACATAACCCAAATATCTCGATGCGGCTAATTTATCTGATTTTAATCGTTCTTGCCTTGTGTTGTGATTAGGAAATCGCATAAACCGTAAAATTTATTCTGCTCTTTGTAACGACGTTACAGCGTTGTAAAATGGATGACTTTCAACCCAATTTTTCAGGCTTTTCAATTTATAGATCAGTTTGGTTCGCTAGTCTATTTCCGGTGTGTTCGGTGCATAATAAACCTTTTCGTTGATCACACGGAATGTTTCCAAATAATCAAAAATGAGCGACAAAAGTCCCCCCGGAATCCGAATAACATAGATTGTAGGTTTATAATATAATTGGTCTCTATTAGTTCGTAAAAGATTTAAGCTTACACATCTTTTCCTGTTCTCATATAAACACCAAATTGACAAATATTACAAACTAAAGTTTATTTTGTAACGCTTAAATTCTATTATTAGAAAGAATATAAAGAACTGGTGACAATAATTGGCATAACTTAACATAAAACAAACATGTCTAGGAAATTACGTGATCTGGAAGTTTAAGTAGCCTATTCCATCAACAATGTTAAAAAAAACTAAAAATAATGGAAGAAGAAATTTTTAATAAAAATCTTCTAAATTTGCGTTGATCTGAAAGAGAAGAGCAACCTGCAATTAAAACAAAATGAAAACAGTTAATTTGATATACTCGAAATTACATTTGAGGTTGCGATTTCCTGTTTGTCGGAGGGTTTCAGTAGTATTGCCTAGATGCAAATGTAAGATATGTATATCTAAATCAATCTGCAGGCTATTTCTTCAGATTTTTCGATTGAACACGTCCAGAAAATGGCAACATGAGTTAAAAAAATTAAAAAATATGTACGGTGTCAAAAAAATTGAATTTAATTTTTTTTTTTTTTTCAATATATCAATATGTCAATATATATTTATGTGTAAAAAATAAATATTTTTTATTATTTACAATCGGTAAATAACTTTTAACATCTATAAGGGGCATCGGTATTTTTTCCATAGTTAATTTGCTGTCAAAAATATGGGCAGTTTTATCGTGAATGTAATTTTATTTGAAACGTGAAAAATTAGTAACGGTTAGAATTTATGGAAGACGGTTGATTCACGGCGCACAATTAACTTTTCACAATTTACGTCGAACAAGCATGCACAATTAATAATTCACAATTCACAGCATGCATATTAATAATTCACATTTCACTTTCAATTTTTTCTATAAAATATTCACGGTGCGCCGTGAATCAACCGTCTCATGTTTGTAATCGTACTGGTTTAAAGACGGACGCACGTAGACGAATGGGTTACGGTTGTATAATGGCGAGCAATTATCTTCCCGCAATTTAAGTAGAACCGAAATTCACATTAATTTTTAATTGATATCAATGTTATAAGCAACTACTTTCAAATATTGTAATGGTGGTTTTTTATGAAAATTATTTAGGATTCGATTTATCCTGCTGTTGTAGTCAAAGTAACTAAGTTTGCGTGGTGGCCCTTGATCGCCTGCAAGCATTTGTGTGCGTATCATTTCATTTTTTGAATGCTCCATTTTTAAGCTTTCAATAAAATGGAAAATATTGTGATGCTCCATTCCTACCGCAGAGCTGAATTTGTGATTCCATGCTTCCGATACATTATTTGTTTTATCGCCTTGTGTTAGCATGGTATTATAATGATTCCATTTTAAAATCTCAAATCATGCAAATCTTGGAGCTTTATCGACTATAAATCGTCCCACAAAAATATCCTCAAAATAACTTAGCAACTCTTTCGGAATAAGGTTTTCAGCTACAACAACGTTAAAATATTCAACGACTTTAGGCGTATTCGGTTGGACTGAAGAATACAACTCTTCACTTCAGCTAATTGAGTTACTCTTCACTTAATTGAGCTACTGAAGAGAAAAGACTGTTCGATTGGTATTCTTCTCTTCAGATAAATGTCAAAAAATGAATCATTTTTAAATTGGCTTGTGTTGAAGAAGTGTCACACAATTTTGAACCGAATAAAATATTTTAAATGCATACTCGCATAATGGAAAATTGTGCTGAAAAAAGAAGATTATTAAGTGAAGTTTTAATGGTAATTTGTAAATTGTATATTATTATATTTTGTTCCTATTATAATAGAATTTGTCGAATTCAGGTTCTACAAGATACCAGTTACTGGAAACTTACGGGAGCTTCATCGTCCAGCTCTAGTGATAGTGAAGAAGAAATTACACCACATCACAGGGTGATCGATTATTATGAAAAAAATCGTACAGGCATATACTGATGACGAATTTAAATCAAATTTTCGTTTAGAAAAAATCTTCGTTTAATAATCTAATGAGTAAGACTTGTTTGTCAAGGTATTCCATAGAAACGTAACTTGGTATGCTTTTATTTTGTATATAGAGTTTTTGCTTCCAATATTAATTCAAATTGGTACAATACACACTGGAGGAAGACAGGCGATTCCCGCTGAAAAAAAGTCCTAATGACTATTTATTATTTGTCTAATCAGGATAGTTTTAGGCAGGTTGCAAATTTATTTAATGTGTCCGATAGTACAGCTCATACAATTATAAGTAAAATTATCGATTTATTATATACTCATTCGCCGAAATTTATTAAATGGCTAACAGAAGAGCAAGCCAATGTCAATGGGCATGTTTTTTTTAATAAAGGGGGCTTACGGAACGTTTTGGGATGCATTGATGGATCCCATATTACGATACGTAACGTCGGAAAGGATAACGACTATATTAATAGAAAAGGATATTCCAGTATACTACTGCAAGGCGTTGTAAATTTATTGATGTTTACTGTGGCGAGCCGGGGTCAATGCATGACTCAAGATTATTGAGAAAGTCTGGCTTATATCAGGCTGTTCGAGAAAATCCTTCCTGCATATACGGATATTTTCTACTCGGTGACTCGGCATATATGTGCCAGAATTGGCTAGTACCGCCTTTCAAAGACAATGGCGCTTTAACATCAGAACAACTTCGGTTTAATTATATCCATTCATCACTAAGAGTAAAAGTGGAAAACGCGTTTGGCATGCTAAAGGGAAGGTTTCGCAGATTACGAGAATTCCAGAATGTAGGCCGATCATTCATAATAAAGGCCACAGTGAGCGCAATTGTCCTCCATAATATATGTATGGCGACACACGACGAAATCGAGTTTCCAAACGAGAACGAAAATCAGGCGCATCATATTGAAACTGCTGAAGATAACTCTACAGCAACAAATAGAAGGCTGCAAGCTTTTTTTCAACTTTTCCCAAATAGTAATTAACTCGATTAATACTATTTAAAATGAATGTTTATTGATTCAAATATATAAAATGTTTAAATAAAACTTGGTTTCAAATATATTTCAATAAAATTTTAAAAACTAGAAACTACCTTAAAACTAGTTAACACTAAACTAGTTAATATTAGTGGTTTGGCGTCTATTGGAGGGGGGGATCAAAGTTGAGTGGATTAATCTACCAGCTCCGTAATCTTCCAGTAGGGTGCGCATCACGTGAGCTGTTCTGGTCTTGTCATTAGGCAGCTGCGTGATGGGTACAATTGTGTAAGGGGTAACCTGTTCACAATTCGCAAGTGTACGTAATGCCTCCTCGTGGCAACCACTGGTAACTAAGGCCACTTGGCACATTTTTGGCCATTTGGCACAGGCTAAAGTACGGCGCTAAGGGAGAAAACCTTGACAAAAAACCCTAATCTAAGGTGGAACAGCATATGCCGAAAGATGAATGGCTGATAGGTTAATCAGCCCAAAATATGCGGACTCTGGATACCAGGCACCCTCCAGTTTTATTTAGCCTTCCTGTAGTAAAGCTGGGTGACCTACAGGTGATTTGCAATCCCAGCAACTCGTAGGAGTAAAATCAAACGGGATACGGGGCAGAAGTAGGAATATACGGGAGTGGGACAACCCTCTCGAGGTCCTTGAGCTCCAATGCTACCGTCTTTCTAGCGGAACTACATGCTGTAGTTAACATCTAGGAGGGAGAGCAATAAGCCCAGATAGTATGTATCACGTACCGGGAGACAGTATTTTCAGGTTCATTAAGAACCTGAATATTGACTGGACGGATAATTAAGCTGGGGCCAGCACAATAGATCTTTTAGGTCACAGTGCGAAGTGGCTGATCGCCCGCATGGCCCTCCAATAATAATAATAATAAAGTAGTTAATACTTAAAATTATATTTTATTAACCAACTCCTTCATAATTTCAACTTTTTGTCTTTCAATACTAATAATTTCCTCCTCCCTCTTCTCCTTCTTTTCCAGACGTTCGATTTTCAATTTATAATATTGATCTTTCGCACTTAGTCGCTTTCTTTTTGTGTTTTTTTAGGGGTGGGTTCCGAATTTTCCGCTAAATTTAAATCAAGATTCGTTTCGACTGAAGGTGTGGAGAGACCAATGGACACACTTTTCCCACTGTCAGCGTTACTGTCCTTTTGCCCTAATATTTCATCCATTGGGTTGAAAAATTAAAAACGAATTGGCCCACGTCCCAATTTATGTTTATTATCTTTTACCGCTTTGTACGTGCTTTGCAAATTGTTCCATTTATTTGAGCACTCCGTAGTTGATTTCTGAAAATACCAAAATTTATAATTATGTTATTTTATACTTAAAAATTAAAATGCATTTTTACTCACCATCACATTAAGCGCCTGTAATTGAGTAAATATCATGGCCCCTGTTTCACATTATTGAAAGTTTCCTTAAATTCATCGTATGTCGCAATGAGCTGTAACGTTTCATTTTTGGTACAAGTGGAAGATTTTGCTGTAAAAATTATCTGGCTATGATCCGGAATAATCTAATATGCATTTCATATCTAAATTATATAAGATAAACAAAAGCAAATTTACCTGGGATATCTGCGTTTGATAGATCGGTTTCTCCTCCGACGTACTCAATTAAATTATCATAATCATCAAAATTATTATTATTATTATCCATTTTAGAAAAAATATTAAAGATTTATTATTAATAATTATTTTTTGAGTTCGCAATTTCACAACCAAAAAAAGTCGCACAAATCACAACACGAAAATAAAAACAAACGAAAACAAAGAAATTCAAAAAAGAAAAACAAATAACTCATCTGACGTAACAGACGAGCAAAATATCTCTTCAGTTAATTCAGTTGCTCAATTTTTAACTGAAGTGAAGAGTTGTCAATTGAACAGTCTCTTCACTTCTGTTACTTCAGATACAGCTACTACGAGTACTTCAGTTAACTCACACTAATCGAATACGCTTTTTATCGGGGTGAACAAAAACTAGTGCTGCCAGCAATTAAAATTCATGGCGAAAGCTGCGTCGGTGTCATATTTAGACTTGAATCGATAAGAACATATATTTCTATAAAATGCCTGGCGAAATGGAAAAACACAGCTTTACATAAGCACTTGCGAATTTTGTTTTTAAATCCATTGATAGCTGCCATTTCAAAATCCATTAGTATAATTTCTGGCGTTAATGAAGACTTCAATATTTTCAAATGGGTTATAAGTCTTGCATAAACTTTTTCCGATTTTTTCGGTAGCAAAGCATACTCGTATATACAAGGAGTACTCTTATTTTCGTAAATGCCGTGAATGACATAGAGGTGTGCAAAATGAGCAGGGCAAACACTGAAGGTAACATCGCAAAACCATGTCGTTGAATTAGAAAGAATCTGCAAATTTTTAGATTTCCAAAAATTAACAATCGTTGTTCATCATTTGATCCACTGTCAAATAACAAAAATAATATTCCATCTGCTAAAACTTATATCGGTCACCTTGCACTAACGGCATCGTTTGAAATAAGCTGATGGGTACTACCAACAAAAAAATTCTGAGCAGAATTGCTCATATGTTTTTGGGCTTTAGCTTTTGCTGCGTCTACTGGGTGGTTGTGTTCGTCATTACTCTATATAATAGAATCTCTATTTATTATTAATTCGTATCTATTTATTATTAATTCTTATTCAACTGACACTTGCCTTAGCTGCTGGCGGAAAAAAAACGGGCGTTTTGATGATATACTGTGAATTGTGAATTATTAATTGTGCTTGCCGTTAATTGTGTGATGTGAATTGCTCGACCTAAATTGTAAAAAGTGAATTGTGCGCCATGAATCAACCGTAACCCGAATTTATAGATGTCAGCTTTCAGAATTTTGAATTTTTGGCACATAATATAAAACAAAATTAAGTTTTCTCTAAAACGCATATCTAGTTGTCATTTTTATTCCTGTTGATTCTAACCATTCTCGGCCGTTTTTTGACATTGACGTCCCGTATAGTTATTATAAGTTATTTGATATTTACCAAATAAATTATAATAACTATAACGGGCATGGTATACTTTTCCAAAGTAAACTAGCGGGCAAAGATATAGTCAGATTTATCGATAATGCAGTATTACGTGAAAACTGAGTACGGTATTATTTTTAAAGATGTCTGCTTTAAGAATTTTTAGTTTTTGGTACATAAATAAAAGACAAAAAAATTTTGTTTTCTATAATTCATGTCTAGTTGTCCGTTTTTTTCGTGTTGGTTGCTTTTGTTTACATTTTTGTTCCGATACAAAAAAAAATGTTTAAAAAACTAGTATTGCCATCTTTAGAACATTTTAAAAGATACATATGTATTTAATTAAATATTACATGCCAAAACGATATTTGTCCAAGACAACATAGTTTAATCGAGCATTATATTATAAACCAATTTAATTTCTAATTAGACATGGTAAATAGATAAATACACATATATATGTATGTATTTAATAAAAGCGACTTTGAATGTAACTTTCAAATTAACTTAACATTATTATTCCTTTTATGTACATACATCAATTTGTTTGATATATTAAATGTTAACTTGCAAATCATTATCAAAAAGCAAACAGTATCATAGTTGACCTACCCCAATAAATTATATTTGCAATACCATGGCTATTACAATATTTTCTCTATTCGTTCAATATTTTATCACCACAATACAAGAATACATCTCTTGAGAAATTACAATTGACTGATAATTTTATTTATTCTGTATTTTTTATTTTGCAATTCCAATACGAATAAATAATTCTTATATGTGACATAAAAAAAATTGCACACTGATTATTATATTTAGCAAACGAGAAAAGAGAATGAGAGAGCGGTTTTTATTGCGATGTATATTTTTTATTTTTTTATATTCAAGAGAAAAGAATAAATTTTACATTAGTAAATAAATTTGCCAATGTGTAATACTAACACTTTGACATTCACGTCGTTTTACTCCGTTGCATTTTTGTCTAGCCATTTCTTGTTGCGATATCCAGTTTTTTTGTCGGTTTTTTATTGTATCGTTTATTCGTTTTGATTCCTGTCACTCAATGGACACAAAATATTATTATAAAAATTAGATCAAATTAAAAGAAAAAGAAAAAAAAAGAAACAAAAAGAAACCAAGAAGTAAGGAGAGAAGGTAAATATTTAAAAATAAACATTGCAATTTTCTCTTCGTTTTTAATATTTATAAAGTATTTGTGAGACAATTATTGCACTCTACTACGTCAAACGGTCAATATTAAGTTGCTTTTTAATTTATTCTGATTATCACCTAATTAATTAAACAAACCGTGGTAATTTAGTGTTTTTCATCTTAATATACCGTGAGGTAAAATTCAACAAAGGTTATTTTTTTGGTAGATTTTTAATTCGTTATGTGTTAACAGCACACCAAATATCAATATTTAGTGATTATGTGTTGTTATAATTTTAAAGTGAAAAATTCGCTAATGATTTGCTGACATGAATTGGTAGACCAATAACACTTCAAAGTGGCGAAATTTTAAATATGAATCATCCGAAACAATTAAATAAATGATATTGGAAGACGTACTATGTCCTGACTGAGGTTGCCAACTTTGCAACAAAGTGCTTCCCGGAGCATATAGATCAAATCAAGATACACATACACTGTCTCAAAAAATTGTCCGTACACCACTCAGTTAAAAAAAATTGATGAAAAAAACAATTACAAATTAAACAAAAAATTCAGTTTTTATTTTTTTTTAACTCAAATTACATTTAACAACCTGAAAATAATAATCATCATGAAGCAAATTAATTTACTTTTACGTTTCATATGATTTACTATTTAAACATCCTAAAACGATCTCAAATAATTGTCCGTACACTTGCACTTTTGTGAAAATTAACTCTAGCACATTAACAATTTATTATTTGTTATACTCCTATTTTTAACTAACGGTAAATTACGAATTTTTTTTTGCGTAAAAGTTAATTAGTCGTACTTTTTTCATGACGAATGAAATATTGTCAAGTTAATTAAAAATGTGTTATTCTCGTACCAAAAGCAGTGTAGAAATTAAAAAATTGATCATTAAATTGGACAATAATTCATCCAGAACTCCAAAAAAACCAAATCACTAGAGATGCTTGTTGGGCGTGGTCGCAACTGAAAGCTGAACACACCTCAAATACATCTAATAGAGAAGGCAATAAAACAGAAATGAAAGCTTAGTGCTCCAACGATCGCTGCCAAAGTTTATCAACGCAAAAAAGGAGCGATAGAACCTCAGACAATACTCAATATTTTGCATAAACAAGAGTATCGTCGATGTGCGACACGCAAGAAATGTATTTGCCGACAAAAAAATATTAAAAGCGCTTGGAATATGCATTGGGATATGTGAGTGAGCCCGAAGAGTTCTTTGAAAATGTTTTTCTCTCATACGGAAGAAAATCTAACGTTTTTTGTTGAGATGGGCGAGTTGTGCTGTGGCGAAAACCCAACATTGAACTTGAGTAAAACATGGTGGCGGAAGTACAATGGTTTGAAGAGCTTTTAGCTGAAGGTGTGTAGGACATTTGACCTTCATAATGAACCGGTTTAATTATTTGGATATTTTGAAGGGTGATTTGTTAATAAGCGCTGACAAAATGGGACATGGGCAAGACTTTCGCTCCGTACATGACAATGACCCGAAGCATTCATCCAAGCTGATAAAGGAATGTTTATTGTACAATGTAAAGTCAATACTTCCTCATCATCCCCAGCCACCAGATCTCAACCCCATTGATAATTTATGCCATAGTTTGGAGCGAAAGATCCGTGAACACCAAATTAATGGCAAGGAACAATTAAAACGGGTCATTGTGGAGGAATGGGCCAAAAATTCTCCCCGAAATAACTAGGAAATTGGCTTTCTCAATGAAAGTTGCAAAGTGTCATTTCATGAATAGGTTACAACACGAAATATTAGACCCAACTTTTTTATCAAATTCCCTCAACTTCTTTGTGTGTATGGACAATTATTTGAGATCGTTTTAGGAGGTTTAAATAGTAAATCTTATCAAACGTGAAAGTAACTTAATTTGCATCATGATTATTATTATTTTCAGGTTCTTAAATGTAACTTGAGTATAAAAAAATTAAAACTGAATTTTTTGTTTGATTTGTAATTGTTTTTTTAATCAATGTTTTCATAACCGAGTGCTGGGGGTCAATTCTCGTTCTATGAAAAAACCTAATGAAAAAAAAGTTTTCATTTTGATTCCATCAAGTCTTTTTCATTTACAACATTTCACACAACGACAATAAGCGATTCTCGATGTCCATAAGTTGTTTCTATAGTAAGCTACACTGTAAACACACATTTTTTCGAGTTTCATGTATATTTCCGCTAGCTAATACAACAGTCGGTTTAAATATTAGCTAAATAAATGATAAAGTAGATTTAGTTAATCAGTTTTTGTCATTGGCTGTCAAAATATAAAGTAAATTATAAAATTGACCAAATTACTTTTAAAACTTAACTAAATTAATTATTTGGAGGCTTTTCTTAAATAAACGGAATAGTTTTTAATAGATTTACTTATTAGTTAAGTTTAAAGTGAATCATGTTATAGTTCCAATGTACATTTAATGGTAAAAATACAAATTTAGTTTTTATAGAATTTTATTTCCATATTTATGATGTTCTCACCGCCAAAATGGTCGGTGAGAAAGTTTTATTCATATGAAAAGATGTTGACGTCATTTTTTTCCTTCTCAAGGAACTTGAATCGGAAATGTGTATTTCTCACTGAAAATACTTTTCATTTTACTTTTCACAGAACGAGAATTGACCCCCTGTACGGACAATTTTTTGATACAGTGTATATAAAAACAAGAAAAAAATTAAAAAAAAAAAAAAAACAAAAGTTAAAGTTAAATGAAAAAAAATTTTTCGGAAAAGTATTTTGCCTGTTCCACCATTTTTAAAAAATTTAGCAAAATCAGTGGTCAAATAATTATCCTCATATAATTATCCTTAAGTCAGAAAATATTTGTTGGCCAGGTCAGATGATTATGGAATTATATAGAGAATGATTTAATACATTTGTTGTAAACCTTTTAGAATTTGTGCATGTCGGTGGGCTGTGATATAGTGCCTGGTAGTCAGAAAATATTACAAATGCATTAAACCATCCTCTATCTAATTCCATAATGATCTGGCAAGCCAACAAATATTTTCTGACTTCAAGGGGCTATATCACAGTCCACCGACATACAAAAGTTCTAAAAAGTTTGTAAAAAATGCGTTAAACCACTAAACCATGCAATTTTCGTATAAGTCAACCATTTATATTGGATTTTACAAAACAGTATAGCAAATCTATTTTTATTTTGTTAGAATTCACAAATATGTCACGATAGCAATATTTTTCGGGACTGACAGCAAAACTGTAAAAGCATTAAGTTATTATCATGATATAAATATAGTATCATAACATCTTATTGTATTTGGGGATAGAATTTTGGGCTAATTTCACAAAAAAATATTAAAAACTTTCGTAACAGCATGATTTTCGGGCCTGAGAGCAAAAAGTTTTACGATAGTATTATTTAGTGGTTCCATCGCATTCTTCGCAGATAAAAATTGGGCTATCTTCACATACATTTGGAATTATGTACACGCTTCCGAAAGAGGCTGTATCTAGACGTCGATCGAGAGGACAACCTCGATGAAATAATCCCAGAAAAAAGAAAATACTCGTGTGCCGATGTTATTTTGACGTTAGGATGGAACTCCGGATACCAGGTGTCCTCCGGTTTAATTAGCGCTGCCATAGCAAGAGACTCTGCCGTAGTGCCCTTTTCCTTAAATCGACTCGGTAATATAAGAATATAACTAACAGCAACGAGAATGGGAGTTTCCTAAACGCATCAACCTCAGAAGACAAGGGCCAAGTAGGACCTGCTTTTAAGAGTGAAATTACAACAGATTACAAGAGCAGTAGCTACTCAAGCGCAGATAACGTTTTTAAGGGCCAAGTACGAGGTACTCAAATACAAACATAGTTGGACAAGGGATCCACGCCGAAAACTGGTTTATCAAAGGAACTTTCACTTCTAGAGACAATCTATGAAAAAATGCACAATGGACCTTGCGATCGTAAGGAAAAAAATCAGAACACACATACAAAGTATAACTTACTTCTGAGAGTAAAATAACATAAGAATACATCCACGCCGACAAATTTTTTATGAAGGATCTGAATATCCACTTTAAAGTGACAATCGACCTAGAGATATGCAATATACCATTTCGGTTACTTCGGCTCTTTGTTCATCTACAAAACAAACGAAAAATTACGGGTGATTTTGTAGTAACCTTTTCTTGAAATCAAGTTTGTAGTATAAGAATATGACTAACAACAACGAGAGGGGTAGTTCCATAAACGTATCAACTTCAAAAGACAAGAGTACCAAAAGAGTAGTACCTTGCGGTTTTTAATGTGTGTGTTTGTGTGTCATGCTGACAAATTTTTTGTTGACAAATAATGCATGTGAAGTTTATCCTAAATTTCTAATAAATGAAAAAAAATGGCGTTTAGTATTATTTTAGGAAAAACTTCACACGTCTATATAGAGATGTGAAGTTTATACTAAATCTTTCAAAATACAAAAAAATGCCAATGGATTGGTGAATTGCAAACATTTAGGCGATTTTAATTTATAATTAGGCCGCTTCATAAAGTTCTAATGAATTATACACCCTCAAATATGGCCTGGATTGCACCATCCCACTATGATATATAATTTAAAGCAACCGTGTTTCCACAAAGTCTAAACCACATAAACTTGGTATTTCACTTAGTATTAGGTAATGCTTATCAAACGATACATGTAAAACCTTAGAATTAACCATAGAAATCACTTACGTGGGACAATTATCAATATAAGCTAAGGCTAAATAATCAGCAAACCCAGTACTGTTACCATTTAATTTAAGTTTAAAAATAGGATTAGTATACACTAGAAATAGCACAGGACCTAACACTGATCCTTGTTTCAAACTTCGACAACTCTAAAATCACTAAAAGTATCATTAATTCTGACTCTCATTTTTTTTATTATCTAGGTAGGAAGAAAACCACTTGTTTGACATACCTATAAATGCGTTTAGTAGAATACTTATAAATGCGTTTAGTATTACGTCAAAGAGTTCGCCAACTTGAGGTATGTTGTATGGTCCCTATATATTGATCACTATTTGGGTATCTGAAATCCAAGCCAAAATTTTAAAACTTGGTCAGTAGTTAAATTAGGCCCACATCTTGTCACCAAATAAAGGAATCCGATGAGAAATGTCTATAAATGTGTTTAGTATTACGTCAAAGAGTTCGCCAACTTGAAATATGTTGTGTGGTTCCTATACATATATATTGTTCTTTATTTGGGTATCGGAAATCCAAGCCAAAATTCTAAAAGTTGATCAATATTTGCATTAGGCCTACATCTTATCACCCAATAAAGGTATCCGATGAGTAATACCTATAAAAGTGTGTAGTATTATGTGTTTAAATCGTTACGTGTCGTTCTATTTTAATGTATCTTAAACCTTTAATATATTTAATATATTTGGTATAACTAAAAACAATATATAAAATATATTATTTGCAATTAAACTTTTGTATAGTTATATCGTAGGTTTCTGAAAAACGCATTCTTGGAAGCATTCGATTTTTCGACCGAGAGCGAAACCGGCGATGCTCTAACAAACGTGGTAGTATAATCTATTGACAACGGTTTACGTTGTCGTGTTCAACAATGCTGCTGCCATGCTGAAAATGGGCAGGCAAGTTGAGATTTAGAGTTTCGCATTCAGCAGTCACACCGACAATCTGCTTGCCAAAGACATGGCACACAAAGACACGTCAAAAAAGGTTACGGACATTGTCAAAGAATTTAAGCATCCGGACTTACAGAGAAAGTTAAAGAATCAAAACGGAACCAAAATGATCACCGTCGTAGAGACCCAATGGTGCTCTCACCGCGATTCCTTCGTATCATTTCGGAAAAATGTCCAACATAAAAAAACCATTTCCGCCGAGCCATTCAAAAGTGAAGGAAAATATCGTCTTGTTGCTATACTGTTAAGATATGGTTAAAAATTGTGCTGAACAAATCGAGACTCTCGATCGGGTTTGCCAATTGGTGAATGACTTGCAAAAATCCACCGCTTCAATCGCAGATGCAGTCGAAATGTGACAGAAAATGGCGTTGAATAAAAAAAGCCTGGTAGCGAATTTGCTTTATCCGAAGTATAGGGGTCTTAAGTTGCCAATGAAGGGATTGTAATGTTCGGTGTGACGATCGTTCAAACAAAACAAAAAAAAAAATTTAAGTCCTTTTTGTTCATTCCCCTCATCTCCTGGGTTAAGAATTTCTCCCACGCGTGGTAAGCGGTTGCTTGCGTTGGCCCGTGCATCGTGAAGAACGTCGGAGCAGGTTGCACTTACCTGCGTGCATATATCTATGTTTTTTTTATGTTACTGTTGGTAGTGCAATTGGAGGAAGGCAGAGAGGGGAAGAGTAGAATCTATTAAAAAGTTTAAACGTAACAAAAAAAGAATAAAACAAAAAAAAAAAAATTCGCGATCGGATGATTTTGGGAGGCAGTAAAGTTTTAATCTCGATTCGAGAGAGTTGAATGCTATTTTTTTTTTTTTTCTGGTTTTTTTTATATTTTTTTTGTGGACAAAGAAAGTCAGTTTGTGAAGATTCTAGAAAAAGTCCAAAATTGTGGAAAGAATTGAAAAAAAAAAATGAAAATATAAATATACAAAAGAAACGTTATTGGAGGAAAAGAAAATGGTTATTGTGATTGAGTTCAATTATTAAACAAAATAATTATTTCTAAATAAGTTGATTAATGAATAAAAATAATTTTTTTTGTATAAAAATAAATAATAATAAGAAATAAAACGTTAAAGTGTGCAGTATGTGCAGTTAAAAGTGTAAAAAAATATAAACTGATCATCTGTTACTCAATTTTTGTGAATTAAGAATAATAAATTTTGTTTTATTATTATTGATATGGTATTGAAAATAAAAATATATTTGATTCAGTGAATGAAATAAAAACAAATAAAAGTAAACATAGCGTGATTTTTTTTTAAACCCCACGTGCAGTGCTGAGCAAAATTTTGTTTGATTGGTCCTTTTGATGATGCGATGCTGTGTTCGCGATTATTTTGCATTAACTCTGACATTTGAGATTTGTCAGCGTTATTGGCGGTACAAGGTCGTGATTGTTCGATCAAAGTGGGTGGCGGTACACTAATGCGGTGCTGACTTTGAGAGCCGTTTGCTATCTTCGTGAATTCCGGTGCCAAATTTTATGTATATACAAAATACCGCAATTATATTATTTTTCCGGACGTGGCATCCTGTTCAACAAAACAAAATAATAATCTTCACGTTTCTTACGTGTTGCTGTATTGATTTACTATTTACGGAATATGGTTGGTGCAGAGATGAGCGTTTGAGGGTCATTTGAGGCAGCCGGGTGCAATTGTCAGTAAATCCCATTCATAACTATTGTACATGATTTTTTTTGGTTATATAATTATTCTTACTGGGATAACAGTCCATAATTTTATAAATTTCATTAATACTTTTTTTTTTAAATTAAATTTTTTTTTTGCTTCTTTTGTAAATTTAATTGTTTCTTTTAAAATACTTTTGTTCTGGAATTTTTTTTCTCTTCATCAATTTTGGGTTTTTTTGTTCATATATTTATCAGTTTTTTTCTTCATTCTTTTGCACACATGTACGTACTTATCTAGTTTTCAATTTGCATGCAACTTCATATATTATATAAATATTCCTTTTCAGCTCTCTTTTCCTTCGTTCTTTGCTCCGGTGTTTCTATGAATGGTTTTTTTTCTTTCCGTTTCATTTTTTTTTAGTTTAGGGAGTTGATGAGGAGGATGAGGGGCTAGGAGCTTATCTGTGGGATGCAGTAGGTATGTGAGTCACAGTCCCCAATGGTAGGTTGGTCCTTGCTTTAAATCCGGTTCACCCCTTTCCTGATTTTTTTTTTTGCTTCCATGCGGTGTAACAAGATTCACGTATGCTCTGGAAAACCCCACCCCGATACCCTGAGCTTTAGCCGGCCACGGATGACCGCCCCAGAGCCTCTGCGTGAATAATTTCTGCAACAGACTCGATAGTCCGCTATCCATTTTGTTACAGGATTTCGGAATGGTCTTTTGTACATAATAAAAATAAGAATAGACTTACTTTCCACCGGTTGACGAAATTGCTGGCAATTTACCACGAGCTAAAATACAGCAATAAGTCTTACTAACTAGCTAAGAACAGCAATAAATATTAAAAAATATAAAAATACTCTAATTATATAATTATTAGTTATATTAATATAAATAAGTACACCAAGGTCCCGCTTTGCGTCCCTGTTCGGTTCCACACGGAGAGACGCAAACTGAATTTCGACGCATATCGAACAATTTAAAATATTTGTGGCCGAAAAGTATTGCGGAAGATTAATCCACATAGAATTTAAAATAAAACAAATATGTATGATAAATAATATAAATAATATCACTTTATTAATAATAATTCGTTAATTAATTTAACGTTTTTTTTAGCCGACGCAAGATCGAATAGACGCACATAGAATAGACGCATAGCGAGACTCTGGTGTACCTATAATTTAATTATGTACGTATAATGAATAAAATAAAAGGCCAAGATGTTTTTATTTATTTCTATTTTTTACGTTACTTATTATATGTGTATTTTACGTGTATTATGATCGTGTAGAAAACTACGACCCATCCATTTTTGACGTTGCCGTATTTATTTTACTTACTTGTATTATACAGGTGTAAAAACTACAACGTTTTTTACTTTTAGAATACATTCCACCTCAAAAAATAAAAGGCTTAATTCTAGTTTGTCCAGTAGCAGACCAAGTTCTGCGGTGTCTGAAGGCAATGGCAGCGTGAGTGGATCGATTGACAAGCTTGTGGGAGCGGTACAATTTAGTGCTAACCAACAAAGCGGTCGCAGACCGAACATAGGGCACAACATTTCGGAGGCATAGTGGTTTATTTTATGCGTGGTCTTGACGATGTCGAATTTTATGGGACATCTTTATACATTAATAAGTTCTTTAAAAAAAAAAAATAAACGTAATAAAACAAAAACCAAAAAATATTTTCTTTACTTAGGAAGTTGTTTGTTTTGGGTTGGTTACTTTTGCCTTACAATTAAAATTTGCAAACTATTAATCGAAATTTATTGTTAATCATATTTACATATAATATTTGTACAAATATTTACGATTTTAAAGAATTTCTTAATTTTATAAAATACAAATTTTCAAATTATTTTACTTACATACCATATTGCAACTTCCTGCTCTATTTATGGTGTCGTTAACTAAAATGGCATCGAACGCAAATACGTTCATGATCGTATAAAAACTGTACGAATTCGTATTGCCTAGTAAGGGAAATTTCAAAACGTACTATGCTTAAACGAATTCGTATTAGAATTATACGAATTCGTATTCAGAAATACCAATCGTACGAATACGTAGAATTTTTATACGAATTCGTATTCAGAAATCAGGGCCCAGGAAATCATATTCACTATCGCATTATTTATCCTAATATTAGGCTCACCACTGGAGCTGGGTGGTGGAGGGTTAATTTCTAGTCTCTTATTTAGTAACTCGTCCATAATATCTAAATATTCCCACTTTTTAACGGAATTGCCACTTTTATTGTTACATGGATTTTAATCCTGTGATCCTCTCCAGTCACTCGTTTATTCCGAGTTTCCGATTATTTTATCCGGATAATTGATATTCGACACTCCTCACTAATTAACTAGAATTGTATTCAGCTCCTTATTTTTGGTTATTTGTTGTTGTCGCTCCTTATCCACTTAAAATAATTTTTAATGATAACACTTTAATGGCTTAACGCTTAGTTCAAATTTTATTATGAATTTTTATTTCTACCTACTACTTTTACAAAATTTTCTAGATATTAGGAAAACTGGTTATAAACCGTCAATAATTATAAATATTGCCTCTCGTATTACGAGTTAAGAGTTTCGAGAACTCAAAATATTTTTAATTTTATTTATTTATTTTATGTAATCACAATCTAGCCTCCTGGACTAATGAGCAATTTGTTTCTGACTTAATTTACTAACTTAAATTAATCTATGGCTTTTTCCCATTGGCGTTCCATAGTGTCTGGTAAATTAAAGTAAACCACATCTTTGTAGTGAACATTAAGCTGACAATCAGAGCAGTTGAAAAGCAATCTCCCCGCTTTTTTCTGGATTTCATTTAAAATGAGGTTCACTTTAAGGTCCCTATGGAGGTCATTATTCCTGACATACTAAGGTGCACCAACGATGTTCCTTAATACCATATTCTGAAATCTTTGGATGATATTTATGTTGCTCTGTTTGGTACAACCCCAAAGCTAAATACCATAAGTCCAAATCGGTTTCAATATTTGCTTATAAAGTAGAAGCTTGTTCTATATTGAAGAGTTGTATTCAAGTCTTAATTCTTCAATTTTCTTCTTTCCGTGTGCTTTCGTAGTTTAGAATCCGGGGTTATGCCGAGATACTTAGCTGTGTTCGCATGCGGTATTATTTCCCGATTAATGGTAATCGGAATATGTTCGAATCGTCTGTTTGTAAAGTTGATGTGAACTGATTTAGCTTCATTTAGTTTTATTCTCCATCTTTTTGTCCATTTATCTATTTGAGTTGTAGATGATTGTAACTTCTGTGTTGATTCTTCGTTTATTTTTGCAATAGCTTCGATCGCCGTGTGTCATGCCACTGTATTGTTTTGTAATGTAGGAAGATCATAAGTGTATAGTAGGTACAAAACCGGCCCTATTACACTGCCCTATGGAACTCCTGCGTTGATTTCCTTCAATTCAGAAAAGGTATCAGCTAACCTAATCCTGAAGAACTCATCTTTCAAGTAAGAGTCCATACGTCTAGAAATACTGTTGAACATACTTTTTCCTCATATTATAACTTTGGATTTGTTCCATCTTTATGTTTTGCCGCTGCACTTATATTACAATTTTATAATAAAAAAACAATTTCTTAACACGTTAAAAAATGTTTATTTAAACATAAATTAATTTAATTTAAAACATAAATTTTAAAAAACTTTTAAAGAATTGAACTCGAGATAATCTTTTTACTGAGAAACTCGAGATAATCTTTATCTTTCATTGAGTGCTTCGGTGGGCAGTAAATACTAGCAATATAAACAGAATTATTTTTGGTTTAAACATTAACAGCAGTTCCTTGGATTTCTTCTGTTTCATATTTGAACTCTTAGTAGTGATGAATACTATTTATAATTATAATAGCACTACCGGGTGAATAGTCGAAAACTCAAAATATGTTGACAACTTTTCTTTAAAAATAATCTTTTTAATCATTACGAGTTATCTGCCGTACTTAAAAAGTTGTACGAGTAAAACAACAACAACAAGTCGCAATTACGAGAACTTGTAATGTCTACACATAATCGCGTTTTGTAGCAGTTTCTCGTAACTCGAAAGTCGTAATGCTTACATAATCGCACCCGAGGATTTACTAGCGAAACTAATGTTATAAAGCTACATGTACATAAATTGAGCTAATTGAATTAATTTATTTTTACACCACTAATGAGCTTTCACAAATGTTAATAACATCACAATGGGCAAAACAAAAGTAACAATTTTGTAGTGTTTCTGTATGACGTTTTCTGAAGAGGAACAAGAAAGCTAGTGTTTATTTACTGCACTTTTTATCTTTCCAATTATGTTTATTTTGCAATATAACCTGCCATTTAGTTTAATTACTCCCCTCATTTTATTAATTAAATCCATTGCGTCCAACTCTTTGATTGAGAAAGAAATGAAGTGTGATAAAATAAAGGCAACAGAGACAACCAATATTTGTTTATTAGAAGAAGGCATCAATAAGATTGCGAATATTTTAATAGAACAACAATTTTCGCTAATAATTGATGAAGCAGACATAAGCACAGATGAATGTTAGTTTTAATTGCCAGGTATTTCGATTTCATCGTAGGTAAAGTGCGTGACAAGTTCCTTGGATTACTTAAATTGAATAAGTCGGATGCCAGTTCAAATTTTAACTCAATTTTAAATTATTTTGAAGCAGCGGATAAAATATCGATATCTAATTTGATAGGATTCGCATCTGATAATGCATCCGCAATGATGGGCAATAATACAAAATTTATACGTTTCTTTCTCCCACAGTGCGAAACGCAAAAAAGAATTTAAAAGAATTACAGGAAAATTTTAATATTAAATCGCATACAATTTTGAAAACTTCTTCTACACGGTGGTTATTGTTAGAGCCAGTTGTTTCGAAAATTTTAGAACAGTGGGTTCTACCGAAACATTATTTCTTATGATTTGAATTATAATCAAATGCAGATTTGGCCAACGCATTTGTTCGGAAATGTCGGGTTATATTTTAAAAGTGACGACAAAATTGTTAAAAATGTTTTATTACTCATCATCAAAGATTATTTTAGGACAATTTTAAGTGTATTTATTAAACCAATTTGTATAACAAATAAGGATATTTTTTTAGATTACGAGAAAATTTGTACTGGGGCGAAATCGGATTTAAAAACAGTGGACAACTATCTACAAGCTCTTTAAAAAGAGCCTACTATTTGGAACTATGCAAACAAATTATCCTGATTAAGTACTAATTGCTGTACAGTGCATAGTCCCAAACCAAAAAGCTTGCAGACTTGCTCCACTTATTCGGTTGTTTCCAAATTTAATAGAGAAAGCTTCCATTGAAGATTTAGATGGAATGGCGTAATCTAATAAACCATCGGAATCATCCAAATCCTAAAATTTTTATAGGGTCAATACTTTTCCAAACATAAATAAAGACAAAACACGAAATTCATTAGGTACTGACGGCAACCGTAAACGCAATTGATATTTCAAAGGAACTGTCAGTGGATTCCTTCCAAAGAATTATGTAATTTATAAGTATGTATAACAAATAACTTAAAGGTTTTTTTTTACTATGTGCTACGTTGTTTAATAAAGGTGAAATGTGCAAATTCACACAATGAATATGTCTTTTATTTATATTTGCTAATAAAAATGAAAGCAAAAATTTTTGGTTTGCTTGTTATTTTATCATAATCCCTTATCGTTTCAAATACTCCCCTGAAATGATGAAATTTACTACTCTCTAAAATTTCAAAACGACAGCACGGACACAGAATGAATAAAAGGTATGTTTAATGTCTCTTTTAAAGCGTTCGGGATATCCGGAATGAATAAACGAAAACACTGATCATCGCTATAATTTATCGAGTTCTAGTGCAGTTTTTTTGGAAAACGCGCCTACTTTGTTCGAAATCCATCTTACAAAATATTTGAAATTGGTGACCAACTATTTTTAAGGAATAACGTCTTTATTTAGTAGCGCAAATTATTTCGCTAGAAAATTAAAATTCGAATAGGTCGTTCGGGAAAGAATTGTTTATAAAATTAGATTAGAATTTGGCATGCATAACGTTTTTCTTAAAACCAAAGTAGTTTTGTTAAAAGGAGAAAAGAACGGGGAGATGTATGACATAACAATAATGTTTGAATCTGTTTTATCTCCCAATATTGTCTACTTTAGTTTGGAAGACACTTTATCGACTAGTAATTATAAGTGTGTTTGACTGATCATTTCAACATACATCTCATTGGAAAATTTAAGTTAAGAATAATTCCGACGACCCCAAAGTTGAAAACGAATTTGAAAATTCAGATCCAGCAGCTACAGCAGCTGAAAAAAGAAGTTAAAGGATTTTGTGTAAGTTTTCGTGTAAATGTTAAATTTCTAGTTTACGAAAAAAGGGAAGTTAATTTGTTAAAATTATTCAATTCCACAAAAACAATTAAACCTATAAACCGAACGAAAGCTAAAGAATTTATTATTTAAGTTAACATAACTTAATTTTAAAAAAATGTTTGTATTTTATTTATGTACCAAAAGTTTCATTTAAATTTCCCGGGACCGCTGGAAATTTAGTATTTTCGCTGCCCGCTATAAAATGACAAAAAATTTCAACAAAAATTATGTTGCAATGAACAGATTTATAAATTTATTATTATCAATACGACATAAATTATAGATAGTTGAGAACTTAAGCTTAAGCTTAGTTATTTTCTGTAGGAAATACAACTTTCCAACATTCATAAAAAATAATTTAAAGAGTTAATTAATTAGTAATATAATAACCGCCGATTTACTTTCACAAATAAATATAGAAATTTTCTACGTCATTCATGTAGAAAATATTATTACACAATAAATGTATTTGACCAAATTTAGAACTGTCGTAATTTCTCGTATCAGTTATAAATACAGAAAAAGTATTAAATAAAGAAACATAATAAATTAAAACAAATTAATTTCATTTGGTTGGAAATTAAAAGTATATTTTATACAAATTGCAATTATATTTAAAAATTTTCCTGTTAATTATTTCATAATTATATTTTGTTTTTATATAAATCAATTTTTTTATTTGTAATAAAAATAAATTGTGTAATAAATTTATTATTATAATTTAAAATAAGGTTTAAATAAAAATATGTTTTTTTTCCAGTGTTATTTTTATTCATTTCAAATTTTATTCAATTGTTATGATTTAATTATGTAATTAAAAAACACAACCGATATATTTATATAATTTAAAATTCAATTGAACATTTATTTATTTTATATCAAATTATCTGTTTTCAATTAAAGGCAACTACATTGTTTTAATTTGTGTTTTCAAATAGTTAAATTTTTTGGGGTTAATTATTAATTAATTTTGTAACAATAATAAATAAAATCAATAAAACTTGCATAAAATATTGCCTGAAGAAGGGCACGTAAGGTCCGCAGCTAAATTCAAATGCAAAAATATATTTATTTTACCACAGGAGTTCTAGCGGTTTGAATTCGCAACTCTTCTCTTCAGTTGATGGCAATTGAGCTTTAAATATTTTGCTCTTGTAGTTAATATTTAATAGACCTTTATACCTTCTCTTCTAGTGTATTACAACACATAATTATCTGTCGAAAATCATCTTCGAAAGCCAAAATAAGGTCGTACGTGAGGTTAAGGAAATAGCCCGGTATTTCAGCTACTATTCAATGGAAATATTCAGGTACATTTTAACCTATTTACACACTGCTTGTAGCTAAATTATTTCCTCTAGAATGACATATAAATATGGGTTTGTCCAGTAGATCTATAAATTAACTGTTGGTAGATGCACAACAACAGATCCGTAAAGGAGGATTATAAAATTAAGTATTCCAAACATGAGCCGAAACTAATGAGAAAAAAAATTATTGAGATTATAAGGCAAGGCTTATTTAAGAGGATTTAAGTGCGCCATGAACAAGCCACTTGTAATAATATATGAAAAATCACTGATTGAGGGTAATTTTCCTTCAATATGGAAGAATGGTTTTATAATTCCAATATACAAAGGAGGTGACATTACAAATATTAAAAACTATGAGCCTATCTCTATTTTGCTTCTCAAAAATTTTTGAAATAATTAGCCACAACTTGCTCTTCAAAAAATTGACAAGTAAAGTCACTATCCATCAACACGGGTTTTTCAAACTAAGATCCACACGGTCTAACCTGCTAAATTTGTCAGAATATGTATATAATTCGCTAGACTTGAATTACGGTGTTGATGTTATTTATACAGATTTCCAAAAGGGCTTTAAAATTAAGGAGGTTCGGTGTTGATGGACTCATGTTACAATGGATACGTTCGTATTTAGTTGGTTCAAAAAAATGTGAAATCTCGTGCAATATCTCCGTTTCGGTGTTGCTCTTTGCTGAGAACTTCAAGCTCTTTTTGTCTATTTAATCAATTACTGACTGTCAGAAACTGCAAAATTATCTTAATCTTCTACATGATTTAGAAGTTATTGTCGACAATAAATTTAAATTTAACCCTTTGAGTGCCAACAAGATTTTTAGTGAATTAGCTAAAAGTGCCACGCTGCTAGAGGAACATAGAAATTTAAAAATATATTTCATTTTTCGAAGCATTTTATTTACGAAAAGTATTTCGAAAAACAAAAAATTAATGTTATAATTTCAATAAATATTATAATTTCAACATATGTAAGTGAAAAATAAAATGTAATTCTTTTACACACAGTCCATATCTTATGAACATTTATGTTGCTCAATATATAATCCATGAAGTCCCTTTTTGCACTTGGAACAAATAAGGTTTGATCTCTTTACTGGTTTCCCATTTTTATTACTACAAACAATACATCTTCTCAAATTGCGACCTGGTTCTTTCTCTAAACCTAAACCGATACTTTGGAAACAATTTTATTTGTTGTTACAGGATTCCCCTTTTCTGCCAACCAACCTTGTTCTATACTCCCTATTATAGACTATGTGAACTTGAGACATTACTCTACCATTGGTATTTTCTTTGTAAATGATATAAGCATTAAGCACCACCGTTCCCAAAATGTAAAATACAACTTTCTTCCAGTATTTCACTGTTCTTATTTCATCAGGATATGTAAACAACATCATATCAGACTCGTCAACTCCACCGATGAATTTGTTATAATCTATGATTATTGAAAGCTTCGTTTTTTGAATTTCTAGCGCTTTGCGATATTTTGTAATTTTTTTAGTCTCAGCAATAGCCTTAGTCGATATAAGTAGCACTGTATATTTTTTGATTTCTTCTCTCGATATCCACACAAAAGAACTTCTACGTTTCTGAAATATTTGGCTTTGTCAATATTTGATTTAGCTCCACGACAACAGATAAAACCTAAACAGTAATTTACTACTGGATCACACAACATCCAAAATTTTACTCCCCATTTACGGTGCTTTTTATTAGGTAAATACTGGCTTAGTTCTGTATGATATTTCGTTCCGATCAAAGATTAATTAACACTTTCCTGATGAGGTGTATAGTGGTACCGGAATTTCAGATTTGCATGCTCAACCAAACACCCCCTCAATGGCTGAAATTTTGCACATGGATCATAATTTTTATGATCTGGCGGAATTAAGTTTATGTTGTGAAAACCAAAGGAAAAAAGTTTAGAATAAGTCCCCCATTTCCAATAATACAGCAACAAATGCCTTCATTTCCATAATTGTTACAGGTTTCCATTTTTGGCCCTTGCTTGGAGGTGACATTATTTGATGTGAGTTCAAGAAATCCGTCGCATCTCTGTTGGTTTCGAAATACTCAATTGGTTTCGAGCCTGAAGATGGTGCATTTTCTGGTCCAGACTTTCCACGAAAAACATAAGAAGGCCGTGCCAGCTACTGAAATTTCCATATTTTCTTTTTCATGATCCGATTAATACATATTCGAGTAATTCATCTTAATTATAAAATTCTCTGCTAGTCGAAGGTATAACGAAATTTTTATAAGGCCTAGATATGTTTGTTTTTATACAATAATAAAAATATAAAAAATATAAATAAAAATATTTTACAATATTACGCCGCGGATAAATAAATTACACAATTTGCAATAATCACCTTGAAATATTATTGTGCACGTCTTCCACTGCGGAAACTCAACTATTCTCAACATAAAGATATAAAAAGTAAAAACGGGCAAACAAGTAAATAGAAAACAAAAAATTCATAGATAACTTTGTGTCTTGTACATATATGTAGAAGACAAAAATAAACAAAAAGGTTACCACGCGATAAAATAAAAACACGTGTTAAAAAGCATTTGTAGTTTTGTGTGTAGTTGTGAATAAAATTATGGAAATTTAAATTATATTTTACGGATTAATTGATAGATTCCATGTTTGGTTTTAACATACATATGTCTAAATATAATTATTAATCTACAAATGGGTGAAAAAAATTGCCGAAAATAACGAGTTCACACAAAATCTACACTTTTTATAAAAAGTGTGGTATTATGTTCTAACCTGATAATAAATAATGAATTAATTATAATCCTACCGGCTTGCGGTTTTGATGAGCACGAATATGAAAAGCAATTTACAACACAAATTAGAAATAGAATTAAACACACTACAACTTTTAAATATATTTATTGTTAACCAATTATAATAATTTTAGTAGCGTATTCCTCCACTTTCAGACATCTTGTGTCTTTGTTTTATTCCTCTTCTTTTGACATCTCTTAGTATACTTTCATAAATGCAATTATGTACACTTTGATTAAATTAACTACGCTCACGCCATGTACCATATTATGTTCATAAATATAAAAGAGTTATGCTCTTCAATATACTACTTTGAATATGCCTCAGAAAGCACGTTTAAAAAATGGCGGAAGCATTAGGGCTCTTATATATACAGAGGGCTCTAGAAATAGAGATCGTATTAGTTCGTGCGGGAACAAAAGCCCGATCGCGCTCCTGGCATTTTCGGCCAGTGTATTGGCACTCAAAGGGTTAATATTTATATCCAACACATTACCAACAAATCATTAAAAATACTTGGCTTCATGATAAGTATTTATAGTGATTTCAATAATCCTTCATCATTTATATCAATGTTTAGTGGACTGGTTCGTAGTAACCTTGAATATTTAACGACTATATGAAATCCTGTATACGAATGTCACAAACTCGTTGAAAGAATAAAAAAAAAAAATTGGCGCGATTCTTAAACAACAAAAGCAAAGTTCCGTACGAACTGTACAATATTTCAACGTTATGGTTTACTTTTTTCAATATTTTGTTGAATGTTAATTAATTCATGTAATACCTAATACGCTACCGGTGATTAGACCTTTTTAAATGTGTTTTTATTAATACTAGAAGTATATTAGTATTTACAAACGATAATTCAACGATACCGGCTAATAGACAGAATTCTATTTATTTAATTTTTTTTTAATTTTTATATGATTTTTAATATGTTCCGAGGATTGTAGTAAGAGAATTCAATCCAGTTTTGAACAGATGAGCTTATGATTATGAAAAAATCAATCTTCTCATCAGGCCGCGGCGACTGGACTGATTATACCACAATTTACATTCTATATATACAGAATGTATTGTGCATTTTAGTACTAGCGAATCATACTAATACAGATGCAATCTCTTACAATTTTCCTCTTCACGATATTCACAACACAGCTCTATTTCTGTGTAAGCAAATTTTTTTCTACTTTTTTCAATATTTTAAATGTTTTTTCTTTTTTTTTTTGTAAATATTGAAAAAAGTAAAAATTTGCTTGACGCAAAGACTGCATGACGTTTTTCAGATTATTCGAGATTCTTAGTGATTTCTTGGGTTTTCAAGATTATTCTATGATTTTATGTTTATCCTAGTTTCTCCAGAATATTCGAAATTTAATTTAAATAAATATCGAGATTGTTCTAGAATTCTAAGGTTATACGAACTTTTCGAGGTTACACGTGTTTCTCGATATTCTTTGAAATTTGCAAGAATCTTCGTTGTATCTTGTTACAGAATTAGTTGCTTTCAAAAAAATGCTTTTTTAACTCTTAGGCTGGCAAAAGAGAGCTTGTGTACTGGAAATAAAGCTACAACAAGATTTTTGATCGAAGAGGCACAAGTTATATCATATTCTTATATGCTATATTCTCAATTGCATGTCCTATTAATTGAAATTGGTTTTTTCTATTTAAACAGCGAATTTAAGTTTTGACATTGGGTACATAGGTGATATTTGAAATTAAAACGAAAAATATAAATGGCGCAAAATGTTGATGGTTATTATAGAATGTTGGTATGGAAGAATAACACAAATTGGTATTAAACAAACATATTTTTGGGCTTTTATTTTGTATTTTGAAAAAAAGCTAAACACCGCACTTCGCTGGATGCGCCCTTTCTTCCTAATTTTGTAGCTACCAGGCAATAAAATCAAAAATGTATATGATTAGTGATACGTTTGCTTTAATTTTGTTTTTGTGCATCAAGAACGTAATCATTTGATAGGCGACAAGGTACTATACACATGTTACACAGTTTACTTTTTCTATAGGTAATTACTTAATAAACTTATCAAGAAGGGTTGTTTTTGGGGAATGGAAGAAAACAGATGTGTTGGACATTTTGTAGGAAAAGAAAATTTGGTTACGGTAAATGAAATACAATGTGGATGTGCGTATATGAACTAAAAGGAAAATATAAAGGGGTGAAACCTCATGAGGTGGTCAGAACTCGGCGATCTTGATTGATTTAACTCCCACATTAATGTCGAAATGAATCTCTTAAGCCAATCTTCAGCTCAGTCTTCAACTCAATAAATAAATCAACCTCCATCTCAATCTTAACATAATTCTAACCACAATCACCAAATTACCCGCCAACCAAACCCTCAAATCAATAATCAAATCAACCCCAAATCAACTTTCAAATTAACCCTTAACCTAACTCTGTTAAATAATTCCCAAACAGAACAACTCACTTAACCTCAATGCAGGCTAACTAAACCCTAACTCAACTTCAACTCAACTTAGGTCGAACCAAATCTCAACCCTCTTCTCAACTCATACCATTATACCATAATACAGTCACCATCACACCATCATACAACCATACCATCATACCATCATAGCATCATCATCACCATTACCATCACAATTACACAATTCTTATATACAAACCATCATAGCATTAGATCACCATAACATCATACCTTCATACCAACGTACTCATCAAAAATCGACTCAATTTTTGAAGTTTTAGAAATTCCTCTGTAGTAACTTTAGATTTATTATTATTATTATTATTATTATATGAAAACACATATATAAATGAATTTTCATAAAATTAATTAATTAAAAACAATTAACTTTCTTTTTGTGATATATTATTTATTTTTAAACATTCAAGACCGGTTTCGGACATTCGTCCTTCTTCAGTTCTTGTTCTAATAATGAAAAAAAAATTTGTTGTTGTTTTATTTTTTCGCTTTCTATGTAAACGACATCTTGTTTTGGATTGCTAAATCAAAAATTTTATTCGTTTTTGAATTAATTTTGTCGTTTAACATGAGTGGATCATTCCGCCGTTTGTATATTTCATATTCCTCAATTCTGTCCATTTTGTTGCCCTTATGAAGTCTATGAAGAATGTGTAAATTTGTTTCAAAATCCGTGTATGTATGTTTCTCGGTTAATAAATGTTGTGCAAAATTTGAATTACATTTTGTGGTTTTATGGGTATTGTTGGCTTCATATATATGTTCGCTGAATCGTTGTTTGAATGTACGCCCTGTTTGGCCAATATAATATTTTGGGCAATCATTACATTTTAATTTGTATACGTCGCTGTCAATTTCGTTTTCTTGTATCGCTCTCAATTTGTGTTGTATTTTATTTTCTGTTTTGTACGCGATATTGTAGCCAAAATTTTTTAAAATGTTGTGTAATATGTTGCTAGTGTGTTCATTATAATCTATTGTGATGTATCTTTTATTTTCTTGTTCATCAACATGTAAAGTGGTTAAATTTTGTTGTTGCATCTTGGTTACTATTTTGGTGTTTAATCGGTGAATAATGTTTGGATTGAATCCGTTCATACCAGCAATGTTGATGATAGTTTTCAATTCTTCAAAATAATCGGTGTTGTGCATGGGAATGCTGTTGAGTCTATGTATCATATGGCTGTATGCTGATATTTCATGTTGGAATGGATGATAAGAACTGTTGTGTATTGTGTGGTTTGTTTGTGTTGCTTTCCTGAATATTTTAAAAATGTGATGTCCCTCAATATTTTGTATTGTTAGATCCAAAAAAGTGATGGTTTTATTTTTGATTTAGCAATCCAAAACAAGATGTCGTTTACATAGAAAGCGAAAAAATAAAACAACAATTTTTTTTTTCATTATTAGAACAAGAACTGAAGAAGGACGAATGTCCGAAACCGGTCTTGAATTTTTAAAAATAAATAATATATCACAAAAAAAAAGTTAATTGTTTTTAATTAATTAATTTTATGAAAATACATTTATATATGTGTTTTCATATAATAAAATAAGTGATATAAGCCACAGTTTAAAAAAAAAAAAAAAATTTATTAAAAATGGAATTTTTCCGTCTTTATAATAGTAACTTTAGACCTGGGGGCCTATTCTCGAATTCCACATCCATTTTCCACATGTGGACATCTGTCAAAACTCATAAAAATTGAATTTTTGCGGTACTAAGGGAATATTTCCGAATGGGTATAAGCATGTGGAAAAATTCCCCATATAGGAAAATGTCAATGCCGCATGTGTTTTATATACGAATTACAATTTTCGAACAAATTTTTGACAACTTTGACAGATGTCCACATGTGGAAAATGGATGTGAAATTCGAGAATAGGCCCCCTGATTATCATATCTCAAGGAGAAGATGAATGTTTGAGATATTAACATTGATTTTTTTTAAGTCTTAAACAATATTTGTGTAAAGTTTGGATCAAATCGTTCAATGCGTGTGCATTTGTTTAAATATCACACGTATATATTGTACATTTATATAAACACTCACTTTTAAATATAGTGAAACCTCATTTTAACAGACACTCAATTTAGCGGAGTTCTCACTTCAACGGAAAAACTTTTAAGTCCCATGCAACTGAAGTTTTCCAATGAAAATCTCCCTTAGATAAGCACATGCGCGTTGGAAATGGAATTCTAAATTGATTTTAAGACCTAAAACTCATCTTTATCATAATCGATTAAGAAATAGCCAAGTTCCATTTTACTTTCCCATATTCCAGAACTATACCCAAAAATCACTTCCCATTTCCATGGCAGATGTCAAATTTCACTCAAATCCGTGAAGAAATAGCCAAGTTCCGTCCTAATTGGCCATATTCCTGAAATTCATTTAAAAATAATTTTAGCTTTATAAGCGGTTAAGGAACAACCAAGTTCGATCTTCCCTGGTCATATTCCAGAGCTTTATTCAAAAATCATTTTAGAATCCCATTTTCATCATCCACATCAAATTTCATCATAATCAGTTAAGAAATAACCAGGTTTCGTCATCATTGGCCATCATATTCTATAACTTTATCCAAGAATCATTTTAGAATCCCATTTAAAACGCACATGCCAAATTTCATCATAATCGGTTAAGGAATAGCTAAGTTCCATCCTGATTCGCCAAATTCCAGAAATTTATCTAAAAATGATTTTAGAATGCAATTTTCAACGCACATGACAAATTTCATCATAATCTGTTGAGAATTAAGCAAGTTCCCTCATACTTCGCCACATTCCAGAACTTTATCTAAAAATGATTTTAGAATCCAATTTCGATCGCACATGCAAATTTCATCATAACTGGTTAAGGAATAGCCAAGTTTCATCTTACTCGGCCATATTCCAGAACTTCGTCTAAAAATCATTTGAATATCCCATTTCCATTGGAAATGCTGGATTTCATCAAAATCGGGTAAGATATAGAATCTCAATAAAATTTTTATAAAAAAAAAATCACAAATCCCCAGTTTAACGGACAACGTTTTTGGTCCCGTCGATTTCCGTTGTAGTGAGGTTTCCCTATATATCTATAGTCTCCAACCCCAACTAAACCGCAACTCAACCCTAATCCAACTCGCAAACTGAACCCAACCTAACCCTCAACTAACCCGCAAACTTTACCCCAAACTCACTCCTCAAACCAGCATATATAAAAAATTGGTCAACAACTCACTATATCCTATTCAGCTCAAACTCAACTCCAAGTCAACTTTAACTCAACCTACAAATTGATCGCTAACATAATCTTCAAATCAGCATATATAAAAAATTCGTAAATATTTTTGTATCCAACCCCAACTCAACTTCAACTCAACTGTAACTCAACCCGCAAATTGACCACTAACTTAACCTTCAAATCAACCCCAAATTCAATGCCCAATTCAATAATCAAACCAGCATATATAAAAAATTCGTAAATATTTATGTATCCAACCCCAACTCAACTCCAACTCAACTGTAACTCAACCCGCAAATTGGCCACTAACTCAACCTTTAATTCAACTCCAAATTCAATGCCCAATTCAATAATCAAACTAGCATCTATAAAACATTCGCAAATATTTTTATATCCAACCTCAACCCAACTCCTACTCAACTTCAACTCAGCCTTAAAAATTGGTAAATTTTTGTATAACCAGGTATTTTGGATCAATTCGTATGGCAGGTATCCGACCCTCTTGACGCACAGGTTCCAAAAGCTTTTAAAATCTCGACCTTGACCATAGAAACAGATTGGCAAAAAAAATCTAAATCGAATAAGCCGTTCTCGAGATACCATGGGTACAGACATACAGACATCCAGACAGACGGACGGACATTTTTTTTTTTTGCTTTTTTAGACTCAGGGACTCTCAAAACGTCGAAAAAAATGGTTTTGGAGCAACCAAATTTTTGATCATTTTTGACAGGATTTCAATACTTTGGTCTTTTTAGACCGAAGTAAAAGTTCATTTTGTATAGATCATGTTTTCCGAAAGGAGGCAGATCGAGCGAAAGTAGTTTAATGGTAAGTACATTTGCCGCTAGTTGTCACTACTAAAGTAAAACGAAAGTACTCCACGTTTTCTAGAAGGTGGCAAAGTTTATCATGACGTTTGGTACCTTTCTTTTTCAAATACAAAAATCGACACAACCGATAAACTAGGTATTAATAATATTAAATATATTATATTATTTTGAAGTTAAATTGTTATTAAATTATTTTAGAAATATTAAAAAGGAATTTAAAGTGTAGTGACATCTAGATTCAAGACTGTTTTCTATTATATTAGTTTTGACATCTTATCGGCAAATAATAATGATCTAAAATCATTATTTCTGCCATGGCGTTGGAAAGTGTTTTGGTTTTATGCTGGTTTTGTTTTCGAATCGGACGTCTTCTGCAATATTTTTTATAGTTTTATTAAAAATGTAGATGTAACTTTTAACTGAATCAGCACTAGGATTCCGGAAATAGGAACCACGAACCTAAGGCAGCAAGGGAATGCGGAATTGGAGATACTTAATTAATTTGTTTTACTGAGATATTAATTTTTATTTTGTTTCAGAGTCTAAATTTAAATTTAAATAATTATTAAGTATTACTTAGAAATAACTGATTAATTTGATTTCAATTTTCAAAGATATTAATTATCATAAATATGTATTAACATTTTTAAATAGGTTTTCAGAACGTTGTTGCGTTTTTTTTTTTGGATTATTGTTATGGAGGTTGAATTTGGAATTGGATCTTAATTAAATTTGTTAACCTACAGATTGTTTCAGATTTTAAAAATTTCAAATATTTAAATTTGGTTTTTGAGGTTGGTGGTTTTTGAGAGATGGTCTCTGGTTGGGTTTATTAAAAAATTGTAATCTATTTATTAATTTGTTTCTTAAATTTTGAATAAAAATATTAAATTAAATTTTTAGTTTTTGATTTTAATTCCAAATTTTAAATTAAATAAATTCGATTTTATTTAAGTAAAGTTTAGAAATAACTAATTAATCTCGGTTTCGATTTCGATATTTAGGAAGTCCCGTGGAACCTGTCTCAGCCTTCCAGAATTTTCGAGCATCTAGCGGATTTGTAGTTTTAAGAATTGCGCTATCTTTTGCTAACCTTTATCTTTATCATATATAACACGTATAACATAATATTATCTATTGACTATTTAGGTGTCTGTATCTCGTACAAGATTGAAGCTGCTTTATTTTTATTGTTATACTGGAATACCTAAGAAACAATTTTATAATCCGTGCAGTTTATTATTTCAAAGCTTGTCAAATTTAGTGATTAATTGGCTGTTATTGCATTTTTGGTGCCTAATTTAATTTATTTTTAGGGAGTTAGGGGCTGATTTTTAAATTAATAATTAATTTTAAAGTAAATTAGGATTTTGGTTTCAAAGAATAGGGAACGAAACAGTTGGTTATTAAATAGAAATTGGGTTGTTTTGTGCTAACTAATTATTCGATGATTAACACCAAACAATTTACTGAAATTTAAGTAAAAGTTGTAATCAAGTTAAATCCTATGGATTAAATAGTAAATATTTGGTAATAATGGGTTAATTTTAATTTTGTTCTCAGAGATTCCCGAGAAATTTGGTTCACCTTCCAGAAAATTAAAATATCCAACGAATGTGTAGTTTAGAAATTGTGTTCTCTTGATTTTTGTCTTCTTAATTTACAGGCACTTCAGTTCAAACTTCATACTTTAGGAACTAATTAGAGTCTTATCGCTTTGATTTTGGTTACTTTAAAGGGGAATCATACTGCTGGCAAACTTCGTATTATTGAAATAGCAATAACAAAATTAAAAATTTAGATGCAAACGAATTCTACGTAGACATTTGATTTTACTTATAATACTTTTCTATAATTGTTTCGATTACATAAAACTCGAACATAAATATTATTTTACGTTTTCCTAAAAATTTCTTTAGGTGCTTTAACCTGATTTTGCGGCTCTACATTATAAAAATTGGGCCAAATGTTATTAGCTAAAAATATGGCCGACAAGTAACAATTTTTTTTTTAGTCAAAAATTTACTATTTTATGTAATTGTTAATACATATGTATAATATTTATACCAATTTGGAGCATTCTCTCTCTCTCAATATTTTGTTGCACAGCTGGGCGCTCCTTGGCACTAAACTAATTAAGAACTACACTAACGGCCGATTAGAAATTATCGAGATATAAATAATAACATAACGCACAACAACCGTAAAACGAGAAAAATCTCGATGTTCTCCTGTTTTAGCAACTTTAACGGCTGGATTTTTTTTAGAAATAAACATGAGTTTTATTCGCATCAACGGCCGTGATTGAGATTTACTTAAAAATGTGAAAAAAAAACACAGTTTCAGTTTTCCTTTACATCGGTGGTATGATTTTCACAAATAGAAATGTTACTGTAAATAGCTTGCTGGACCATTTGTTAAAGTTTTTGTTCCATGCAACTCGGTCCAGATGCTGCCGATATATAATTAAAAACATCCAAAAAATTAAACATAATTTTCAAAGTTTCCTTTTTTTCTCCACGATAATGGCCGCCAAGAATACATCAAAATTCGCTTGAAAAAGGTACATGTTTCACGTTTAGATACTTTATTAATTATAAGAATTGAACGAGCATAAAATAGAAAAAAATGCGTAATTTAACAACATATTAAACACTAAAATTCAAAATTTAGCGTAATAAATGATTTATTCGAGAGTTCGACCGCAGCCTAAGTTACAGTTTTCCACTATTTCTCTTCATTTCTCCGGAAAATTCAGATAAAAATTAACAACTACTGCTAAAAGTGAACAATTAACTTTTTGCCGTTAACTTCTTTTCAATGTCATTTCTAGTTGAAATGTAATAATTGACATTTAACTTTAAAGGTTTATTGAAATTCAATTAATTTATAATTTATATAGACTGATTTCAAAAGTCATTTAATTTTGGTGACACATATTTTTAATAAATTACATAAAATTTTTATTTTTGTATTTATTCGCATTAAAAAATCAATAATTGTGATTTACTGTTTTATGCAGAAATATTTAATGTTTCTATTTTATTACGTCTGTGGTCATATAGGAAATATAACTAAATAACATAACGTCTGCTATATGTAAGTATACATACATGCACATATGTGTATGTACATTCGAATTTAAATAATGTGATGAATCTTACAAAAATTTTAATGTAAATCAATTTACAAATTGTACAGCATTGTTATCCTTCTGAATTTATTTAGTTAAAAATAGTGTTTTTTTAATAAACTACAGCTTTAATTTTACAGAAAATAATTAATAAAACAAAATAAAAGGTTTGATGATTTCCTGAGTTTTACCAGTAATTATAAGTACGAACGTATGTTTTATAATGTGGAAACAAAATTTGAGCAATAACGAACGGACGCCTGCACAAAATATTAATAATTCACAATAGAAACATTAATCTTCAACAATAATTGCAACAAGTCATAAAGAAACAATTTTTAATTAAATTAATTCAATATTGTCATTTTATAATTAACACAAATAACTTAAAAATATTTTTTTAAAAATTGAAACAATAAAAATAAAAAATATTAATATTTTGTATTTAATTTTTTTTTCTATATACATACATACTCGCAATTATTATTTATTGTAGATTCAACTCGAAGAAGCTAATTTAATTTTAAACGTTTCAATCAATTTATTAATTTTAATATTTTTTTGATGCAAAATACAATATGATATAAAATATAAGCGCATATGATATATTGTTATTTTTGTTTGTTATTATTAAATTATAAAAACGTAATGGCAATATTTTATGGTCTCGTTTTTTAATCGATTAAAAAAGTTTAAAAATTACGTGACGCTGATTAAAGGTAAACGCTTGGCGATTAATTGTTTTCATTTACTTATTAGTCCAGTCACTTTAGTTTCTAACCTCGCATAAATTGCAAGCAAGATAAATTTATAAATGTTTAATCTTCCAAAAGTTTGGTAGAAATGAGCAACTGACTAATGGGAAGTTTTAAAAAAAAACTTGATTCAGCCGCCAAATTGGAGCCTGTAGGACTCCGACTTGTAGGCCCATTTTAGTTTACGAATAGTTTTCGTGTTCAATTATATTCCACGTATATGGTCAAATAAATCCTTTATATATTTGAATACATTGTATATTCCGCATGCCGCATATTTCTTTTACGCTCACAGTTGTTGAGATAAGAGGTGGAAGCGGCGGCTTACGCAAATGATATAATACGTTTGAGGAATTTTATGTGAAATCAGAACCAATTTCATATATAGGGCCATACTATGACGTCGTAGGTTGTATCGAGTTTGTTTTAACAGGGATAATTTTTATACAATTACGTAAGAATCAATGTAAATTTGATAATTTTTAAACTAAGTTTTAGACTTTCAGTTTAATCGATACTAAGGCTGTTTCCGAAACCGATACTTGTTTACTTATCATAATATGGTGTCTTAAATAAGTATGTAAAATCGTTCGAATTGATTTCACTCACTTACTTTGACAACGCGCCAACAAAAAATTATTTGTTGTCTAATTTTTCGAAGTGACGATATTGCTATTCGCAATATACTACAAAATACGCTTTTACTGCACCATTACATAATGCACCATTGAAATAATAATTAGTCTAATGAATTTGTATGTCCTAAATAAATATTTAAATTAAATATTAAAAATCTGAAAAGCGTTTGTCGTTCAGTTGTTTGGATTAAAATATTCGGCTATTTGCAACATAATGCATTATAATGCTTGAACATAAATATGTAGTATCTAATGATATAATAATGAACAAAATATAACTAAATATGAGTTGATAACTTTACAAAATAATTAAATATTAAAAATCTGAAATAATTCATTTTTTACTTCAGTGGTCGTCACAATCAAAGTTTTTTTTTGTAAATATCTATAAGCTTAAGCCTGAATTCCACTGTGAATAATTGACTGAACTGACTTCAAGTCGAAAGAAGACAAAAAAAAAAAATCCATTGGAGTGACAAAGATAAAGCATGTTTTTTTTATTTTTTTTATAGCACAAATATCTTGATAAATTTTGACAGCGACAGCAAAAAATAAAAAATAAAAAAAATAAATTTTTGGTTATCACTTGGAGTTTTAATTTGGCTTTTTCACCACCAATAAATTATTTAAAAAAAAAACGATCACTTTATTAAATTGCCAATAATAGTATTTATCGATATTATCACAATTGATACCAATTTAACACAATTTACCTGTATACAAACTTTATATTTTTTTATTATCACAGCTATTTTAGAAGCAACCACCAAAAAAAATTATGACAATTACCATAAAAATAACAAACTTTTTAATTATCTTAGGATGCGGAAAAAAATTTGCGTTCGTACACAAAATTTGTGTGCTTATATTAGTTGGATAACCATAAAATGACTTCGATTTTGATAATTTTTGACCATAATTATGGCGATCCACTAATACAAACACACATTTGATGTAAGTAAAATCTTGACTGACTTCGTTTTGTGTTTCTTTCACACAACCACCGATTTTATATTTTTATCTCCCTTTATTTTGACTGACAAACTTTTATTTGCAATGGAATTCAGGCTTAACTTAGACAAATTTTCATACACAACATCACAAACAATTTAAATTTTTTTGTACGAAAGAGACAGAAAATAAATTGGCTCGTCAGGATATTTATTTGAATAAGTTAGATTCCACAAATAAGTATTCGTCGTTAGGCTGTTTTCGAAACGAATACTTATTTGTGGAACCTAACTTATTTAAATAAGTATCCTATCGAGGTGACTTATTTTCTATCCCTTTCTTACAACAAAATCTAAATTGCATGTCATTTTGCCTTCAATGACCCACTACCAACTTGTACTGGTTAGGTTGGTAGTTGATACATAACCAGTTTTAAAGCAATGAATACAACGCAAAAAGGAAACAATACCCCAGGTGGTAAACCAACTACCCAGTTGGCTAATCCACCCTCTTACGAGGCTGGCTCAATGGATTCTCGGGTGAGCCAATCATTGCTAAACCCATTCGAAAGAAGCTCAATGTTGTTAAGATCACCAAACCATCATACTATAACTCTGCAAATCAGCAGAAAGACGAAAACGCTGAACTCTGTCGAAAACTCAGTGAAGTAGATGTACTTTTAACCCAACTAATAAGCGAAATTGAAAAACTAAAAAAAGAAAATGAAGAATTAAAGAAGCCCAAACCAATGGAGATTTCCGAAAACCCGCTTACTTGTTATAATGAAACAAGTACTCCCACCAGCTATAACAATGAGTTCCATACTGATGAAGAGGATCTCATAAGAGAAACAGATTGGGTACTGAAAAGGAAGAAAAGACCTACCAAAAAACGAAAAGCAGAATTCTCGCCTGGAGTTGGAGATCATTCGCAAGCTAATGTATTAGTAACTGGTGATACTAATACCAAACGAGCTCACCAGCAACAGCAACAAAATCGGCAACAAAAGGTTGTACCGAAAGAAAAGGCGCCTCCGCCAATCAATGTAATCGGCATAACAGAATTTGCTAGCATACAATCTTTAATGAAATCAGTGACAGCTAAGGAATATAGAGTAGTGTCACTAAACAATAACGTGTGGAAAAACAATACACCGGATTCCGATACATATAGAGCTCTAGCAACAAAGCTCAATGCGGAAGGTAAAGAATGGTTCACATACGAAGATAAAAACGAACGCGCAATTAAGGTTATGGCCAGAGGCCTTCATCCAACGTGTACGAAGGAGGACATAATTGAGGACCTAAAGGCAAGAGATCTGCAAATAGAAGATGCAGTAAACATCCTAAAACGAGAGAGAGGTGAGAACAATCAAGTCAAAAAAAGGGGGCTTCCACTCTTCATGCTTACGTTTAACAAAAAGGAGAAAGTTGAAAACATCTTCAACATCAAAGCAATTCTCAATATGAGGGTTAAAATAGAACCGCTTAAGAAAAATACGAGGCTAATACCTCAATGCAAAAAATGCCAAGGTTTCAATCACACGCAAAAATATTGCAGACGGGAGCCAAGATGCGTAAAATGTGCTGGAAAACACAACGCGAAAGAGTGTACAGAAAGTAGAAACACCCCTGCAAAATGTATAAACTGTAAAGGGCATCATCCTGCAAATTATAGAGGCTGTGAAGTAGCCAAAGAACTTCAAAGACTAAGAAACAAAACGCATCAGTTTCCTCAAAACCCTAAGGTTACCAGAGAAGAGAAACCAACTAAAACCCAAGCGGAGCCAAAACCACCAGGTATAGGTACAGAGCGAAAAAGTTATTCACAAATTGTACAGCAATCATCTAATGCTATGAATGATAACCCCCTTGAAAGGATTTGTCGAAGCATAGAAGCCATAAATATAAGGCTAGCAAAGCAAGAACGTGGTCTAGAAGCTTTATATAAGCGTCTAGATATGCATCAAACCTTGAACGAGGCAACAGCCCTCATATACTAAAATGAGCAGATCATTAAGAATTGTCACCTGGAACGCGAACGGACTAGCGCAACATGTTCCAGAGCTAGAAATTTTTCTAAATTTAGAAAAAATAAATATCTGCCTTATATCGGAGAGCCATTTGACAAAAACATCATTTATTAAAATACGTGATTATGAATGTTACCATGCTGTTCACCCAGGAGGAAAACCCAGAGGAGGATCAACAGTAATAGTGAAAAAGAATCTCAAACACTATGAAGAACCTAGTATAGAAGAGGAAAGTATGCAAGTTAAAACCATAAAAGTTGAAACTAACAATAATAATGAATACAGTATTTCCTCTATCTACTGCCCTCCACGCTATAATCTAAACAAAGAAGATTATAATAGACTCTTTAGATCACTAGGATCCAATTTTATTATTGGTGGTGACTTGAATGCAAAAAACACCTATTGGGGCTCAAGACTTACAACCCATAAAGGAAAAGAGCTATTCGAAGCCGGACGAATAAATAACTGCGAGTTCCACTCTGGAAGTAAACCAACATACTGGCCTGCTGATATAAATAAAATACCAGATCTCATTGATTTTTATGTAATGAAAGGGATCTTCGAGGATTACATGTGCATCGAAAACAGCGAAGGGATATATTCCGATCATACACCTGTTATCATGACACTCAGCACAATGATAATTAATAAGGATAACCTGCCTAAATTAACAAATAATAGAACTAATTGGGACCTATTCCAAGATCTAATTGAAATGCAAACAAATCTACGAGTGCCGATTAAAACACCGGTACAGTTGGAAGACGAACTAGAGGTATTTAACAGTACTATTCAACAAGCAGCATGGGAAAGTTCTCCTGCTAGTCACACCGAATCCCGTAGGAATCAAAATTATCCTATTGAGGTCAGGGAGTTAGTTAGAGAGAAACGGAAGGCAAGAAAAACCTGGCAAAGGACACGCGCCCCGGAAAACAAAAAAATCCTCAATTTTCTATGCAATAAACTAAAACAACTTATAAAAGAAATTAAGAATGAAACTATTAACAAGTACTTAAATGGTCTCACCGAACATAAAGATACTGATTACTCTCTTTGGAAAGCAACAAAGGGATTAAAAAGAACCAAAACGCATGTGCCGCCTATTAAAAATGGGGAAGGAACCTGGGCCAAAAGCGACAAGCAAAAAGCTATTTTATTTGCAGCTCACTTGGAGGACACCTTTCAACCGTTACCTAGGCAAACAGCAAATGAAAACATAATAACAGTTAGCAAAATTGATGAATATAATATTCGATGTGTAACATTACAGGAATTAAAAAATGAGATCAAGTGTAATTTGAACGCAAAAAAAGCTCCAGGATATGATTTAATTACTGGACAAGTAGTAAAAGCCATTCCGGAGAAGGGACTACGAAAATTGGTTCAAATTATCAATGCTGTCTTCAGACTAAAATATGTCCCACGGCAATGGAAGGTTGCTGAAGTAATTATGATCCCCAAACCAGGCAAACCAGCGAACGATAAAAAGTCGTACAGACCGATTTCACTACTTCCTGTAATTTCAAAATTATTTGAAAAATTACTGCTCAAGAGACTCAAGCCAATAATAGAAGAGAGAAATTTGATTCCACCACACCACTTTGGATTTAGAGAAAATCACTCTACGATAGAACAAGCTCACAGAATAACGGATATAATCGAAGACTCACTTGAGAATAAGAAGATATGCTCCAGCATCTTCTTAGATATAGCACAAGCTTTCGACAAAGTTTGGCACAAAGGACTTGCATTTAAATTGCATCGAGATCTACCAAAGCAATTCTATCAAATTCTTAAATCTTATATCGCAGGCCGACATTTCCGTGTAAAATATAACCGAGAGTACTCTGAACTAAAGAGAATATCAGCAGGCATACCACAGGGTAGCGTACTGGGTCCTATATTGTACATCCTGTACTCCAGAGATATGCCAAATACAGAAGGTGCCACCATAGCAACATTTGCAGACGATACAGCTATTCTGGCGACTGGAAAGTGTATATCAGAAGCAACGACCAAACTTCAAAAAGCAACCGACACAGTTAGTAGCTGGACAAAGAAATGGCGCATTAGCCTAAACGAAGCAAAATCGGTTCACGTAAACTTCACAAACCAGAAAGTTAACTGGATTCCAGTGAAACTTAATTCAAGGCCGGTTCCAAATGCAAATACAGCCAAATACCTCGGCATGACTCTCGATTGCAAGCTTAGATGGAAAGAGCATGTTAAAAAGAAAAAAGAAGAATTGAACATTAAATATAGGAAAATGTATTGGCTAATAGGTAGAAACTCTGAGCTTACAATACATAACAAATTGCTATTATATCAGCAAATACTTAAACCAGTATGGACCTACGGTATTCAACTTTGGGGTTGTACCAAGAAGACAAATGTACAAATGATTCAATGTTTTCAAAACAAAGTGCTGCGTGGCATTGTAAACGCACCATGGTACATTAGAAATGATAACCTCCATAGGAACTTAAACATGGAACATGTAAGTGAAGAAATACAAAATCATGCAAAGAAACACATTCAGCGGATATCTCGGCACCAAAATGCAGACATACGAAGTTTGTTGGATACCACCAATGCAGTAAGAAGACTTCAAAGGCAGAAACCTTTGGAATTAGGCAGTTGTATTTCATTAGGATACAGAAAAATAATTACTATGTAAATTCAAACGGGAGTAACCATTGGGCTACTGCCCGTCAAATGTGAATCTTCATTTAAGAAAGATAAATTACTAAATGATTTGTAAATCAGTTGTAATATTAAATAAAGGAAAAAAAAAAAAAAAAAAAAATTTTGCCTATGAATTTTTTTCTAAGATAGCGTGATACCGAAAACTTTAAAATTTGCTTTTGACGAACACTGAAGTAAAAAATGAATTCTTTCAGATAATTAATTATTTATAGGTCATCAAAATACAATACTCTCATTGTTATATCAAGCGTTAGTGTTTTAAACGTATTATGTTGCGAATAGCAGTGTCCCTAACTCGAAAAAATGGAAAACAAATAAATTTTTGTTGTTGCTGTCAAGATAAGTAAGTGAAATCAATTCGAATGATTTTACTTACTTATTTAAGATGGCGTCGAATAAGTCAATAAGTATGAAATAAGTATCGATTTCGTAAACTGCCTAAAGGCATTGCCGCATGCAACCGACATTTGAAACTGTCAAATTCAATTTTTGACAAAATTGTTTCATTTTTAACATCAAAATTATTAACAAATAGTTCGGGTCTATAAGCTCCACCTTATTATTAGAAAATTTTATTAAAATTGATTTAATTTCGGACGAATTTTAGCTTGAATATGGTGGAGCTTGTAGAATTGAACTATTTCTTAATAACTTTCATATTTCAAAGTGAAGCAACTTTGCCATAAATAGGATTTAATGTTTTGAAATGCCGGTTCTCTGTTTTGCATCTTGGGGCGACGCCTTTAGGCTGTTTTCGAAACGAATACTTATTTGTCGAACCTATAACTTATTCCAAATCCTTTCTTACAAAAAAATCTAAATTGCTTGTCATTCATCACAATTGAAGAAATTCATATGGAACAAGGGCGTTTGGAATGTGCTATTTGGAATAACAGAGAACAACGTCCTTGTTCCATGCGAAATTTGCCGATTTGTTAATTTTGAAAAAAATTTGCAATACGGCTCATATTAAAATGGAACTGAGTGATTTGAATTCCTTAATGTACATATACCTTTTATAGCCATATAGTATAGTCGCTATATGAACCAATTCTCTTATCTGTTGTGCTGCTGTTTGTATTCGTTGTATTAGTTCATCTTTTGTTTCAATTTCTTTGGAGTATAGAAGCGCCTTCATCGTGCGCCATACATAAAATTCCAATAGCGTAAGATCGGGGGATCTTCCAGGCCAATGAATTGAACCATTTCTTCCAAACCGCTTATTTGGATAAATTTCGTTTAACCAATTCCTAACATTTCTATCGTAGTGACAAGGTGCACCATCATATTGGTGTGTGTGCGAGATTCTACTTAATCTTTTCCCAAATCTTTTGTTACCTCTGATCGGCAGACTTTGTAGTAAAAAAAATAAACCGAAAAATATAGCCTACAGAGAAGTGCAGACCAGTTTTACAATCGCATGGAAAAAGAAAGGGGTCCTTGCTAGGAGAATCGCTAAGCGAATTTATAGAGGAAAAAAGCATCAGTGATGGAAGGCCGAGGTTTTGAAACAACTACAACTCAACTGTGAGCATAATTTGCAAAATTTCTTCACAATAATTAGAGGATTTCACCTTAATTTCAGCCCTAGACCAACTGTCATTCGGACCGGGATGGAAACCTCCATGATAATTTCGGTTAAAAACTTCTTAGTAGTCAATAGTTAATATTTTCTTATAAGTATGTATTACCTATGATAAGTTGCACAATACAAAAGAATTTCAAAACTATGCGTATAAATCTGCTGGCTCAGCTATTTACAACCTTCAATCTAAATAGCTGAGTCAGATTCCGCAGGTATTTCTGAAAATTGAAAACGAACCCGACCAACAATTTTGGACCGTAACTGTTATCACGGGTTTTCGCCCGTAAAAAGTCAGTTGATAAAATCAAGCGAAAATTGAAATAATTACACGAAGTATATCCTATTTAATAAAAAACAAGACAAAATAAAATAAACGGTAGCTCGAGAACATGATGAACGATTCGAAATAAAATATCGATAAATTATTAAATCTGAATTTTATGGTACATATAAAAAAAGTGTTCCATAATTTTAATTATAAATCTAATATAAAAGTTGTTATCATTAAAAGAAGAATTGTGTAATAGTGGTAATTTGTCTGGTCGCTCGCGCGCTCATATGTTTTCTATACAATACAACGTGTTTTACAACCGTAAATAGTCGGTTTAAAAACTGGAAAAATCGAATAACTTGTATACGAATCAAATCCGAATGTAAAAAATCAAAGAAAAAAGAAACCTGCGGAATACGACAGCACGAAATAAATATCGGCAATAGCCGAGTAGATCATATTAATGTAAAACTTAAAACGGACGTGTTTATCTACTTTTTCCATAACTAAAAGTGATTAATAATTAAAATATAATAAAAAAAATATTAATATAATTTGCTAATTGCTTCAACAAACTTGTAAAGGTAATAACATGTAAATCACTTCTAAATTAATGCGTAAATGTAATTCGAATCGTATCCTAAAAATCTGATTTAAGCATGTCTGATTAAATCTGATTTTTAGAGTACATATAAAGCCCATGTATTGTGTGTGAGTGTTGTGAAAGTGTTCCATACTACAAAAGTATTTCATAATTTTAACTATAAATCTAATATAAAAGTTGGTAACATTTAAATAAAAATTATGTAATTGGTGGTAATTTTTCTGGTCGGTCGCGTACTGCGATGTTCATGTTGTGAATTGTATAGAATTCAACGTTTTTTACGACCGTAAAAAGTCGGTTTAAAAACTGTAAATTTAAAATAATTGTGCGTGTGTGTGTGTGTGTGTGTGTGTTTTTGTGTGAGTGCTTCTGTGCAAATACACGTGTATTTTGAAAAAAAATTCTATTTGAATTTATTTGAGCTTCATTTTTATTCATATTTTAGTGTTAAAGAAAATGCCTAAGTATAAATTGTTACAAGATCTTTCAAAACAATCGATTAAACGACGCCTTTTTAACCCAAACACAAAACAATTATCTGAGGAACTTACGAATCATGATATTGATAAATCTTCTACTAGCACGGATTTAAATTTTTTACCAAGCCAAATTTCGTGTATGCTTGATGAGCAGTCTACCAATCAAACATTAAATATTGAGTTAAACGACGAAGAAAATGACCAAGAAGTATTGTCCGATTTTGATGGAGAAGATACTGAACTAACAAATAACTCTAAAATGGTAGATTTCTTGCATACTTGGGCAGTTAAATATGCTATAAAATCAAACGCTTTAAATGAACTATTGGTATTCGTTAAGTCACTGGGATACACTGTACCTTCTGATAGCAGAACGCTTTTGAACACCCCAACAAATAGAATTACATTAGAATGCTCTCCAGGCAAATACGTCCATATCGGATGCACTTCCGTTTTTGAAGCTTTTTTGAATGATAATGAAACACTTCCATCCGAAATTGTTTTAGATATAAATATTGATGGTTTGCCTATAACCAAAAGCAACCAAAGTTGTTTTTGGCCCATTTTGGGTAAAATATATAATTCTAAGTACAAAAATGTGTTCGTAATTGGAATTTATCATGGTTATAACAAACCAAAAGATTTTAATAAATATTTAAGGCCCCTTGTCGATGAACTTAAAATATATCAGTCAGATGGGTACATATGGAAAAATAATAAAATTTTTGTTAAAATTAGAGCGATAATATGTGACGCACCAGCACGCTCCAGTATTCTTGGTACAAAATCCCACAATGGATATTTTGGTTGCCTGAAATGCAATGTAGAGGGCGAATACATAAAAAATAGGATGACTTTTCCTATTAATGCAACAACACAGAAAAGAACTGATAGTTCTTTTCGAAATAGAGAAAATTTAGAACACCATAGATTTAACACTATATTAGAAGAATTTCCAATCGATATGGTAAAAACTTTTCCATTGGATTACATGCATTTAGTCTGCCTTGGGGTTATGAAGAAACTACTTCAGATGTGGGTTTGTGGAGACCCCAAATCACTTCTACCTGCAGCAAGTATACAACAAATATCAGCAACACTTTCTATAATATCTAACACCCAACCATCGGAATTTCAACGAAAAATACGAAGTTTATCTGACCTGTCCTATTTTAAGGCTACAGAGTTTCGTGTATTTTTGTTATACAGTGGCCCATTTGTATTAAAAAACATATTAGCAGCTGATAAATATGATAATTTTCTTTCACTACACACTGGAATCCTTATTTTATGTCATCCAGAATTTTGTAAAACTAAAACGAATATTGCAACTGATATTCTGAAACATTTCATTGAAGGAGTAAAATATCTGTACGGAGCGCATCATTTAATATACAATATACACAGCTTATCACATTTGGCAGAAAGTGTGGAAGAATTTGGTAATTTGGATGAATTTTCTGCTTTTCAATTTGAATCGTATATGTATAAGATTAAATGTATGCTTAGAAAACCAAACCAACCACTAGCACAATTATGCAATAGGATTTCCGAAATATCCGACGTCAACTTGAATCAAAATAAATTAAGATTAACCTATCCTGTTCTAAAAAAGCGAGTAAATAAAGATGGAAAAATATATTACTATCGAATTATATTTGAAAGTGCCGAATTTGACAGTACCGAAAGAAATAGATGGTTTCTTACAAAAGATAAAGCAATTATAAAATTTGAATATGCAGAGATATTTGAAACAACAACGATTATTTGGGGTAAACAAATGGAAACCACCTCGGACTTCTACAAAGTGCCAATTTCATCAAGCAAACTAGATATTTATCAGACATCATTGAACAGTCAAGATATTATCCAACAATTCAATGTTAAAGACATACACAAGAAGTTGTTTGGAATGAGAAATAATAATGATGGATTTTACGTTTTTTTTCCACTCCTTCACTTCATTAATTAAAATTTTTAAATACTTTAACTTACATATTTACAATTTATTTTTTAGCAACTATGTATTCCGTTATTGAGACAATAAGCAAAGAGGGTAAAAAGGAAGTATCTGTTGTGTGCACACATTGGATTAAAGATGGAACAGTAGCTTGGCCAAAACAGTATAAACAAGCAATTAAAAAAAAATTTGATCCAGACCAGAATTGGGAAAAATTTGGTTGTAAATTATTAAAAACTAACATCACTAACTACCATGAGGCAAAGCAAAAAGAAAAATTTTTTGCGGATTTTTCCAATTCTGAATGCGATGAGGAGGCCAACAGACAACGTAAAAGACCTTTCGAGGTTGTGGATTTCAACGACAAGTTTGAGCAACCGTCACCTAAATTACTAGCAGTGGGATCAATAAATGATAAAGACGAAATCGACATCAATACACAGACCAATAATATAATATTAGAATTCAATAACATTGACAACAATTTGCATTTACCACCCTTACAGCCAATAACATTCGATAATACTCAAACAGAACTGCTTGAAATTACATCAGAAACAGTTGCATATGAATCTAATAGTATCATTAGAGAGTCAAACCATATCACTGGTACTCCGGTATACAGATCAAACTGTTACATCGCGGATTCAAACCAAAACAAAGAAAATTATAACACCGACAAAAACTCAGAAAAATTAAAGAAGTTGCAAGAACACATCAAAAAAAATAAATTACTTATAAAAGAAAATAAATCAAAGATAACAATTGTTTTGGAAAACCAACAAAAACTACTGGCAAACCAAGCAGATATTAAAGAGGTGTTGCAGGTGATAATGAATACACTACCAAAAAAAAATCAAAACCCTATATTTAAAGATAACAGTTTCATATTTCCAAAACTACCCATAACCAATGTCGAACACCTTGTGTTGTTAAACACCAAATTAACATCGCAACCTTATATGGATCAAATGGTATAATAACTATAATTTACAATTAAATCAAATTATTTAATTATGTATGTTTAATTTTATTTCAGACTCTCTACCTTTATAAATTTTCCGCTGAAAAAACAAATAAAACAGTGAAGAATTGCTTGGAACATTTATGCTCGTACGAGCTACTTTTGAAATATTCCTGGTCTGGCCAAAATTCCCTGTCAAAAGGTAAGAATTAATTAATGGTTATCTAGAAAATTTATAGATTTAATTTTCTTAATTTTTTTACTTCAGATATCAATAAACATATTTTTGCCCAGCATGTTAACATTATCGAGCTAATGCGAAACGTGCACAATTATTTAAAAACCAGCAACGCTGTTGCAATTGAAATGATTAACTCCAGCGTAAAAGAGTTCCTAAAGCGAGTTAATTTTCGGAATAAAAATCTTATTAGTAATTAAGCCAAATAGTAATAGTAACACAAAACTATATTTGGTATTATTTTATTTTAATATTATATAATTAATATTATAATAAAAAAAAATTTATGTAGTTAGTTTTAATGTACATACTCGTCCTTATGATGCCCTGAATTTCATAATGCATATAATTTTAATCAATTTTTTGTGTTAAATTTTAAAAATTAAAATTATAAAGAATTATTAATCTATATTCGTGAATTTGATACTAATGAAGTTATATTTAAAATAGTAAGGCGAAACTAATAGCTTAAAAATAAGGCTTTAAATAAATAAATAAATGTAAATATATATATATATATATATATTAATAATTAGTTGTAATGTACTCGTACTTATGAATTATGATGCACTGAATTTTATAATGAATATAATTTTCCTAAACTTTTTTGAATTAAAATTATAAAGATTTATTTATTTATATCCCTGAACTTTATAGTAATGAAGTTATATTTAAAAGGAAAAAGAATGTAGGACAAACACCATGTAAGTCGTACAACAGATCGTCAGTGCAACATAGCGTTAACCTGCTACCCACAAAAAGATGTTTTTAATTAGTTAAATTTTTTCCTTTTATACTTTTTATTAGTATTTTAACTGTAAGATAGTGGACAATTTCCAAACATTGTGAATCGCGCTTTTTTGTTATTAAAGACAGATAAGTTTAACCTTTCCTTCCCGAGCGGTTAATTGTTAGAAAGCTTATACTGACATATAATCGGCAATTGGGCTGTAAATCAACGAGTGGTTTTCGTTCAGTCGTTTGGACCAACTTTCGGTTTTCCAAAACTCAGTTTTTACTTCTACCAAACACCGTGAAATTTCCTTTACTGGATGGTTCATGGTCCGAAAAGATAACTTACATTTTATCGTCCATTGAACTGTAAAAGAACTCACAGTCCTCGATCAGTCGTTTGGGCCTCCTTGAGGTGTTCCAAAGCATGTTTTTTACTTCTACCAAAAACCGTAAAATTTCGTATACTGGGATGGTTAATTGTCAGAAAAGCTGTCTTACATTTTATCGTCCATTAAACTGTAAAACAACGCACGGTCTTCGTTCAGTCATTTGGTACCGCCCAAGGTGTTCCAAAACTCGGTTTTTTTACAGTACTTGAGGAAAGAAAAGTCTACCAAAAACCTGTGTGGTCCTCAGTCCCTCATCGGTTATTTTCCAATCCCAAATATTCAAATTGTTTGTCGGGGAAGTTAATCAATTATTTCTAAACATTATTTATTAAATTTAAATCTGTAAAAAAAAATAATTAATTAATAAATTAACTTCTAATTTAATCAAAGAAGATTTATTAATATAAGTATGTATCTGAAAATTAGTCTGGAAAATGTTTAAATAATTGTGTAGATATACTGAATAAATATGAATTGCACCCAAAACTTTGAAAAAGGTTATAAAAATAAATTTGAATCTCAGTATTAAGAATGAACGCATTATTCACTCCTCTAAATTTATCTGCTGCTTTAGTCGTCCGAGCTACCATTGATTTTAAGTGGGCTTATGTTAAGTGGTTTGAAGAGGAATTAGATAGATATCAATAGTCAAAACACTTAACATAATCCCACTTAAAGTCAATGAATGTGTTACAATAATATAGAAAGCCTCATTACCCCTCAGTCCTCATAAAACCATTTTCATTTATTACAACCAACATCCACCCAACTCCCTGCAGCCAAATCCTCACTTGCATATTGAACAATCCAGCGATCACACTGTAATTGCTCCATGTAAAGTTAATTTTGAATTTTCATTCCGTCAGATCATACAGGTACGGGTATTAAAATCGTTAGGCCGTCACTAATTTCGTTATATACTTATTTACAACCAGTACTACTCCAAAGCAAAATTTAAAGAGTGGATACAGTTTATGTGGTGGTCTGAGTGGAAGTAGGTTATTTATGTTTTCTGCAATAAATTGTTGTACTGTTTAAATTTAAGAAAAACATAAGAACAATCAAATTTTCTGAATTTCAATTTTTGTTTGCTTCGAAGCCAGTGATTTTTATGCAGTTATTTTGCCTAATAAATTGTTATTATTATGCGACTGTACGTATGTTCCTGTAAATACCGTTGATTTTTTTGGTAAGAATGTCTAGTCATTATGAACTTCTTAGTGATGTAATGGTTGGGATTCATTGTAGGGAGGGAAGTGCCACTACGCTGATGCTTCAGAAGATGGAGGCACTGTGATCAAACCATTTAGAACCTCAATAACGGTACATTGGGTAAGCTGGTGAACTGTCCGTGTTTTTTTCTTGTTTTTCGTCTGTATGGTTCTCGTTGCAACATTCTTGCAGCACTTGCAAGCTTCATTTACGTTCGGTGAACAGGGACTCTCCTTCGACTGCTACCTAGCCGGAAAATGTGCTGCTGTCTCCGAGCAGGTAAATGGAGAATTTTTTCTGGTTAACACGCCTGGCGATTTGGAAAACATGTTTAAGTTAGATTGAACATGAAGTAGCAATAAGCCATAACGTGTTACACTCATCAAACCACCGGTTGGGTGCAAGAGATGAGCGTGGATATATAATGACCCCAGTATTGACTGAAATATACAGTCACTGCTTCATCCCTCTACAAATCATCTAACCCAATCCCGCTTAACTAAATGATAGTATTATGCTAATGAATACATACCAGAAGCAGTTTCTGACCAAGTGACAAATGACACTTTTTGCGACTTTGTACTAAAATTTTAACTGCTATAAAATGGCAACTTAATTGTAAGTATTAAAAATTGACTTTGATCAAGTGATAAAAAATTGCCATTGATTTTAATGTCGGAGAGTTTGGTTCTGTGTGTTGTTTAAATTAAAAAAAAAAAATTAAAAAAAGGACAAATGTTTAGGTAAGCAAAAAAAAACTTTTGTGCAATACGAATTCTTAACTGCTTTAAACTTTTGTAAATGTCTTAGTTTATTTCATAAGAATCGTAAATTTAGGTAAAAAATATCTAAAAACCGTCACTCCATCCGAATTGACCCAAGTTGCAGAAAGCCTTTCGAGAAATCCGATTTGTAAAAATATTACAAAATCATGGGTTCAGCCCTCAATATACATATAAAGCGTTAAATCAATTAATATAATCTTTATTCGCAATTTCGTGGTGCAGAGCATTTTGTTTTTCAACATTTCATGTTTCATACTTGTAAGATTTTCCCTCTCGGGACTTGAAAAATGCAATTCTTAACTTAGAAGGCGGTGGAAACATTTGAAAATTAAAAAAGTTGGCTAAACCTACTTGTTCTAATTAAGTATTTTTAATTGGACATGTAGGTAGATTCTGGTTTAGTGAGATGGAATAAAATGGAATGAGATTCTTTATTATTTCGAATTTCGATTTCTCACTGAATAATTTCATTCAACAAATTTGTATTCTGGTTTTCTTTGCGAGGTAATTTATTTATTACTAGATCTAAATCGAATAAAATGTCAAAATTGAATTAAATTCGTATTAAATATTTTAAGGAACGATAGGTTTTATATGTTGTAAAGAAATACGAATAAGCTTAATACGATTGACGAACAAAGATTTTCGCGATAATCTCAGATAGCGATTTAAATTTCATTATCACTTTATAATAAATAATTCTATCTCACAACTAGATTACGATATTCAAATTAAATAAGACACCGTCTTGTGACAGACTCAAAGAAATAACCACGTAATCTCGCATGCGCCAGTATAGTTGGTACTTGGCGGGGTGTTAATAGGTGCTACACACGATCCAACTTGGTTGTCTACAGACATTTTTGTTTTGTTTTCGTTTTAAAATTTATTTGTGGGTTAACACTAGAACTACCGACCCGTCAAAATGACGGATTTACATTTATTGAATTTATTTTGTTTTATTATTATGTAAGAATTATTTTAGAAATTTATGATGACTTTTAATATGGCAATAAAGTAATTATATTGAAAATCATCAAAAATTTCCAAAACAATTCTAATATAATAATTAAAAAAATGAATTCAATAAATGTAAATCGGTCATTTAGACCGGTCGGTAGTTCTAGTTAAGATATGGTAATGAGAGAGATTGGTAATGAAAAATGATTTTTTCTTAAGATAAGATAATGAGATCGTAACACTATGAAAAGGACAAATTAAATGAATTAAATTTTTACTTATTAGTACAAAATAATTGTATTTACTCGTAAATGCATTGCCAAAAACGAAATACATACATACATATGTACATAAATTCATAAATACATAAATATTCCTCTTCTCTTATACAAAAAAAAAATGAATTTTTTTTTTTTATATCTTTTCTGTTGTTTAGTTGTTTACCCTATGAAATTCTTAACATAAATGACGAAATATTGTCCGACAACAATACATACACACCATCCAACTTGGTTGGTTGGTTGGTCGGTTGGATGGAATTTCCATCCGACACATCCAACTTAATTTTATCGGACCGGCATGCATACACACCATCCAATTTTACATCCAACCCAACCAAATCGGACCAACCAACCAAGCAAATTGGATCGTGTGTAGCGCCTATTAGTTAGCGCTTTTGTTATCTTAACAAAAAATCATTTTTCATTACCGATCTCATTACCTTATCTTAACTCATCAATAAATTTTAAAACGAAAACAACAAAACAAAAATCAAAAAATCGGATGATATCCAATATGGTCGGGCCGACCGTCGGTCCAACAAGTTGGATCGTGTGTAGCAGTAATTTAAGAGTTTTATTGATGAACTGCAGATTTTTCTTGATCAACGCCACAAAATACATAGTTTACCGTTTATTTGCGAATATTCATAACAAATCGATTCAAAATGTCTTTGAAGTACGCTTGTAAGCGGTATCATTGAAGATTTCATTAAGTAAATATTTTATTTCAGCTTCAAATTCCGTGACGAGAAAATTTGACGTTTTATCTCACATACGCGGGACTTATGTTCTCATTTCACTGAACCAGAATGCAAAAATCTCGTTTAGTATAAAATTTCATCTCACGAAAAAATTTCATCAAACCGGAATCTACTTATGTACTGATTCTGGAATTATAAAATTCAAATTATTTCATTTTCCTGCTTGCTACATGAATTTTTTTGAAAACACAAAAGAACTTAATATAAAATACTGAAATCAGAATCAGGTTCATTAGATTACATTTTGAGATTTTTTATTTGAAAGTTTGTTTAATTCAACCGTTTCAGGTTGCTTATAGAATAACTCATTAATTTTTTTTTTAAAGAGCTAAAAAAACGAGCTTAAGCTTAAGCTCGTGATGAATATTCGGTAAAGTAACTAGAGCTTAAAATTTCAAATGATTGTAACGTTACAGAAAATCCAATTAATCTAATTATGTCAATTAAACTTAAAATTTATACCTTATTTAAAATCTCATCCTAAATTTTTTTCGAAGTTTGCTAGAGGAAGATACAAAAATTTATATTTAGATTCAGTTTTGAGGAATTTATATTAATTTTTTCTCTCTCGCCTATCCCCTCACAACACACTCCCAAGTTCAACATTTCACCAGTGTTTATTCCATCCCATTTCAACCCTTAATATAACAAACGCAACAAAAGACAAACCCTAAGTGTTTTGCATTGGTTCACTACAGGTAAATTGAAAAAAGAGTTACTTAAAAGAGCTGTGACTGAGCACTATATCCTATCCAGCTCCAACTCAACTCCCACTCAACTTTAACTGAACCCGCAAATTGATCGCTAACATAACCAGCAAATTAACCCCAAATTTAATGCCCAATTCAAGAATCAAACCAGCATATATCAAAAATTCGTAAATATTTTTGTATCCAACCCCAACTCAACTCCAACTCAACTGTAACTCAACCCGCAAATTGACCCCTAACTTAACCTTCAAATTAAGCTGTGACATATTGTAACCATCATTCTTCTCGCTTCGGTAGAATAACTGTACTCCTCTGACAAAATACAAAATTTGCAACAAGCCAGCTAAAACCGTTATTTTATCGAAAATGCAAAAAAGCGAAAAAGAAAGTCAGCACGGATGTGTATAAAACACGGAATATCTGGCCATCCGTGCTATGGTTAAAAATAATAATAAAACCAGTGCTGGGATGTTCTAACATCACTATTTTCGATATTCGATACGCTTTATGTCTCTTTTTTCAAGAACAAAATCGCATTATCTTTCACAATTATTGTCTAAGTATTTTCGATTCAGCCTGCTATTTATTCATCACTTTATCACTACAAAAATTTTTTGTGATACTTTGTCGATTATGTTGAAAAAGGATAGTAAAGAGTTTATTCTAATAGGCTGAGATCGCAATCGATGAGCGTAATTGAGGAAGCGAAATAATAGGCAACTTTGTTCATGAAAAAAGAGACATAAAGCGTATCGAATATCGAAAATAGTGATGTTAGAACATCCCAGCACTGGTCAGCTTACCCATTAAGCAGTTTCAAATTTGCAACCTTAAATTCAACTTTACCAATTTTATACATAAATACAATATGTTAGAAAAATAAAATATAACAAAACACTATACAAAATAAATGTCCGCTAATAAAAATAAATATTTCGTATCATTTAAACTTATCTGTTGAGTTGTTTACATACATACGTATGTAATGGGCATATGTCAAACCAAATGCAACATGATAAAGAAATCGTACCAATTCCATTAATTTTTATTTTCTCATTTTGTTTTTTCCAGTTTTTTAAGATTTAAATACAGATAAACAATAAAAACTATTTTAAATTATTTTTAAAGCCAGAGTAAAAATTGGGCATCCGATAACGTTTTCCAATTGGCTTGCTGTACTTGAAATGAACGTTTTTCCAATCTACTTAATGTTCAATATGTATCAAAGACTGTAGATGCAGCTCTTCAAATGTAGACCGTAGAGATACTTTGAGGATCAATGTACCAATGGGAAATTCACATAGGCCATTCAGATACTGAAGAGAAATCGTTCAGCTGGGGTTGGTTGAATTATTTTAGAGCTTGTTACGTTTCGGTTATTGATATGATCACTAGAGCAGCTCAGCCCGAATTCAGTTTGGGGGGCATCTAGATATAAGACCTGTACCCAACTACAACTCACTTCAGCAGCCAAGTTGCCCAGGCTACTCCTCGAACTGGTTGCAGTCTGGCACAAGTCCGCACCGGGCCATCGTAATACCCCTATCCGATCACCCTTCGTACCGCACGTTACCGTGAACAGTACCCTTGAAGGAGTGATGGACGAACTAACCTTCGGTTGAGCCTCCTACCGTAAACAGAAATTTTTTCCCAATATCGACATCACGCGGCTTGGTACCTGACTAGGACAGTCTCTGGGGGTGGTGATAAGTAATGTCGACCTGGAATTTTTTTGTAAATAAGCCGCTGATTCCTTCCCTTATTTATCCACCGGTCCATGACACTCACCTTCACTACACACACACACTTCTACTACAACACTAAATCACTCCCTGAAATAATAGATTAATAACTCATAACAACATTTTTTTTTTTTTTTTTTAAACATTATAAACCTTTATTCAGTTTGATTACAAACAATTTTTTTGTTATGGTTTGATTTTTTTTCCCATCTAAAATGACACTTGGCCATCGTTTATATAGCCTTTTTGTCTTTTTGTTGGGTTTTAGCGCCTCTATCCATCACCACCTCATACTAACGAACAAGCACGCAACCAAAAAAAATTATATTTGCCGTCTTACTTTGGGAGTTTTACACCAACAATGCTGTGTATTTTTACTCCGGTATGAATAGTCTCAAACCAAGTTTTTGTCGGTATAGAATTATTCTAGCAACAATTCCGAATTTTTTCTTCTTTTCTTTGTTTTTTTTTTCATTTAATTTTTAATGTCAATTGACAAACGTAAAAGAAAATTATTTTGGGTTTTTATTTTGATACCAATAACTATTCTAGTGACCAAAGTAAGACGCCAATTACTACCAACTACAAAATAAAATAAAACAAAACATATAAAGAAACACCACCATCTGGCGGTCGTTATTTTTCCTGTTTTGGTTGGTGTTGTGACAGGTAAATAAAAATTTATATTTTTTCTTTAGTTTTAGTTTCAATTTTAATTTTAATTCTAATTCTTTTTATTTTTTTAGAAATTATGGGGACACAAAAGAAATTAGATTGAGAAGCCAAGTCAGATAAGTATAAATAAATAAATAAGAAACAAAATTCTTTTTGTGTTTTTGGTGATCTTGTTTCTTTTTTAGGTTAGAATCAGATGGAACTTCGTAACAAGCTTTTGATATTCGGAGAGGAAATTTTGTAGGCCTGTCTTTTCATCCTTATTACACTAGAATGGCGAAACGAAGCAATGCCTGGTGAATGGAAAGTGGCCGCGTTATGCCCTATCTTCAAGAAGGAAGTTCGCACAAAGTATCTGAACTATCACTGTCAGTGTTGTGCCTCTACGCCTAGGTTGAGATTGTCTACAAGAAAATGTCAACAATAGCGTAAGGAACAATTTAAACAACGGAAATTTTTTTCGAAAAAATACCAAGATTTGACCGCTTGTATCTTGGTGAAATAACACCTTTCAAAAGAAAGGTTTGTTTAAGTCTCAATAGCAGCATACATTTCGTTTTCTTTTAGACAATTTTTATTTTACTCAGAAAACTATGAACAAAATATTTTTTTTGAGCGGTGTTACATCACCAATATAAAAGCGTTCAAATCTGGGCATTTTTTCGAAAAAAAATTCTGTTGCGTTTTTTTTTTGCCACATTGTATTATTTTTATTGTTGTTTTTCCCTTTGTATCGAATTCCTAAAAAAATGTTACGCTTAAATTTGCAGTTCCCAAATTAACCTTAAATCCAGAATATATAATATATATCACGAAGGGCCGAAATCAAATTTACCTTAGGTTTGCAGTTAACCAAAGAAATAAATAAAATATACGACATCAAAAGTAATTTCTCAGGGTACGAGCAAACCCTAAAAATAATAAACACAATTTATTTGTTCAGGTGTAAAAGTACAGGATTTCAGAGCTAGTTGATTTTCGCAATTTATAAAATATCCCACCTCCAAGTGTTAGAAAACATATTTTTGTGTTCAGAGATACATGGCACAAACTGCGAAATAGCTCAAATAACACAGAATCTAGGCACGTCATATGATGTATTTTCTAGTTCGATGTTTGATGAAATTTTTGGCTATTGTTCCCCTCTTTTGGTCTTCTCCGCTTAGTTCAAATAACCATGAAATATTGCCATTGCATTATTTATACCATAATGCTTCAAAACATAATAGTAAATGACCTCCATCTATAACATATCTGAAATTCGAGATTATTATCCCTGGTGATATTTGTATTTTAAATATGCAGTTTTCACTTCCGTTGAAGATGTTTTAAAGGAATTCCGTTGAGTACCATCATTAAATAAAGATGACGGTATTGAAGCTAATTCATATTTAAAATATGGACTTTTAACGTCGCAAACAATTGTAGCAAACTGCAGCGACTTTATAACAAAAGTTTCGTTATTTGTTTTAATTCCTTGAACCTTAGCTGTAATAGGAGTAACTTATATATGTATATATGTATATAGTATGCTTGTATGCACATATTTGTAGCATGTCCACGTATCATATGTTTAACTGTTGCGTTTCGTTAAACTGTTGCCCATACCTCCTCTAGTCGCTTCATTTCATGAAATATCCAATTGTACCAAGATATATATGACATGAGTAAATGAAATTCTCCTAGGCATATCATAACTTCAGATATGTCACTGCTTTTAATGTTCAAGGTATCTTATTACATAAATTTAACTGATATAAAAGGTTTGATGAATTTAATGCCACCTAGAGCATGAAAGGTGTCTAATCCGTTCAAGGTATAAATATTTACATCTGCCTTATCAAATATAAATTGCATGAATCAATTTTTTTCGACTTGTATTTCGGAAGACTTTGTTGCCTTTTAATGAAATTATTAGCCTCTGTACGATGAATATATAGCTAAAGAATTAAAAAAAATGAATGACATACCTAGAACCTATATTTTATGATGAAGATAAACCGATAACCCAAGTTGCGTCGGTATATAAACGATTTCGGTCTGCGATTGTACACAAAACATAAGTTTTGTTTTGCCAAATATGTTAGTCGCCGTCAAATTTGCTTTAAAATTATTTAGAAGAAGATCTCTCAGATTGCCGCTGAATTCTATAAGTTTCTCCTAAAAGCATTGTGTCTTCAAATATTAGTATACAATTTACATTCCTAGGTTTTTTGACATTTGTGTCACAAAATTTATTGAACCTACTCGTATTCTTCGTGTCAATCCGCTTAATTTTTCCCGAACAAACCTCCCTCCCCCTCCCCGCCCACATGACATACTCTTTCTTAAAACTTTCGGCTACGGGGATACAAAAACTTGTTGGTATATTGTATTTTTGTGGGGTATGCACTTTCAAATAATTTTACTTTGTTCACACGCTCTTTTGGAAGTAACAATACACTACTACCAGTATAGTTCTTTCGGCATTCTGTGTGTGGATTAAAATTTTTGGAAAGTCAAATTTTGTCACACAAATGGTTACTGTTTTTGTTTACTTTAGGAAGACCATTCATCCTTGGACTGGCATCATTTTAACTTTAACTTATGATGTGTCTAGTGGTCAGGTCTTGTGTCTTCGACTTATGATGTGTCTAGTTTTGGCACTTGCGGCCAGCTCCGTAACTTGAAACTTCCACAAGTGATCGTGTTACCTCCACATGGTGACCGCTGGTAACTAGATTGCTGATTCTTTGGCTTCTAAGCTAAAACACGGCGCTAAAGGAGACAACCTTAAATAAATCACTGGGCTAGGCTAAGGTGTTAGTCGTACCGTGCCGATAATCGACCAGACTAGGGGCTCAGCTTTAAAACTAGCTCAGTCGCTAACGGTGGACCTGGATACTGTGCCCTCCGGATTAAATAGCCTTATCTGTATACTGCGGATCTCTGCACAGATGGACATTTCTTCCTCCGCTACTCAAACAAAAACACACAACAACAAAAAAAATCCGGCTCCTAAAATGTGGAGAACGAGACTCGGGTCTTTAGGCCTGCCTCTAAGTCTACAAATAATCGACGGGACATAAGCTCAAGCGAGACTGGTCCTTCCACTCGGGTCACCAAATCTGAGTATATAAATACAAAGCGGAACCAAAGCACGAATGAAGCTGGTTCCTCAAAACCAACCTATAATACACGGAGGAAGGCCTGAAGGGCCCTGGTTAAGATCAATAACATCTGGCTCACAGCTTAAAAGAAACAGATCTCAGGAGGAAAGTCCTAAGATCGAAAAAGTGAACAAAACTCCAGGCTACCGCTATGAGGCCTCTTAATGAGGTCCTGATCAGCTGGTTGTGGCAGTTATTGACAAATCCCAAGAGGATGGAAGGGGCCTTAGCCACCACCTACGTGAAAGTCCTGTCGAAAAATCCAAGACCTGCTCCGACTTGTCGGGATGCGCGCTGGCACAGGAATCAGGTGAAACTGACTGCCTGTGCAGATCAGAGGTCCCTGCTGCTTTATAAGAAGGCAGTGGGGGGGCCTTGCTGTGATTGATAGAGAGAAGATCCCCTGCAGACCAAGAGCTAGGGTGTACATCCCTTCGAAGCCTAGTGATCCGAAGGTGATACTCCAGTTATTGCAAGTTGGCAACCCAGATTTGCCAACGCAGAATTGGAAAGTTGCCAAGCTCGAGGAGACAAATGCTGACTATAGGTCAGCTGTTATCATCTTAAACAGGGAGTCACTGACTGCACTGGAAAAAACCAACGGTTTAATCAACTATGGTTTCAGTGCATTCACACTAAAGGTGTACAAGAAAGACGCGGACAAGCCGGAGGCTCCAAAGTCATCTTCAGAAATTACCGCGGTGCTTGATAGCTCATCTGCGTGCGCGGAGGTAGCCAGCCAAGCGGAAACTCTCTACACGGATATGGAGATGTCAACGTCCATGGAATCTTTAAAGAGTGTATCAGAGGACTTCTCATCAAATTATGACTCTGATGTTACTGTGGTGGAGAATAGGCTGCAGAGATTACACTGATATTTCTGCAAGTCAACCTGCACCACTATAAGGCAGCATCAGCTGCTCTAATTTTAAAAATTGGGAAAGAAGCGACAGATGTCGTCTTGATCCAGGAACCTTGGGTCACTGAAGACCGGGTACTTGGGCTCAAGACTCCCTATTATAGACTAATGCACGCAAAAAAAGAATGTCTATCAAATTTCAGTAATGGAGTTGTTTAGCGGTCAGCATTGAGGTCGATAAACGAAACCTCTGGCTAGTAGCAGCTTACCTAGCTCATGATGAAGTGGATACTCCACCAATCATTCTAGGTGAGCTTATCTTGGAGGCTCAGAAAAGCAAGGTTGGAGTCATCCTTGAGAGTGATGCAAATGCTCATCATACGATCTGGGGAAGTACGGACACAAATGAACGAGGTGAGTTACTCCTTGATTACATTTTAAGTGCTAACCTTCATATATGTAACATAGGCAATAAGCCGACCTTTATAACTAGTAATAGACAGGAGGTATTGGATATTACTCTTGTCTCAAGCTTTTTGAAGATTAGTCTATTAAACTGGAGAGTGTCGGAGAACCACTCCTTTTCTGATCATTGTTATATCCAATTTGAAACGGACTTGACTTTTCCAAAAAGTCCAATCTACAGAAACAGGAGGAAAACCAACTGGGATACCTTTAGATCTATTCTGGGTAATTCACTACCTGTTCCGGTGCCAAAACCTCCAAAAACTACGCAAGACCTCGATGGCTTGGTGGACGAGTTGTCCAGCGCTTTAATGAAGCGATACTGGGTTCTAGTCCCTTGGCAGGCCTAGGGGAAAATCTCGGCCACCCTGGTGGTCCAAGGAGATTCAACAAACACGTCGAAAATGCAAAAGACTTGTAACGCAAGGGGGGTGACCAGGGTAAATAACGGTGTCATGATGGACATGTTCCTTTGGGCTTCCACTGGTAAATTGAGAGCGCGGGGGCTCGTGAAAATAACCTCATTCCTTGTCTAGTCCGTTCTCCCTCGGTTAACAGAATCCTCTGGAGTCACCACCTGCAGCAATTTGCCGGCTATGGCTCAACCTGGGGTGGGATTTTGGTGGTGTCCTTCCAGAAGCTAGAAAGCTGCACTTAATACACTACGAATTAATCATGCTTCCATCATGTCGCGCCTCACCTAGTACATCTCCTGAAACTTAAAGAACTTAAACACACATATCTTCTATGGTTTTACAAATGTTAATTACAAAAAATTTTTTTATTAGCAATTTTAATTAACCATTTAATATTAAATATTTATTAAATGAAATGAGTTTACGTTATACAAACAATAGATAAAAGATTCGGTTAATTTTGATAATCGCTTGAGATTCCGATTCGGTAACATGATCTTCCGATTGAAGAAACAAAAATTTTAAATAATTATTAATTTAAAGATAAGCGAACGATGTATTTTGTTGTAGTTGGCTGGTGGCACGAGGAGCTCGCCGTATCCCCCAAACCGCATCTGTAATGAAAGAAAACAAGAAGAGAAACTGCGACCGCCGGAAGAAAATTACTGAATCGTTCACACTTTAATTATCGTATACCAAATAAATAAATCAAAAATTTAGTAATAAATAAGAATAAGAAAATTTGAAATTTAATGATATTTAATTTCTTAACTAATTAATTTATAAAAAGGATACCCCTGTTTTCAGATTATGTTGTTTCGGGACGCTTTTCGCCAACATTCACCAATCTGCCGTCCGAACATCCAATGAGGTTGATGCGCCAATTGTTATTACGTTGATGATTTGTCACTTACACGCGGTTCACGATTCGATAAAAGTGGATCGATATCCAATTGTCGCATGATTTGTGTAATTAATAAACTGCCATACCGCCTGATGATAATCGAACTATAGACGCTCAATTTAGGTGTTCGTTTGGTTTTGCACTTCACGGACAGTTCGTTTTCGACGATAGATTCACTCAGTATAAATTGCACTTGGGAGTTTCTTGCTATCGAATGTCTTGTTTTTTCAGACTGAACAACCAATTTTCTAATAAATAACACTTATCACAGATCACCGTTCTAATGACAGTTTTCGGTTGCCACAACACAATATTACCAATTTACCACCATTAATTTCATAATCACAGAATCATTAAATAATTTTTTTTTTCTGTATACATACATATATACATATACGTGTGTAGCTGTACAATCTCGAGGTTATGATGTGTACGACTCGGTGATAGACAATATCATCGCACAAAAATAATAAAAATAAAAATTGGTTGTGTTTATTACCTATGTGATGATGATAAATTTTTTTTTTATTTTTATTGATGACTTTCTGTCTTTAGGTCCGCTCTCCACCAAAGCTCGAATTCAAAAGAAAGTTTTCAATCGTCGGGCTCGTGTCATTCAATCATCTCCTCGCCGTGATCGCTGCCATCTATTTTCCGGTAGATTAAACTTAAATCAACATTTGAGCCAATAACGCCGGTCTCATACGGTCAAATATCCAATCGGACAAACACCAAAATAATTGCAACGGGGCGTCAGCCAACGTTACAGACTCTTCAAAACAGCACGGAAAACTAAATCTGCTGTAGACTGGGATTCCTATAAGGAAGTCCTCAAAATTTACAAATATCAATTGAGAAGTGCCAAGAACAGCTCTTGGAGACTATACTGTGGCAAAATTCAGGAGTGTTCAGAGATGTCTAGGCTATGCAAAGTACTAGCAACTGGTCCTTCCATCCCAAGTTATCTTCAACGGCCGGATGGGATATGGATCACTAATAGTGCGGAATCGCTGGAACTTCTGATGGAACTATTCATTTTCCTGGTTGTTCCGAATCTGTACCTAGCACATCAGTAGGTAAAAGGGCTAGTAGCCTCATAGGCCAAATTATTAGCAGAAAAAAGATCATGTGGGCGATAAACAGTTTTAAACCATATAAGTCGCCTGGACTCGATGGTATTATCCCTGCGGATATTCAACAAACTACGGATCTAACAATTTCGGGTTAGAGGTAATTTTCAAAGGCAGCCTAGGCTAGAACTATGTCACATTCCTAGCAAATGGACATAAGTGAAGGTTGTTTTCATACCTAAGGCGGGAAAACGCTCACACTGCAATCCCCAAGACCTTAGACCGATTAGCTTGTCTTCCTTTCTTTTTAAAACACTGGAAAGACAAATAGAAGCTCATATTAGAGGTACGATTGTGTCGGAAAAGCTGTCTAAATCTCAACATGCCTATTGCAAGGGGATATCTGTAGACAATGCTCTTCATTCTCTTGCATATTTCATTGAAAAATCTTTCGAATATAGAGACTACGCAATGGTAACCTTCTTGGATATTGACGGGGCCTTTAACTATGTGCTTCCAGGGACTATATCTCGGGCACTTTCAGATCTGGGAGTGGATGAATCACTCAAGGACTGGATAGATCAAATACTAAGAGGCAGGATCATAAATGCTAGTTTTGGGCAATCCTCCGTCAGAAGATTTACAAGCAGAGGTACACCACGGGGTGGCGTACTGCTCCCCCCCCTACTTTGGAACTTAGTCATAAATGACCTGTTGCTGAGACTGGAGGACGGTGGCTTTAAGATGGTGGCCTAGGCGGATGATGTTGCTGTTGGTGTCCGTGGTAAATATCCTGGCACACTTAGTGAGCTTATGCAAAATACCCTGGGCACTCTTTCATTATGGGCCAATGGCTGTGGGTTGAATGTGAACCGACATAAAAACAAATTGGTTCTCTTCTCTAGGAAATATAAACTTCCTTATATCGATCCTCCCACTTCAAATAGTTTCAGCTAGACTTTTACAGTTGAAGCGAAGTTTCTGGGTCTCGTTTTGGATAGCAAATTAAATTGGAAACCTAATATTCTGGAAACGGTAAAAAAAGCTACGGTAGCGCTATACTCTTGCAAAAATGCCATTGAGAAAGGATGGGGTCTGGAGCCCCGCATCGTACATTGGCTTTATACCGCAGTAGTCAGACCCATACTCTTGTATGGGGTAATATTGTAGTGGCCTGCTCTGGACAAAACTTTCAACTAAAAGCGGTTGCCAAAAGTTCAGAGAACAATCTCTCTGTGGATCAGTGGTGCATTGAGGAGCACATCCACTCAGGCACTAGAGACGCTGCTATTTTTGACTCCTCTAGATATCTTGGGGAAACAGTTGGCAGCTTGTACTGCCATACGGCTGGAATTCATCTTAATGTGGACCTGCAACAATACAGGGCACTCATCTATTTTGAGCAACAAACAAATTCCCTAGCCCACCGACTTTACTGTCCCGTCACTATCTTTTGACACAAAGTTCCGGACTAGGATCCCATCCAGGGAAGACTGGATGATGGATGCAGTTTTGGAACAAGGAGCTATAACACTTCTTCACTGATGGTTCAAAACGGGACGGTTAAGTCGGGGCTGGAGTGTTCTGCGAGGAACTTCTCCTCACGTCGAAAGTAGTCCAGAACTGTCTCTCATCTCTTAACGAGATGGCAGATCAGTTCAACATCCACATTTTATGGGTGCCAGGACATTTCATAAGTACAGGGAATATAAATGCCGATGAACTGGCTCGACGTGGTACAACGGACCACTTCTCAGAAAGCGGAAAGGATATTGAAATGCCTCTTGCGGTATGCAAACTGCTGCTTCAGGAAGAAGCTAGCAAGCTGAAGAATGGCAGATGGTCAAGTATCACCTCTTGCGTAATAACTCGGCAAAGTTGCCGCGGCAGCTGATCTCACTTCAGCGAAGTCAGATCAGTGTGGTTGTTGGAGTGATTACGGGGCACTGTCTCGTAGGGAGGCATGCGAGTAGACTTGGTGTCTTCTCACATGACTACTATCGTAGTTGCGAGGACGAAGAGGAGGAAGAGCCAGTACTTCATCTTCTTTGCACCTGCCCTCGTCTGGCACAAAACAGACTATAGTTTCTAGGGGCATCCCTCTTCAAGGACCTGACGGACCTCTGTAGGATGGACGTCAGGAGTATCCAGTGCTTTGTTAACAGCTCAAAATGGTTTCAATGAGTTGGAGGAAATAACTATTCGTGGTATGGCTACGGACCATTTTTTTGTCTATGCCTGGTCCTAGTGGACCGCCACTCAAACCTAACCTAACCTAACATATGATGTGTCTAATCGTCCCCAACATGATATAATTTATCGTCTAACAATACCAATTTTAATTTAAAATTAACCACTCCCTTAATCATCTACAATTCTAGGATAGGGAATAAAATCTTTCTTAAAATATAACAACATCTAGAACATTACCTAGTTTTTGGGTTTCAAAGTGCCCTGAGAAATTTCTAAACCTGTTAAATCTGACTATCCATTGCTGTTCATTAACATTTTCGTATTCCATAGCACAGAACAAAATTGTTTCTTTTGAAGCAGTAATAGGTTGGGTTGGTGAACAAATCTCTGCGCAGGTCAATTTTTAAAATTTTCTCATTTGAATTTGTTTCGTTGCTTCCAAGAAATCTTTATAGATATGGCCGGAAAATTCCGTATTTTTTATTATTAATTTTGATATTTCCTTATTGACCCAAACAATGTGTTTTATAAATTTCTTTACTTTCTTGAATATTGATCGAATTGTGAATTTTTCTTCTTTATCTTGGAAATTTTTATCGACATTTTAAACACGGTTTTTACTTGTCGATTACCCAGAAAAACGTGCAAATCAAACTTTTACCCATTTTGCCGCTGCAAATTGTCGTCGCATTTTCCACATTGTCATCCACGAGTAGACAATTGATTAATTACTTCATGTAGACTAAGCGGCACACCACCGATCACTGTTTAGCCAACCTTTGAATAACATACAAATTACTGTCTTACATAATATTGGAAAGGATCACGCTGTTAGCGGATGAAATTATCGATGACTACCAAGGAGGATTTCGTCTGAATCGAGACATCTCGTGATGTACACATGGTGTTCCTGGTGTCTTCAAACAAGCATATGTTTGAATCAATCGGGAGAGTCGGTGTACATAAGAACAGTAATACAAAACAGTCATAATTATATTCATGTAAGTCAAATGTTATTTATTAATTAGCTGTACAGACAGTGTGCCAGTCGGTTAGCCGCTATCTTATTACAATTTTGATGAGTATGTTGATGTTTTTTTTTACTTGTAACAATTTTGAAAATTTTATGGGAATAACGTGAGCGTGGCGGAACACATTTGCTGGGTGAAATATCCCTGATTAAAATTTATTTTTTTTTTGGCTATTGAACATTTTCTCAATTTTTTTTTTTGTTTTATATTTAAATCATTATTTTGTTATTATTTCATAAACCATTTCCCCTAACCTTTCCAATAAATTGATTTTGCTTATCAATATGTGAGCGTGTATGAGAGTGCATGGCACAAAGCAGATTGATGATGAGAATAGATGTACCAGTGAGGAGGAGGGAAGTTGGAGATGGAATGTTTTTTTTTGATAATGATCGAGTGGAATAAATTTTAAAAAGTTTTTTTTTGGACCGGAGACGTTGGACAAGCAACATCAAAAACCAAATTGGAAAAGTTACTGGATGGCTGGTTAAAAACTACAATTGGATTGTTGTGGATCGTCGCATTTCAGCTAGCTGAATATTACGTAAATATAAATTTTTTTTTGATATAAGTGATTATTTTAAAGTATGTGGATTTTTGTATTATAAGTATATAATGACTTATAATCTATATAAAGCCGAGAGACATACTCGTGTATAACAATATATATATATATTTAGTGAATATTGAAAATTTATTTGTTGTTGCACTTAGTTTGGTTCAAAGGATTTTTTTTGTGTTAATTTGAACAAATTTTTTTGTTGTTACTACTTTGATACCATCTAAGTTTATGCCATTCCTAGTTTTATTTGGATCAAACTAAAATTAGTTTGTATTTTTTTTTGAGTGGTGTTATTAATTTTTTTTTTGTACGTGTAAGCTGATTTGGACGAATAGCTGGAGTTTTTTTTCGTGCCACAATAAGAAAGGTCATACAGAGGGTTAACGAAGTAAACAGTTAGTCCATGGAAATTTTGTTTTGTTCCAAGTCAGGTGATTTAAATGATAACGGTCCAAGAACGGAAAGCGTACATGTGGTAAGCAGATAAATGTGTTTCGATCCTATATTATCCTATATACATACATATTTAATTTCATAATATTTTTTTTTGGTTTCCTGAATTATAGCCAAATATACATAGTTGAGATTAGTTTTTTTTTTTCTAGCTTTGAAATTATTCAATACCCCACGCCCTTGAGTTTTCATAGAGCTTTTAGAGTACCGTGCCAGGATAAAAAGAAACACGTGACGGGTTGTTTTTTTCTTCTTAATCGAAGATGGCGCCCAATTAAATACAGTTTTGACCCATGTCATAAAATGAATAATTTCAAGGTGGAAGAAAGAATTTTCTTTTTGTATCTTTTATTTATTAGGCAAGAATATTTTTCTTTTATTTCAAATTTAACACATTTTTTTTCATTTTTATTTCATAGGTTATTTTGACGGTTATCAAAATTCTGGAAACTGAAAAACCATCTGATCATAGGCTTCATCATTAATTTCTTTTCAAAATTATTAATTATACAATAGTTTCAATTTTTTTTTTCTATCTTCCTTAAATTCATTTTTTTTTCTTAACTAAAATATTTAATTAATATATTTTTTGTTATTATTATAATTTTTTTCATATGCTAGTTTGTATTAGATAAATATTTTTTTTAAGGATTATAATGTGTTATATAAAATACTAAACCAAAAAAATTTATTCTTGTGTTCTTGTTCTTTATTTATTTGATTTTTTTTTTGTGAAACCCGTTACATACTTAAAATAATTTCAAGAAATTTTGTTTTAAATAAGTTGATGTTTAACATCTAACTTTGGTTGATTCGTCATTCACACGTTTTTATTTGTTGTGGATGTGCACATAATCATTTAATATAGATACTATATGTATGTATGTAAGGCGAACATTATTTTGTTTTTTTAATAATTTGAAGATGTTTTCTCAATCATTTCAAGTTCATTTACCTTAAAATGCTACCAGTTTCAACGGACGCATCTGCACTCTCATGTGCTTATTACGTTTTGTGCAAAAACTAAATTGTAATAATAATAGGTTATAATGTATTGAACAAATTAATTTTATTACTAAAAATTGTCATCATATTAAGTTATATAAATTTAAACAATATTTAAGAAATACATGTAAGTATTTAAGCAATTAAATTATGAAATTGTGATTTTTGTTGAAAAACGTCGACCTGTTACCGCATTGACCAAACGATAATCGTGCTACATAAAACGATATTACATATAATTGATTTGTTTTAATCCAACGATTTACATAAATTAATTTTCATAAAATTTGTAACGCTATCAGATCGTTGGTGATTGATTAAATGATGACATATATTTATTCATACGAGTGTATGCTCTTGAAATTCAATATCAATAATAAAATCTATATTTAATAAATATCAATTTTTTTTTGTTGTTTTAGTGTTGTACTCGTACCTTAATGTGTTATTATTGATTCTGGTTATATTGCAATAAAATATTAAAATAAAATTACCTTAATCATATATAATGTGGTCCCATGCAGCAGGTGACTGTTTGTTACCTTCAGAAACTGGTTTAATTCGTATTTAAGAATTTGTACCGCATTTTTATAACTTTATTTGGAATATTTAATTTAAAATAGTTTCATCATTTTTACAGATGTTGCCGAATTTAATTAATATTGAATTAATTAAAACTAATTACTCTATATAATATTGTTTTTTATTTACCTGCAGTTCAATTAATTCAGAATTAAACTTTAACACCGATTGAGTTTTATAAGAAGTAAGTGAGTTTTAAATCAACAATTAGAAATTAAAAAGAACTGGTTGAATAGCTAAGAACTTTATGAACCTAGATTGTCTAGATGATTACATCTAATACTTTCTTGATTTTGAAATATTGAGGTGATTTTCGTAAAATGCCTATAAAAGCGGTGTGGGCAATCGACCAAATGGTCTAGGTAATGTTTGCTTTTTCGAACAAGTTCGAATATTCCGCAAATTACAGGGTGTATTTTTATTTGTCCTCGCTGGTTTTTGCTCTTAACTTTTGACTGTTTTTATCCAAACTGAATTTAATGTTTTGTAGGTTTCCAATCAACTCTTAGTCTAGGGGTCTAGTTGAAAAAAGCAAATCTCATGAAAAATTTACCGTATAGTGCCGATTAGTGTACCAAGGTACGTTGATTGCATTTCTTATGGTTTTTGTCCTTAGATTTACCTCCAGTTAGTACATCTGGTACACAAAATTAGGTACCTAAACCATTTCCGTATAGTGTACTGTACCACTGATACACTGAACATAATTATTGATTCTATCAAAGCATGATTATAATTTTCGTAAGGTCTAGTACAGTATTTAGTAAAATTGTAGAATTTATAAGTAGCAATAATAACATTTTTTTCGAACGTTATTGGGCTGAGCTTTCCAGTTTAATTTAGAGTCAACTGTTAAGCCATGGTAAAACACTGAGATGTGCATTGATTTATTTCACGTGAGTACGGATGATTTGTTATAGGGCCGTAGTTCGTCATGTTAACATTTCTTCCGAAGTGCATTAGTTTTGACTTCTCGCTGACAGCAAGCTTATTAGAGAAGAACCATTTCCATAATAGGCTTAAATCGTTTTCCGTTAGAAATTTCAAGTCTAAGGAGACTGCCTTCGAAAGGTTTACAATACCCGTACTGCTCATAGAATCACTGATTTTGACTACCTGTTGGAGATTCTGAAACAGTTTCCATTGCAGTAGTTTGTCGATGAATAAAACTGCAGGTTTTTCTTAGTTATTGAATGAAGAGTGTGAATTTGGCTTAGGTAGTGCAATAGTGCTTCCTCTGTGGATTTTACAATTTTTTTGTTTTTTTTTGTGGTTTTAATCTATGCAATCTGTTCTGGGGCTCAAGGCACTCCCAACTCTTCCGCAGTTTACTTTTACCATCCTACTTTACGCAGTAGTAGCCAAATCACCTGCGCACATTGCATTGCTTCATGGCAACCTATAGTGCTGACTATATGGGGTAATTGTTGTGTTCATCATCATCACCGATCGTAATCTGATGATGAAAAATCCCTCCCTTTTACATCCGAACCTGCTACCTCCCGATCCAAACACCGCAGCTTTAACCACTGCGCCGTTTGGTCGGTCATTTTTTTTTACAGTTGTCAAACCAAATTGGTTACAGTGAAGTAATTTTATTTTATTAAGATAGCACAACAACCAACGTTTTATTAAGTTCTGAAAATTCTTTGAAAAAGTACTTAGCAGAGAGATCGGTCAAAAATTATTTAATAACAATGCATATTCCTCTTTTGGGATCGGAATCACTGTTACATTTTTAGCAAGTCTGGAAATATTCAGTGGTTCAGATTTAAATTGAAAATAAAATTCAGTACGACGATCAGAAACCAAGAGCAATTTCTAACCACAAAGTTATCGATGCCATCAGATCCTTTGGATGCTTTGTTTGTCAGTCGCTTAATTTCAAATATGATTTCCGAGGAGGTTATCTGTTAAAACATGCAAGAGGCAGCATAGTTTTTCTGCACGCCATAAATGTAGTTATTCGTCTCATTCTGAGGCAGATTCGTGACGGTACTACTGAATTTTAAAGCTAGTTGTTGAGAAACATTCATAAAAAGTTTACTAAATTCATCTCCAAAACATGTAAGTTTGAAAGGTTTTTCCATGTAAGTTTTGAATTCTTACAAGCCGAATCAAATTTTGATTTTCAGTAAAAATCTTTTGTGATTTTAGCTTCTTTTATTGTACGTCTGCTAAGTTCGTTAGTTTTTCTAGTTTTCAATTTTTGGGATGGTGCGTTAGTTTTCGGGATATTTTTTTTATTTTTTCAATAACGAAGAGTAAGATATTGTAGCGACGAACTCACAGTGCTTTTATTTACATATACCCCTGCACCACCAAAATGGTAATTATCGTTACAGCACGCATAGAAGTTTTAATCTGGTAAGTAAAATTACAACTACGTACAAAAATACAAATTTCAGATACAAATATTAAATCTGGAGTGTTATGCAAAGTAGACACGTATAGGCTAAACGTATCAAATTTCGCTTTTAAGCTTCTAATATTTTACTGCAGAATAATAAAACTACTCATAATGTGTTAAGTACAAAAGCAGATACAATACCTATTATGCTAGTAAACAAAAATTGACAAAATATAAATGGGCGAGATTTAATGATATGTTTAGTTTCATACACATACACAGGTATTACGTTTGATGTTGAAAAGCCGAATGTCGGAAGGCCGAATGTCGAAAGGCCGAATGTCGTATAGCCGAATGTGTCGAAAGGCCGAATGTCGTATGGACAATTGGGTCGAAACACCGAAAGGGTTGAAAGGCCGAATGGGTCGAAAGGCCGAATGTCGAAAGGCAGAATGTCGAAAGACCGAATGGGTCGAATGGCCGAACGTATAGGAAGGTCGATTGGGCGAAAGCCCGAGTTTTCATTAAATTTTCCTTCACTTAATTGATTGAAAATACGTGATACTAAATCATGTGTATGTATTAATGTGATCAAATTTTGTCAGCAAAAAAATTTTTATTTATTTTTCTTTTTTTATTATAATTAATTAATTTTTAATTATATGACAAAAAAAAAAACGTAAGAAGATTTTAATATTCAAAGCGATTTACTATTAAACGTTTTTATATAAAAATTTTGATATAAATATAAATTTTGAAAATTTTCATTCATAAAAAGAGATAGTGCCAAAATATCGCAAAATCAAAATATCGAATACAATTTTTGATTCAGTTTCACAATATCGAATTTTAGAATATCGCTGAAAAATTTCTCGAATTTTTTTATTTCGAAACACAAAAAATTAAAATCTTTTGTTGAATTTAAGTAGAAAATATATGTTGGGATTACTACATTTGCCCAAAAAAAAAAAAATCTAGAAATTTTAAAATCCAGAATAATTGAAAAGTAAAAATCTAGAAAAAGTTATAAATTACCAGAAAAACAGTCCCGAAAAAAATCCAGAAAAAATATTTTGCTTAAAATGAATAAATAAATTCAATTTTACAGGCAGTTTTAGACCTTTTTCACAACCTGAAACATTTGTGGTACATTTATCAGTAGAAGCGATACGAGCGATACAATCCACAATATTGACGAAGCATTTATCAATTTATCACGAATCCACAATTCGCTCCAATACCTTCTTCGATACAATACTAACCGATCGGATTAAGCCAACCACAAAATAACTTGAAAAATTTGTGGTATAACTATCAGTACAAGCGATATGAGCGATACAATTCCTTTGATCTGCGTTTGCAAGGTTGACGAAGCACTAATCAATTTATCACGAATCCGAAAATTTTGTAAAATTATTAGAAGTGGCGCTGCAAACAATTTTATAAAATTATATTAATTATTCGGGATTTGAGATATTAAATGGAGATTTTAAAATTTCGATATTTCGAAATTCGGGATTTTGAAATTCAAGATTTCGGTCTCGAGATTGTGATTTCGATATGACGTTTCGAGATCGTCGTCGAGATATTATACCCAACCCAAAAATTAAAATCAAATTCGACATTCGGCCTTTCGATATTGGGCCTTTCGGCACAATGGCCCTTTCGACATTCGGCCGTATTTCGACACATTCGCGGCCTTTCGAAATTCGGCTTTTCGATATTCGGCCATTCGACCCTTTCGACATTTGGCCTTTCGTTTCGTCATTCGGTCTTTCGGCGTTCAGCCTTTCGACATTTGGCCTTTTGACATTCACCCTTTCGGCCTATTCCGTAAAATTGACATGTTTAGGGTGTAGCACAGTAGGAACCCTCCATACAACGCCGTCTCGAAAATTTTTACGAAAGTTGATTTTGTAGTGATTCACGTATGCAATGAATTATTACATTCGTTTATCCCTACAATTATTCGAAATGCAACTCATTTCGATTATAAAATATAATTGTATTTGAACAACCTTTTTCAATAGCATTGACAACTATAGAGTGGATTTTGAACTTACTCTATGGTTGGAATCCGTACTTAATATCCCACATATATATTAGTACCGATAAATCACTATTTTGTATTAAATATCTTGGACACTTTAGTACAACACCTGAACAGTTGCATTACCATCTATTGTCGTTTTGTGCAACCATTCAGCAAATCATATTTTTAGCTTATTTTCATTTTAATTTCAGTACGCATACATTCGTTATACATTTTGATTTGATTATATTTGTTTCGCTTCCATACTGTCTCAATCAAAGCCACACACAATTTGTATAGCACACTCACTATCATTCTACGGCTCGCAAGTGACACATCGTTCAGAAAATTATAGTAAAAATTAATTACAAAAATCCAAAAATTATCCGTGGCGCATAATATAATTTATTTCGCGAATATTAATACGCAAATATTTTCGTTGCTTTACATTTAATTAACGTAGTAAAACAGTGATAACGGGGTGGTGAATTTTAATCGTGTAAATCATTGTTCACTGTGTTTTATATACTACTCAAATATACATGGTGGCCGCATATAAACTGTGAATTGCGCGGCTACAATACAATTGGAAATCTGGTACGTTTTAATTGTGATCAAAGTTTTTTTTTTGGGTATTAATCAACCTATACATCGGAGTAACCATAGTTTTCCTGAATTTTTTTCACAAGAATCGATAGTTTAATTAACGTGTAATTTAATTTTGATTTACATTATTTTTACCGTTTATTTGTATTAGTAAAATGAGTCGCCAAAGTGCAGAGAGTCAGAATATTGGTTCGATCGATTTACTCATATAGACATTTCAAACAAGTTTTTTGGAAATCTTTCCTTTCGAGCTATACTCGTATATACATTTTTAGAAAGCGCAAAACTTGAAATATTTATAGAAAATAAAAAAATAATCATCTATCTTGTACATATAAGATAGATGATTATTTTTTTCTCGTTTGAATGCGGTTCTGTTTTACGTGGTTTTCATGGTATTCAAATAGACATTTGAAGGTTGGTGCTATTTGCCGCGGCGTTGTTACTTATCTTATAAAAACGTTTGATTATCCCTAATTCCAGAAAAGTGAATTTGTTTGGCCAATTTTTGCCATTTTTTTTTTCATACGGAATAATTGTGATGAAGTAATGTTTTTGATTTTTGGCGCTATTTTATTTTTTCTGTTTTACAGCCATACAGTACAAACATTAGTGACTTTGTTTGTACTCGTAAGGTTTTGTGTGACTTTTTCATAAACTCGGGAACATTACAAAAATATTTGATCGAATCTTTTGGATTATCATTAGAAAGAGCTTACTTACTATCTAAATTTAACGATCGATGGCAAAAGTGGAGAAGAACAAAAGATCTTTTTGAAAATGCTAACAGTGCTTGGTTGGATGGTGAATTCAGGGTAATATTTGCAGAAACTACTGCTGCAACTTCTTCAGGTGAACGTGGCCGACCTTCTAAGCCATATGGTGAATCATCTGAGAAAACAAAAAAAAACGAAAAAACATGGAACTAATACAAGAATATGGGTTTGAATTTATACATAACGCGTATGTCCAACATTTACGGTCTATTGGTGAATTAGATGAAGCTTCAATTGTGAGTATTGCACGAACTTTGCCTAAGAAAGACAAAAAAGAAGTCCTTAAGAAGATGACTTATGACACAGAAACAGTTACTACTTATTCAAAAGACGAAGCTCTGTGTATATATATTGATTTGGACTTAATAAAATCTCAATACGGATTATTAAGGTCTCGTTTATCTGAAACAAATATTTTTGTCTTTCCGTCATATAATATGATATTGGATGCGAAAAAGATGTGCTATCTCCCAAGATCTAGTATCGAAATTATTGATATTGCAGCTTCTATTAATCTTTTATCTATTAGATCATACTGTAGCTCAGATTCTTCAAATAAATTCGGTACATAAATCAGGACATAGAAATCTGAAATTATACGTTAAATGGGGCTGTGACGGATCATCTGGTCAAAGTGAATATAAACAGCCATTGCCAGACGAGACTCAGTTAATATCAGATGCTAATTTATTTATTGCTTCTCTTGTGCCTATAAAACTAATTGACTTATCAACAAATCTTGTAGTCTGGCAAAATACTGCTGTTCGTTATTGCCGAGCCATTCCCATAAAATTTGTCAAGGAAACTCCACAGCAGACTAGAGAGACTGTTGACGATGTCAAGAGACAAATTGATGAACTTACTCCATCACTGGTAAACAAAGATGACGAGGTAGTGGAAGTCAAACATGAACTGTTTTTAATCATGATTGATGGAAATGTTGCGCAATTATTAACGAATACATCATCTAGTGCTTTGCATACTATATGTGGAGCTAGAGAGGTGAATTATCTGACCAAAAACGAAGATGCATTTCAATATGGACTTTCCACTCTTCATGCTTGGATTAGGTTTATGGAAACGATTTTGCATATTTCTTATAATATTTCGTTTATGAAATGGCCAGCAACAACAGAAGAAAATACAAAAAGTAAAGAAGAAAATAAAAAATCTGTTCAAAGTAAGTTCCGAAATGAACTTGGTCTCCATATAGACAAACCTCGACAAGGAGCTGGTAATAGTAATGACGGCAATATTGCGCGAAGATTCTTTTCTAAGAATTGACGAAGAATTGATAAAACATATTACAAACATTATCATCTGGAATCGCAGTAAATGCTTTCAAATTTGGCCAATACGCAATGGATACCGCTCGAATATTTGTCAATAAATATAATTGGTACTACATGCCTTCCTCTCTCCATAAAATCCTTATTCATGGAGAAAGTGTTATAAGACATTTTGCAATTTTACCAATAGGCCCAATGTCTGAAGATGCACAAGAAGCGCACAACAAAGATTATAGGCGATACCGATTACACCATTCCAGGAAGTGTTTTCGTTCAGCAACCAATGAAGATGTTTTTCATTCATTATCATTTACATCGGATCCATATATTTCAAGATTAAGGGCTAAAACCGACATTGTTTCCAGGCATTTATTAGATGAAGCTAAAATGCTTTTGGATATGCCTGAAAGTGAATAATTCACAATAAATTATAATTATGTGTTCTAAATAATAAATAAGATAATTAATAGTCGACTTTATTAATTTTATTTGATATTTTTTGTTATTTTTTGTTATTTTTCTATAATATTTTTGACATTTCCATTTTCTTATATTTTTATACAATAAAGTTAATCGTTTATTTCATTAAAATGTATTTATTTATAAGGCTCATGTATTCAACAATTCACGTAAAAAAAATTAAGTGTTTATCACTTGAGACTAAAGAGCACATATACACATTTTAGAGACGGTGAGCCCGTTTCGGTCCCACTGTGCGTAGGTCTGAAAAAATTGCCGATTTAAATTGTAGGTACTCGTAAGTATGACATATATGAAATATTTATTAATCAATTGCGTGAAAACCAGCTGGTTGTTAATAAATATTCATTCGCTCGCTATTTTTACATGTTGGGGGCATCCAAACAACCTAATATTTTTGTAGGCCAATTTTTTTCTTGTCGATTTTTGTATTAAATCATCTTACTTTTTAATACATCATTAAATTGAAGTATTTTCCGATTTCCAGATGTAAAATTGCTCATTTCCGAGAGTTTTCGCAGATAAAAAGTTTTAGATTACGTTAAAATGAAGCCACTCACGAAGTTTCAGATGAGTGTTAATAATTTGAAAAAAGGGTTCTTCACCATGGACGTTGCTCACATAATGTAGTGAACTGAACAAATGGTACCAATTTTGAGAAAATTTTTTTTGAACATTGTAGATGCTCTCGCAATGGAGAATTTTCAAGGTTTCCAACAGTATAATAGAAATATACAACTGGACCTAATTGACGATTGTAAAAGTAGGATACACGCCTCTTGCGGTATAAAATAAAAGGTCACCGGTTATATTACTATTTTGACAGTGGTAAATGCTATGTGAAATAAGTGAATTACTGATCAGGTAAACATAATTCTTTTAATTAAAAAGTAGTTATATTAAACTGTTAATATCATGAATGCAGTGCACAACATTTATATTTTTTAATAATTAAGTAACAAAACCATTTTTGTTTGTAATTTATGTAATAAATCAACTATTTGAAGTGAATTTTTCATTGAGCATAACCAAACTTTATTTTTGTGAAAAAAATATTTGGTTAAATTTGTCAATATATAATATATTAACCTTGTCAAGTTATTTGTGGAATTGATGAATTAATGATCAAATATCTCAAATGTTTTAGGTTTCCAAGATATTGGTTCAAGTTACAGTCAATGTTTAAATTTCGAAATGCTACACACAATGGACGATATGCAAGAAATAATTATAATTTCATTCATGCAAATTATAAGCTATTTTGGAGGATGTAATAGATCAATTCGGGAAGGAGAAGAAATCGTGAATGCTAGCTGGGTATACGCGATCGGTATGCCGTATACCGCCTCCACCATCTCGTCATGAAATAATTGGATATGTTGTGCGTACTTCATCTATGCTCGCCGTTCCACATGAAGTGACACTTGATCATGTATCAGAGAATTTCAACTCCTGGATATGTATTTGTACATGCAAGGCGGGGGAAGGGCGCAAATGCAAGCATATTGCGGCATGTTTGATTTATATTTCTAGGTAATTTGTGCAATAAAATTTAAATTTAATTACCTGTTTAATCATATATTGTATTAACGTATTAGAAATCCAAATCTTCAACATATCAGTTGCACTGATATTAAACAAAAATGGGGTAAAATTGGTAAGCAGTCATTTTCTAAAAAATATAGTGCGGTCAGAGCCAGTGAAATGTGTCATTGCCGGAAGCGAGTTTTCATGAAAAATGATGTGGTTCCTGAGGAAAAGCAAAATGAGTATATGCTTGAACTACTCGAAGGTAAAATCTTTAAATTTTATTACATATTTAAAAAAGTTAAATATTTATCTATATTTTTAGGCACTCCTGATTCCGAATTATCGAAAATAATTTTTGGTAATAGGCGAACGACACCTCAACAATTCGTTGAATGTGGAGATCATGAGTTAATTAGATCACTACTCCAACACGACGGTTTATCAAAATATGTTCCACATATGAGGGAATATTTAACGCTCGACAGGAATCTAGAACATTTCTCGAAAATCCAAAAATCTGTGAACGAAGCAGTTGAAATTTATAGCTCTACTAAAACTCAAACGAGCGCATCTTGGCTAGTAGAGCGTAAGCTGCAAATTACCGGTAGCATTTCGTATGCTCTGTTTACCTATTCCTCCAATACAAATCGAAACTGGGGAAAAAAACTTACCTCTATTTATAAGGGCATATTTAAAGGCAACGAAGCGACCAGATACGGATAATATGCGGAGAAACAAGCAAAGAAAACACTGGCAAATCAATTTAATCTATTGGAAACGGGATTAATGATTTGTCCCGATCTGCCGTTTTTGGCATATAGCCCCGATGCCCTTTCATTTGATGGAGATCAGTGAAGGTTGGTTGAAATAAAATCTCCAGTGCGAGAAGTAGTAGCTGGATGTATAATTTCAGGACTAAAATATTTGTACTGTGATAAGACGGAATACAAACTACATAAAAGACATCCATACTACGGCCAAATCCAGCTAGGATTGGCTATTACAAATTTTGAATTCATGTGATTTAATTATATTTGCAACTAAAAATAATTCGTATGAAAGAATTAAAGTTCCCAGAGATGAAAATTTCATTGATACGTATATTCATACTCTCTGTGATATCTATTTCAAAAATGTGATGCCTTACTTATTTAAGTAAATATTTATTATTTTTAAATTATTTTTATTAATCTGAATTATTTTTAATTTAATTTAAAGTGATATTGAAGTATAATTTATGTTAACATTAAGATGTGATGCCTTATATACATATTTAGATAAAAAAACTGTGATTTGAATTAACTGATTTTTATTTTTGTAAATGTTTGAATTAATAAAACGAATTAGTTTTCTTTACATACATTGTATTGTTAAAGTTTTCTAAACCAAACATCGTTTTATTTAAAATCAATTAAAACTTTTTATCGGATAATATTGAACATGATATATTTGACAATCCACACAACACTCCAACTATGTCGTCTATGTAAGGTATATCTGAAACCGAAATTTTATCCCTTAAAATTCGGTATTGTTTAAGTCGAGAAATGCGTCGTTCTACATGTACACGTGCTGAAGCTATTGAAGTATTTTTTTCGACATCGGATTTCGATAATTTCTCGAACAAAAATTCTGGTCGAATCATTTCTATCCCCGCGTTAGCCAATTCGTCTCCGACCATGAAGCCCTTGTCGACAATCACAGCATGATACTCCAATTAAAAATTTGAAGGTATGTACTCCTTTGTAATGCGAATATGTGCATACTCGACAATCTAAACAATTAAACGTAACCGTTTTAATCTCAGTGCAGTCTAAAATCGTTCTCACATTTGGAAACTGATCAAAACATTTGGGTAAACTTCTTTTATTCTCGTCGCGTGTTCGCCAATATATTAAGACTTTTATAGCTTTAGCTAAAAGCTATATGGTATCCACAAAATACAGCTTTGACGTACGGTTGCTAATCTGATAATATATGGCCAGCTCAGCAAAGGAACAATTGCATTTCAATGTATGCATTGTAAGGCATATTCTGTCTTTTAAGGGCGTTGGACATTTCTCAGCGGGCCGTATATCTTTGCAAATGTTTACCAATACATTTAAAACAGCCATGCTACGAATCCCTGTAATAGTATTAATTTTCTTATCTGTATCCCATAACGAAATAATGCTTAAATACATTTTTCCATTAGCTTGAACTTTTTTGTTTGATGTGACTGTACTACATTGAACACCAATATCGACCGATTTGTTTTCTTCTAGGACGTGTTGGCCTACATGTTGGCAGAGATCCTCTTCTTCAACAACAATAATTTCATTTCCTTTAGAGCTATCATGTATAAAAACCAAAATGTTAGTTTCTTAAACGAATGTATTGTACATATTTACTATTTAATTATTACCTCATAGATTCAGCGACCTTATTCCGTCTCGTTAGTCTCTCACTTCTTCCAGAATCCTTTGACTTCCTGATGGTTGGTAGTATCAGTAGGTTTTCACATGGAAATGCATTCTTTAGTAACGTTGGATTGGCCTTGACGTGTTTTGAGAGCGGGATTAGTACATATTTTGTATCAAAGTGCTAGTAGCAAATTCGAAACTGGGTCGGAAATTTTTTCTTCATCCTTAATACGGCTGACTATTCCTTCAATTCTAAAGGATTATGTATTTTTTACTGATGTTGGAATACGAAACAAAGGTGTGCCTGGTTCTCGGTACGTCTTACATTGTGGTACACCACAATAACCATGAGTTTACATGCGCTTGATTTGTGGCTCTGTTGAATCGTCTAGAATATATAAATAATATGAATCTTTACAATTAAAATTTTACACTGTTAGAGTTCTTACTTGAATTTGTTGACATCGAAGCTTCGTCACCTGCTCTTTGGTTCACTTCTGATGTATTAAGCGGCTGGTATAACATGATATTTTGATGTCTTGTATGTTTTGATTTTGCCTTGTCTATATTTATCGGTACACGGATAAATTAATATTTAAACCATGTAACTACTATTCATATTTGTTACAAACACTTTTAATATCACAAATATTTTCAATAAATATCAAAAAATTGTCGCATTTAATAAAAAAAATAATAAATGTTTACACTTTTATATATAGCCCATATAACAACATTGATAAACGTCAAAGTAATATAACCGCCTAGATTATATTTTTTCCCGCAAGGTGGAATGCTCCATTCGTCAATTGATAAAGGTCGAAGTTATGGCCAATTGTGATATTGGGATGATATTTGCAGGCTCCAATTTAAAAAAACCCGTAACATCTTTTATCTTTGCTAAAATTAACGGAAAATCTAATTTTTTTATATTTTTTACACATACATAGAAGTTAGGCATCATTATACAGACGTTAATTTTTCTGGAAGATGAATGGGTCGGCCAGGTTTTCTGATTTGACCGCAATATTTTTTTGGTTCTGTTTGGTTTTTTTGGGTTATTTAACACTTGACACATAATAAATACCTACCCTCTACCGTGACAAGTCAAATGACCGGTTGTGGTAAGACTACAGATTTTTCGTAGAAAACAAATAATAAAAAAAGAAGTGAATATTGAAAAATTGATTGTATGTATATATAATTATAAATTCATTCGGAGAATGATAATAAAAAAAATTATTTTTAATTTAATTTTCTTTTCTTTTATTTATAATAAATTTGTTTTACATGTTTTTGGTTTAAAAACTAATATCGAACTAACTTAATATTATACTTTTTTAAAATAGACAAAATCTGTTGATTGTTGTAATTCTGCAAGATTGCATTTCCCATGATTTTATTCTTCAAACATGTTCAATCGTGTTTTTTGATGAATTGCATGTTTGATGGTTTAGTTTTTCATTCTGTGCTGATAATGACTTTGTTGTCTACAATGTGATACTGTTGAAAGTGACAATCCTCCTGAAAGGGCCCAAATCCAATTTTGATGTTTGAATTGTTTTAAGAAGACTTGCTGTAGTTGTTTCCTGTTCATTATTGTTTCATGGGTAATCGCAGTTATATTTTGATTTGTCTTTAATTGTCGAATAATTTGGATGTTATGAAGAGCTCCCTGTATTATTTCGTCTACAACTTCCAATTCGTAGGATTGAAATGTTTCGTTGTTAATTGTAACTGAATAGTTATAAATTGTTATTAAAAAATTTCCTGTTATACTTCTATTGTCAGGTCCGCAGTCTGTAGATAATTGAACTTCTCTCCCATTGTTGATCAGTATTCTGTTTCCGAAATTAGTTGTATTGTCGTATCGGTTTCTGATGTTACATTACATTTGCCCTGACATCCGAAGATTAATGGTTTTACACAGTTGTCCTTAAATTCTTTTATTTCTGAGTGCTTTTGGACGTAGTTTGTGTGTTCTGTTGTCGTAAATGCCCTTCGTCTGTTCATAATAAGGTATTGCGGGTAATCTTCTATAATGCTGTTGTTGACGATAAGCGGAATAATCCTCGTTATTATTGATGTATGGTTTTCTAATTTCGGTACTTCTAGTATGTAAAGGAGTGTTTCTTCATTTACTGCAACCTTTGGAGTGATAAATTTCAGTGCTTCGTCTGGTAACGTTATATTTATCCCTTGATCTACAAGTATGTTCCTCATTGACATAATTTCCTTCAATTATAGAATTTTGTTGCTTGGTAGTGCTACTTTTGTCCTCACGATAGCATCTTGGATATCTTCTAGAATTGTGTTGATAGTGTCGATGTGCATAATCGATGTCATTATTTCTAGTTCGTTCAAAGCAATTCTGTTTACTGTCGCTGTGCTAGTTATGACTTCGTTTATAGTATTTGTTAAAAGTTGTATTCTTTTATTGATCCGCTCGTTCACCTGGTATTGATTACTCGTAAGTCTTTAGCATCTGGGTTTCCCGCTAGCCATTTTCAAGCGGTTCCAATTGTGTCCCATCTTTTGTGTCTGAGGCTTTTCGGTGGTTTTATTTGGTATAAATTGTTATAAAGATTTTTACATTTTTGTCTAACTATAGTGTAAAGTTCTATCATGTTTTTATCTATTTTATCTACTACATTTTTGGTAACTAATTCTATTGTATATTCTAAACTAGTTAAATTTATTGGATGTAAGATTTTAATAGACCCTGTTTGAATTTTACAATCATTTATTTTTATTAACAATAATGGGTCTTCAAGAAGGTTTTTTATTTCTAATTTTTGTGCGTTTATACTAAAATAATTCAATATACTAAAAATTATTAAATTTGTTACTTTAAGGTTTAGCATTTCTAAGAAGAAAAAACATTTGTAATTATTATTTTTTTAATCTTTTAATTTTACTTTTATTCCTTTTTATATCTCTATTGATCTTAAATGTTCTAAATGTTATTTCTTTTGCATTTGTTTTGATTCCCCTGGGTTGTATTTTGGTTCTTATATTGGGTTTCACAAATACTACTTGATTTTCTTTTAAATCTGGGGGTTCTTCTTTAGTCATATTTCCTTTTAACATTTGGTTTTTTGAATTTTCCAAGTTTTTGTTAATATTCATAAATATCATGTTTGCTTTTTCTCCAATTTCTTTTGGGTTTGTGGTATTGTTTTGATTAAAAATGACTTCATTTGGAGTAAAGCCGGTTGCGGAATGGATAGAATTATTATATAGAGCTACTGACAATTCTATAATTTCTGGGGTAGGAGTATCTGGGAATTTATTTTTATTTAGGTTAAATATTTCAATTATGGTACTGTGGGCTCTTTCAACTTGCCCATTCGACTCTGACGATGATGCGTATTCTATTCTGATGTTTAGTTTACTCAAGAATTCTTGAATTTGAATTGATTTGAAAGTTGTTTCGTGGTCCGAAACTAAGTAGTTAGGTATTCCAAAGGAGGTGAAATATTTTGTTATTGCGTTCTTAACGTCTATTAAGTTTTTTGATTCGAGCCGTTTGAAGGTGTTTTGAGAATGAATCAATTATTGACAGGAAGTTTGCTTATATATCGATGTTCACCCTCTCCAATGGCTTGTTAGTGTTAGGCCTTGGCGATACTTTGATGTTATATGGTTTCCTGTCATATTTGTGAGTGTTGCAAGTGGTGCAGAATTTTGAATAACTTTTAACTTTTTTTGTGATATTGGGGAAGAAGTATGAACGTTTAATCTGACCCTCTAGTTCATTAATTCCCCTATGGGCTCTTTCGTGTTCTCTAATAACTATTGCATCTTTTCGCGCTTCGTTGGTGACGTCTTCTACTATTTTGGTTACGAGGGCAAAATGGCATTTCTGAGAGATATTCTCTCTGAACGATTCCTGAATCTTCTGAAAAAGGTTTTCTGGTGCCAAGATTGCGGTTTGTTTACCATTGTGAAAATGTTTGATGTAATTAGTAATTTCGTCTTTTTCAAAAGATTCTTTTACGATGGTGGTTCGATTGAAATTGGGGAATACTTGTTCGGTTATGATAGTATCAAGTTTAGATACTTTGAAAATCAATTGATTTTTATAGTAGTTTATTGGGCGGTCTGCAAAGTGTAAATAATAATCGTTGGAAGTATCGGCGGAGTGGATTGTTTCTGATTCGCTTGGAACTTGTCTTAAATTTGAATCATTTTCTGATTCATTTGCTTCATATGAATTAAATTCTTTAATTTCATTATTTGGCATTCTGCTGAGAGCATCTGCCACCACATTCGTTCTACCCTGTTTATAAACAACGTCGTAATCGAAGTTCTCGAGTTCTAGACGCCAACGTAGGATTTTAGAATTTTTTTCCGATGTTTTAATAAAAGTAAGGGTTTTATGGTCTGTGAGAAGTGTGAATTTTCTACCGTAGAGGTACGGCTGATATTTTTTAACAGCCCAAATTATGGCTAACGCTTCTCTTTCGTTTGTCGCATACTTGGTTTCCGTCATGTTTAGCGTTCTGGACGCGAAAGCGATTGATCTTTCCACCTTATCGTGCATTTGGGAAAGGACAGCACTTAGTGCAAATTCGGATGCATCTGTGGTTAAGATGAAGGGTTTTGAAAAGTCATAATAGGCAAGAATTTGATCCGTGGAGATAATCTTTTGTATGGTTTCAAATGATTTAACATAGTCTGGATCCTTGACATTAATAGCTGTGCCTTTCTTTAGGAATTTTGTCATAGGTTTGGTTGTTTGAGAATAGTTCTGAATGAAGCGACGATAATAGCCTGATAACACAAGAAATTGCTTAATTTGTTTCTGGGTGTTTGGTAATGGTCATTCAAGTATTTCCTGAGTAATAATATGACCAAGAAATTCTGTTTCCTTCTTTAGGAATTCGCATTTATCTAGCTGGATTTTTAAGTTGAAGTGTGATAACCGTTTAAGTACATCACAAAGATTTTTTATATGGTTCTCTAGATTATAACCTACGATAATAATGTCATCGAGGTATACATAACAAATTGTCCCAATTAAGCCGTGCAGGACATTGTTCATAGCTCGCTGAAATGTAGCTGGACCACTTTTAAGTCCAAATGGCATGCGAGTAAATTCGAAATGACCTTTTTCAGTCGAAAATGCAGTTTTCTGTTGGGAATTTTGATCCATTGGGATCTGGTGAAATCCTGACTTCAAGTCTAATGTAGTAAAATACGTAGACTTGCCTAAACTATCCAGAATTTCTTCAATTTGAGGTATTGCAAATTTATCATTTACGGTTTTATCATTAAACTTTCGATAATCTATCACCACTCTGATCTTGCGGAGATCTGAAGTGTCAGGTTTTTTTTGGTACTACTCAAATTGGTTATGAATAGGGACTGCTGGAATTTTTAATGATTCCACTGTTCAACATCTCTTGTATGTGTTCCTTCCCGTCACGTTTAAAATGATAGGGATACCTGTACATTTTGGTGTAAACGGGAGTTTCGTCATTTGTAATAATTTTATGTTTAATCACCGTTGTTGCAGAGAGTTTTTCATTCTGCTTCAACAATACGGTTTGGTGATTATAAATTGTACTTTTGAAAATTTGTTTTTCATTCTCACATAAGTGGTTTGTCTTGATTAGGCTTTCAATTGTTTGTTTATCTATAGCATATTCCCATAAGCTTTAATAGGTTTAATGGCTTCAAAATTATTTATATTGAAGTCTAGTTTTGGTAAGTTTTTTGGTGGATCTAGATCATTTGTTAAGACTTTTATAGTAGATTGAAAGTTTTTGGATTTGTATAATCCTGGTTGTATAACAATATTGTCATTTAATTTTTTATATTCTGTTGTTACCCAGTCACCATTATTTACAGTATTAAAGGTCACTATGTGGTTGTAAAAATGTTCATTAGGGTAATATCTATAATATTTAAGAAGGTTATTGTTCAAAGAAATTGTGCCAGATTTGAAATCAATTTGAGCCAATGATTGTGATCCTAGTATCCCGTCAAAATATTCATGAAATTTTAATTCATAGTATGGTATTGAGGGTAGATTATGACCAAAAAAATTTATTTTTCCTACTTTAGTTACTTTTTGGGTTCCTAACAGGTTTTTTACGGATGAATCTTTTGAAAATAAAAGGTGTTTAGGGATTATAATTGATTTGATAATGTTTTTGTTTGCGCCTGTGTCAATGAGAATTTTAATGATTTGGTTTGTCATTTTGTTATGACATTTCAGGTAAGGTAGGAAGTTTAATCCTCTGAATCTGAATTTTGATCTTCCCAAAAATTTTCTGTATCGACGTTTTCTACAGTTATCTTTTCCTCTGTATCTGGTTCTTTATCTACATTATTTGGAATTTCAATATTGTTAACTACATTTTTATTGAATGTTCTCCTTGAACGCATTGATGGATCGATTTCCATCGGAGTGGGTTCATTCTTTTCTTGCGTTGGCCAAGGAGTTTTCCTTATATTTGGTTGTTCCTGATATCTTTGTTGAAAATTGAACTTTGATTGTTCCTGATATCTAGATTGAGAATTGGGTTTTAGTGGAATCTGACTTTTCTTAGAATTATTTGATATAAGTTCATTGCTCGTGAACTTACATTGAAAAGCGTATGCTTCTTCTATATTACGTGGTTTAGCCGCTTGGGCATAACCGAAATAGGGTTTACGTAACCCGGATATGAAGGCGGCAAGCGCATCCTCTTCGATAAAAGCGCAAATTGCCTGCCACGATCCGCTATACAGTTGATTTTGTCTAGCTAGTGACTTAATATTTAATAAGGTTTCTTTTGTTTTTTGGTAAAAGAGGTGAATTGACATATTTTCGTTTTGTTTATTTGCCCATAATTGGGACTTATAGAAGGGGAGTTCTTGTTTATCCCCTAAAGCTTCTAACAGAATTTCCTTTACTTCTTGGAAACTTCCGGGACTACCAGCAAGACATAAAATGTCTTTAGCTTTACCTTCTATTTTATTTATAATAGCTTGGACATACACTCGAAATTATTGTTCCGTAACTAAGGGTATAAAAAGGTTTAGGGTATCCTCGGTTGTTTTTAGCCAGGATGAAATCTGTTTTCTATTTCCATCAAACGATGGAATTGATTTTATTGGATCAGGGATCCTGAACAAATCTTAAGTTATGCGATTTTCCTTGATTTGTTCAACAGGAGCAGGTTCCACAATTTTATTATTGAGGTAGTTAAGTCAGAAACAAACAGAGCATGACCAGGTATTAACCTGGTCATGCTCTGTTTGTTTCTGCTTAACTTTGTCAATTGTTCAGCAATCAAGTTTTCGTCCGTATCAATGTTACGATTAGCAAGTAATAACTCGTTTAACTTTTTCCCCATAAACGGTTAAAAAAAAAATCTAATTCGTAATCCGAATTGAAATGAAATTTGAAATGGTGTGCGAGATAGAAAAAAAAATTCCTCTTTTTTCTTTACTGTGTCTTATCTTACAGTGCACAGATCGACAGGTTTATCTCTATCTTGTAGTGGATAATTTTGCCGAAATCGGTAAACAAATAACACAAAAAAAAATGTATAAATGAAATTTGTTACCTGATTGAGTCCGATATTATGCTGTCGTGTGCTGGTTCGGTTGATTTTATTTGTGAAATATGGCGGAACCTCAAATCCTCTTCGCAGTTTCCTTTCAGCTAGAGATGTCACAGAAACAAAAACACTTTTATTTCCTTTAGGACGGATTCACTTATGTCACAGTTTTTATTCACTTAGTCTTTGCACTTTATATAGTTTCACTAAACCGCACGGCTGCGCCAATTACAAATTCATTCGGAGAATGATAATAAAATGTTTGATGGTTTAGTTTTTCATTCTGTGCTGATAACGACTTTGTTGCCTACAATGTGATCAGCTTACAACTTTTGTGTGGGAATATTATCTGACGATTTATTATGTGGGCCCATAACTATATACATATTATAGGAAAAGTCGTGAAGTTTGAAGGTGGTGCAATTACGTTATATCTAGAAAATTCTAATCGAAATTTTAAAAACGGTCGTGGTAGATTTTCAGAGTAATGATTTTTATGGGGCGAATAAATGCCGAAATGTTTTTATTATCCATCGAAATGATCTAGCATGCAATCGCCCCAATTAATAATGCCCCATTGAGCGTGACGGTACATCTGTTGAATATCGCAAACAATTCTTTGAATTGAATTTTTTGTATTTTTTTTTGTTTTTCAAATAAAATTGAAATACAATGAGCAAATAAAATTGTAATACAATGAGCAAGTCCACAAGCGTGGACAAATAAAAAATGCACCATGCACTTTTCTCAATTGAATAATATTATGTGCCCTTGCTATGGAATCACCAGAAAGGTATCTTTGTAGTACCTACATGCAATTGTAAAAGAATGGTCTTCCATGTTCAACCAGGTTTCAAACAATATGTTTTAGCAGCATGGCTTATTGTAAATTATAGAAACATTTCTAAATTCAGAATTGAATCAACGAGATCCCAGTCGCAAAATATAATTTATTAAACAAATACTTTGAATCGTGAAATAACAAAACTTAAAATGAGATAATGGTTTTCTTCACCTATTGAGCAAACAATATAAACAAATGTCTAATTCAATGTACAATTGACCTGCACTTTTACTTCTCGCCTCACTGTTCAACTAACTTGAATGCGGTACACATATATTGTCCAGTATTTATTTATAACCTGTTCTACCAGTAAAGTCTGTTGTTACATTGCCCCTACTGAATAATTACAGCTCTATCGGCAAAAAAAAAAAATATAAGAATATATAATTGGCGCTATTTGAATAATTGAAAAATCTATAAATTATGAATTTTATAATAAGTGTTTAATTTTACACAACTATTACGGCAAGATACTTTTTATTGTATATAGCTAAAAGTCTCAATGATTGGTATCTTAAGCGTACCACAACTATGATTCCATCTTTATTTTCCATTGAAAGTAAAATTTTAAATAACATAAAAAAAATGAAATCTTGATTATAATCTTATAGCGTTGAGCTATGAAATTAAGATGTGCTTTATGGTAAAGGAATTTGATAGTATCATTATGCGAGTAAATATTTGTAAAACAGTTGGTGGATTATGACTAAAAATAAAATTGTATTTCATTCAAGTGGGTGGTCATGTATCTTATATAAGTCTATATTAACATACCAAGGGCACAATCCAACTTTAAGTGATTAGAACGAAAATTCTCTTTTTTAGTCAAATCAGCCTTATAAATAATACGAAAATATTTATGCGATTAGCTTAGTAGTGGCACTAACTGTCACCAAGAAACATAGTAGTTACTATTTCGAATACATCTGACTAATTTTAGGTTTTTTTGGTTAAATTTAGAAACTACTAAAATGAATGTAAAAGAAAAATTATTAGAAATGTTGCTTTAACGGGTTATAAGTTTGAATTACACCCTGTTTATATTACTTTTTTCTAGAGAAATGTTTTATTACAATTTAAATAAAATTAGTGTTTTTAAAATTTTCAAAATAAACACATTTCTCCAGAAACAAAAATTCCCGAAATTAGTAAAATAAAATTTCTCGAGAATCAAAATTTAGAAATTATTATATCCTTCTTCAAGCCAAATTAACTAACAATTTTTCAAATCGGATTAACACATTTTCAAATGAAATCAAAATTTTTTCAATAAAATTTAACATTTTTTCAAAACAAATTAAATTAAATAATTAAATTATCATAATTAAAATAACTTGTTTTAACTTGTTTTCTTCTTTGTTTCAACCAAATCAATACCTTTTCAAAATAGATTAACAGATTTTCAAACCAGTTTCACTTATTTTCAATTCAATTAAACTCAAAACTATTTAATAGATGTTCAAATGAAATTAACAAATTTTTCAATTCAAATTAACGAATTTTCAATCGGGTTAAGCAAAACAAAAAACAATAGGATGAAAAACCAGCCTACATTGTATTCTGCCTAACGTGGGCGAAACACCAAATTAGTCAAAAGGTTTTTGCTTTGAACAGGCAAGGCGATTTGCCTAAGCCCACATACAATCACACAAATTGTTTGTAGTTAAATTGTCTCGTGTTGCTTTATAGGTCAGTGTTATAAGTTCATTTATTTATTTATTTATTTAATTATACACAAATAAGGCATAGCCTTTTTACAATATCCAGGGATATATTCCTATGTGTATTAAAGCAATTACAAAGAAAAATAATTAGAACAATAATTAAAATTAAATATAATATAATTAAAAATACAGAAGAAAAGATTAAGAACAAAAGATAAAACATTAGAAGATGTGATAATGGAAAAAAGAAAAAAGAAAAATAATGGAAACGAATTATGTGCCAATCAGCCCCTCGAGGTACAGTCCCTTGAAACCACGCAAATTATAGATGTTGCCTTTATAGACGGATTCAGACTGTTCCAGAGCTTCACCCCATGGATAAAGAAAGCTCGTTGTCTTGGCTTAGTTTTGCATGATTTAGGCAAATTTAAATTTAATGTCCTCTGCGATTTCGAGAATTTCAGTTTATCATAAAGGTAGTTCGGAACTTTATTTTTAGTCAAACCAAACATCACAGTCAACACTGACAGTTCCAAAAACTGGTTCAAGCTTACACCAAATATCTGTTCAGAAAGGTGCGAAATTGGTTCGCCCCTTCGCTTCAAAAATATGTATCTAGCACAAGAATTAAAAGCAACATTTAACTTTCGTAGGGACTTCTTGGAACATTGCGAATATATCGAAGAACAATATGAAAGTAAAGGTCCCACAAGAGTACGAATGATATGACATTTCACATCACTTGAAATAAATTTCGCCGTGCACCACAATTTACCTAAGATACCATAAATTTTACCACATAGGATATTAACATGGGTACTCCAATTTAATTTAGTGTCTATGATCAACCCCAGACTCTTGATAACGTCACAAAACTCAATTCTGTGATTGTCAATTAAAAGACTGTTTATCGGTAAATTTATACGTTTTTTGTTAGTTATTAGTATGGCTTGTGACTTCGCAGGATTGATTTGAAATTTGTGCACTTTGGACCATTCCAAAATATTACATAACGCTTGATTTAGATTATTAATCACAGCGTCAAGCGAATCAATATCCCGAAAAGAATAGATTTGCAAATCATCCGCAAAAAGGTGATAGCAAATGTTTCCCATTTGTTTAATTGATTGACAAATTTGATTTATGTGCAATGAAAACAGAATAGGTCCTAAAATAGATCCTTGAGGAACCCCAGATGTGACAAAAATGTTGTCGCTAAAGTTGCCATGATATTTTACAGATTGTTGTCGCAGATGCAAGTAAGAACCTATAAGTTGACAAGCACTCTTGGAAAAGTTATATTCATAACATAGTTTCGATAACAACATAGCGTGGTCTACTTTATCAAATGTCTTAGAAAAGTCTAAAAGAACCAAAACTGCAACTTTACCATCTTCAATATTAATAGTAATATCATCAGTAACTTTCAACAAGGCAGTTGTAGTACTGTGCTTGGCACGAAATCCAGATTGTAGTTCATCCAATAGGTTATGTTTAGCAATAAAGCCACTGATCTGAGCATGAATAAATCTTTCAAAAACCTTAGATAATGTTGGTAATATACTTATAGGACGAAAATCAGTTACTGTAGATGGATTCGGTATTTTTGGAATAGGCGAAATTGTCGCAATTTTCCACGCATCAGGAAATATCGATTTTGTGAGGCCAGAATTTATAATAAAAGTTAAGTGAGGTAGCAAAACCGGAAGCAGAATTTGAATGAGGTTAAGTGGAATACCATCAACTCCTACAGAACTCGATTTGATTTTATCCAGATGAAAACAAACTTCTTCAGCAGAAACATTTTTAAAGTAGAAAGCATTTACGTCAGCGGCAGAATGAACTGCATCACAAACAAAATTTACATCATTGGAGTTGAAAACCGAACCGAAGTAACTATTGAACTCATCAGAGGTATTGTCACATTTACACTCCGGAATTGGCGGATTTACATATGTGTTGAAGTTCTTCCAGAACAATTTACTCGTAGTATTGTTGCTAAAACGATCATTAAAAAACTGGCATTTGGCAGCTTTGATCATATAATTTACTTTATTAAGAGCTCTAACGTATTTTAACCTATTAATGTCAGTCTTATACTTTCTCCTATTCTCATGTAGAAAATCACGAATATTACGGTGCAATAAAATATCGTTATTAAAATACGGACCACGCACTTTACGCTTCTCACAAATCATTTTTATTGGTACAAAGTTATCAATAAGATAACTTATAAATGAATTTAAAAGTGATAACTGTTTATTAACATCACAAAAATGATATAATGATGCCCAATTTAATGAATTAGCAGCCATCAGTAGCGCGTCCTTGTCAATATTGGAGAAATCTCTCACGTAAATAAATTGGTTACTAACATTTTTGTCAACAGGGAACACATATGACCCATTAAATCATATCATGGGTGGTTGCAATGCCAGGAATTGAGATTTGAGTAAAAGTTTTAATGTTGTTAGGATGATTGGTGAAGGCCAAATCAATTAAAGTGGCAGAATCACCCACAAAATTAGTAGCTACCTTTGAGACTAATCCAAGCCCATAAGATGATATTAATCATTTTAGTTGTTTAGCCGTACGTGTTGAAACGAGACAGTCAATATTAAAGTCACCAACAATAATGACCTCATTACATCGTGTCATAAGATCACGTAAGACGGTTTCACGATCTTTTAGGAATCCTAATTTCGAAGACTCCAATTTGAGCGGATTGTATACTATACCCAGGACCATTTTCATGTTAAGTTGATTTCTAATTTCAATGAAGATTATGTCGAATAAAGAGTTTCTTGCATTAGTGTATATAACTTTTGGATTTAGAAATTTTTTGACATAAACACCAACACCACCAGAACGCCGCCCCGAACGATCTTTACGAAATAGAGTAAAATTGTCAAGGTCAAAATGTTTACTAGAGTGTTTAGATTTCAACCATGTTTCTGAAATGGCAATAGCATGGAACGGGATGTCCTTAACGATTAACTTCAATTCTTCAAAATTAGGAACCAAACTACCAGGATTTAAATGGCAGAAGTTTCAGTCGTTTCAAGAAAACGTTGTTGTCTGGTATGGATGATTTTAAAACAACGTTCCTCACATCCACCGAGCCAGCCCGTCAATATGTCTACTACCCATCATAATTATGAAGTAACGAGTTTTAGTGTCAAAAAACTGATACCAGAAAAGCAAACAGGCACACAATTTACAAAATAGAGATGGAAAAAGGAATAAAAATAAGAAAGAATGAAAATAATAAAAATATGATAAGGAAAAACTTATGAGTAAAAAATACATGATTACAATAAAGCAAAAAAAAGAAAATAATAATAATAATAATACAATTGATTACAATAATTGAATGAAATTGAATGAAATTACGACTCCAACAAAGAAATAAAATATAAAAATAAAAATAAAAATTGAATGCAATACAGTTAAACTATTAATATTGAAACGTTTCAAAAGAAAACAAAAAATAAACATTATGATTTGATTCTGTTTTGCGACCTAGTAATAGGTGCGATAAAATTATCATTCGCATTTACTACCGTGTTTACCTGTTTATTGCGTTTTTTGACCTGATTGTCGCCTACCGTTAGAGGATGATCAGCTGATTGAAACTGACGATCGATTTTGTAAAATTCCTCTACACTTCTTGGTATAAAAACTTTATTGTTGTTTGTATACGTAATATGCACCAAACCAGATTTAGTTGTTACTTTGGAGATTTTATTTACAGTTCGTTTTGCTTTGAATGCGTGAGTTGATTTGATAGAAAACAAAATGTTGCTAGCAAAATAAGAGAAAATGTTCCCCATCAACAAACCTCGATCTAAAAATTAATTTAATAAAATTAACAATTTTAATTAAAAATATTAATTTTAATTAATAATGGGCCCGATTCTGAGTTCATGTCATTTTTGGTCTTTCAATGCAAATTCATATAGAAGCGGGGAAATAAAATAACCTAACATGAATTCTATTGTTTCAGAAGCGGGCCCAATATTAACTTTGCTAAAAATATTAACTTCGTTTTTTATTGATTTACAAAACAGCGACCACGAAACGACTTCAAACAATGTTTTTTCTTGAGTGCGAGTTTCCATTCCGACCATTTTCTGATGAAAAATTTTCAACAGGCAACCAATCGACGTAGTCTATTTTGTAAACAAATTTCCCCTTCCGTACATAATTCTTTTGTTTTCCATTTAAAACATATTGAATCTGCTGAAAATTTTTCTTCAGAAAATGGTCGTAAACTGGCACTGAGCCAAGCAGTTTTATCATGTGTTGCTTTATTTTGTTTCAGTGTCAATTTATATATTTGTTTATAGGCTATGATTTCCTTCAATCATGTTTCGTTAGTCAAATTTGACTTAACTCATTCTATCGTGAATTTTTTCGGCCATCCAAAAAATAATTTTTAGGTTAAACTACGTTAACAAGCTTAACAGAATCATTATTAAACCTTTAAAATTCAAATTTGTTTCCTCTGAGAAGCCTAGCGTAATGGGTTAAATTCAACCCAATTCGTTTCATATGTCATACTATTTTAATAATAATGCTGTCACGTCGATGTGTTTGACTAAAAGAAAGAATAAACTAAATTATGGTATATTACGCTAGTTACCAAGAATAGAAAGGCATATTTGGTTTTTTATTGACACTAGGACATATGAGCTAATAAGAAATTTATTTTAGTATGCGATTCAATCGTACACAGCATTAATAATGGAACGCGGTAGCATTGAAACATTATTTTTCTTAGGTTGTTTATTTTTATTTGTCACATATCTACATACCTATTTCAATTTATCACAATTCAATAAAGAACTAACAAAACATAAAATAATAACAAATAACACGCAAAAATACAACAAAATCATAAATATAGTATATACATATGTATATATGTATAAGAATTTAAATTTGCTGAAGCTGAAAAAACTTTTATCCTTATTTAGGCACAAATGCAGTTTGCAATTTAGGCATTTTAAATCGAAGTGGTAGTGGTTTCTGATTAAGTTCAGGGAAGTGATCTACCTGGTCATACTGCAAATCTCTAGAAGGCCATACTTCAACACGTTGTTTTTGGCATTTGCATTTGAAGGAGAATCGTCAATTTCCGTTAATACTGGACGCCCACGTTTTCGAATAGGGTTCGTACTGGTAAACTGTTTGCAAGTTGTAACCGAAAATCCAATAAAACAAAATATGTATAATGAAAAAGATGACATTTAGGCGAACATTTCTCAATAAATAATTTTAAAAATTTTATTTATAGTTTTAATTAAATTATGTTTTATTTTATTCAAATCGAATTGTTTTATTTAACCAAAAAATTAAGCCAGATTAACCTACATAAATACACATCTATAAAATAAATTATTTAGAAAAGTGTGTGTCTGTTAAACCACTTAAAAGTTATGCTTTTTACTTAATCAAATTGCCATATTTTTAAGCTTAGTGTTTTGGATTTTCTTAAGAAAGTGCGTATCTTAAGATTTTGGAGATTACTCACCAACATCACTATGATATTTTGGTAGGTATTACAAGCACGCCATACCATTTGAAAAGCTAATGCCTTGAACAAAGGTCAAATTGCCATATTTTTAAAATTAGTGTTTAGCATTTTCTTAAGAATGTCCTTATCTTAAAATTTTGGATATTTATCACCAACGTCACTATGATTTTTGGTAGGTCTAATCTAAGACTATAAGGATGCCACACCATTGGAAAAGCTAATGCCGTTCACATGGTCAAATTACCGTATTTATAAACTTAATGTTTAGGATTTCTTTCCTTAAGAAAGTCCATATCTTAAGATTTTCCATATATATTTATCTCCAACGCCACTATGATTTTTTGGTATGCCTAATCTAAGATTAAAAGCATGCCATACCATTTGAAAAGCTAAAGCCTTTCACATGGTCAAATTGCAATATTTGTAAACTAATGTTTAGGATTTTCTTAAGAAAGTGAGTATCTTGAGATTTTGGGTATTTACTACCAACGCCACTATGATTTTTTTGTAGGTCTAATGTAATACTAAATGCATGCCATACCATTTGAAAAGCTAATGCTTTTCAGGTGGTAAATTGTAATATTTGTAAACTTTGTGTTTAGGATTTTCTTAAGAAAGTCCTTATCTTAAGATTTTCCTTATTCATCACACCAACACACTTTCTTAAGAAAATCCTTAACACTTAGTTTACAATTATGGCAATTTGGCCATGTGAGAGGGTAGTAGCTTTCCATATGGTTGGGCATGCTTGAAGCCTTAGTACAGACCTACCAAAAATTTGGAAAATATCGTAAATTAGGAAAATCTCAAGATACGGACTGCCTTAAGAAAATCCTAAACGGTAAGTTTAAAAATATGGCAATTTGGCCAAGTGATAAGTCAACCAATTATTTCTTACGATATGGATAAATAACATTTAGAATATTATAATTTAGCAAGATTAATAATTAGGTTTTGTATTGTTGTTAGTGTAAAATACTATACAAATTGTGTACACTGTAAATCAGGGATCTTCTAGCGAGTAATATTACTTATTTTATTAAACCAATTTTACTCTGTTTTCGAATGTATTTTACTCATTGTGTATTGCCCCATTTTTACTCTTACACGGAGGTAATTTAATATTATTACTACAACTGGACCCAAAATTACTCGATAAACGTATTAATTTCTTTGTTAGAGTAATTTTGCTTGTTAAGTAAAGAAAAATACTACTAACCTTACCGCGTGGGAGTGAAAAGTTTCACTTACTATGTGAGTTGCGGGAGGAGGAAATTAAACGAAAACTTTTAAATGTACTTTGTACAAATAGCATCTAAAATAATTCACGGTGTCTTGTTAAAGTTCGTATTTACTACGGTACTCCGCAGTAGAGATGATTTTACGCATGACGTACACGTGTACGGCACTCCACGCGGAAGGGTTAATTTATAGTAATTTTACTCTCGGAATAGAGCCAAATAAAAAAGGTTATTTACGCATGTATGTATGTACATATTATTTATGCGCATTCAACAAACAAACTTCTAAATATTATTATTGTCTCAAATAATTTAGATCGATAGTGAAAATCAATTTACTCGATTTAACAAGATCAATTCAACAGATTTTACAGATCAATCTACTAGTTTAAAGCTAACTTTCCTTTAAATATACGGTGAAAAATACGTCAAATCACAAATTTTTGGAAGTCATGTTTAAATTTTATGATTTTTATGTTTTGAATTTGTAGTCTTGATTAAAAAAAAAATTTGTAGAGCGTGATTTTTTGTTGTTTAAAATACAGGGTGTCAAATTTTGAGAAAAATGATGAACATGATGTTGTGTTTATGGCTATAAAAGGAAAAATAAATATCCGATATTTATGATATAGGGCTCGTTTTAAAGGTAAGTTAATACGGATTAATAAAATAATATAAAAATGGTAAGTTCTTTAATTTCTTCATTTTCAAATTTCCCGCCACAATTTTATTTTTGAATTTTCTCAAGGATTTTTTTTTTTTTTAAATTTTACGTCCTTTAATTCTATTGAACATACTAAAAACTTGCGCTAGCGAAATTTTTCGTTTCCGTGCAAAATACGTTTAAGTATGACACTACCTATTTTGAAAATTTCAAAAATCGAATGGTAGATTTGTGGTCCTCTTACAAAAACTCGATTTTATTTAATTTTTCCAGGTTAATTTTTCCACTCGTTTTTGTGATTCAAAATTAAATTTAAAACAAAAAATATTGACAGTAAAAAAATTTATTACAAAACAAGTATAGAAATTTAAAGATATTTATACGGTTAAAATTTACATGTTCACTATTTGATAATTTTTTATAAACGAACGAGTGCACTTTTTATTTGGCATTCCTAACTTTCACTCATACTCGAAATATTCTCGTCATTGACTGTTGATGATGTCTCCGGAGTAACAGGTGTATTTAATGAATTATTAACCGGTGATACCTCGTTTTTAACTTTTTGACGTTTATTAATCACCCGGTAATAACACGATGTACAAATCGATGAATTTTCAGTTACATGAATCGAGCGCGGCAAACGAATTTTAGTATAATCATTAACATTTTTTAAACTTTTAGAACATTGCAACTCAGGAAATGGCTTACAACACTTTTTGTACCCAACCATTATTACGCGAATGAAGTATTTACTAATTCTTACTAAATATAAATAAATGTATTATTTATTTATTTATTTAACCTACAGTAAATATACAATCGATATGCAGTTATTATACAATATTTTAGCACAAAAATAACATTTAACAATTATTTAATGATAGACAAAAATCTAAGCAACTCATTTCTAAACGAATTTCTTGTCATGTTAAAATCGAAAACGTCATAAACCGAATTAAAGAGTCGCGACATTCTCAAAACTGGTTCTGAGAGTGCGAAGTTTGTAGAAACCGGATCAATATGTAACAAACGACGACGGCGCAAACAACGTGTAGGAGCGTAAAAGTTGAAACGAGCCAGTAAATCGACACAGTCTATTCGGGAAGTCAGAACATCTTGAACGAAGATAGCAGATGCAACATCTCGTCGGTGATCTAATCGTTGTAATTTTAATAATTTACAACGATCATTATAAGGAGGTAGTACATATTGGTGCACTCGCTCCGTAGGTAAGCCGCGAAGCGCATACAAAAGAAACTGTTTTTGAACGCTCTCAATTCTGTATGAATGGCAATGATAAAATGGTGACCAAATCTGAGAAGCATATTCTAGAATGGAACGAACAAAGGACACATAGAGAGTTTTCAGTGTGAGTGGGTCGCAGAAGTCTTTACAATTGCGCTTAATGAAACCCAGCATAATATAAGCTTTTGAAATAACAGAATCAATGTGTTTGGTAAAAGTAAGATCATAAGAAAAGGTTACACCTAAGTCGGTTATGACCTCAACTCTGTCAATAGCGGTATTGTATAGAAAATATTGCTGAAGAACAGGTGAGTGTGTACGAGAAAATGATAAAATCCTACATTTACCCACATTCAACAATAATTTGTTTTTAAATGACCAACTGCAAAAGTTACTCAAGTCACCTTGTAATTTAACACAGTCAGAAACTCCAGTAATAGGAGCAAATATCTTCATATCATCTGCGTAAAGCAAACATTTTGCGAATTTAAAACAATCAACAACATCATTGACAAATAATGAGAATAAAAGTGGACCAATGTGGCTACTTTGAGGAACTCCAGAGGTAACTCGAAATAAGCGAGAACTAAAATCATTTATCTTAACAAATTGGTAGCGATCAGACAGGTACGAATGCAACCACCTGATGGGGATAAACTGACAATTCAGTTTATCCAGCTTATCGATAAGGATCGAGTGATCAATTTATCGAAAGCCTTCGAAAAATCGGTGTAAACAGCATCCACTTGTTGCCTATGTTCTAAACTACTATATAAATGTTGACAAAAACCGACTAGGTTAGTAACCGTGGACCTACCCGTGTAAAATCCGTGTTGAGCAGGAGAAATAAAAATTTTTGCATGAAAAAACAAGAATTTCTGTACCATTGATTCGAAAAGTTTTGGTATGGCAGCAAGAATAGCGATTCCGCGATAATTGCTGATATCACTTCTTCTGCCAGATTTAAAAATCGGACGAATGAAAGACAGTTTCCAGGGATCCGGAAAAATCCCAGTACGTAGGCTCTTATTAAAGATTAGAGTCAGTGGATGGGCTAAACTCTCTGCACAATTCTTAATAAGGATAGGTGGAAAACCGTCATGTCCTGCCCCCTTATTACTATCAAGTTGAGATAAGCTATCATAAACTTCTGCTTCAGTATACTGTAAAAAATTAAAATCAGAGCAATCGCGATTATTTATAAGCTTGGTACCAGAATCCCCAGATACTACATAGACGGACTCAAAAAATTTTGCAAATAGATTAGCGATATCAGAGGGTTGACTTGCGGAAGAGTTCTGAAAGGTCATTGGAGTAGGAAACCCAACAACCTTCTTTTTACCATTTATGAAATTCTAGAAATTTTTTGGGTTGGAAGTCAGATCCTCTTCTATTTGCAAAATGTAGTTGTTGTAAAGGAACCAATTTAAAGTTTTGAACTCTTTACGAGCTAAGTTGATTCTGGAATAAAACTCAGCGCCCTGTAACTTATACAAAGAATGGAACTTATTCCGTTTTTTTTCAAGACGTAGTAGTTCTTTGTTGTACCACGGCTCACGAAACCTAGGTCCATTTTTATTTGATGGAACATACCTTTCAATACCAGTCTTGAGCAGCCCGTTGAACAATAAAATAGAATGGTTCAAATTTTCATCTCGCTCGAGAAAGTCCCAATTAGAACCGACAAGAAATTCGTTTAACGAATCGTAGTCCGCACGCCTAAAATCGAAATGCAAAGAATTACTAGAAGTACACGTAGTGTTGCAATTCTCTAAAAATATATATATGGTAATTGGAGTGTGGTAAACGCTCGAACATCCAGTAAAATCTTCACAAGGTGAAATCTCCGAAAACATAAGATCAGTTGAATAAACCAAATCGAGAAATATGCCCCGACTATTGCTTATCCGGTTCAACTGCATCATTGCTAAGCTAGCAAAATAATCAGTAACTGCTAATTCTTTCTGGCCAGAAGAAGAGGATGTGAAAACTCCATCAATATCAAACCAAGTAATATCGGGAAGATTGAAGTCCCCTATAATCATTAGTTGTTCCTTAATACGAACCAATGGCATGACCGCAGAACTGATGAAATTAACAATTCCCATATAATATTCCATAGTAGATCCAGAGGGAACATATACAGCCACCACGAGGATAGATGACTCTAGTACATTAATCCGAACAGCAATTACATCATAAATTGGATGACATGCAATGAGCTCGTTTGGGATCGAACTCTTAACAGCAATCAACACACCCCCACCTTTAAGGCTGGTACAAAAATCATGTCGATCTTTTCTGTGGACGACGTAGTTGGGTGGGAAATATTCCTCTGAATTAAACCCTTTAGTAAGCCATGTTTCAGATATGATAATCACATCGTAATCGTTATCAAGAACGCCAAGCAAGAATAATTTAGCTTTCCCCCGAATACTAGAGGCGTTGTGATAGTACATCGAAGTAAAAGTAATTTGTCCAGAACTTTTGGGCCGACGCATCACCTTTGACCCTGCGTTATTTAAATTTCGGCAGAGTTGACTACTGCAGCTGGTATCCGGAATTTCACATATGAGGCTCCTGTCCGAAAATTTTGCTTATGGAAGGGTCTAATAAATACACCGGTTGGCTATGCATCCGAATTTAGAGCCTTATCATGATGCTCCACGTTGATCCCCAATTTAAAGCATACATATTCTAACTCGTGGATATCTTTATCCTTAGGAATTAGTTTAACTGCCTTGTAAACACTCGGACCTAAGCATTTGCTAGCCAGAGCCACAATATCATCCTCAGTTGTAAGAGTATCGAATCTTGATAAATGAAGCCAACGTTTCGGCGCAATGGTTTTAATATAAATATCTGGTGAGGTATTAGTGCCACGAATATTAAAATTTCGTATTAGCTACTCAAATGCATACATTCAGGGGTAACTCATCAATAAAAGGAATTATTAAAATTAATCTTGCAAATTATATTTTGATAATTTAGAAAAACAACTGCACCAATTCCCTGCTTAACGAATTTATTCATTGCATAAAAATACATTAAAATGAAAATTTCGTTTACCTAATTTTTATTTTTATTTTGCGTAAAAAACGAAAAGTTAGAAATTCATGAATGAAATAAATGTAATAATTTTAATTTTGTAAGCAATAGTAGTTTACTACTGCTTATAAAATTAAAATACCTAAAAACCGCTATGTTAAATTATTTGCCTTCCGCAAATCTGGATCACTTTGCTGGATTAATAAATAGGTTTAGCTATATCTATTAAAAAAATTGGGAAGTTCTATTGAACTTTGTTACCCTTAGTATTAAAAACTCAAAATCTATAATGGCCGATATATAAAATTAAATGTTAATTTAATTACAAAAAAATTTTACTGGCCCAAAACCACACGATAACTATCGGTTAAGCAATAGGTTCAGCTATATCTATGCCAAAAATTAGGAAGTTCTATTGAACTTTGCTACCCTTAATATTAAAAACTAAAAATCTCAATTTACTATAAGGGCCGATATATAAAATTAAATGTTTAATTAAAAAAATTTTACTGGCCCAAAATCACACGATAACTATCGGTTAAGCAATAGGTTCAGCTATATCTATGTCAAAAATTAGGATGTTCTATTGAACTTTGCTACACTTAGTATTAAAAACTAAAAATCTCAATTTACTATAAGGGCCGATATATAAGATTAAATGTTAATTACAAAAAAATTTTACTGGCCCAAAACCACACGATAACTATCGGTTAAGCAATAGGTTCAGCTATATCTATGCCAAAAATTAGGAAGTTCTATTGAACTTTGCTACCCTTAGTATTAAAAACTAAAAATCTCAATTTACTATAAGGGCCGATATATAAAATTAAATGTTTAATTAAAAAAATTTTACTGGCCTAAAATCACACGATAACTATCGGTTAAGCAATAGGTTCAGCTATATCTATGTCAAAAATTAGGATGTTCTATTGAACTTTGCTACACTTAGTATTAAAAACTAAAAATCTCAATTTACTATAAGGGCCGATATATAAGATTAAATGTTAATTACAAAAAAATTTTACTGGCCCAAAACCACACGATAACTATCGGTTAAGCAATAGGTTCAGCTATATCTATGCCAAAAATTAGGAAGTTCTATTGAACTTTGCTACCCTTAGTATTAAAAACTAAAAATCTCAATTTACTATAAGGGCCGATATATAAAATTAAATGTTTAATTAAAAAAATTTTACTGGCCTAAAATCACACGATAACTATCGGTTAAGCAATAGGTTTAGCTATATCTATGTCAAAAATTAGGATGTTCTATTGAACTTTGCTACACTTAGTATTAAAAACTAAAAATCTCAATTTACTATAAGGGCCGATATATAAGATTAAATGTTAATTACAAAAAAATTTTACTGGCCCAAAACCACACGATAACTATCGGTTAAGCAATAGGTTCAGCTATATCTATGCCAAAAATTAGGAAGTTCTATTGAACTTTGCTACCCTTAGTATTAAAAACTAAAAATCTCAATTTACTATAAGGGCCGATATATAAAATTAAATGTTTAATTAAAAAAATTTTACTGGCCTAAAATCACACGATAACTATCGGTTAAGCAATAGGTTCAGCTATATCTATGTCAAAAATTAGGATGTTCTATTGAACTTTGCTACACTTAGTATTAAAAACTAAAAATCTCAATTTACTATAAGGGCCGATATATAAGATTAAATGTTAATTACAAAAAAATTTTACTGGCCCAAAACCACACGATAACTATCGGTTAAGCAATAGGTTCAGCTATATCTATGCCAAAAATTAGGAAGTTCTATTGAACTTTGCTACCCTTAGTATTAAAAACTAACTTAACCGATAGTTATCGTGTGATTTTGGGCCAGTAAAATTTTTTTAATTAAACATTTAATTTTATATATCGGCCCTTATAGTAAATTGAGATTTTTAGTTTTTAATACTAACGGTAGACAAAGTTTAATAGAACTTCCTAATTTTTGGCAAATGTGTTATTGGGCAAGTAAAAAAATTTTAAATAAACAACTAATTTTATATTTTGGTCTTACTAATACACAATCACTTTGAATGGAACCTGATGAACTTAATTCCCCTAAATGTCATTATTTGAGTTTCATTATTTTTGATTTTAGTACGGTTTTAGTAAAATATTCATCCCATTGTGTGCCCAAGTGAAGAATTTACTAAAATCATACTAGAACAATTTTAGTAAAATATAGTACAAACTTCATAGGCATCCATTATTGCACTTATTATTTGAAATACTTTTGATGTGATTTAAATAAGCAAATGATTTAAATAGAACTTCACAAGTTAAATTAACTGAAATATTAATTTAAACACTAATTTATACCAAAAAACGTTAACAAAAACCACTGGTTATATTTTATATTGTTTTACAGGCCTATCTAGGGTTGGACCTAACAAAATAAATGACTCATACCAAAATTTATTTGTTTACTAATAGCATTATGGGCTATCCCTAAACTACGTTACGCCTTTGTTTGAGGTAGGAGTATTGATTGTCGTCACGTTTAGGCTGGGGCAGGGAGAATTTCATAAAAGATGATGTCATGTAATTATAAAAAGTTACTGTTATGGGATATTACATTTGACATAATACAATAATTTACAGGTATATCATTAGAGGCATATTTCTTTAATATACCACTTACTTCATGTTCTTAAATGATTAAATCATTGCTCACATATTCAGTTTTGTGACGACTTGTGGTGAAGGAGTGAGAGAAACGGAGTTATGAATGGCCCAAAATAACTTACGTAGTTGATGAACGGACTGTTACAAATTGTTTCCTCTTTGTTTTTCAAATTTCTATTAGAAGTAAGGATATACTAAAGATCGACGAAATAATTTTAAACAATTTCATTATCAGGTCGAGCGTAAATTAGTTAAAAAATTAAAATAACATACAACAATTTGATTTTGTATTCCAAAAACGGGTAAATCGTCATACTTAAACGTATTTTGCACGAAAACGAAAAATTTCGCTAGCGCAAGTTTTTAGTATGTTCAATAGAATTTAGGGACGTAAAATTTAAAATAAAAAATAAAAATAAAAAATTGGATTATCATTGAGAAAATTCAAAAATAAAATTTTGGCGGGAAATTTGAAAATGAAGAAATTAAATAACTAACCATTTTTATATTTTTTATTAATTCGTATTAACTTACCTTTAAAACGAGCCCTATATCATAAATATCGGATATTTATTTTTCCTTTTATAGCCATAAACACAACATCATGTTTATCATTTTTCTCAAAATTTGACAACCTGTATTTTAAACAACAACAACAAAAAACCATGTTCTACAAAATGTTTTTTTAACTAGTACTACCAATTGAAAACATAAAAAATAAAAAATTTAAACACGACTTCCGGTCCCATATACCAAATTTGTGATTTGACGTATTTTTCACCATACATATCTATATAAATTTTAGTGGGTAGTTTACTCTGATTGAATAGAAATATAACTCTATTTCAAAGCTAATTTACCTCTTCAGTAAAAATCTACTCATTTCTAGTTATGGTCGTTTATTCCATTTGTGTGGAAATATTGCTCTACTCTAAAGTTAATTTTTTTAGTACTAAGAACAGGCTCCACTACATTAAAGCGTGAATCTCCGTATGGAAAAACTGAGAAGGAAACCAATACGTGCTACGCACATATTTTCCTAACGACTTTTGACCTCTGGAGTATCCGATTAAGCTACTAACCAATGTGCCATAGCAGCACTACTCACAATGATACGAATACAATTTATGATTCTGGAAATAGCCTCCTCAAGTGGTAAGCCCAGAGTCATTAATTTTTCTCATATAAATTAACATTCTTACCTAATCATTAAAAGCTAATTACACAGTCAACTTAACGTCAACCATTTGAATCACTCGATTTCAAGTATTATTGGTCTCATCCCTTAACATCACAGTTTAGGACATATAGTATATAACACCATTATCCAAGATAATTCATTTATCATAGCTTCAACTAAAAACAATTCGTTCGTATAATTATAAAAATTATATTGTTAATAACAAATTAAAATTAAAATGTTTAAATAATTTTATTGTTAATTTGTTTGTTATAAATAAATAATTTCATCACAGTTATTCTTGTTAAGTATAAGAAATCAATTAAAAAAAAAAAGAAAATAAAAATAACCGAAGTCTCACACTAAAATCATTTTATTATGGATCTTTCGGAACTTTTAATTTTTCGATGAATTATTATTCGATGAATTGTTATAACGTGCTTCGATGAATTTTCGGGATACCGTATTTACATATGAAGTACTACATTGTATAACATAACAAGGCATAAAGAATAAGTATTAGTACAGACTTATCAAAAAATCATAGTGAGATTTGTGAGAAATTTCCAAAATCGTAAGGTAATCGTTTTTCTTCAAAAAAAAAAAAAAAAAAACGTCGCCTATTTATTTAAAAATTTACTGAATTTACTGATACGCTTAAAATATAAAATTAGTTTTCATTAAAAACAAAATTTTTTTTCATTTTGAATTAAGAAAAAATATCGTTAAATGTCATTAACTTTGTTTATTTACTAATACATGTATACTTATATTGTTTTGGTTGGTTTAATTCTAATTTAGGATAAACTTCACACGAGTACTATAGGGTGTGAAGTTAGTGTTTCAGTAATCCTATTTTTTTTTTTTTTATCTAATTTAGGTCTAACTTCACTTGCATAAAAAAACAATACTTGTAGTTATTCCTTATGAATCAGATTCAAGTAAAAAGAACTGAAATTCTGAAGAAATGGTTCTGTAGAAAGTTTTGTATTGTTAACTGGTTTGGCAACTGAAAATAATATTACTCCTTTACAGAAAAATACTTTTACTTGGCTATTTCTTAATCGATTAGACGTCTAGTTATTTGTTCAAATTTTGTGTGCTATACCTACTATACGCTCTATATCCATAAGTTTCACCAAACCAAATCCTTTTCATTTTCCGCGTCATTTCTTAAAACTTTTCAGAATATTTTTATTATTCCAACCTGTTAGCTATTTACATCTAAATTTGAATTCAAACAATTATGTAAAAGATTATTATTACTATTACCACCTCTAATTAATATTTTGTTAACAAGCGCACAAGCAACTTCTTATCTGAATTACAAAATAGGTAAGAAAACGAACACACACAAAATCTATTGTATATAAATGGTTTAATTTGTCAAGAAAACAAAAAACGCCATTAGAATTCGTCCGTTCACATAATATCAAGATTAACTTGAAACGAAGTTGATTGTGAAGAGATTGAATGAAAGAAGAAATACAGAAAAAACCGCAAAACACGCAAATATTAAAAATATAAATTGTAAAATTAAAAATAATAATTCCGTGTAATTTAATAGTACTTTGCAAAATGTTTGGGTTGGTTATGTAGAGGTTTCAAACGAATTGTTTTGGATGAAACGAAGCAACATACCAATAACAATATTTTGATTATATTTCTGGAACTCAGAATATTCCAAATATGCAAATGCAACAGGTATTGCAGACGCGCGAGAATAAAATTAAATAATTTAAATTGTGATTTGTGTGTGCGTTTTTTTATGTTGTCTGTAAGTTTTAAGCACATTGGCAATAGCGTTTTGTAGGTAAATCTGTGCCCTACATTCAATACCTATAACAAATTTGAAATGATGAGAATATTGAATTTCTCTGGAGTATTAGTACCACCCAAGACTACTGAAATGTGGATGGTCTAATTTAACCAAAAAAAAAAAAATTGTGTTCAAGAAAAAAGGTTTACGCAATCAAAGATGGTCTTTGCCATTAAAATCTTTTGAAAATTAACCAAAAATCTGTAAGTTCTAGGATCTAAGTCTATAGATTTTCTAAGCTTTAAATCTTTATACTAACTATACCACAAATATATCCTTGTTATATTAAGAATTACGAGAAGTGGCAGACAAGAGATATAGAGTGATACAAAAATATTTTCCAGTCGGTATATCCACAGACCAATTAGTAGAATTTGGAATGGTAGTATATAAGTAAAAAGTGGTGCGGTTTCAAAAAGTGTAGTGTTCGCTTATGTTTTCTCCCATTTTATTCTTGAATAAAGTCACTTTCGATTTTTTGCTGTCGGTCCTAATAAATCCACATTTAAAATTAACAGCATTCGAGAATGACATGACTCTCATTTCTCCTATGGCATGCTGCACACACTGCCTGCATCAACATTAGTTCCAAAAATCGCTATATACATCTTTTGAATGTTTGGGTGTAATTGAGGATTTTGTAATTCTTTAACTTCGATATCATGTAACTAAATACAAAAATTCCATTAAATTCCAGGTATTTCAATACGTAATGTACATCACTGTACATCTTCTTCAGATATGGAAGTTAAATTTTCTCTAAAACTTCCATTTTGAAATACACATGAACAGCAAAGCGGTAGATGCGCACCAAATCTTAATAGAGAGAATGGTAGCGGAAGCGTAGGATAAATCAATGATGCCTAAAAACACACATGCGCAATATCCAGAACGAGAACTAGAGGAATGTAGAATGAAATATAACGAATTACACAAAATTACGTTGGAACAGGGGGCAACACCAACAATTGCTTTTTTGACTACAGCCTATGCCAAGATTATTCATTATAAGTGTAGAACCGAGAGACTGGTTAGTACTCTAGGCGAAACCTCATTGCTAATTCGGATAAATTAGACACTCTGATAGATAACAACGAGTCGCGTAAACAAGCAAATGCTTCTCCTACTTCCAACAAAAATATTGAAAATGAACACAATATGTCCTTTAGTGAGGCAAATCCTCGCAAAAGTTCGGTAGCAGATTTTTTTTCTCAAGCGCGTCAACAGTATCGAAACCTTCCTGTTAGTAATAATCAATCTTTTAATGAGCCACAGATACAAAATGAGTTTGGTAACAATCGCCCAGCGTTTCCATTTCCCGAAGCTTACTTGGGTCGTCATATGCACGTTCCTTCGATCGATAATTTCCGTCCAGCGACATCGTTTCGAATAGACGATTCCTATAAATTGAAACAAAAATGGAATCTGTCATTTGACGGTGGGGACTCAGTTAATGTACACGATTTTATATTTCGGCTGGAGCTAATGGCTTATGCTGACGATTTTCCTCGAAACAATTTAACCAAAGTCTTACACCTATTTCTTGCAAAGAAAGCCGAAGATTGGTTTGGGTGTATAAGGCGGATCATGCGAATGCTGATTGGACAAGGATGAAAAGTGCGATGCTCTCATATTTTAGCAGCTCAAATTATGAGAAGGAGATTAAAGAACAAATCCTGAGAAGACGTTAAGGGAATAGGGAGTCGTTTTCCGATTTCTCATTGAGCATTCAGAAGATGAACGCACGCCTGCAAACACGTTTAACGGAGCCGCAGATCGTTTATAGATTGTGCCAAAATATGTATCCTGCATTAAAAAACGTTACGCTTCCTTATCACGGTTCAATGCGCACAGTCGAAGAGCTACGTCTTTTATGCACAAACTATGAAAAACTATGGGAACAATCGGGATATGATCCAAGACGTTTTGGTGATATACAAGTGAGACGACGACCACTCATAAACGAATTGAGTATGGAATTCCAAAACTTAAATGTTAATCAATCGCCTAGCAACTTCGGTAACACACACAAATCTGAGAATTCTGATGAACCAATTTTAGAAGCATTTCAAAGGCGAGACAACCGCAAACAGGATAATGAATTTGGAAATGATAACCATTGTGTTTGTTGGAATTGCCGCGAAATGGGTCATCGGTACCAGGATTGTCAGGAGGCCTTTCTAAACATTTTTTGTTTTGGATGTGGAGCCGCAAACGTACGCAAACCTAATTGTCAGAATTGCTTACAACGTCAACAGGGAAACATGCTGCCGAGTGCGAATTTGGCGAGGGGTTCGCGCTTCGGAACAAACCACAATCAGATGATCGATTCCAAGGATATCGACAATTCCCGACCCTCGAAATAGACCCTCCTACATCAGACACAATCACCACCGTAAATAAATTATCGCCAAATGTTAATAAGGACAGTTCAATCCATTCGCCAAACATAAAACATAATAAAAAGACTCGTTCTAATGCCTAAAATTTCGGTTAGTGAAATTCTGTGTGACGATATAAAAAAATTAGACAATTCATATTCTCTTCCAGAACAAGATCAGCAAAACCTGACCAGAATTATAAATCTTTTTCCATCATCTGCGAAGGAAGGGCTTGGGAACACGACCTTACATGAGCATGAGATCGAGCTGATAAAGGGAAGTAAGCCGGTGACGCAGTGGTACTACTCAGTCTGCCCTGCTAAACAGACCGAACTTTACAAGGAAATAGACCGGATGTTGAGTTTGGGTGTTATCGAGGTTAGCAAGAGTTCGTGGAGCTCACCAATCACAATCGTCCCTAAAGCTAACGGAAAATCTCGGCTGTGCCTCGATGCACGTAAACTCAACTCTCTGAAAGAGAAGAACGCCTATCCACTGCCACTAATCGACGGACTTTAACGACGACTTTCAGAGACCAAATACATAACAGCACTTGACTTGAAGGACGCTTTCTGGCAGATACCGCTCGCGGAACCTGCTAGAGGCAAGACTGCTTTTACGGTACCGGGACGGCCTCTCTACCAGTTCAGGGCGATGCCGTTTGGGTTGTGTAATGCAGCCCAGTCAATGTGCCGCTTAATGCATAGAGTGATACCCCACGAACTTCATGATCGAATCTTCGTATATTTGGATGATCTGCTGATCATTAGCAGCACATTAAAGGTTCACCTTGAGCTGTTGGAGAGGGTTGCGGCTTTACTACGAACCGCTGGACTGACAATCAACATCGAAAAGAGTAAGTTCGTGATGAAGGAAATTCGATACTTGGGATACCTAGTAGGAGAACAAGGCCTTAGAACCGATCCTGAAAAAAATCGACTCAATTGTCAATATAGCAGCACCTACAAATACCAGACAGATTCAACGACTGCTCGGGATGGCTGGGTGGTACCGGCGATTTATCAAAAACTTTGCCAGGGTGACTTCACCCATAACCGACTGCCTAAAAAAGGGTAAATTTCAATGAACAGAGGCAGCCCAGCAGAGTTTCGAGAAACTTAAGAAGTTGCTCACTTCAGCACCGGTCCTTATAAACCCTGAATATTCTTTAAAATTTTATATAAGATGTGATGCATGCACGGAAGGATTAGGAGCGGTTCTGTTTCAGAAAGACACCGAAGGAAATGAGAGACCCATATCATTTATGCCTCAAAAATTGAATAGCGCACAGAAGAATTATTCCGTCATGGAGCTAGAATGTCTGGCAGCCATCGTTGCCATAAAAAAATTCCGCGCATACGTTGAGGGACATGACTTTACATTAATAACTGACCACGCCAGCTTAAAATAGTTGATGGACCAACGTGACTTGAGTGGAAGATTGGCAAGGTGGAGTCTCAAGTTGCAGGGTTTTCGTGCCCGACATGTTATCCAGAATCTTTTGTGACGAAATAAATGAACTTCAATCCAGTGTTCCCAAAGTCTTCGAAAAAATCAAAATTAATCCAGGTGACTTCGACGATGACTATTTAACCTTAAGAAATAATATAACAAACGAACCAGATAAGTATACAGCTTTTGCTGTCAGGGAAAACTGTGTATTTATTAGACTGGAGCCAAAGAAAACACAGAGCTGTCAGATCTCTCTCTTTGGAAGCTTTGGATACCAATAGGTTTGAGAAATGGATTAATCCAAATGGAACACGATAATCCAATGTCATCGCACGGAGGAATAGCTAAAACGTTAGAAAAATTGCGGAGATATTATTTCTGGCCATCCATGGGGAAGCAGGTACAAGATTACATTTCAAAATGTGTAATATGTAAAACAACAAAGGCATCAAATAAATGTTTCAGACCACCGATGGGAAATTGCTATCCTATAGAGAGGCCATGGCAACGTGTGTACATGGATTTGCTTGAACCATATCCTCGTTCTAGTCATGGCAAATCAATGATTTCGATTGCGTTGGATCACCTGACCAAATTTGTACTTTTAAAACCAATCAGTAAGGGAACCGCGCAGCAGATTGTGGAATTTTTAAAAAATGAACTGTTCTGTGTTTATGGAGTACCCCAGACAATCTATTCGGATAACGGTACCCAATTTAAAAGCGTCGAGTATAAAAACCTCTTGAAACCATTTGGGGTAGTGGATTCCAAAAATGCTCTCTATTCGCCGCAATCCAATTCCTCTGAAAGAGTAAACCGATCAACTTTATGTGCCATTCGATCCTATATCAAGGAAAAACATACAACATGGGACAGGTATCTGCCTGAAATTGCTTCTGCATTACGAAATGGAGTTCATGAGACAGTAAAGAATTCACCCCATTTCCTACTTTTCGGATATCATAAAATTAACCATGGCGAATACTACCAGCTTTTGAAACAACTCGGAGGTATTGAAGAAGGTGAAATTATTCTGCCCTTACCATCCCGACTCGCTCTTCTGCATGAGCATGAGCAAGTCAAATTAATCGCACTAGCATATGAAAAAAGCGCAAAATGTTACAATTTGCGAACGCGTCATGTTGATTATCATGTTGGACAAACGGTTTATGTGCGGACTCATCCACAAAGCGATGCCACAAAAAAGTTTAGAATAGTGGCAAGAAAAATTGGAACCGTAAATTACGAAATAAAAGATGATGCAAATAAGGTTTTAGGCATATTTCACGGAAAAGATATTCGACTTTGATTCCGTCTTCAAAACACATATATAAAACTACCAGTTATCGTACATACTTGCGTACAATGTGGATATTAAATCTGTAGATAGCGTTTTCAGCTTCTCTTTGCCATGTTCATAGCACAGACCCAGAGAACCTGTCCTGTTACGGCTATCAGTGAGAATTTATAATATATCCTGATTTATTATTGTTGGTAATAATATTCAAATAGGTCATTAAACCGGCTTGATGACTCAAAATTCGGTGCAATCAACGAATTTTTTTTTTGTTGAAATAAATGATGAAACAAATAAGTCCCCTCTAATACGAGTACATAAGTATATAACGTAAATCATCGTTTTGAAATTATCATGACGTAATGAAATCATACGATGTCTGATTACCAAAAATAATACCTAATGCATTTTGGCAAGAGGGGGTAAACATCATAAACAATAGTAAATGCAATACATGGTTCTTTGCCGCCAAAGTGAAGAATTTTTAGAATGTACCAGTTAATTTATTTTACAAAAAAAAAAAAAAAATCAATTTTTTTGTCTTCATTTACGTGTGAGGCCATCGCAGCTACTAATAATTAAACAAAAAAAAAAAATAAATAAATTTTGCAAAGCAAAAGTAAAGTGAGTGATATTTTTTTTCCCCAAGTACAGTGAGTGAAAAAAAAAATACAAACTGGTAGCATCTATAGGCCAGTGAAAATAAATAAAATCTAAACATATCTTTAGATTTATTAAGAAAAATATTTTTGCTGCCGCATTTTTGAATGTATATAGTTGGACACTTGGATTATTTGTTTTCTTTGAAGCTCGGTATGTTCCATAAACCCAATTGAGTATATACCATATATGTGTATTTACATATGGCTGGCAATAAAGCGGCACACAAATAATTAATATTTGAGATACAAAAAATTAATAAAGCGGCACAAATTTATGAGCAACAAAAAAAAAATTTCTTGGCATCATAAAATTAATTTTTTAGGACAAAATATAATAATTTGGCAACATTTATTATTTTTTGGCATTATTTGAAGGGGACACAAAAAATTATTTTTGGGCATTGAATTAAAGGTTTTGAGTCCATTAGAAACAAAAATAATAAATAGGTATCAAATAAAATATTTGGCTGATGACAAATGTCTATACAAAAAATGTTCTTTCAGGAACCAAATAAAATAAAGTGGGGACAAAAATTATCATCAAAATTAATTTATTGCCAACCAATTAATATAGGGCAAATTTATGGGCATACAATTTTTTTTTTTTTTTTATAAAGAAAATTTTATGAGGTTTTCGGAAAAATTAAGTAATACGACCTCGTTTTGCGTTATATAAAATTCGTTATTTTAAATTTTCGAATCTCTTTTTCAAATCAAATTATCAAATTTTTTTTGGCATATTATTCTTGAAATAATTTTAGAATTTTTTTTTTCTTTGTTTTTTTATTTAATTTTTAATGTCAACTGATAAAAGTAAAAGACAATTTTTTTCGGTTTTTATTTTGAGCGAAATTTGCATTTTTATTTTTAGACCAATAACTGTTCAAGTGACCAAAGTAAGGCGGCATTTGATTCTTGAGTTTAGTTGTGTATTACCCTAACAAAGCGGCTCGTTTACAATATAAAATTATGTTTGTTCTTTGTTGTTTATTTGCGATTTTCATCAACAAAGGGTGAAACATAAGCGTGAAGGTGCATGCCAAAATACTTCAGGTTTCTCGATACGCATTCTACACTTAGGCCCTTTTCCAATTACCTACTTGTTTGATGGAACCTAACGTATTCAATGTAATTTCTTATGTATTAAGTTAGGTTCCACCAAATAAGTAAATAATTGGAAAATGGCCTTAGGCTGTTTTCGATACTTATTTCATACTTATTGACTTATTGGACGCCATCTTAAATAAGTAAGTAAAATCATTCGAATTGATTTCATTTACTTATTTTGACAGCAACAACATAAATTCATTTGTTGTCCAACTTTTTGAATTAAGGATATTGCTATTCGTAACATTATAATATGCTTGTAGTACCAACGCTTGATAAAATAATGGGACTACTGAATTTTGATGGCCTCTAAATAATGAATTATCTGAAAAAATTCATTTTTTACTTCAGCGTTCATCAAAAGGAAGTTTAAAAATTTTCTGTTTGACGCTACCTTAGAAAAATTTTCATACTCAAAACGAAAAGCAATTTAGATTTTTTTGTGAGAAAGGGACAGAAAATAAGTCACCCTGATAGAATACTTATTTGAATAAGTTAGGTTCCACAAATAAGTATTCGTTTCGAAAACAGCCTTAGGCCCTTCCCGAAAGTTATACTTATTTCTGAAACGTAACTTATTATATAGGAAATTACATTGAATAAGTTAGGTATAACTTATTGACGTATTTGCGGCCGTCTTAAATAAGTAAGTAAAACCGTCCCAATTGATTTGAGTTACTTATTTTGACAGCGGCGTCAAAACAACAGAAATTAACAAAATATAGTATTTGTTTGTTCATCATTTACTCTTAAATATAAGATATTATTGGAAAAATGAACATAGGAAAACAGTTAATTCTTTTAAATTGTTTAGTAAATAAAAATATAAAATTATGTTTAAACTTTATATTATACACATATATTTTTTATTTTTCAATTAAATTAAATTTTTTACTTTTTAATTCATAGTAAAAATTCTAAATAAAATCTTTTTAAATTCAGCCTTTGGTTTTTTCTATTCTTTAAAAAAAAAATATTACAACTATTATAAGAAAGGAACATCGGTAATGTTTATCCAGTTCAACTGGGTTCAATCGGTGTCGGAAGAGCTCGAAATGACGACATCTGGGAAATATTCCAGTACAACATTTTTAATAATTTTATTATTTTTTTCATTGATTTCATAATTTTATTATCCTTTTCTTTGACGTGCTCTAACATCGTTTGTTTCCTTTTTATCGCTGAAGTAGGAACACTTCTAGTAGTAGAAGTTAAAGGTTGTAGTTCTTGCTCTATTGTTGTCGTAGAAATCTCACTTTCACTCACTAAATGTTCCTCTCCTAACTCAAAAGGGTCGAATTCTTCTAAATTTAAATCACTTGCAGTAGCACTATCAATTCTATCACTTGATGTGATAGTATGCTTCTGCGACATAAAATCATTTATTAATGAAAAATAGGGCCAATTATCAACATTGGTGGTCGTCCGAGCTGTTCCAGTTTTGGGATATTTTAATTTTTTGTAAATGTCTAGCAGGTTGTTCCATTTCTTGCAACATTCCTGAGATGTCCTAGAAGATAGTTCCTGTCGCGATGTAGTTATCTGTCTTAAATAAACAAATAATTCTTTAGATTATATAAAACTGACTGGTTTTTTTTAAATTGCTGGTCGAATGCAGTCCGGCCCTCTACCAAGGCAAACGTTTCTTCTTCATTCCCTAATTTAAATAAAGAAATATTCATGAATAAATATGTGCATAAAAATGTATATATGTACATAATCTCAACTTAAAACACGAAAATAAATTGATATTAACATATTTTACTTACACCTGCTGCTGTAAGCCTTCCGATTGCTCATTTTTAATTTTTAGATTAATTCTAATTATGTATTTGTAAATATTATTATTAAATGTACATACATAACAATATCACAAATGAATTTATGTTCTGATGTTTTGACAGATTGACAAATATTATTTATCGCAATTAGATTTTTATGTAGAAAAGAAATAGAAAATAAGTCACCTCGCCAGCATACTTATTTGAATAAGTTAGGTTCCACAAATAAGTATCGGTTTGGGAAACAGCCTAAGGCTGTTTTCGAAACGAATACTTACTTGATACTTATTTGTGGAACCTAACTTATTCCATAGGAAATTACATTGAATTAGTTAGGTTCCACAGATAAGTATTTATTTCGAAAACAGCCCAACACAAACAACCTAACGACTACTTATTTGTGGAATATGTATCTCATCGAGATCTCTCCGATATAATAAAAAAACGCACGGTATGTGTTCGCTTATATGAAACTACATGCATTTTAATTTCAGCGGCGCTTCGAACGGCGTCTCTGTGTTTGGGTCATTAAACGTGAAACACACCGATCAGCGGCAGCGAGCAGCAAATTTAAATATATATTGATTTGCTTATGTATTCATAGATAGTCTTATGTTAAGCAAAAATATAAGCAATTTTTATAAAAACATTAAATTTTTTGATAATTTTAATAGGTAAATGTTGATTAAAAGAAAATCTATTACAAGTGGAATATGTGGTACATGTCGCCCTGCTCTTGGTGTGTTTCAGCCTTTATCCATCACATACGTTAAGAATACATTTTAATATATGACGGCAAAATTCGAAAATGCATTTTGAGAGATAATTCAAAGAAATACAAAATAATTTTTCTAAAATACATTCATATTTATCGTAATTATGAATTCTTTTTTATTTTTATTTGCATTTACAACCATTTATTCAAAAAAAAAAAAAAAAAAAATTAACTCAACAACATCTAAATTAAGGCGAAAACATACCAAGAGCAGCGCGACATGTCCCAGACATTCCACTTGTGATAGATGTTCTTTTAATCAACATTTATCTATTAAAATTATCAAAAATTTAAATGTTTTTATAAAAATTGCTTATATTTTTGCTTAACATACGACTATCTATGAATACATAAGCAAATCAATATATATTTAAATTTGCTGCTCGCTGCCGCTGATCGGTGTGTTTTACGCTTTAGCTTGAAGATATCTCATTCGTTCTTAAATAGACAGATAAGTTTAATTATCGAAAATTGACATGAAAATATTCAGGATGTATTTCCGAAAACCCCTAAGATATAACATTGAGGCTGTTTTCCAAACGTGACTTGTTTGCCGCTATTTTAAATAAGTAAATGAAGTCATTCCAATCGATTTAGCTTATACCCCTAACAGATTAGCGGCGCTCTACGCCTGACTTCGCCTCTCTTCATTTTTATTTTATTTTTCAACCACATAATTGGCTTTCGCACGCATCATAATCCAATTCCGAACTGGATTACCTAATCCGGAAAATGGTCGTGTGAAATATGCAAATCTAATGCCGAAGTGGATTATCAAATACACTTTATAATTCGGTATTAAGTAATCCACTGCGGTACTGAATTACCGTATGAAAAGAATGACAGATATGAATCTCAAAACTGAATAGATGTTTTTGGAATTTTGATTAATATCTTAATTAATATTTTTTTAGTTGAATTTGATACGTTTATCGACAATTATTTATTTTTGTTTAGTTAAATTCATATTTTAAAAATGTGTAATTGATTTTTAACAAATACATTTTTGACAACCAATTTGTAACATTCGAAATGAAACTAGTTGCACTTCAGTCAAACAGTGCTGCAGTGCAACAACTTCAGTGCAACATATGAAATTTTTCGACACGCATTCCACAATAAGGCTGTTTTCCAAACGATACTTATTTAAGTACGTTTCATACCAGGCGCCTCGGCTTTGAGCTTCGTAAATAAAATTATTTTATTTCGTTTTTTAAGTATGTAAATTAGTTTTATTCGATTGATACCGTTTAATTTTATAGTAATAAATTCAATTGGTTGAAAAATAATTTATTTTTAAGTGATAATATAAAAAAAACAAAATATATTACAATGAAGTTATCTACAAAGCCAAGGCAATGCGTTCCATACTCGACTGCGAGATTTTAAAGTAGTACAAAGCGAAGTGCTTTCTCAACATAACCTACAAATCACATTTTTTGCAAAAATATTTCATACTTACCAAAAAATCTAGCTCATATGTACGTTACAAATTTAGAATATCTCAGTTCTTGTTATAATTCACGTGTAAAATAGACCTAAATAAAATATTTGATAGCAACCGAATGTTCAAAGCCAACGCCACCGGTATGAAAGGGTCTCAGCTTCGCATTTGTGGTAACTAAATATTTCGAGGCGAGGCGCCTGGTGTGAAAAGTACTTTATTTAGACATATTTATTTAAATAAGTATTTGGCGAGGTAACTTAAAATAAGTATGTTCTTACAAAAAAAAAAAAAATCTAAACTGAAAACCAAAATTCTGTTAACTTCATTGCATATACATTGTGATATTATGCATTAATTAAGTTTTATAAAAAATTTAATTAAAAATTATTTAATAGTTGAAAATTAAATGCGTTGTTGTCAAATTAAAAAATAAGTATGTGAAATAAATTCGAATGATTTTACATTAAGTTGGCGGCAAATAAGTCAATAAGTATGAATTAAGTATAACTTTCGGAAAGTGCCTAAAAGCCATTAGAATAAAAAAATACAGAAAATTAAATTTGGTGTTTTTTTATTGTCGGCAAAATTGTTTGTTTGATGCTGAAATAAATTTTTTTGTATAGCCTTAATAATTTAACCACATATTATATTTGCTGCTTATTTCTAATTTTTGATGCTACTCTTTGTCGCTAAGCTATTTTTTTTTGGCGCTGAAAATTATTTGTTTGTATTTTCATTGTTTTGTTCCAAAATATTATATTTGTTGCCAATTTATTAATTTTGATGCCAATGTTTGTCGTCACAGTATTTAATTATGCCCTTCAAAAATATTTGTTTGTTTTTTCATATGTTGTTCCAAAATATTATTTGTGATGCCAATTTATTATTTTTGATGCTAATGTTTGTCGCCAAATTTTTTTTCTTGTATGCCCGTTTAAATTGTCCCTTTACATATATATGTATATTATATAAATTGTTTTTGTATTAACTAGATTGCACATTGAGTATTAAGTGCAGAAGCAATTGTTCTTCAGGAGAGCGTGTCGCCAAACCAAGGGGCTGCAGCCTCATGTTTAGAAAAAAAATTTAATAAATATTTTTTTTTGGTTTTGAGCGAATAGCAGATTTTGTATTCATGTCTTCCCAACAGACCAACTGGCAAAACCGGGAGGTGTGATGTTTCATAATCCCCGAAATCAAGGCCGTTCAGTTAAAAACAATAGAAGAAACAAACAAACATTTTTTTTTATTTGTAAATTTTTGTGAGAAAATGAAAAACGTAAGAATGAAACGTCATTGTTTTTATTAGAAGAAAATAAATTGAAATCTAATTTACTGAAATAATGTTAGTGATTTAAGAAAAAAAGAAAAACAATAGTGCATTTTCGTAGGTGTTGTGGATCCTAAAAGTTTGTAATGTATTTGTATACATACATATAGTAAGTATATACAAATATATTTAAACTAAAGTTTTCCTATAAAGTAAAGTATTTTTAAAATATTTTTAGTATTAAAAAAAAAAGCTTAAGAAACCAATTGGTTTACAGTTAAGTGAACAAATAATAATAAAAACATTTTTTTTAGCCACGCATGTTTATTTAATATATTTCCTTTTTCTCGAAGTTTTTTTTTTTGTCGGAATTCAGTTTTTTTGTTGGTTGGTCACTTATAAAGCGAATTGTCGCTACATACAAAAAAAAACAAGTTTAAGTTGGGGCTTATACAAAAACTTTTACTTTGTGGGTAGATTTACACCACCTATTTTCTTATGTTAGGTTAGAGCTAATATTAAGCATTTGTATCAAGTTAAGTATGTTATTTTTTTCTAAATAAAATGTGTGAATTTGTTCATTCAAAATGGAGTGGTGGTGTGATAAAGTGGGCGATGATGTTGATTCTGTTTTTTTTTTTTTTTTCTTAACACGATAATTTTTTTTTTGTGGTGTCTTACTCTTAGCTCATATGGCGGCAACGAACCCCCTATAGGCCACTGAAGCCTATCCCCAACAAACGTGTTGGCCGACCATAGAAGACACGTAACATGCATTTGATTGATTCCTTCGAAAAAAGCGCGGCTATCATCCCGCAATACTTGGTTATAATTTAAACCAAATTAACTCCATTGCTAATAATCTGGAGAGGATTTTCGATCTTGTCTTGATCAATGAAGTGGATGCATTTAAATTAATTGAGTCACTCAATCCATTTGTCGTAAATGATTTTTTTTTTTTTTTTTTATATTTAAAATAAATTTTATTTATTAATTTTATGTAATTACAATCTAGTCTCCTGGACTAATGAGCAATTTGTTTCTGACTTAATTTACTAACTTAAATTAATCTATGGATTCTTCCCATTGGCGTTCCATAGTGTTTGGTAAATTAAAGTAAACCACATCTTTGTTGTGGATTTTAGATCAGCATAATGCTGCTTAAACTGACAATCACACCAGCTCAAAAGGTTTGGTTCTTTTAAGTCTGCGAACTAAATTCGTGATGCTTAGGAGCTGAGTTGCCTCAATGTTCACAAGTTGGCGGAGCCTTTCTTCGTGTCTCCGTGCTTTTTCCTGGATTTCATTTAAGATGAGGTTCATTTTAAGGTCCCTATGAAGGTCATTGTTCCTGACATACCAAGGTGCATCAACGATGTTCCTTAATACCATATTCTGAAATCTTTGGATGATATTTACGTTGCTCTGTTTGGTACAACCCCAAAGCTGAATACCATAAGTCCAAATCGGTTTCAATATTTGCTTATAAAGTAGAAGCTTGTTGTATGTTGATAAAGAAGAGTTCCTTCCCATCAGCCAATACATTTTTCTGTATTTAAGTCTTAATTCTTCACTTTTCTTCTTGACGTGTGCTTTCCATCGTAGTTTAGCATCCAGGGTCATGCCGAGATACTTAGCTGTGTTCGCATGCGGTATTATTTCCCGATTTATGGTAATCGGAATATGTTCGATTCGTCTGTTTGTAAAGTTGATGTGAACTGATTTAGCTTCATTTAGTTTTATTCTCCATCTTTTTGTCCATTTATATATTTGAGTTATAGCTGATTGTAACTTCTGTGTTGATTCTTCGTTGCTTTTTCCAACAGCTAAGATCGCCGTATCATCTGCAAAAGTTGCCACTGTGTTGTTTTCTAATGTAGGAAGATCATAAGTATATAGTAGGTATAAAACCGGCCCTAATACACTGCCCTGTGGAACTCCTGCATTGATTTCTTTCAATTCAGAAAATGTATCATCTAACTTAATCCTGAAGAACCTATCTTTCAAGTATGATTCCAGTATCTTAGCAAATTGCATTGGTAGAAGATTCCTTAACTTGTGGTTAAGTCCTTCATGCCACACTCTATCAAACGCTTGTGCAACGTCTAGAAATATTGTTGAACAGACTTTTTTCTCCTCTAATGCTTTCTCAATTATACTGGTTATTCTGTGTACTTGATCAATTGTTGAGTGTTGGTTGCGAAAACCGAACTGATGATTTGGGATCAAGTTTTTACTCTCGATTATCGGATTTAATCTTTTTACCAGAAGCTTCTCAAAGAGTTTGGACATGACTGGCAATAGCGAAATTGGCCTATAAGACGATGTTATGTGCGGTGGTTTCCCAGGTTTTGGAATCATAATTACTTCTGCAATTTTCCATAAGCTTGGTACACATTTGATTCTAAATGCTGCATTTATAAGATTGGTGAGTTTCACCAGAGCTTTCCTTGGCAGTTCTTTTAAGATTTCTGCAGTAATAAGATCGTACCCAGGAGCTTTTTTCGTATTCATATTAGCTTTTATCTCACGCTTGACTTCTTTTGGTGTTGTGGGTAGGATTTCCTAACTTTCTTGCACAGCTTGTTCAGTTATTATCTCGGCTTCCAACGTTTGGTCTTCATGTGGCTGGAATATTTTTTCGAAGTGTTCGGCAAATTCTCGAGCTTTGTCTTCATTATTTCTAGCCCATTTCTCACCTGCTATTTTTATTGGGGGAATCTGCATTATTGGTCTTTTGATTCTTTTGGTTGCTTTCCAAAGAGAATAATCAGTACTGTTATCATTAGTTAATTTTCTTAAATAGTTGCTGATTGATTCATCTTTCAATTCTTTGATCTCTCTTCTTAATTGTTGAGTGAGATTGTTCAAATGAGTTTTATCTTGGGGGGCCCTTGTTTGTTGCCATACTCTTCTCGCTCTTCTTTTTTCTGCGAGGAGTTCCCTAATTTCTATAGGGTAATTGTTTCCCTTGATTTTCGTTTTAATTTCAGGAGTATTTTCCCAAGCTGATTGCTGTATATCTTTTACAAATTTGTGAACTTCTTTGTCTAATTGTGCTTAAGTCTTTAACGGAACCATTAAGTTAATTTTTTGTTCTAGCGATAGTCTAAAGCATGCCCAATTAGTGTGAGTATTTACTAGGAATGGGTTTTTTCTTTCTGAATGATTTTTTTCACTTAACATTAGAAGTATTGGTGAATGATCAGAGTTCATGTCGTGGCTTTCATCTACTTGTACATAATTTACAGATATGTTCTTTATTATAAAGAAATCAATCAGATCTGGTACTTTGTTTGGATCAGTTGGCCAGTAGGTTGGTTTCCCAGTTGAAAGGGCTTCACAACTGCATTTTCTGATAGCTTTTAGGAGTTCTTTACCCTTAGTCGTTATTAATCTGGATCCCCAGTGGACATTTTTTGCATTAAAGTCTCCTCCAAGTACAAATCGTTTTCCTAATTTACTGAGGAACTCGAGATAATCTTTTTCTTTCATTGAGTGCTTCGGTGGGCAGTAAATACTAGCAATACAAATAGAACTACTTTTGGATTTGACAATAACAGCAGTTGCTTGTATTTCTTCCGTTTCATATTTTAACTCTTCATAGTGATGAATACTATTTCTAATTATAACAGCACTACCTCCTTTAGCAGTGTTTCCAGGGTGAATAGTGTGATATATTTGATAATTTTTAAATTTAATGTTTGATTGTCTAGTGAAGTGTGTTTCCGTGATGAGACATACATCGATTTTTTCTGTGTCCAGGACCACTTGCAGTTCTTGTTGATGTTGCATCAGTCCATTGCCATTCCAACATAAGATTCTAAGATCTTTGGCCATTTTTCTGTTTAGGGATGGCTCCCTTAGTGCTGTACTCTAGTTTCTGTAATCGCTCATCAAATGTATTTAGTCTGCTTAAAATTAATTTAAGTGTTTGACTTATATCGTCATTTTGAGCAGTTTTTCCTAGATTTCCGTTGCTCATCATTACTTGAGCATAAGTCATTTTACCAAATTGTCCTTGAGTAGTTCCCGACATTCTACGATTTACTTCGGGTCGGTTCATCTTAACCGCTTGTTTCCTGAATGAACTTGGATTTTTAGCAATCACGTTCTTATTTTTGATATTTTGCAGTTCAATAGCAACGCTGCGTCCTCTGTAGTTAGCTGGATGGTTTTCTCCACAGTGAACACATTTAGGTTGAACATTTTGGGCTTTTACACAATCTTTGGTATGATGTTAACCTAAACATTTGACACACCTAGGTTCCCTGTTGCAATATTTGTGTGTATGTCCATAGGCTTGACATTGTGGTATAAGCTTAGATCTTCTTAGAGGCTGAATAACCACTTTGCACCCCAAGATGTACTTAATTTGATAAATTTTTTCGATATCTTCATCAGTATCGAAGGTCAACATAAACATGTTGAGAGGTACTTTGCCTCTCCGTTTTAGCTTAATCGATGCTTCAGTTGCCTTAAATCCTTTTGCTTTCAGGTCATCAATTATTTTATCTGGTTTACACGTAGAGTGTAAGTTTTTAGCCATGACCCTAATTGGTCTGGTTTGTTTATCTTCAAACGTGTGCCAAGCACGTTTTTCTTCATTTAACATTTTTGTCATTTTTCTGTATGTTTCAGCATCTTCTAAGTTTATTTTGATGGTGTTTCCATTCATCACCTTTGTATTAAACTTATCTGTAGCAGTTATTTTTTTTATTTTTTCATAGAGTACATCGTAGTCTTTGACTTCATCTATTACTATTGGTGGTGGTGGAGGTATTTTTTTTGGTTGTTTCTGGATAATATTTGGAACATTATTCTTTAATTGAGGTGGGGAGGGCGTATTATTCCGTCTCCTTTTTTTTCTCCCACCTTTAACTCTAATCCACTCAGTTTCTCGAGCTAGTTCTTCTTCATCCGTATGATACTCTTGTGGAGTTGTATTCTGGTTAGGAGTAGAACCGATGTCCTCCTTTGGCTTAAGAGCTTTAACTTCGTTTTCAAGCGTCTTCATACGCTCCTGCATCCATGCAATTGTAATATTCAGTTGCTTATTTATATTGTTGGGTTCAACTAATGCATTATTAGCTTTACACAATTAATTGTGAAGCTTTTCTTCGTTTGTTGAACGAGTGATGTGGCTGCTGGCCCCAATGGAGGGACTACCGCCTCTTATCGGAGAATACGCGACTTTGTTACTCCTCTGGAAGGGATGTGAATTATCCTTTTCTGTTTCACTCAAATGAGCTTGTTTATTCACCAACATGTCTTGGGATTGGTTAAAATAATTGTAGTATAGCAATGGCTGGTCTCCCCCAGAATCCATGAGACCGACCTCCGAAGTAGGGTGGATTTACCTGAGCAACAGGTGTACCACCTGGGGTATTAGTTTCCTTATTTGTTCCGCTCATTGCTCATTTATAGTGTACTGCACTCGCCTATAGTATTTCGCCGATGCTTCACATCGTTGCCCGGGTGTTATCACGTCGAGGTATACTAGACACATTTGGTGGTTTCTACATAGTTGCAGCGTTGGAATATAGACCACGAGATACATGGCTATAGACGGTCAACCCCTACCCTATTGAGACGCACCCAACACCCGTCGTAAATGATATCAACCATAAATATTTGGATATTGAATATGACAGAACACCTGCAACAAATCAAATACGACTTAAGGAAGACAAACCATACCGGTCTGCATGTTTATTTGGAACCAGTGAATTGAGATGAGATTCTAAATGCAAAGGATGTGAATGAAAATGTTGACAACATTTTTGAGATCTTACTGCAGGGCTTTGAACTCCATATGCATGTTTCTAACTAATCACCAAGTATTCATCCTCCATGGTTCGATGACCGGCTTATAAATCAAAAAAATTGAAAATGTAAGGGCTAAAATGACGAAATCAAGTTTGGAGACAAGCTGCCCTTTTTACAATATAACGAGAAATTTGATGTCTATTTCAAATTTATACAAGCCTTATTTGGCTAGCATCCAAGAAAAAATTAGAACAAATCCAAAACAGTTCTCGAAATACTTTAGGTCTAAAAGTGAAATCGAGGGGTACCCTGTCAGTATGACCTTCCACAATATCAGCACCTCGAATGCCAAAGAGATCGCCAAAGAGCAATCGTCAATACTGATTACATTGATAAAATAAGCAATAGCAACATATTAATTACTCTATCTAGCTACCAGATGGAGCGGGCTGGCCCAGGGGCTATCGGAACGCCTGAAGATCCCTTATTCCAACATGTATTGGAATTCCTTTTGCGCAATCTCCAGTTTTTCTGCACTCAACCGCCGTGGGTGGGCGAAAACTGGTGAACCTCTCGTTATGATGTGTTGCGTTACTGGCTGTGATGGTTTTTCGTTACCTCTAATTTCGCTCTCTGTTAATGGCCTGAATTTTTTGAGTAACGCGACGATCCGTTCGTCGATTCCCGTCTCGGTTATCCAGCGTATGGTTGGTACTGCTTTGGTGGTTCTCGATGCCACTGCGAAGAGCGAGGTCATCGGGTCGATCAGACGACCGTGAGACCTGTGAATTTTGAAAAATCCACACCGATTATCGGCATCGTGACATCCGCTACTATAAATGTCCATTGGAACGATCTCCATAGACCGAGGTCCAATGTCATTTTCTTTTTTCCGAAAGAGTTTATTTTTACGCCGTTTCCTGCGTAGAGCTGAAACTCGGTTTCCGGCGTGTGTGATTACTCCTGCGGTCTCGGCACAACCGATACGTCTGCTCCTGTGTCGATCAAATAATTTACGTGCGTGGTTTTGTCAAATACTTTTAGGCGACAATTTTGAGCCTCACCTTGGCACGTCACCGTGTACCTTGGTTTTCTTAGTTTTTTGCCTTGAATTCCTCCCATTCAGGGCAGTTCGGATGACAATTTCGAGCGGCTTCCTTGAAACGGTAATGGTAGAAGCATTTACGCGGCGTGACGTTCTTGCTTTCGTCGTTGCGTCCCGGTATTGGGCTTTTTGGTGGCCTTCGCTGTGGGGATTGTCCCGTTGTTTGACTTCTCGATGGCTTGCTGTGTGGATTGGCTCCTTGATCGCCAATTGTGGTAGTTGCGACTGCTTTGGCCGACTTCCATTTGGTCTAGTCTCTTGATGATGGCCTCAATCCGGCTAGACATGCTTAGTTCTAAGTGACTTGCGGCTGGTGTGGTAATGGCTGATACCGTTGCTTGAGACATTGTCTCCAGTATTCAACCCGCGAGTTCCGCTAGTTTCGCCGCAGGAAGTGATTCGGCGGTGGTTGCAAGGATCTCTTGAGCTCGTAACGGCAACCTCTTCATCCATATCGTCTTGACGACGTCGTCGCTGACCGCAGATCCACCGCTGGCTTTCAATTATCGGAGCAATTGAGATGGCTTCATATCCCCCAACTCAATACCCAGCAAAATACGGTGGATCAGTGTCTGGTGGGACTCGCCTAATCGATCCAGTATGGTCCTTTTCAAGTCTGTATATGGTGTCTGTGATATCGGACCGGTAATTACGTCGCTTACCTCGTTGCTGACCTTAACATTTAATGCGCACAGGAGGTGGATGGTACTTCGTAGTCTCGCTTGTAATTCAGCTCAACCCGAACTGTGCCTCCGCCATGTGGAACCACAGCCGGTGTTGGTGGTCTAGCTGTCATATTGCGTGTTTCTGGTTCTGTGGCTGCTTATCTTAGCGGTATGGATTCATCGGCTAAAGGGGTGTTTCCACGCGTTGCTGATTCTAGTACCCTTTGTACTGCTGCTTGGATCATCGCTTCCAAATTCATAGTTGTTGCGGTGGCTATGTTTGGTACTGCCGACGAGACTGGTGGTTGGTCCTCAAGCGAGGTCGTGGCAGCGTTCGAAGATATAGGATCGTTTAGACCCATTGCTTGCCTCTCGATGAAGCACTTTACTATTTTCGAATGTAATGAAAATATGTGAAAAATAACGAACTTCGCTTTTTCATAGTTATGTGTTTGGCATGTGTGCGGAGCGACAGCGTACGAACACCAACAATAATTTGGAATGTACTCACTCGATCGCACGGCGCGCTAAACTACACCAAACACAATTTTTATTTAAAAAAATAATAATTTAAATTATTATGTACTAACAAGATGTACCACGAAACGAAAATTTGGTGAATAAAAGAAACAAAACTTCGCTTACCCGTTATTACAATGATTTAATTTACTACTCTGGTTTGAATGGTACTGCTCAGGGTGTCGCTTCTGATATCGTTCTCGTTTTTCGTTTTGTGGAGGGCAGCTGGTTTGTGTTACGGTTACCTCGCGTTTTTCTTAACTTGCCTCTCCAGTGGGCGCTTTTGTTTGCTGACTATGTTGTGTGGTCGTCTACACGGTGAGCGAATTGTGTTTGCTCGCTAAGTACCAGGGGGGGGGGGGCAGGCTTCAATTGTGCTTTCGCCCCTGACCGTGTTAGAATAATTATTTACGTAATTCTGGCACTATTATTGTCGTGCCAATCATGTCGGGGTCACCAATTTATGGTGTGGGGGGTATTGTGTACCGCAATATCACATATATATAATGCCGGCCGAGGCCAGATCTCCTGACCGGTGGCACTATGTGTCTAAACTTATAACGTCGTTTTTAGAATTCAAAATAACACTCACGAATTATTAATGTTTAGCACTGCATATATTTAATACTGATAACAATAAAATGGTTATTTGATTTAAGTGTTATAATCTTTATTTGTTATTACGCAGCTAACTTTCATGCTCATCTCTATAACGGTTACAAAGTTGTTGTTATTTTGGATTCACCCAATTTTCTTTTATATACGTCGCATTGTTTTGCGATGCTTATATGATTTGCGCGAAGTGTCTTTGATGGAATTCACCACACCGTGCGAACGAGTGGTGGTAAAGTTTTTCTATTCAAAGAGAGATGTCACTTCACATAACTACGGCAAAATTTGTTATTGAGACGTCACAACATTCCGCGACCGCGCAATGTTTTCATGATAAGTGTAATTTGGGGAAAAAGGCAGGTAAATAAAATAAGACAGGTAAATAAAAAAAAAAGCATTTCTAAGTTTGATTAATTTATTCGTTTTTATTTACTTGTAGCTGCGTCGTATCACCACAAATCCAATGGAAATAGCAATTGAAGCTTTGAGCGAAAGAAATTGTAATCTAGTTATTGAGATTGAGGTGTAAACCGACGTTCAACAACGTTTGGCTAATTCACATGAACGTAGTCAATTTGAAGCTTTTTGTCGTGTACAAACGCAGTCAGTACGACAGTAACATTTATGTTTTTTTTTTGTACTTCCGACAGTAAAGCATGTTCTAATTTAATAAGCATTTTTATTATTTGTTCTACAATCTTTTGCAGGCATAAGCTCATGGATTTTCCACCCTTCCATACAATACATCCATCAAACGTTTAAAATTTCCTACAAGCTAGTATTAAATATTTTTTATATAAATCAAGTCAAATTATTTATTTTTATATAATCAAAAACAAGTTTTTTAAAAACACTAATTGAGCTTTCACATCTAACTTCAACCGGCAACCGATTCTAGAAAACATAACCTCTGATCAATGGTGAATAATTGAAAACATTATTTTGTATATTTGGCGGCAAAAATAAACATTGAGTTCGAGCAGACCTACCCATTCTGACCTTGTCAAAGAGATAAACTGGCTGTTTCAGCTTAAGCAACTTATATAAAAAAACTAATTTATGGAAAATAAAAAATTCATTTAAACTGCAACCAAGAATATTATTTAAATAAAATGAAATATGATCAAACTTGCGTAGGTTATAGGTATATCTGACTGAGTTATTGAAAGCTTTTTGAAGCAAACTAATACTTAGTGAATCACAGTGTTTTTAAATCACATCACAGTATGTAAAGTGCGGAATGACCAACGTTTTAACCATAGATATAGTCTTAAGATCTCCGGACAAATATTTTTATGAAATCTTAAGCCATACAGAATAGAGTTTAGCTTGCGACAGGTTTCAATGATGTGGTAGCTCCAAGTGAAACTGCTATTCATGCGTAGACCCAATGCTAATTTAACATTATTAATATATAAATCCGGTATTATACCCGAGTAATTGCTTCTACAAATAAATATGGCCTGTGTTTTCTTTGTATTTAACATAAGACCATTTGACGTTGACCAAGAATAAATATTAATTTCATTAATTTTTGAAAATTTCATTTGTATTTTCTAATGAACTGTAGCGGTTCACCCAATCACCACTACAATAGATTTACTCCACTCCACACTCTGGCCGCCATCTACAATATCTATTGTACAAACATTAACATTTTTATATACAATGTTTCTGGTACATTGGGCATATTTCCCCTGCCCTAACACACAATTCGCAAAACACAAAATAAAATTAAATTATTAATTAGTCTCATCTCGGATTTCAACAAGGCAACGCACTCGCTTTTTACATTGCGGTCATGGCGGTGGTAAAATGAAAAATTAATAATTTTGTTAATCTTTTATTAATAATATAATTTTGTGATTGCTAATTTAAAACAAAATACATAAATATGAACTACAATAATAATAAATAAATATATGTATTCACAAATTTGTGTTGGTGTTAATTTGTTTAAATAATTAAATATTTAATTTATAAGTGGCGTGTTTAATTGATAAATACGGACACGCCATAGAACCACCAATATATGTATAATTGAACATCGTCCGCGTAGAATTGAATTTTGAACCAGAAATGCAATCAGCTAAATCATTAATGAAAAGGGAAAATAATATTATCCCAATAATAGACCCCTGAGGGACTCCGCACAAATAACCGAAGCTGTTTGTCATAATGACCCTAATAAATTTACAATCTGAGTCCTATCCGACAGGTAGGAAGATAATAAACGAATATCACAGCCCGAAAAATTTTAAAATAATTGAAGCTTTCGCAGGAGGATTAATAGAATCAAACGCCTTGGAAAAATCCAAGAGGACAATTAACGCAAAAGATTTAGGTGCATTAAGGATGCACGAGATATCATCTACAACATTAACCAAGGCAGAAGTTGTACTATGAAACTTACGGAATTCAGATTGATAACGATTTAATAAAGGTGATTCACTAGCCAATTCAAACACCTTAGATAGAATAGGGGTAATACTTATTAATCTTAGATCATGTAAATTGAAAACTTCTTTACTTTTATTTAAAGGGATAACTATGGCCTTTTTCCATAATATTGGACAATACGAGTTAGTAATACACTTATTAATTATAAAAGTTAAATAAAGTAAAATTAACGGCCATATTAATTTTAGATACTTAAGGGTCATTCCTTCATGTCAAGCCGCGTTTGATTTAATTTACCAATTAGATTCACTATATCATGATCTGTGACGCATTTAAATTGGAACTGTGAACTTTGAAATCCAGACATAGAATCTACATTAAAATTCATTAATGGTAACACGACACTAGTAGAAGGAATGGCTGAAAAATGTAAATTGATATCATCAGCCGAAAACGGTATAGTATTACTAGAATTTTTATCAGCTATGCCAATTGATCTAAGATTATTCGAAAGCCGCTTCATGGTAACCCTTGGATTACCAAAATAATATTGTTGTTTACATTCACGAATAAAACTAATAACTTGATTTCTATAGTTACAATACTTAGCTTTGTGACCAAGATCACGGTGCTTTTTCCATAATTGTTGGGCTTCATCTCTCATTGCGCTTAGTTTAATAATTTTAGTGCTAAGCCAGGGTGCTGCTGGATTAAAATCGAGAATTTTTTTTTACCGAAATGCAACGCTGGTGTATGATATCTATAAAATTGTGAAATAAATTACAAATATTGTCCAAATTAGCCATGCTCTTTAGCATTTCAAAGTTCATTTTGACAAAGGTGTTTTCCATTAGCTCAACGTCAATATTATTGTACACCGGGATATAGGAGTATATTGGTTTTGGTCGTTTCAACTTCACTTTATATGACATATAAGTTAAATAATGGTCGGAAATCGACGGAACGGAAATTTTGTCGAAGTAAATTTTTCTATCAGAATCAGCTTCATTTACCAGAATTAGATCTAAAAAATTTGATTCTCTTGTAAATTGAAATGGAACAACAAATAAATTGAGTATATTTAAATTGTCGAGAAATCGATTCGGGGTAGTATTTAAATTAACATTAAAATCACCGAGAATTATCACATGGGAATAGCTATTTATGTAATCCATAAACAAAGTTCGACGTTATTATGGTCGATGTCATTTAATATTCTTGGTGGTGGATTATAGCCAACAATTACGGCATACTAAGTATTTTTAACGTTTAGTTCTAAAATAATAAACTCAGTCTTCCCCAAAACAAGACGATCAACACATTTGATATTTAAAGACGATCTAAAATACACGGCCACCCCACCTCCTGATTTTTTCTGACCAGCAACACGATCATGACGTAGCATTTTATAACCCGAAATTGCCACGCTAGAAGATGATATTTTTGGATGAAGCCAAGTCTCACTCAAACACAAAATATCAAAATGTTTAGTCTATATCAAACTTCTAACTTCATCAATATGTTTCACTAAATAAACTTCGTACATTTAGATGGGCGATAGAAATAAACTCATATTCATCATTGCACGGTTTATGTTGAATGGAGCTAGAAGGAGCTGAAGCAGGTGATGCGGAAACTCTAAAATTAGAAATCAAATTACAAAATAGATTAGATAATAAAGCAATACAATTACAACTAACGAGAACTCGGCAGAGACACTCCCCGGTGGTTTTTTCGATTATAGTTGATAAATGGTTTTATTACAACACTTGTCGGCAAAATCTCCGATGAATAAATTCTGTCAAAGTGCAGTGGGTTCACTCCAATTTTATACGAAATAAAATTCAGCTGACTCCTATCTTTTGTCTTTGCAATTAAGGCACGGCACCATTAATCTTGGTTGTTATGTGTCGTATGACATCCACATCTGTGGGAGAGGGGTGGAGGTGAGTAGCCACAAAACATTTTTGTTAAGCTGCAGATCACAAGTTACAGCATTTGTAAAATTTTCACTCTGTTTCGTAGCTACGTATGTTGATTGAGTTTGCAATTGCATGTTTAACTGTTTTGCAATCATGTCACCAAAATTATTGCAAAATGCAGCGACTGTATTAGTGATGTCGTCTAACCTGTTAAACACCTGTATTACATATGAATTGAATGTTAGGTGTGTTATTGCACTGATGATATACATTATCACAGTTAACACAGGTAATGAAGAAGTTGTCAACGCTTGCATCATCACACTGTGCACATTTCAAGGCCATAACGTCAATTTTTAGTTTCGAATGTTTTATTTATTTTATAACGAACACAACTGGTCTTATAAAACACAATGTGACTAAAATCAAATCGATGGCACACGGTGGTCAATTTTATGAATGAAGAACCGTATAAAATATTTTTGCCCTGTACTTAGACAAATTATTGCAGTCACAATGAAAATAACTTGATTTGTAAAATGTTTATTAAAATTATACAGTTAATTATTTTTCACTAATTAGATCAACAGTACCAACGGATATCACTGACACTTTTATAGAATTAATTTAATTTATCTGTAAAAAACTATTTATCACAAGCGATAACCTTTTTAATCGCAATAACCTTTTTAATAACAATGATTTATTTTATCACACACACAGTAAAAATTACGTCTGCTTCGTACGACGATCAAAATACCATACATCGACCATAGTTGATGCGATCAATTTGTTCTATAAAATTAAGCGACGTTGGCGATGCGCGTATTCATATAAATCAAATGCAGGATTTGTTCGTTAAATTATGCGACATCGGCGAGTAGGCGCTAACAGATAAAGGAGTGTGGCATTCTTATTGAGTAGCTTACCAAGAAGCTACGATACATTAATTACCAGCTTGGAAACACGACCGGAAAGTGAACTGACATTTTCAATGGTTCAAGAAAAGTAATTCGAGTGAAGCGGTTTTAAGGACTGTTGCAAACAAAAGTCTTTGTTTCTTTTGTAAGAAAACAGGTCATCAAAAGAAAAATTGCGACGATCAGCAATATGCTCTCAGTTTCGCGTCTAGCCGTTATTGGTTTTAAAATTGTGTTCTAAAGGTACATTGGTGAAATCATGTATAAAGATGAACAAATTGGTGTAGCGGATACAATCGGCAATATATACAGATTACGTAACGGACAAAATTCAATATGGTTCAACACAATGAGAATTGTATTCATCAGTGGCATCAGAAACTTGGGTATAGGGATCCTAAGGCTATTTGGGAAATGGCAGCTGAAGGTTTAGTGGATGGTTTAAAGATAGTTGATTGCGGCATCACAGCGACATGTGATACATGCATGATTGGAAAACTTACTCGGTTATATGATTTTATATGTTTCGTAAATTGTAAGAGAATTCAATCCAGTTTCGAACTGATGAGCTTATGATTATGAAAAAATCAATCATCTCATCAGAATCATACTAATACAGATGAACTCTCTTAAAATTTTTCTTCTTCACGATATTCACACAGCTCTGTGTGTAAGCTAATTTTACTTTATCTCCGGAACATATAAAATCATATAATTAAATAAAATTAGAATTCTATCTATTAGTCAGTTTCGTTGAATTACTGTTCGTAAATACTAATATACTTCTCGTGTTAATAAAAACACAATTAAAATGGTCTAATCACCGGTAGTATATTAGAAATTACATGAATTAATTAACATTCAACAAAAAAATTAATAAAGTTACTCGGATACCTCGGTTACCGAAACAAACAAATAGCAAATCATTGGCACCATTGGATTTAATTCATACGGATTAATGCGGAAAAATGCAAACAATGACACCGAGTGGCAAGCAATATAATACAGTCACAATCATTGATGATTACTCTCGGTTTACTGTAATTCGGTTGTTGCGAAGCATATCCAAAGTAGAAACAGTACTCAACAATATGTTGAATTTGTAAAGAACAAATTTGGGCGAAAACAAAAGAAAATTCGATCAAGCCATTGAAATGTAGTTGACTGCAGTTTATAGTCCAGAGCAAAATGGAGTGGCCGAAAGAAAAAATAGGTCACTGATCGAAATGGCACGATGCATGCTAATTGATGCAAATTTGCCATATAGTTTTTGGGGTGAGGCAGTAGCAACAGCAAACTTTATCCAAAATAGAGTCATGACAAGAGCGACAAACACAACTCCATTTGAACTTTGGAACAGCGTCAAACCAGGTATTAAGGAATTTCATATATTTGGTTGTCAATGCTTTGCTCATGTACCCACAAAAAGAAGATAAAAGTTGGATGATACAGGAATCGAAGTGATCTTCCTTGGATACGATAAAAAGGTTATCATAAGCCGTGATGTGAGGTTCAGTATTAAGTCGCAGGCAGAAACAGACACTAAGATAGCAATTGAAGACACTAAGATAACAATTCAAACGGAAATTTGAATCGGCAGTCGACATCAATTCAGCAGGAGGTGTGTCAAAATGAGGAGGAGAAAACGCCTACTAATGAGAATCACCAGGAAGTTTCAACTGAAGAACATTCAGAAAATCAGACAACTCGCGTTTAACATCGTTCGACGAAGGAAATTCCACCAACACGCTTGATCGAGCAAATACAGGTAGCAAAGGAGATAGTTGAACCAACTACCCTTGGATCAAAGCGATGCAAGAGGAGATGGATTCACTAGAAAAGATCGACACGTGGAAATTGTGCGATTTACCAGAAGACAGAGAAAGAGTTGGCAGCAAATGGGTATACAAAGTGAAATCTAATACAGACAACAGCATTCATCAATACAAAGCGGGTCTGGTGGCGCAAGGTTTCTCGCAAAAATTTGGTGAAGATTACGAAGAGGTTTTGGCACCAGTAGTTCGACAAACAACATTTCGTTTTCTGTTATATGTAGCAACGAAACAAAATATGGTAGTACACCATTTAGTTGCAAAACAGCATTTTTGAATGGGAAGCTAACGGAAACCATTTACATGAAACAGCCTGCGAGTTTTGTAATAGGCAGCTAAAGTATGGAAGTATTCAAAAAATATAGATGGCAGCTGGTGTTATCTGCTCATGATTTGGTACTTTCTTGCGAAAATGATAGACATTTTAAATTTGTTAAAACGATTTCTTTGTCAGAATTAGAAATTCAATCAGAAGTTGATTGGACGATTATTATATTTGTCCGTAAATACAAGACCTGACATCTCAGCGAGCGTGAGCATTTTAACATAAGAAGACTGGACACAGCTGAAGCGGGTAGTTAAATATCTGAAGGGAACATTGACAATGAGCAAAAGAAGCAAAATGGCTGAGAGAGTTTCTAAAGGACATGCGTCAACGCTTATCAATGAAGACAATACGAGTTGTTTGGAATTATTAAAGAATGATCAATTTTCATTTAAAACAAGGCATATTGACATCAAATATAAATTCATAAAGGAATTAATTAAGAACGTTATCATCAAGTGTATATATTGCTCAACAAACGAAATGATTGCTGATCTCCTTACAAACCCACTCTCAGGAACAAAGCATGAACAATTGAGAGACAGATGCAACATTGCTTGAACGAGGAGGAGTATTGAGATTGAGGCGTTAACCGAACGTTCAACAACGTTTGGCTAATTCACATGAACGTAGTCAATTTGAACTTTTTTGTCGTGTATAAACGCAGTCACTATGACTGTGACTCGGAAAATTTCAAACCACCATCTGAGAGCATGGTAGCTTTTTCTCAAAATCATCTATATTCCTGCATCGCTAAATACGCAAATGGTTTAGTTAAAAAATAACTTAATGATCATGAAGAACAGAGTCACTAGAATCAACCGTCAGGTTTAATCGAAGAAACGGATTGTGATGTTGACAATGATGCTGTTATTATTCCGTTCGAAAGCGCAACTTATAATTTTCTTAAGTTGTCTCATAATTTTCTTAAGTTGTCAAAAACACAATAAAAATCAACTATAATACAGGACGTAATAACTAAAACGTATTTACAATTCGTTGATGACCACACAGCCGACTTCAAGTGAATCTGAGCTTGTGTTCTCTATTTTGAGCGCATTCGTCACGAAAAAGGTGTTGACCTATCTGATCATTCTATTGACATTTTATGTTTTTTAAAAACATTAAAAATCAAAATCTTTAAACAATCATATTATTTTTATTTCACTATGTTTTTTTATGCTGGTTATTATTTAATAAAATTTATTGAAATAAAAATTGTCTGTGAAAAGTTAATGAATTTTTACTATGAATCCCGGGATTGCCTAAAACTTAATCCTGACTACGAAAGTGAAGTTTTTTTAAAAATGTTTACTAAATTTTTAAAATGTATATGTATTAGTAAAAAGCAACTCCTGCGTTAAACGGGAAATGAACTTTATAAATGTTTATTCATTTAAAAAGTTGACTAAGCATTATCAATTATTTTAGTTCAACAAAAATTTAACTTAACTCAATCAATAAATAGCAAAACGATCTATTTGTTTGCCAAATTGTCACGCGAATCTAATATCAAAAGTTTAATATTTATTTTCGAAACAATTAGCAAATAAGAAACGATCTGCAAAGTAAATACAATAATTACAAAAATATAGATAATAAATGAAGTAACAAACATAGAAGTGAAATTACAAGCTTAATATTTATTATAAGCAATTAAAAAATAAAGAAAAATATTTGTTATAATTCACTGCCAATAAACATCTATAGGTTAAACAAAAATATTCTGTGATCCTAGAGTTCTGGCCAAATGGCCACATACATAATGAAGTAACTAGAAGTTATCCCATAATCAAAAAATACCTCCCCTAGTTTTGCGGATCGTCAGGGGCTTACAACTTCATTTGATACTGTACCGTTCTACACGGAGAGAAAAAATTACTAATCTGATTCCTATATGATTATGGAAATCAAATTATATTACTCTGTACTATATATTTTGTAAAATTTACTATGTACATGGAAGTCTTTCCTACTTACATAATATTATTTACTATATGGTAATCACTGCTATAATATTATCCAATTTAATATATTAAATAGGAATACTTCCTATATATAACACATAGAATCAGTTACAAAATCATATAATATGGGGAAACCCCTTTATTTTGACACAGTTGAAAAAAAGATTTCTTTTGTAAAGTATTCATTGTATATTGCGTGTTCATAGTAGAAGGAGCTAAAATAATTGTCACTTAATATAATTAATATTTATTCGTGATCTTATGATATGGATAGTATTGGTGAATTGTTGGATCAATGGGGCTTTGGACATCTCCATTCTTTATTTATTGGTAAGTTATTGTGGCATTTTGTGTAAATTTTGTGTTTGTGATAAAATTGTGTGTTATTAGGTTAAGCACACTTATAAGAATTAAACTCTAAAAACTATCGTGTGTTATAAAAAATGTGGTATCCTGTGTAAGCTTTTGTTGTAGTGCATATATACGAGAAAATAAAATAGTTATTTCTTCACACCTGCATTGTTAGAACTATTTACATAGTAGTATTTGCTATATAAGATCACTAATATAATAATATTTTAGTAGTAATTTACCATATAGCAAATTCTACTATGTAAATAGTACTGGCCATTTTGAAAACGTTTCGTTTTGCATGTGGCATTACATCATAATATTGAATATATTGAATAAATAACGCCTTTCAATTTTAACTGGCAAATTTGTTAGAAAATGTATTTTATGTGCGGCTTTGAGGGTTTCTGTATTATCTATATAATCTATTTAATATTATAAAGTAGTTAGTTTGTATATTAGTGATCGCAAATCTCAAACAACTGGACCAATTTTCACTGGACAAACTTTTTACATTTTACTCATTAACCCGCCCTTTATTTCGACAGAACAAGAGTTTACAATAGAGAGCTTCTCTGAGCTTCAGTATGAATGTTTGATAGATTTATTTCCCAAAGCTGGTCCGCGGAACAAATTTTGGGCAAAATATAAAAGCCATTTTTGTCCGGCCCAAGTAAATATATCAATAATGTCCCTAATTATGATGGTCGCGTAGATAACAATTAAAAATATAAATTTAATGTAGTTTTACATCACTTATTTAAATTGTATAATTCAATTTTTTATAGTCGATATAAAAGTGTTATTGACACGACAATTATTATATAAGGATTGTTATGTATTACTTTTCAAACAATTAATATAAAACTCTATGTTTAAGAATTTTTCACAGTGTACTACAGTCAGTGCTACAACATATGAAGACTCCGAATCTTTAATATCAATCACACCGGAGCCTAATACAGTAAGTTTTTTAGAAATATTAATTATAAATTTTGATTATTATATATAATACAATAATATATCTTTCTACTTACAGGTCATACCCGTACGCAACCTAATTATAATGAATTTAGAGCCGAATAATCTCGAAGCGTATTTAAAATGTGCGAATGGCATTATAATTCAAAACTATTATAATAAAAATAATTCGTTAGACAATAAAAACCGCAACTCACTTGCAAATTTAATCATAAATGTAGAGTTTAACAATTGTGTAAACAAACAAAAGTTTGTTATCAACACCGAACGATTCCTAGAGCTAACTTCGGAGATTCTTAAGTTATTTCCAAAAGAACCAGAATTCCTTTATTATATTAAATATAATGCAGAAACTCGGTCTGTGGCTAAAGGAAAATTGTGGGAAAGCTATAATTATCTAAAAAAAAGATTACGCGATATCCACCAAAATGATAATCAATGCGAAGAAATTAATACGGACGTTGTAGAATCACTAAAATTTTTAGAAACACACTTTGAGCCACTCGAAGAAGTTATTTCGGCATAGAAAGACACATTCAAAATGAGAGCAAAATTAGTTGAAAGCCCAACTTCCACTACCACGATTGAGCAATATTTTGTAAAGTTTCCTGTTTTGAAAGGGCCATCCGGTAGCGTACTATTATTAATCGACTTCGGAATAAAATATCCTAATTATGAAAACAAATTATTTGAAAATTGGGCTTCAATAAATACTAAAATTATTAGAATAGCTGATTCAAAACAATCGGTTGAAATACAATTGGCAAAACAACAAATTAATGTTGTTTTAATGTTGTGTATATTACCGTTTCTGCTACCACATGCCTATTTAAAAAAAAACAAAAACAGCAAACGTGTCAAGCTAACCAAACAGGAGATTTTAGAGAACATCTTTATTCATGTAACAGTAAGTTTTAATCCTTACATCAGGATATTCTGATTCTGATTTGTTTTATATAATTTCTTTATAGGACGGAAACTTGCTTAACGAAAATATAGCAATTCATTTGGAGAAACTTAAGAAATATAATCGTACGTTCCAACCTATGGTAGTTTTTGTAGGAGATACACTTAGTAAGTAAAGTTTGTATCAAATGAAATAATCATTCTACAACATGAAATTTTTAATTATTCCAGATAATTTAATAGCTTCATACGTAATTATAAATGATGTTTTATTTAAAACTGAAAGTCCTTTAGCGGCAATTGATTTATGCTTTAAGGCATTTCATGTGCTAAACGCAAACTACCCAGAGGGCAGTCAGCTGATTTGGAACTTTATTCAAAAGGTCATCTATGGATTGATCACCCAGTTTGATTTAGAATTTATTAGTGCAAACTCACTAATTAACGAAATTTCCCAATTACCTTAAATTTGAAATTATATAATAGATAGGTTTATACTGCAATATGTTTTGAAATACAGCTGAATTTGATAAAAAAGGTGAATTGAATTTTTTTTAATGTTGTTTAAAAAAGTCAAACTTTTTACAGCTTACGTCCTTCGATGTAAATATTTATTACAGTTTTTGCTTATTTACTTTATAGATTAATAGACACGGACAAGTTGACTGAAACTATCCCAAACGACTCAGAGAGATATTGTGCTTACGGCTTCCTCTGTTTAGGTAAATAATATTCCTTATTAAGCCAAAGATTATATATTTATATACATATATATATATTATATATATATATATATATATATATATATATATATATATATATATATATATATATATATATATATATAAATTATCTAACAGTTTTCTCTTGTTTCAGGCAAATAAAATGAAATGTTACCATCCGAATTGTAATAACTATAACTTTAATAGTTTTACTTATTATTTGGATCATTTAAATCTTTATCACAAATATGAAAATATATTCATTTGTAATCAATGCGATAATGAACGACATTTCATAAATTTTAGATCTTTTAAGAGTCATCTTGCCAAACATACGAAAGAGTTTGTCCCAATTGATAATACATTATGTGTCTCAATTGAGGAAGAAAACGGCTATGCATCGAATAATATTTCTTCTCCTGGTGAATATAGTGAACCAGATAAAACTGATAAGGAGTTTATTCCGAATTTAAATAATGTTACATTTATTGAGGTTCTAAAAAAACTAAATTCTCATCTAGTACAAGATTTATATAACATGCAAAATATAAATAGAAAATATATACAATCTATAATCAACATTTTTTGCCAATACAATAATGATTTGTTTACCCATATTGAGGAGCAAATGAGTGCTAATATCAAAGATTCCGAAGCTAATGAAGAAGTGTCAATTATTTTATCAGAAGTTAAATCATCATTATCAAAAATTTCAACCGAACACAAAAGAAAAAAAGAATTAAAGACACATCATTCATACATAGAACCGAAAAGTGTAGTCATTGGAGAACGTGTTGATAATTATAGGCATAACTATAATCTTTTACCGAAAACCATAAATGTAGAGGCGGTTCTGAATCCAATTAAGCTTGTATTGAAAATTTTTTTTGAAACTCCAAAAGTATTTGATTCGGTTTTGAACTACCTAAAAGATTTAAAATTTCCCTCTCATGACATTAGTAGTTTTATTCAAACCGATTTCTGGAAAGAAAAAACAAACAAGTATAATAAAGATGTCATAATTCTGCCTGTAATTGTATATTACGATGATTTTGAAACTAACAATGCTTTAGGTTCAAGAACATGTTTACAAAATTTAGGCGCTGAATATATTTCTTTGCCGTTTCTTCCAAAAGAAATGCACTCAAAACTTGAAAATATTTTTTTAGTTTTGTTATTCCACAGTTTGGATAGAAAAAAATATGGCAATTCTGTATTTCAACCGGTTATAGATGAACTTAAATATTTGGAAACAGTAGGCATTGAGGTAAATAAACAAAAAATTGTTTTCTTACTAGCTTCCTGCGTTGGCGGTAATAAGGGGCTAAATGGGATGTTAGGGTTTACAGAATCATTTTCTGCAAGCTACTTTTGTAGATTTTGCAAAATGGCTAAACACGAAACACAAAGTTGTGATAAACTGTCCTTGGATATGTTGAGAAACGATACTAATTATAGGGAAGACCTAACGACAAATAACGTTTCTGAAACAGGAATTATTGGACCGTGCATATTTAACCAATTAGATAATTTTAATGTTACTGAAAATTATTCAGTCGATATTATGCACGATCTGCTAGAAGGGATACTTAATTTTGAGATGGCTTTAATTTTGGATAACTTTATAAATATTAAAAAGTATTTTAAATTGGAGCAATTAAATAACAGAATTACAAATTTTGATTTTGGTAATTATGAAAATATTAATAAACCCCAATTCATATCAAACGACCATTTAAAAAATCATAAACTGAGATATTCGGCTTCGGAGACACTATGGATGGCAAAATTTCTCGGAGTTATAATAGGAGAATTCATACCAGAAAAGGATGAAGAATGGAAAATATTTTTACTTTTAAGGGAAATTTTAGAAATTTCACTTCAAGATCACATCGATATGATAACTATAGATTACTTGGAATATTTAATTTCAAATCACCATCAATCTTTTATAAAATGCTTTAACATACCTCTTCGACCCAAACATCACTTTATGTGTCATTATCCTTACATAATGAAAAAAATGGGACCTCTTAAGCAGTTTTGGAGTATGAGGTTTGAAGGGAAACATAAAATTCTAAAAAATATTGCCAGAAGTACTAATTCCAGAAGGAATATTTGTAAGACTATTTCACAACGACTTGCTTTAGCAAATGTTAAAACTAGGGGAACAATTGGTGTTAATGAGTGTGAATTTGGCAAGTTTACAACAGATGGAGCATTCAGCTATTTCGAATCTTTTGTTATAAATAACAAAAAATATAAAAAAAATAGAATAATTTATTTAAATGATGATGGCGATGAACCAAAATATCTTAAAATTAAAGGGTTTCTAAAACACGAAAATAATGTAATAAAGATATTAGGTAATAAATACGAGATATTATATTTTGATTTTCATAAATATGCTTATGTCGTTAAAGAAAATCCAGAAGTTGAAATACATAATTTTGAGCTTTTAAGTTATAGAGTAAAGTCTCGGACAAATACCGTGTTTGAATTACAATCTCAATTAAATGTTATAAAATTCCAGAACTTACTGTATTTAATTCCATAATAGCAATTCCCATAGCTAATCTGTATTTTTATATTTTCTTTTTTACAATTTGAATATTTTGTGTAAAATTTTGTAAATAAAATATTACTTTTAAAATGATTAATTAGAGTTTTATTTAAAAATTTGTATTTATTTTATTTACTTATTTAATAGAAGCCAATATTCTAACAAACGAGAGCTACAATAACTTATGGTAATATCTACCATTTTAAATAACCATCAATAACTTAATATTGGGAAATATGCTATAATAAAATATCGACAACATTGTATACGCTGTAATGCGATATTTATAGAATCAAGTGCTAAATTTCATATGGACCTTATTATTAAATATAGCACTTGCTACAAAATTATATAAAACAAACTAACAATTTTAATGGGTTCATTACTATGGTTATATGAATATTTTCCTATATGCATTAATTCGCTGAACCGTTTCAAATAGTAAATATTCCTATAAATACAAGTAAATTTAACTATTTTTATGGTAATCACTCCTATTGACCAAATAGGATTGTATGGAAAAGACCACCAATTTTAAGGGATGTATTACTATCCCTGATATGCACATTTTCCTATACATATTAAGACGCCGAACTTTTTGAAATTGTAAATATTGCTATAAGTAAAAGTAAGATTAACCATTTGTATAGTAATCATTTCAACTCGTCGACTTCTAATTTTACTATAATTATAGTACTTTTTAAAAATATTCTATAGTACGCTCTCTGATAATTTGCCACTATCTCCTGGGCTGCTATATTTTATAGAAATGTCTCCTATATTTTTTTTTCCGTGTAAACAAAAAAAAATTGGTTAAACATAAAATTCTGTGGATCTGGGGTGCTATTCTTGAAACATTACGAAAATTTTCGTAACCGAAAATTTTCGTAATGCTATTTTCGTAATAGTAATGGTGAAATCATAATTTGGTATTCTTGAAACCATTACGAATATAACGAAGAGAGGCAAAAAGAACTAATAAAATTTCGAGAGAGAAGATGAAAATGTAAGTTCTTAAAATGGTATTCTTGAAATCCGGATTACGAAAATTTTCGCAACGGAACGTTACTAAAATTTTCGGATGGTTTTTTTGTTTCTTATTGCATTTCGTAATGAAATCATTTAGATTTTTGTTTTAATTATATTCATACAAAGACGTTCATAAAAATCAATAATTTCTGTTGATGGTTAAAAATAATATGTATTTACATTTCGCTAAATATTTATTATTTTATTACCACAAAAAAAAGGTACCTATTTGCTTGTGGTATGTTTATTATTTTCTTAAAAATAAGGGTAATAGCTACAATACTAATTGACAATTTGGGATGTATTTTTAAATGTCGCGTGTTGTAATTGGAATTGGATTGATATACCGTCACAGGCGGCTAATACTAATGGTACGTAAAGTCATACAATCATACCATCATACCATAATAGTATCGTACGACAGTACGATCTAAAATCATATCGCCATAGAATCAAAGGACAATGCCACTACATAAACAGCCGTGACATCAGTCTAAACAGTCAAATCTCCAGGCGAATAAAGATTTTTATTTTCCTATGAAACATAAACAAAATCATATTGGAATTATTTTGTGTTGTCTTTATTTTCAGTTTAAATGAACATTTTTATTGATAAATATAAACAATTTTAAATGAAATATATCGAATTGCAGTTTGTCCACAATTTTAATTAAAATTAATAAAATTTTAATTCACAATTTTGCGTTTTAGTAAATTGATTTTTATTCTCAAACATCGTCAGCCTCCGTGCTTTTTTTTTAAATTTCATTTCGTAGATTACTAGATTAGTTTTATTACTTTACCAATGCTACTACATAAACAGCCATGATTTATAATAAAACTAGTAATCTACGAAAATAAATTTAAAAAAAAACACGAAGCCTAACGATTTCCCTAAATTTCTCTAAAAATCAGTTTACTAAAATGCAAAATTGTTAATTAAAATTTTATTAATTTCAATTAAAATTTTGTACAAGCTGCAAGATGTGTTTGGTCGTCAAGTGACCGGCCGGAAAATTCTGAATATTTATGTAAAATTATCGCAAAAAATCCTTTAAGGTGCGTGTCTCATTTTCAAGTTATGGGCTCGATTATAATTCTGTTTGCGGTTTTTGAAAAGATGAAGTTTATGAGTCACTTTATTTGATAGTTTGCGCACTTAGCTAGGTTTTTTTAAAGAATGTAAAAAATTTCGGGAAAATAACATTTTTTTTAGTAAAGAAAACCTCTACTTTTTAAAAAACTGAACTGTAAACCGTGAAAATGTCCCATTAAGTTAATTATTTTAATTATTATTATTAATCTACAGCATAATATCTACAAATTGACAAAACTTTCTTACTAGCTAACTCTTAAAAATACCGCGCAAAAGTCACCTAGAGAAAGTAGGGAAATTAAACAAAAAAGTTATTTAAATTAAAGTCAAAGAAATAAAATAATACTATTTTATTAATAATCAATAAAAACAATTTTTATTACAAATTATTAAACATTTTTAATTAAATGACATGTTCGAAATGCCCTCCACTCTCTTGTAAACAAACAAGGGCTCTCCTGATCACACTAGTTGTTGTCCAACGCAATTGTTAAGGGTTGCCTCTTGTTTCTGCTGCAGCAGCGAAAATTCTTGCTGTCAGAAATAAAAATCTAGGGGCGTAAGATCAGGGGACCTTGGCGGCCAGGTTACAGGACCTCCTCTACCGATCCACCGTGGATTATTTTCATTCAAATTATCACGTATTATCTTTGCAAAATGTGCTGGAGCTCCATCTAATTGCAGCTGCATTCGCCTTCTCCTCAACAATGGCACTTTTTCCATGACAACGTGATTCCTGAAAATTCTAATAATACGTGTTGATCAAGCCTGTTTATTACCACGTAAGGTCCGATAAGTTAATCGTGGATCATTCCCGCCCATACATTTATAGCAAATTGGCTCTGGAAAGCTGTCTCCCTTACGACGTTTGGGTTTTCGACAGCGCAAACATGGAGGTTTCTATAATTTGTTATACCCGCCATGGTGAAAGTAGCTTTATCTGTCTACAATATTCTCCTTATAAAATTGACATCACTTCTTTGCTGTGATAATATCCAGTTACAAAAAACTGATCTGGCACGATGGTCCACATTTCCTAGATGTTGAGCACGGCGGAAGTGATAAGGATTAAGGCCTTCTTGACCTCGATATGCCTAATCTAATAGACAGGCGGCTGATACTTGTCGTAGGTTCAGCGCGTATTAATCGTAATAAATCCTCTTCCAACGTGTACGTTAATATTCACGCTGGACTCGTGTTGTTATTGGAATCCTTGTTTGGGAAAACGTCGATGTATTGCAATGAATGTCCTATACCAAAGTACTGGCCTGTTGGATATCGACGCCTGTATTTTTCGACAGCAACGCGTGCATTTCCATTAGAGAACAGGTTTACAAAATTCATATTGGCTACATGAGAAGGTGGTGGATCACGTAAATGTGTCATTGTAATGATTAAGCGTTTACTTAACACAAACTGTTCTTTTAATTTTCACACAAACTTAAAATTGTTAAACACAGAACACTGAGAGTACATGTGTGAAAGTGTCACACGATTGGTTAGCGAACAACTGAACTATTTAATATTACTTACCAATTTGAGTTTTCGATCATTTAAAAGATTTGGTTAGATAACATCACTATACCTAAACGGCTACAAACGCCATTTTTTCGACAAATTGGTGTTCGAATATTTTATGAGTTAGGTAGTAACAATGTTTTAATAATTATAAATAAAATAACCATGCCATGGGACATTTTTTCGACTTACAGTTCATTTTTTTTAAAAAGTAGAGGTTTTTTTAAATAAAAAAAATCGTTTAAGTAAAAAAATGTGATTTTCCCATAATTTGTTACATTCTTTACAAAAACCTGGCTTAGTGTGCAAATTAACCAATAAAGTGACTCAAAAGCTTTAAAAAACCGCAAACAGAATTAAAATCGAGCCCATAACTTGGGAGATATGATGAAAAATGTGAAAAGCTATCACCAACACACAAGGGGTCACTTGCCGACGAAACAGATTGTATTTAATTTAAAATTATTTCTATTTATCAATAAAAATTTTCATTTAAATTGAAAATAAAGGCAACACAAAATCCCATATGATTGTGTTTACGTTCCATTGGAAAATAAAAATCTTTATTACCTTAACACCACTACAAGTTTTTTTTTTCATGGCTTTTTATGTAGTGGCATTGCATAGGATCATATTGTCGTACTACCATACCATCAAACCATCATGCCATCATACACGACATAACATTATATCATCGTTCAATCGTACCATCATACAATCATATGTACCGCCGTACCAGAAAAACAGATTTTTGGAGAAAAAAAAATTCTAAATCGGATAAGCGATTCTCGAGATATCATGGGTACAGACATCCAGACGTCCAGAAAGACGGACAGACATTTTTTTTTCTTTTTCGGATTTAAGGATTTTCAAAACGTCGAGATAAATGATTTTGGATCAAACAAATTTTTGGCCATTTTTGACAAGATTTCAAATCATTGGTCTTTTTAGACCGAAGTAATTTTCCCTTTAAACGAAAAAGTAGCATACACAATCATTTTTAATATATTTAATTTAATATTACATAAATGAGCCATTATTGACAAAAATTCACAACAATTTATAATTTTAAGTAAAGAAAGCGTCCGCTTCGCTTAATATTCTCAGTTATACTAAACTAAACTAACATTTTTAATCATCTCTTTCGAAATCTTCTTAGTTTTTTATTCCTCTCTTCGTAATTTTCGTAATGGCTTCAAGAATACCAATTTATGATTTCACCATTACGATTACGAAAATATTGTGCATTACGAAAATTTTCGTAATGTTTGAAGACAGGGCATTTAAAATGATAAAACAAAATTATTCCAAATGAACTTAATGAATGATAAAATCGCACTTTAAATTACACATTGCATTAATTAATTTCCAATCATTACAATTTTAACAAATAAATATAAAAGTTAAATAGGCAATATAGCTTTAAATAACATATTTTTGTTGTATTGAATCACATATTCCATTTTTGTCCGCTATAGCCAATTGTCAATTACGAAAAAATCTCATACCCTTACACGTATTGTTTAAAATTAGAAAGTGGTCAAGCATTTAAAAAAATATCCCAAGATTTAGGTATACGACATGTAAATACAAAAATTTAGAAGAAAATATGGTTTTGTTCTAGTTAGGTAGTAAACAAAACCGAATGCATAGTTATGTACATCGTTATCTCGAAATAAATAATACATATTTTTAAGAACACGTGAAACAAAGAAAAAAAGGTACCCTTTTGTTTTCACTTTTTTATAAAATATTGAGAATAGAAAATATTGAGTTTTATGAACATCCTTATCAATATAATTAACAAAAAAATCCAAATGATTTCATTACGAAATGCAATGGGAAACGAAAAAACCATTACGAAAATTTTAGTAACGTTCCGTTGCGAAAATTTTCGTAATTCGATTTCAAGAATACGATTTTAGGGTTTTCGTAATACTTTGACACTAACTCGCAATACGAAAGTTTTCGTAATGTTTCAAGAATAGCACCCAAAGTTTTTTTTTTTCTTTTTTTTTTCATCATGGCCGCAGCCAAATAAGCACAGTTTTTTTCTCTAATGTTTTTTAAATTAAAATAAATAAGAAATAGTAAAATAAATCTAAATATAAAGTTGTGAGTAGTGCATCAACATTAAGTTTACTGAAAATCTATAATTTGGACTTAAAATTGTAATTAACCATGTGAATCTCGAATGGTTTCTTTTGTGATAAGTTTATCTGTACACAAATTAAATTGGGTTCTCAAAATATGTACATAAAATTTAATTTTTTTTAATTTAATAAAAAAAGAATTTAATTCAATTTTAAGATAAATTACAAATTTTATTTCGGAATATAAATTATAATTTTTATGTTGTTGCGATGACAGCTCAAAATGGAAAGGGAAAAAGTTTATTACAAAATTTAACAAACAAAATTACTTTACTGGAAGTTCGAATTTCAGCCATAATAAATTTACATTGCAGTGGCATGAATTTGCCGTCTGCTATAATTAATTCTGTGGTGAAAAGGTAAAGTATCTTATCTCGAGATAAGACATTTTTGAGATTTTAACAAAATCATATTCTATTAAAAATTAGCTATTTTTACAGCTAATCGGTTTGCCTGTAGCTATTACAAAATTCGAGTTGTTACTATGTCCAAATAACTTATTTGAAAAAAAAACTATAAAATCAAAAGGAAAAACATCTTATTTAAAAATTAAAATAAAGTTATCAAAAAATTCGGAAGCAAAACATTTTAGTTACATACAGGTCAACAAAAAAATTTTAGTAAAACACCTTGTTTCTACATAATTTTCAGTGTTTCAAAAAAAATATATATTTAAAACAACTTATCTACAAATAAGGGATTTTTCCCTTTTATTTTTGTTGAAATTATATGCTTATTCAATATCTTATGTCCTATTAAGATTTATTGGAATATGCATAAAAATTTGGTAAAATAGCTTAAGTGAAATAAGATAAGTTATTTTAACAAAATTGTAAATGTAAAATAACCTGTTTGCATTTTTCTTAATTTTCTTAATTACTCTAATAAAATTTAAAGTAACTAATACTTTTAAAAAAAATGCATTGCATCATCTTACGAAAACCCTGGAAAAACTAGCTTATACAGTCATATATTTATTCACAGATTAATTTTAACCTTCTTTTTGCTCTCCTGAAAATTGTATAAAATCGAGATAAGATACTTTACCTTTTCACCACAGAATTAATACATTCCAAATATAATATTGAATTTGAATACATAATATTAATTACAATTATTCTATTGATATTGTTTTCAGGCTGCATAATTGTACATAATATAAATATAGTATCTATATGTGTCGGTGTGTTTAATACAATTTAAGTTTAAGGGATTTATGTGAATGAAAAGAATTTACATTGAAATTGTATTCGGGCAGGAATTGAATCAGGTAGTAAGGTATGTAATTTAAATTTTATGTGGATTTATATAATATTAATTTATAATTTTTATTTTAGGTAATATGATGATGAATGATGATGATTTATTTCAGGTTGACGTCAGTAGAATGACCAATGCTTCTTTTTCAGGTATTGAGATTTGGGTAAAAGGGATATGTGTGACGTAAGTATGCTGCTTTGATGTTAAGGGCTATTCTCTGAACAATACCGTTTAAAAAACATGCCATACATTGGTAATCAAAATAACATTAATTCGAATTCAATTTTAGTCTGTAAAGTCTGTGAAATAAACATAAAGAATAATTTATCCTATCTAAAGTGTGATAATTGTGAAAAAGTTGTTCATCCAAATTGTGTTAAATTATTTGGAAAACACTTATCTTCTGCAAATAAAGTGTGGTTATGTTCATCTGAGTGCAAGCAACTATTTAGTACAATTAACACACAAACCTATACTCTGGTTCAGTCGGACAAACCACAAACACCACCAACAAAAGCGAGTGATAAAACTAGTTCAAATAATATGGAAGCTAAAATTGATGCAATCTCTGCTACACTGGAAAAAATAAAACTAACGCAAACTCGAATGTTTGAACAGCTGCTTCAATTACAGGAAGACAACAAACAATTACAGCTAGAAAACAAAAAACTCAAAACAGAACTAACTAGTTACTCAACCGAGCAAAACCAATTGGAGAATTAAACCAACTAAAAGCTGAGGTTGATTTGCCTTTACAATTAAATAACGAGTGTAATCTTATAATTGCTGGACTCCCTCAGCTTGAAAATAATGCCAAATATGAAAACACCGTCCATAATATTTGTGAAAAACTCAGGGTTGTCGAGTTTATCAATCAAGTAAATGAAATCAAGCAATTAAATCCAAAAAGAAAATATCCAGCTAAACAAAATAACACAGCAAACATTCTGTCAAATGAACAATCAAATCGTGCGCATCAAAACACCCCACTAATACTCATAAAATTTAAATCACTGGACACAAAAATATAATTCTTGGAAAAAAAAAACATTTCGGCCACTCTTCTACAATAAAACCACACATCAACTTAACAATACAGAAGATCACGAACAACAACAAATTTTTTTCAGAGATCATCTAACATCTTATCAACATAGTCTTTACAAAGCATCATCCATATTTAAGGCATCACATAACTTTAAATATCTTTGGATTAAAAACAATAGCATATATAGTATAGTATGTTAGAAGAGCCGATCAATCTAAAATTTGGGGTGGGAAAGGGGGCTTAAGTAGAGTTAAAAGATGATCTAAATGCAGTAATGTCTGAGAAAGAAACCACTAAGATAAACAACACCAATGATCATATAGAGGTTATGTATGAAACAGACGAGGAAGAACTCAATAGAGAAACGGGATGGATTCTGAACCGTAACAAAAAAAATAAGAAACGTAAGATGAGTAAATCACCACAGATTTCACCCGATTCGAAAAAATCAGTTGAGCAGCTTCCAACCGGAAGTAGGCACGTGCAACAGGAGGATAAAGCTCAGGTTCCGTCGGAACAGAAACGATCAAGTAATGAACTCCCAACCGGAAGTAAGAATGTACAACTAGAGAAAAAAGTGCCACGGCCACCTCCAGTAATAATATCTAATTGCAATAATTATCAGAGTATTAGAAACATCATGGACAACAATCATATAAAGTTTCAAGCTACAGCGTTAAATAGTGGTGATATCAAAATAAATGTCACAGACAGTGATAGCTATAGAAAGTTAACAGGAGCTCTTAACGAAGAAAAGACAGCGTGGTATTCCTACGAAGATAAGCAGACAAGACAAACCAAAGTCATTGCTAGGAAGCTACACGCTTCATGCAAACCAGAAGAGATAAAAGAGTATCTTTTGGAGAAAAAATACAAAATTAAAGAAGTTACACAGCTGCTAAAAAGAGGCGACAAAACACCTCTTCCATTATATATGTTGTCTTTTGAAAGAACAGAAGACATTAAAAATATTTATGCAATCAGCGAAATACTCCATATGAAAGTGCAAATAGAAGCAGTTAAAAAATCTAAGCTGATCCCCCAGTGCAAAAAGTGCCAAGTCTACGGACACACGCAAAACTTTTGTAATAAGGAGCCCAGATGCGTGAAATGTGTAGGAAAACACCGTACGGCTGAATGTACGAAACTAAAAGACACCCCACCAAAATGTGTTAACTGTGGAGAGACACACCCAGCCAACTACAGAGGTTGCATTGTTATAAAAGAGCTGCAAAAAATTCGCAACAAAACAAGGGAAACTTCAATAATTACCAGGCCAGAAATTAACTTAGCCTCAACAAGAATACCTACAAATTTAAGGCCACACCAAACATTAATCCACCCATCAAGAACTAATCCAAATGTAACATTTGCTGATGTACTATCTACTGGAAGTTCGAGAAGACAACATAGTTCTCTTTTATTAAATGATTCAAATAATAACCAAACTAATAAAAGACTACAAGATATTCTTGATAGACTTAGTTCACAAGAAGAAAAGCAAGAAAAAGCCCTTATATCAATCCTACAAAGGCTCACTCTACTCGAAAAACATGGCAAATAATTTAAAAATTCTTGCATGGAACTGCAATGGTATATTGCAACGACAAAATGAAATACAACTATTTCTTGGTTTAGAAAAAATAGATATATGTTTATTATCTGAAACACACCTTACTACTCAAAGTCATATAAAAATCCGCGGCTACGAAGTTCACTCAGCAGTTCATCCTAATAATAATGCACGATGGGGCAGTGCCGTAATTATAAAAAAAGATATTAAATACCATCTGCAACAAAAACCTGAAAGTGATGAAATACAAGCAATTAGCGTTAACATTAATACCCGCAACCACAAGTTAGTGGTATGCGCAATATATTGCCCACCTAGATATAACATCAAAGAGAATGCTTACACTCAGTTCTTCAAGCAGCTCGGTGAAAAATTTGTAGTCGGGGGTGACTTCAACGCTAAACATACTGACTGGGGATCAAGACTAACCACAACTAAAGGGAAAGAGCTTCATCAAGCAATAATTAAATACAACTGCAACTGGCATTCTACTGGAAAACCAACTTATTGGCCCAGTGATCAAAATAAAACACCAGACCTAATTGACTTCTTTATAACAAGAAAAATCCCGGTTGATTATATACAAGTGCAGGAAGGATTGGACTCCACATCTGACCACTCCTCTATTTTAATGATAATAAGTGATACAATAATTACTAATGATAAACAGCCACTGTTAACAAATATATAATACTGATTGGAAAAAGTTCAGGAATGAACTAAACAATAGCATCATTTTAAACACACAATTTCATCAGAAGAAACATTAGAACAGGAGGTGGAGAAGCTCGTCAAGGACATACAGGTAGCGGCGTGGAAAAGTACTAACACAACAAACAAAAAAATAACTGGCAAATGCTATCCATTGGAAATTAAATCACTAGTTATAGAGAAGAGAAGTACCCGTAGGGAGTGGCAACGTACACGAGACCCAACCGTCAAAAATAGATTAAATAATTTAACACAACGAATACGTAGAGAAATAAGGGAATTTAAAAATAAATCAATAAATTCATACCTACAATCTCTCACCTATGATAAAGGTAGTGATTATTCATTGTGGAAAGCAACCAAATATTTGAAAAGGCCAGTTATGCATATACCACCAATAAGAACAAATAATGGTCACCTGGCTAAAAGCAAAGAAGAAAAAGCAGAAAAATTCGCGGATCATCTCGAGCGTACCTTCCAGCCAAATTTAACAACACTTAACCAACAGGATATATTGTTCGAAAACCAAACAACTATCCTGAGACAGGAAATTCCATTAACTAATGCTAAAGAAGTAAAACAAGTAATAAAGAACCATGTAGTACTTAAAAAATCACCAGGATATGACCTAATAACTGGAGAGATTCTAAAACAACTACCTAATAAAGCTATTAAAAAAATATCGGACATAATTAATGCTTCCTTCAGACTCCGTTATGTCCCTCTATCTTGGAAATTTGCGGAAGTGATAATGATACCTAAGCCAGGTAAGCCACCAAGTGAACTGGCCTCGTACAGGCCAATATCACTTCTTCCAACTATGTCAAAACTATTTGAGAGATTGTTATTAAAACGAATTAAACCAGAAGTTGTAAAATCAGGAGCTGTTCCGTCCCATCAGTTTGGATTTAGAGAGGAACACTCCACAATCGACCAAGTCCATAGAATAACAGATATAATAGAAAAATCCTTAGAGGAAAAAAAGATTTGTTCAGCCATATTTCTTGACATAGCGCAGGCATTTGACAAAGTCTGGCTAGATGGTTTAATATTTAAATTGGAGAAAACTCTGCCATTTGAGTATTGCGAACTGCTAAAGTCATACCTGAAAAGGAGATATTTTAGAGTTAAACAGGAAGGAGTTTACTCCAGTATTAAAGAAGCTAAAGCAGGAGTCCCGCAGGGGAGTGTCTTAGGGCCTTTCCTTTTCGTACTGTTTACTAGCGACATACCGCAGACGAGCAATACAACTATCGCCACGTTTGCAGATGACACTGCAATTCTAGCTGTTGGTGACACAATCGGTGAAGTCACATTCAAACTACAAATAGCCGTAAATAATATACAAGATTGGCTAGCTAAGTGGAGAATTAAAGTGAATGAATCGAAGTCTACTCACATTAACTTCACTAATAGATCAATAGAACCACTATCTGTGACTCTCAATAATATCTCTGTACCACATGCCAATCAAGCAAAATACCTTGGTATGAACCTTGATGCAAAGTTAAAGTGGAAAGTACACGTGAAAAAGAAAGCAGAAGAGTTTCAGTTAAAATATAGAAAAATGTACTGGTTAATTGGAAGAAACTCTCAGTTATCCATTCATAATAAACTTATGCTTTATAAACAAGTACTCAAGCCGGTCTGGACATATGGTATTCAACTATGGGGATGCACCAAAATCAGCAATCAACAGATAGTTCAACGATTTCAAAATAAAGTCCTCAGAGGAATTGTAAATGCCCCTTGGTACACTCGTAATAGTGACCTTCATAGAGATCTCGGAATAGACACAGTCGCAAGTGAAATAAAGAAATGTGCTCAAAAACACCAGGAGAGGCTCCATCATCACCCTAACATCGAAGCTGCAAGACTACTTCATCAAGAGGGTATAATAAGAAGACTCAAAAGACTAAAACCTTTTGAGTTGCCTGAATAGTCCGCACAATGCAACATCAACCAAAACAACAATGAGTGCTTTATTATTATATTGTCAGAGTCAAACGCTGTTAGTCAAAAATGACTAGTTACTTTGTAAAAAAATTTTATTGTTAAATAAAATTATTAAAAAAAAAAAAAAAAAAAAAAAAATCTAAAATTTACACAATAAAATCACTCAACAATTTTCTTGACATCCAGAAAGACATCAACAAAACACAGATATAATTTGTTTATTTATTTTTTTATTATCACATTGAATTGATTTTTTGTTTATCTTTTATAACTTGAATTATTTTTTATTTTTTTAGTCAGCTGATAATGCATTCTGTTGAGGACAGTTATATTGGAGCAAATATTACATACAGTACAAGCCTACAAACAATTCACACCGATAAGGAATCTTTTAATATTCTATATTTAAATATGCGAAGCTTACACAATAAATTTGATGATGTCCAGTTTCTCTTAACTACATTTCAACATGATATTCATGCTCTCATTTTGACGGAAACATGGCTTAACAAAAATGATGAACAATTTTTTGGCATACCGAATTATGAATTATTTTTCTCTCACCGTGCATCTGGAACGTGCATATATTTACACTCCAAATATTCCGGAAATTTAATCTTTGATGAAGAATTCGAGAGAAGTAGTAATTTAGTTATAAGCATACTAAAATATAATTTTCAGTTGATCTCAATTTACAGATGGCAAAAGTCTAGTACACATAACTTTATTGCTAAGCTCGAACATTTACTCAATTCTTATCCAAAAAGTATAATAATTGGAGACTTTAATCTAAATTTGGCAGACAGTACAAATATCATAAAAAAATATCATGATTCAGTGTGTTCCTCCGGGTTTACTTTTCTAAATAGCTTGGACCCACGGTATCCGACTAGAGTGTCAAATACGATTTCTACTTATATTGATCATCTAATAACTGACATTCTGGATCACGAATACGAAATGGTATATCTGGATTCTTCTCTATCAGACCATAAGATGATTCTAGTAAAACAATTTACCAAAATTTCTAAAAAAAAACAAATTCACCATATTGATATCCTAAATTATGATGAAATAGATATCTATGGCCCAATCTAAATAATTTTGATTGTTTCGATGATTTGTCACATTCTATCTCTGATCTCATAGTGAGCAATAAAACAACAAAAAAGTTTGTTCTTAAAAATCAAACGAAACCTTGGATAACTCCCTTTAATATTAACCTCATAAAAAAAGAGAGAAGTTCTTTAAATTAAAAATTAAACATCCACTTAACGAGTACATTGTAGCACAATATAAATATTTTGATATTACTACAGCGCGAAACTAGAACAGTCTCTGTCACAACCAAAGGTTTACTGGGGTCATATCCGCGAAATTTTATTCAACCGAAAGACTAAAAGCACTCAAAGTGACTAGACTTTGGACATCGATGGGCATAAAATAACAGGAAACTATACGAAAGCTAATCGTTTTAATACCTATTTTACACAAATTTCCAGTAGTTACTTTAATACGCCAATTTCTCCGTATATTTTAGACCTTAACTATATTGTCGAATCTCCACTTGAATTCTTCGAAGTAACGGAAATATAAATTAAAAATTATATAAGTGAATTAAACAGTAATTCTGCTGTTGGAATAGACTTGATATCTGCTAGGTTCATAAAAAAATATCAAGGAAAATTGATTCCTATTCTTGTCAAACTGACAAACAATGTATTGGCTACCGGAATATTTCCTTCCTCATTGAAGCATGCTAAAGTTACACCAGTATTTATTTATTTATTTATTTTATTTATTTATTTAATTATACACAAATAAGGCATAGCCTTTTTACAATATCCAGGGATATATTCCTATGTGTATTAAAGCAATTACAAAGAAAAATAATTAGAACAATAATTAAAACTAAATATAATATAATTAAAAATACAGAAGAAAAGATTAAGAACAAAAGATAAAACATTAGAAGACGTGATAATGGAAAAAAGAAAAAAGAAAAATAATGGAAACGAATTATGTGCCAATCAGCCCCTCGAGGTACAGTCCCTTGAAACCACGCAAATTAGATGCTGCCTTTATAGACGGATTCAGACTATTCTAGAGCTTCACCCCATGGATAAAGAAAGCACGTTGTCTTGGCTTAGTTTTGCATGATTTAGGCAAATTTAAATTTAATGTCCTCTGTGATTTCGAGAATTTCAGTTTATCATAAAGGTAGTTCGGAACTTTATTTTTAGTCAAACCAAACATCACAGTCAACACCGACAGTTCCAAAAACTGGTTCAAGCTTACACCAAATATCTGTTCAGAAAGGTGCGAAATTGGTTCGCCCCTTCGCTTCAAAAATATGTATCTAGCACAAGAATTAAAAGCAACATTTAACTTTCGTAGGGACTTCTTGGAACATTGCGAATATATCGGAGAACAATATGAAAGTAAAGGTCCCACAAGAGTACGAATGATATGACATTTCACATAACTTGAAATAAATTTCGCCGTGCACCACAATTTACCTAAGATACCATAAATTTTACCACATAGGTTATTAACATGGGTACTCCAATTTAATTTAGTGTCTATGATCAACCCCAGACTCTTGATAACGTCACAAAACTCAATTCTGTGATTGTCAATTAAAAGACTGTTTATCGGTAAATTTATACGTTTTTTGTTAGTTATTAGTATGGCTTGTGACTTCGCAGGATTGATTTGAAGTTTGTGCACTTTGGACCATTCCAAAATATTACATAACGCTTGATTTAGATTATTAATCACAGCGTCAACCGAATCAATATCCCAAAAAGAATAGATTTGCAAATCATCCGCAAAAAGGTGATAGCAAATGTTTCCCATTTGTTTAATTGATTGACAAATTTGATTTATGTACAATGAAAACAGAATAGGTCCTAAAATAGATCCTTGAGGAACCCCAGATGTGACAAAAATGTTGTCGCTAAAGTTGCCATGATATTTTACAGATTGTTGTCGCAGATGCAAGTAAGAACCTATAAGTTGACAAGCACTCTTCGAAAAGTTATATTCATAACATAGTTTCGATAACAACATAGCGTGGTCTACTTTATCAAATGCCTTTGAAAAGTCTAATAGAACCAAAACTGCAACTTTACCATCTTCAATATTAATAGTAATATCATCAGTAACTTTCAACAAGGCAGTTGTAGTACTGTGCTTGGCACGGAATCCAGATTGTAGTTCATCCAATAGGTTATGTTTAGCAATAAAGCCACTGATCTGAGCATGAATAATTCTTTCAAAAACCTTAGATAATGTTGGTAATATACTTATAGGACGAAAATCAGTTACTGTAGATGGATTCGGTATTTTTGGAATAGGCGAAATTATCGCAATTTTCCACGCATCAGGAAATATCGATTTTGTGAGGCCAGAATTTATAATAAAAGTTAAGTGAGGTAGCAAAACCGGAAGCAGAATTTGAATGAGGTTAAGTGGAATACCATCAACTCCTACAGAACTAGATTTGATTTTATCCAGATGAAAACAAACTTCTTCAGCAGAAACATTTTAAGGAAGGAAGCAAACTAGCAATAAGTAATTACAGACCCATCTCGGTCTTGAACTCACTATCCAAAATTGTAGAAAAGGCAATCCTTAAACGAATAATACAATTCTTGAATTCCAATAATATCATCGACAATTGTCAATATGGGTTTACAAAGAAGTCTAATACTACTGCAGCCTGTATAGAACTTACAGATTTTGTCAGCAGATCTATAGATAAAAAATGTTACGTAGCCTGTGTATTTCTTGATATTCGTAAAGAGTTTGATATGGTTAATCATTCAATACTTCTGCTAAAACTTAAAAAACTTAATTTATCACCTGTTCAATTAGCTCTATTTGAATCTTATTTAATTGGTAGAACCCAAAGTGTGATAATATCTAATTCAAGCAGTATAGCTTAAATTACAAGAAGTGGAGTACCTCAGGGATCCATCTTAGGGCACTTACTTTTTATTATTTTCATCAACGATATAGCAAAACTTAACCTAAATGGTGTAATCCAGTTATACGCTGACGATACGGTTATCAAATATGCAAGCATCTCTCTTAATCAGATGTTTTTAGATATTCAGTTCGATTTAACAATTTGTTTTTATGAATTCACCTAATTTGCAAAAAATACAAGTTTCACTCGAAATTCCGAAATACGTTGTTAAATTCGGGGTTTCTGCGTTTCCGGTGGTAAACAAAAATGTTAATCTGCCCATAACATGGTTTGTTTTAACTATTTATAATTCCTAAACTGAGCTAAGAAGTAAAAACTACAATTTTTACTCGAAATGTAGAAATATATTGCCAAATTTCTCAAAGCAACTTAGCAGTGCCAATTTGGTTAACCTGAAAAGTGATTAAAGCAACAAAACCAAACGTATTTATATTTCGACTTGAGAATGCTTAAATTAACAATTGTAAAATGCTGAACATGTCTTAGTTCATAAAAAATGGCTTAATTTCAGAGAAATTCTCTGAATCTCATATATGTACACATTCTACATGTTCTTTAATATTTTCCTTGCTGTTTTGATCGACTAATGATATCTTATTCAACTGATAGCTTCTAAATTTTCTTTTGATAGTAAATATTTGCAGGAACATTAATATACATTTGCAAAAATTTTATCTTGTCTGAACAGTGGTAATTTTATAAGAGAGTATTCGAGAGGTAAGTTTCAAGAATGGAAATCTTTTGTTTAGAGGTGCTTATTACTTTGAGTGGCAGCTAGACAATTGTAAAATGCCGGCCATTGATTTGTCGAAATATCAAACATGTACGATATACAAGAATTCCGGGAAATTTAGTAAAAATGAACTAAACGAGCATTTTTTTCATCCAATCAATGATCAGTTTAAATAATTTATATGAATTTTCAAATAAAATCAATTGTTGTGTAGAGGGGTTTCAAAAGCATGCTAGCTTTTATTTTAGTACATAAATTTATCATTTTCATGCTTAAATTTTCATGGTACGGAGATTTTATACTAAAACTGATATTCGTTCAATAGCCCCTAGCTGCTACATAAGTTGTTTAGTATTAACATCTTTATTTTCCTTTCAAATTTCAACATTTTAATATTCCATACAGTTTTCTAATTACAATAGATACAAAAGGCTTTACATTAATTCTACCCAAAAAAAAAAAACAAATAATTTCGCGATATTTTCGCCGATTTTTTAAAATCTGGATTAAGCTGCGCGGAATTATGTAATTAATTTTTAATTATGTATTAAATCTGCAGTTTTTGAATTTCAATTTATAAGTACTTTTTCGTGAAGATTTGAAAAATCTATTAATTTCTCTGTTAAATATGAATTTATTCCACGAGAATTCAATATTTAATTCATATTGAAGCGAATTTAATTCATGTTCAATATGAATTCGACCCCTTACAAACTATAAAAATTAATTTTTACATTTTACCAGTATACGTATTGTATGTAGCCATAGTGGCTTTTTCAATTTTCTTGAGTATTCTTTACTTGGACTTTAGCATTTAGCGTGTTAAGAAACGGAATACATTATCGTTTAATTAGAAAAAAAAAAAAAAAAAAAAAAATCACAAATTTTAGTTCAGTTCAGCCTTTGTGCAAATTCCGTTAGTACAGCGAAATCATGTGCAAATTTAACAAAATTAACACCTAGTTAGGTATGTTGTTTAAAATATAACAGAACCGAATGGATACAATATATTATGACGATGACACCTAGTGTGTAATAGAATAAGTAAAACTAATAGCTCAATGTTTTACTGTACTAAATGGAATTTTCCATGATAAAAATTGTTACGTAATGTTTCTACGCTATTCCAACTGGAAAAGTCGTGAACTTTCGAGAAGCTTTGTTTGTGTATATAAAAAGGCGAACAAGATCGAATTGGATTATTAGTATTTGGAACGCGATAGAGTAAACTTGTAAGATTATTAGTAATAATTAGTAAGCGATAGTATAAAGATTTAAAAGGAATTAAAAAGTGATTTAAAAAGTGTTTTTGTGCGAAATAAAAAGTAAAAGTGATCAGTAAAATTTGAGAATAATTTATATAAAGTGATTTTGTGAATTTTGATTGATAAACTGTGTTGTAATAAAATTTTGTGAAATAAATAAATTCGTTGGAGATAAATTAAATTGATTTTGTATTATTCACAATCCAGTGATACGAACCTTGAGTGACAAGGCAAAAACGTAACAATATTATCACCACTAATATTTATGTAGTTCTGTTCCAACCAATTTTAATAAATAAAAGAAGGAAGACTATATGCATCAATTCATTAGATAGTGATGCGGTCGCCTACAAATTATTTTCATTTTCAGTTCAACTTTTTTATTTCATCGATTATGATTTTTTGTTTCTAAATTAATAAAAAAATAAATTTAAAGTGAATTTAAGTGTTTTAATATATTTAGTGAAACGTGAAACATAAATTATTATTATTAGGTAGTGATTAGTGCGTATACAAACAAAATTTAAGTAAACTGCAAGCAGTAAGCTTAAATTTAATTATCGTATTTCGTAAAATGTAAGTAACGCCACATTTTTCTGATTGTGTTAGCCTTATGGATTTCGTTTATTCTACAACAATAAATATTCAGTATCCGTGTTTTAATTTAAGTATAAATTATGTGATTTTTTTCGACTTACAGATATGAGAATGGCAAAAAATGTTCACATACATATTTTAATTTTGTGTCATTAGCTAAATAGTAGAGGCCTGAAAGTTCAGTATGTAAACGCAAAACGTTTTTTTTTTTTTTTTGGTTATATGAAGTCATAAATTTCATTTTCGTGAATAAATGTATGCAACAACACAGCAACTATAAGGGTTATAATTTATTTTAGTATGTGTATTATTGAAAAGTGAGATAATAAATAATGGGAAATGCGGCACCGATTTCCTCAAGTATTACAGAGGAAACAATATCAGATGATCGCTCTTCATTCAATAGTTTACCAAGCGCAAATGGCTTTAAAGTTAGATATTTGAAAAACTGCAATACCTGACGGTTAATTATAAATCTATAATGTTCTTTATGATTTAGTATCTGCAGGTATATATAATCGAAAATTTGTATAGCAAACCATATTTTATAAATAATTAATTAGGGTAAATTTTTAAAATTTATTAATTTAGAAATTAATTTATGTACTTACAATTCCAGCTAGGCTTGAGTTTCAAATTGAAGGTGGAGAAATAAAAACTAAGGACGAATCAGATGCATATTTAAACGACATGTCATTTGCCTCATTCATGCAATTTGTATGCCACCCTCACACAATTCTAAATATAGAACATGATTTAACGGAAAAAATATCTACACACATTTTAGAGGAAATCAACAGAGAAACTGAAGATTGTATCTATAAGGACCCTTCAAAATTTTACAAATATTATACCAAAAAAGTACAAAACAAACTGTTATAGGGTATTTGGGTCCGAATTTACGCTATTTTAGAGTGTTATAAAGGAATTTATTTTATGAAAAACCAACTAAACCGTTACAAAGATAAAGCCACATGAAATTAGAATAACACTCAAATCAGCTATTTTCCTTTTCCAGGAAATTTGATGCTTAATTTTATATTTTATCCGTTAAAAACAATCTGTTTCAATCAAGACAAAATGTTACGAAGAATTTGTCTGGACATTTATTAAATTTTCAAAAAAATTATTTTGTTTTCATCATTAAATATTATATACTGTACTATATACTCGTATGTATGTATATGTATATATAATATTCAATAAAAATTATAAAAACATTATTTCAAAAACTTAAAAATATACCCAGACAAATTGTTCTTTTCTGGAATTGGGTCTTATCTGGAATATATTTTTTAGCTATTAATCGTTTACAACTATCAAATTCCTTGATAATGGAAATGAGCCGCGTTTAGTTCGTATGGTTGGGGTTGATCGTACATTTAATGTTTTTTCAAGAAATTTGTTCCTTTACCATATCCTAAAATACCGAACCTTCAGAATCAAAAATCTTGTAACACATTTTTTATTTGAAGCCATTTAACTAAAATGGTTCTACTATAATTTCAATTAGGATTTAGTTCAATATTTTGAGAACCAAACGGCGTTTGCTTTAATAGACGGAGCGAAACTGGTCAGGACTTATATGAATTCTAACCTCGATCTTCCAAAATCAGAGCAACAGGAGATTATAAAGTTAGCTGTGGACCACTTAATGAAATGCAAAAGCAATAATCCCTCTACAGAAGATAAAAAATTATGGGCTCAATGTATAGCAGACATTTTCCTAAAACTACGAGACGTAGAAGGGCCTTCTGATATAAATTATGTAAATAAATCATTGATTTCTTTACAACATTCGTTTCTAATTAACTTTAAAGTAAAATATATTATTTCAAATTCAGCAGTTAATATATAATCCAGAAAAAAATGACGGATTTTTGGTACGCGGATTAAAACAGTTAACAGAGTTCCCAGAATAAAATCAAATTACGACTTGTGAACTCGATTATGATGAATTATACAGTAATTTCTTAAACCGAATCGAACATATGATAGTCGTAAATTCTACTAATGATTTTGAGTAAATATTAAGATTGCATCGAATGACTTTCAAAATTCGCACGCTTTTATTAGATAATCAAATCAAAGGAAAAACTTCAAAATCAATTTTGATAGATTTTCCAAAGTTTTTGGAAATAGATTGTTTGGTAAGAAAGAAATATTTTGACAAAAAATAATTATTTCTATAAGTATTTTGTTTACTTTAGACTGAAATTGATTTTTCAACACGGTATCCTGATAAGTCGAATTTATTCAGAGCAAAATTCGACGAAGCATTGCAAAAACGGATTATCGCACTTTCAGCTAAAGACAAAAAATATATAAAATTGCCAGATTCATTTAAAGGTAAAAATAATTATGCTAATCTTACCAATACATTTTTCTTATTGCTTTGTAATTTTTTATTTGAACAGAATTTACTCAGGAGTTCCATGCGTTGTTTTGTCTATTAATACTGTTACCACCAGTATCACTAGGAAAAGGTCAGTCAAATAGATGCAAAATCGAAGACTGCTTTGATAGGATAATTTACTTCCGTAAGGTAAGAATGATTTATTTTACAAACAACTCAGTAAAAAAATAAAATTTCCCTATTTTTGAGTGTAGTTAAAAAAATACTTTTACTATTTTACAAAGTTTAACTAAAATCTTTAATAGTGAAAAATTTAGTTATTTAGCGGTACTAATAAATAATTTTTCTTTTGTTTTACTAGTTAAACGAACCATTAGAGCCATCATCATTAAAAATTCGGAATCCCGAAAAAGCTCCGATCATAATAGCATCTGGGTCTTCAAGAAGAACAATAAGCAAATTTTATATTCTCATCGATGGAAAACTCATTAACACAGATGATACTGCTATTGGATGTATAGATAAATTTTTAAAAATACACTATGTTTTCAACGTTCATTTTGAATCAAATTTGAGGCAAATGCTGAAATTTATAATTAAGTACGATTGAAGTTAAATCTGTCTCAAGCGAAACGAGACTTAATAATACCGCTCTTTTTTTCTTTCTAATTATTAAATGAATTGATTTTTTGGTTATATTTACTATTAAAGATTTTGCTTTAGAATGCAATTGAATTAACACGTTATTTGAAACGGAAAATTTTCGTTTTAAATTTTGGCTAACATACTATATGTCTAGTAATATATTTACTAATATTTTACAGAGATCGGTTTGAAAAATGTCTCTGTTAAAATGTTTTAAATGTTTAGTTTCGCTACCAGATCAAAGTTTCTTTTTTTTGCGTCTAAAAGATAGTCATAATGTGTAGTCTGATTTTTTTTGCCGGTTCGTAAATTGCGGTCATTTTTGTAAAAGTAAAAGCGGTATTCGAAGACATACTATATGCTGAATTGCGTCTTTAAAGAGGTCGCTTTAACCAAACTCATTCCACAAAATTTAGGTGCCAAAATAGCAGGCTCGAATATTTCAAACGATTCAGTTTCAAATAGTGGACAAACTAAAACAGAAAATTTGGATTACTGGCATAAAGTAAATTTTATTAATTCCATAAAATCAGAAATTAAAATGCTTTTTGCGGGTTTATGTGGTAGAAGCCTCCCGCACACTATGATTAATTTGATTATTACTACAATAAGAAATTTATTAGATTAAATTTTTTTATTCATAAGGGCTAATTTCTTAAATTCTCATGATAATTTTATGCAAAATTACATGAACTTCTTAGATTTTCAGACAAGTATCCTTGAACCTCTAAATTGTCATATTTCAAACTATAAACGAAAAAAATTTGTTTTTGAAAAAGTTTCCAAACCTCAGGAAATAACTCTTGGACATAGGTATCAAAGAAAATGGGACTCTAAACTACAAATGTTCATTGAAATGCCAAAAGCAGATACTTTCATGTATATCAGTTTAATTGGCACGTTAAAGTATTTGTGTACATTAGATAACTTTAAAGAGTACATAGCTTTCCTAAAACAAAATAATTTGAATAGTGTGCCTGTGTTATCTGATATTTCAGATGGATTATTCGTTAAAACCAGCGCATTCCATAATAACGAAATAACGTTTAAAATACAAATTTATATTGATGAATTTGAACCTGTTAATGGAATGGGTTACAAAACTGGTATTCATAAAACAGCAGTTTATATTTTTTAATTAGGAATTTGCCACCACACTAGAACAGCAAATTAAAAAATATTCATCTTTTATATGCACCTGATATAAAAAAATATGGCTACGGAGCTAAGTTCATTTTTTCGATTTATGATTGTAGAGAAACTATTAACGCAAACAGAAATTAATGAAATTAATGAAAGAATAGCATCGTTTAACTTTGGGAAATTGGAAGCTACGAACCTTCCAAATTCAATATTTTTTTGATCACGATACTGTTGGCCAAAAAGCAGCTCAAACTTGGTGTCTCACAAGGCATTTGCCATTAACATTTAAAAAGATATTTGAAATAAAAGATAACGAACAGTGCCTAGAGAGAGGCTCTTTTATAAGTTCAGATACAATTCCTATACCATATTTGAAGAAATCGTAGATATTTTCATAGGTAATAATTGCGTCGCGTTTTTGATAGTGTTTAAATGGTTAAATATACATATATTACAACAAAAGCCTCGAGGCGTACCAACTAAAAGAATCTGGAAAAAATATTTTCTATCCTTAATCTTCTTGATGTATTATGTATTTAATTATTTTTATTTTGACTATGAATTGTTTACCGATAAAAAAATCAAATGTACAATTATATATTCTATTTTTATCATTTAATTAATAGTTTTGAAAAATGAACTTGTCCCAATTTCAAAATAAACGGCCCAATAATTATTATTTTTAAATATATTTATTTGTATATAATGAAAATTAAATATTGTTAAGTGAAACAAACATAGTAGTACATACAGAGGTATTACAATATTCAATGACCTACCAAAAACTATAAAATATCAAACGAACTTCCTTAAATTCAAAAAAGAAATTATAGAATTTTTTCGTGAGTGAATTTTGGACTGGCTGCTATTATAAATATAATATAATGTTCAGTCTGCTGATCCTTTAATTGTTAATATATTTTATTATTGTAATTTATCAATTTAATATTTCTTAGTTAGTAATAAATATGCATTCGAACTGTAATGTTATTTTCCTTTTTATTTTAAACTACTACTACTACTAAATGGATAAAGATGTAAGTAATTTTAAGTACAAATAGATTTAAGGGTGGAGGGTTAATGATGAAAATTATATATTTTGTTAAAATTACGCTGCTACCAGCCAAAAGGCTAGAGCAGTTAAAATAAAACAACATCTTCTGAAATAAATTTGAATTAAAAAAAAAAAAAAGATTTTGCCAATTGCCCACATACATCATAAAGTAACCAGAAGCTATCCCAATATCAAAAAATATCTCCCCTATTTTTGCGGATCGTCAGGGGCTTACAACTCCATTTGGTATCATATCGTTCTAAACAAAAATTTGTTAAACAAAAAATTCTGTGGATCCGATCCTAGAGATTTTGCCAATTGGCCACATACATCATGAAGTAACCAGAAACTATCCCAATATCAAAAAATATCTCCCATATTTTTGCAGATCGTCAGGGGCTTACATCTCCATTTGGTACTGTATCGTTCTAAACAAAAATTGGTTAAATAAAAAATTCTGTGGATCTGATCCTAGAGATTTTGCCAGCTGGCCACATACATCATAAAGTATCTATAAGCTATCCCAAAATCGAAAAATATCTCCCCTATTTTTGCGGATCGTCAGAGGCTTACATCTCTATTTTTTTTTTTTATTTTTTTTTTATTTATTTATTTCTTTATTTCAACTTATAACTTAATAATAATACAAACAAATTATAAACTAATTAACATATTATAGTTGAACAAAGTAAAGCTCCGTTTAGATGAAAATCTGTGGTGGAGCAAATAAACAATTTAAACATGCTATTCTATAAAATCTTTGGACACATTGAGTTAAATATATATTACACAATAGTTTTCTTATTTATATATGTATATATGGAAAAAAATAATAATTACACTTAGTTGCCTTTAAATTTACAATTGTTTAATGTTTACGATAACAGCTTTAATTGGTGAAATTACCCGAAGCTATATAATGTTAATTTCAGAAAAATCTTTCAACATTTTCTATGTTGAGCAGCCAATTTCGAACGTCCCTCTCAAATTTATGTTTACGTCCAATCGTTAGAATTTTTATATCTTTAGGTAAAATATGAAAAAAATACGGTGCCATATAAAGATAAAATCTTCTAAACTTCTCACAATTGCAACGGAAATCAGCATTATAGTAATTTGGATTTCTTGTATTATACACCTGTGTAATCTGATTGTGAAAACTGTTACTACGGATAAAAAAATTTTTCAAGACTTTGTATATGTAAAGATATCTAAGTGGAAGCAAATTTAGTTGTCGAAACATAGGAATTGATGGTGTTGTTTGAGGAAGGTGGTATATTAATTTAATAATCCTTTTCTGGGCAATATATAGACCTTCAATGTTACTAAAATAAGTGCCATCCCAACTGGATATTCCATACATTATTATTGATTCAACTATGGCGTGATATAGTTTCCGCAGAGTACTGTTTGGGCATAATTTCTTAAGATTATAGAATTTATGTATAGCACCAAGTACGTTTTTCCTAGTGACATTGAGATGAGACTTCCAATTTAGTTGAGCATCCACTGTTAAACCCAAATATCTAAACTCGTTAACAAATTCAAGTGCAAAACACTGAGATGAGCAAATGGTTGTATCACAGGGATGGACATGGTATTTTAAATGGTATACCGAAGGATTAGTGATATTCTTCCCAAATAGCAGAACTTTTGATTTAACGCTTATAGCGAGCCGATGATGATAAAACCATTTACTTAGATTGATTAAGTCGTTTTCAAGCATTAATTTAGTGTCGACATCGCTATTCGTACCATAGCTCAAAGCCAGATCATCAGCAAAGGCTGTGGCGTGTCCTAATAGATCAATACCGAAGATCGAATTAAAGTAGATTAAAAATAATAAAGGCCCCAGAACTGATCCTTGAGAAACGCCACAACTTATTAAACCTTCGCAGCTAGTTGCCTCACCTATTTTTACCACCTGACGACGATTTTCAATATAACTTGCAAACCAATCAAAAATGTTACCTCTAATACCAATTTTAGCTAACTTCAATAAAAGCATTCCATGGTCAACAGTGTCAAACGCCTTTGCGATATCGACAAAAAAAGCTATGGGTCTCCGAGTATCATTAATATGTTTATAAATCTCACTCAAGCAGTGCAAAAGAGCTTCTTCAGTTGATTTACCGGCAGTAAATCCAAATTGATTTTTATTTAAAAATTTAATCTTACCCAAATAACAAATTAACCGATGCTTAACTAGTTTCTCAAAAATCTTGGAGAAAGTGCTTAGAAGCGAAATCGGCCTGTAATTATTTGGTTGTAATTCATCACCCTTCTTAAAACTCGGGATCACAACAGCTATTTTTAAATCATCTGGAAATTGACCGCTGTTCAAGCTAAGATTATATAGGTATTGCAGAACATCCACCAAATACCATGAACATATTTTAACTAAAAAATTATTAATGCCGTCAAAGCCCTTGGATCCTTTGTTATCTAATTGTTTTATCTCAGATAGGATTTCCGAAGAAGATATAGGCTCAAAGAAACAAGATGAACTGTAGTTTCTATCAGCTCCATAAATATACTTTTTAAATTCAACTGAAGTAACATCACTAGTAATTACATTAAAATTGGAGGTTGATCCTTGCGAAACTTTTACGAAATATTTGCAGAATTCATCAGAGATCGATTTTGGGGACGTGAGAATGCTATTAGAATCGGCTTGATAAATTTGTTGTATTTGTTTATACATCCGATTACGTCCTAAAACTTCATCAATTATTTTCCATGTGTGCTTTGAATTCTTACTAGCCCAATCAAATTTGCTTTTGTAATAGTTATTTTTGACGATTTTTACATCCGCTTTAATATTTCCCGAAAGTTTTTTAACAAATTTTGCTAATTTAATATTATTTGGATGACATCTTAGTTTACGAGAAAATTTTTTTAATTTGTTAATTTTAAATAATAGATTAGGACTCATCCATGGCTTTAACTTATTTATTTTAGGAGGATCAATAATGAATTTTGATGCGGCAACATGCGAGTTAAGTATAAACAAAAATTTTGCAAAAGCTAAACTGCAAATCCTTTCGCTATAAACAGAATCCCAACATTCAAACTTTAGAAAATTATTGAGTTTATCGTAACAAATTCTTGATTGATTCGAAGTATTAACAGAAACTGGTTGCCTGATGGATGAGGAAGAAATATTAACTTTGATCAAATTGTGGTCAGAAAAATGCATGGGCAGGTTACAAATATCAAATTTTAATAAATTTTCATTTTTAACAAAAACGTGATCCAAACATGTCTTCAACCTTGTTGGCTCATTTACAAGACTGACAAAACCATAGAATGCAAGCATTGTTTGGTAGTTGAAGGATTCACTAGTATTTAAAAGGTTGATATTAATATCCCCTAAGATAACAATATTTTTGTTATTAAGTGAACACAGCAACCTTTCCAAATCATCACAAAATGAAATGATGTTACCATTATGAAAACGATATAAACAAATAAAGGTAAAGTTTCGTATAGCTAGTTGAATATTTAAAACAAGTAGATCCGCTGAATTCCATTGCAATGTTGATACGTGAAATTTATAAAATTTTTACTTATAAAAACACCCACACCACCCGACCGATAATTATCATTACAGCCCGCTCGAAAATTATACCCTGGCAAATTAAACTCTGAACATTCATTTGAATAAATCCAAATTTCGGATACAAAGATCAAATCAGGAAAATTAGTAAGATTTGGTAAAATATTGTTCTAAACATATGCATTCGAACTTAATAAAATACTGTAATGTTATTTTCCTTTTTATTTTAAACTACTTATATTGTATGTACTATAAAATGGATAAGGATGTAAGTAATTTTAAGTACAAATAGATTTAAGGGTGGAGGGTTAATGATGAAAATTATATATTTTGTTAAAATTACGCTGCTAACAGCCAAAAGGCTAGAGCAGTTAAAATAAAACAAAATTTTCTGAAATAAATTTGAATTAAAAAAAAAAAAAAAAGATTTTGCCAATTGCCCACATACATCATGAAGTAACCAGAAGCTATCCCAATAACAAAAAATATCTCCCCTATTTTTGCCGATCGTCAGAGGCTTACAACTCCATTTGGTATCATATCGTTCTAAACAAAAATTTGTTAAACCAAAAATTCTGTGGATCCGATCCTAGAGATTTTGCCAATTGGCCACATACATCATGAAGTAACTATAAGCTATCCCAATATCAAAAAATATCTCCCATATTTTTGCAGATCGTCAGGGGCTTACATCTCCATTTGGTACTGTATCGTTCGAAACAAAATTTGGTTAAATAAAAAATTCTGTGGATCTGATCGTAGAGATTTTGCCAATTGGCCACATACACCCAGCGCCATAAAAATGTACGAATTGGTTTATTTTCACTTTATCTCGTTTGTTTATTCTATGTTTTTGTTTTTCGCTCAATTTTCATTTATTTACTTTTTTTTTTTCGCTCATTTATTTTTCTTTGTTATTTCAATTGTTGTGAAATAATTTCTAACGGTAATTGGTAATTGGGTGCCTTTCATTGAATTTTTGTTTTTGTTTTTTTTTTTTAAATGTATTGTTTTAACCTAGACATGATTTAGTGCTTAACTTTAATAAAATTTAACATTTTTATAAATAAATTGTTTTGTAGCTTTTTATATTTGTTAAAAACAGCACTTGAAAAATATGCAACATTCATATGGCAAATCTAGAAAATATTCGGTACCCTTAGTTTAGTAAGTTTAAAATATCCCACCACAAAAATATTATTAAAAATATATAAAATATTACAAATATTTTGTTTTTAACCAGTATTTCAAAGTTGTACCATGCAGAAAATAATATATTTTCCAATAAGTTCCTTTAAATTTCAAATCGTACATTTTTATGGCGCTGGGTGTACATCATGAAGTAACCAGAAGCTATCCCAATAACAAAAGCTACCTACCTTATTTTTGCAGATCGTCAGAGGCTTACATCTTCATTTGGTAAAATATTGTTCTAAACAAAATTTGGTTAATCAAAAAATTCTGGCGATCATGTATGATGCACATTCAAGTTTTTAATGAACCTTGCATGTTTTGTTCTATATAATTTTTTTATATTTACGTTTTGATTTATATTATGAATATATAATGAGTCTTATTTTTATTTACTTAGCTATTTGGTAAAACCAACAAAAATTAAAAAAAAAAATCAAAAAGTAAGAGGCTTGACGGTGAAGAGGGTTGACGATATTTAAAAAATTAATCCAGAATAAATTTTTTTAAGTATCAAACAAACGTGATCACATAATCATCAAACATAATAAAATCAAATATAAGTACTGTTTTCTTAATAAATTGCTAATGCTGCGTCGACATGCTAACATAGTTTGAACAGGTTTTTTGGTTCATGGAAATTTGTGCAGAAAACTTGCTTTTCGTTACGTTCAGTTCAATTGAGGAAGGACAATAACGTTTAAATGATTTATTGGGGCATTACCTGCTACATTTTAATTTTCCTGCGTATTTATTTATATTGTTTTTATTGTTGTTTCTCCACAGATTGTAATGAAATTCAACAAAGAAATAAACAATGGAATTGGGTCCATTTGATACTTTGTGTGATTCTTTTTAAAATGTTTTATTACCATAAAAATAAAACTTGACATAGGTAGACCCATGTCCACTGGATTTTTTATTTAACCAATTATGGTTGGGAATGGTATGGCATAAAACAAAGTAAGCCTCTGATTATCCAGAAAAGTAAGAGAGTTATGTTTTGATACTGGAATAATATATAAGGTAGGTTAGGTTAGGTTGGAGTGGCTGCTTACGCACACTTAGACCGGTGACGGTCCATTGTGATACCACAGGATGTATCCCCTTTTACCCCTATTGGAACCATTTCGAGCTACTTATGTAGCGTAAGACGTCCCGCACTTTAATGTTTTCGAGATCCGAGAGGCAGTCCATCCTGAACTTACCTAAGTGTTTGTGACTTCTGAGAGCCAATGCTGGACACGAGCAAAGGAAGTGGACCAACGTCTCTTCCTCCTCTTCGTCCAAGCAGCTTCTGCAGAAGTCATTAGCCTCCAGACCCAGCCTTCTTGCATGTTCTCCAAAAAGGCAGTGTCCCGTGAGAATTCCTACAACCGTTCTTAATTCACGTCTGCGTAAGGATATTAATGCCCTAGTGCGCCCCAAGTCCAGCTTTGGCCAAACTTGTCTTGCAACTCTACAGGTGAGGGTGTTAGACCACCTTTCCCCCGCGGAGGATAGCGCCTGCTTCCCAAGTGCTTGTCTCAGCGCTGTGATAGGCCTCCCCAGACTTGCCCTTTCCGGTTGCAGCTGGAGAGTCGTACCATGCCTAGCAAGTTCATCTGCCCTGCAGTTCCCCATGACGCCCGAGTGACCTGGGACCCAGACTACCTGGATGTTGAAATGCTCACCCATCTCATTTAGAGATGAGTGACAACTCAACGCCACCCGTGACGCCAAAGACACCGATTCTAACGACCGGATCGCCGCTTGACTGTCCACATAGATTGTGATATCGTCTGAGGATAACACATTATGATTCAACCACGTCATGACCTCCTCAATCGCTACGACTTCAGCTTGGTACACGCTGCAGTAATCAGGGGGACGAATAGAAATATTTACATTTAATTTGTCACAGAATGCTCCAGCTCCTACTTTGCCGTCTAGCTTGGAGCCATCTGTGAAGAATTGCAACGCTTCGGTTTCCGATAACGGTCTATCCCTCCAGGATTCTCTTGAAGGGAAGGAGGTCCGAAATCGCTTCTCGAAGCGTAGAGTAGGTTTAATGTAGTCAAGATTCGCCAGCTCATCCTTCAACGATCTGACGATAGTAGAGTGTCCTATACTAAGACACCTCCACTGAGAGACGGCTGCAAGTCGTACAGCCGTATTTGCCGCCATCTGTTTACCAAAAATGTCGACCGGAAGAAGGTGCAACATAACCTCTAAGGCACTTGTCGGTGTCGACCTCAATGCCCCGCTAACAAGCATACAGGCCGTTCTTTGCACTCTCTCAATCTTACTTTTGTAAGTTACCTTGTCCAGAGCTGGCCACCAAACACCCACCCCGTACATGAGTACAGGTCTCACTACGGCGGTGTAGAGCCAGTGTACCAGCTCCGGCTTCAGACCCCATCAATGACCAATGGCGTTCCTACAGGAGTACAAAGCAATAGTAGCTTTGTTTATTCTCTCCAACATGTTGGGCTTCCAACTAAGCTTACTGTCCAAGATAATGCCCAGATATCTAGCTCTATCAGTAAAAGCAAGTCTCGTGCCATTTAAGGTAGGAGGGACAACCACCGGGATTTTGTATTTCTTAGTAAAGAGTACCAGCTTTGTTTTGGACGGGTTAATACCAAGTCCACATTTGCCAGCCCATTTCGTAACGATGGTAAGCGCATTCTGCATTACGTCTACAATCGTGCCCAGGGTTCCCGGTAACAGCTAAAGCTACGTCATCTGCGTACGCGATAACTTCAATACCCTCTCTCTCCAATTCAAGTAGTAACCCGTTTACCACTATGTTCCAGAGGAGAGGGGACAGAACCCTCCCCTGCGGAGTTCCCCTAGTTACTCGCCTCTTGAAGGTGGAGTCCCCCAACTTCGAGCTAACAATCCTGCTTCCCAGCATATAATTGATTAACCCTATCAGAGGAACGTCTACCTCCAAAAATGACAATCCCTCCTTGATCGCCTCCGCTTTCACATTATTAAAGGCGCCTTCTATATCCAGGAAGGCCACCAAACAGAATTCCTTCGAATTAATCGATTTCTCAATCGTAGACACCAAGGCGTGCAGAGCAGTGTCCACAGATCTACCCTTTGTGTACGCATGCTGAGACGATGCCCACTTCCTGGCACCTATTTTATCTCTGATGGATACATCCAGCAGCCTTTCCAAGGTTTTCAAAAGAAAGGATGATAGAGTTATTGGTCTTAGGTCCTTAGGAGAGACATGTGAGCTTTTCCCCGCTTTCGGTATGAACACCACATTGACCTCCGTCCAGTACCTTGGAATATAGCCCAGCTTCAAACACCCTTTGAATATAGCTTCCAAGTAGGGAAGAATAATTACTGAGTTGTTTTGAAGTTCCGCTGGTATAATTTGATCCGGACCAGCCGATTTAAATGGTTTAAAACCCTTCAGTGCCCATAGGATCCGTTTTCTGGTTACGATATCCTCTGTGGTTACTGACAGTGATTCCTGATGATTGCTACGCACCAACAGGTCTTCAAAACTCCCTGGGAAGTGTGTCTCGAAGAGAAGCTCCAGAGATTCTCCACTAGAAGCTGTCCAAGATCCGTCCGGTTTTATCAAAAAACTAGGACTAGATGTACTTTTGGAAAGAATCTTCCTAAGGCGGGAGGTTTCGGATACCTCTTCCATATTATCACAGAAGATTCTCCAAGACCTCCTTTGTGCCTTTCTTAATTCTTTCTTATAAATTCCGAGTTTCTCCTTATAGGAGTCCCAATCCTGAGCCTCCCTTGTATTTTTGGCTCTATTAAAGGCTATCCTACAAGCCTTTCGATAGGTTCCCAGTTCCCTGGACCACCATACCGGTTTTTGCCTACCCCTAGGCTTAGCCAGTGGGCAGGCAGCGCGAAAGGATCGGTTGCATGCGCTAGTAACGCTAGCCACCATGTCCTCCAGCACCCCAACGGTCGTCGGGGGCTCCATAGCCCTCGTCGGTAACATTTCCTCCAATAATTCCCCGTATTTGCTCCAGTTGGTCCTTCTAGGGTTCCTGAAGGCTTCCCGGGTAGCAGGGTGAATATCGAGGCTATAGGTTAAATATCGATGATCAGAGAAGGAGTGTTCCTTATCCACCCTCTAATTTTTAACCATATGAAGAATATTATGTGAGGCAAGGGTCACGTCTAGAACCTCCTGCCTGTTACTAGTAATAAATGTGGGTTCCCGCCCAATATTACACACAGAAAGGTTAGTACTCATCAAATAATCAAAAAGCGACTCACCTCTTTCATTAATGTCTGTGCTGCCCCAGATAGTGTGATGCGCATTAGCATCAACTCCCAGTACCACACCTACCTTTGATTGTTCCGCTTTACGGATCAGCTCCTCCAGGTTATCCGGAGGAACCTCCTTCTCCCGGTCCATGTAGGCTGAAACTAGCCAAAATCTACAAGTGCCTACTTCCAGGCTAACTGCAGTAGTGTCACCATTGCTGTATTGAGAGAGAAGGAAAAGATTAATATTATTTTTCCCAAGAATACAAGATCTGATCTTCCCAGACTTACTAGAGGATATAATTTTGTACCCTTTGGTTCTGAGGCCACAGATCCTGTTATTGTTAATCCAAGGTTCTTGGATTAGTATCACATCCTCACCCGAACTAGTCAGCCTGAGGAGTAGAGCTGCCGAAGCAGCCTTAGAATGGTGAAGGTTAATTTGTGTTATCTTAATCATAACCATTTCACCTCTACCTACCTCTATGATAAATTCCTGCTACCGCAGGAATATTAATTCCCGGTATTTTGGGATGCGCCGGGTACGCCCGTCTCGCCACCCCTCATACTCTCTGTAGAGGACTTGTCAGTGCCCCCCGTCTGGCCGGGCTGTCGACATCCTCCTCCATCGGTACACCAGCTCCTTCGCTTATGTGCCCCTCCTCATCCTTCGAGAGAGTCCTTGCCCTACCGAGGTCGCCGGATTCACTACCCCCCTACCCTCAGCTTCTTCCCCCATGCTGCTGGTACTCCCTTCAGGCCTAGGCGGGTTGCCACCGTCCTCCGGTTGGCCTCCCGTACGCGCTTCCGCCCCATCCTTCTTATAAACGTTGAGAGTAATTGACCCGAAACCGAAGTCAATTACTCCCTTCGTTTTGTGAAGGAGAGCAAGGGACTCCTTATTTATCACCATGATTGATAATTTCGAGCCCCCCTTCGCCTCCTCCTGCTTGACGATCTTCCAATTTCCAATCGGAAGATTGGGGTTACTGGCCTGAATGATTTTCAAAGCCCCGTCCGGGCTAGCCGGTTCGGATGGTAGCCAGACACGTGCCCTCGGCCTGCTGGGAATTTCCTCCCGGCTAACTGCCGCAAGCTATGCGCCTGGCCACACCTCCCCTACTTTGGCTATAGCCTTTTTGTACAGATCCACAGATCTAGAGTCCGAGCATGCAGTCATCTTTACACGCCCTTGATACCATCCCGCATCTCTGCAGGATGGGGGTGGTCCCGGATTTTCACCCAGGACCTTTAAAAAGACGAGGTTGAGTGCATTATACACCAACCTCCATTTTTCCGCCGTGATGCTCCCATATTCTTGACTTTCGTCAATGACGGCTAGCATCAACACATGCTCCCTCAGGACCTCGCTGAACAGCTTTGTCCCTGAGTTCGAGCTCGGCTTCTTTTCAGTCACCAACTTGGCCCGCTTGCTGTTGACTACTTCCACCTCGTCCTGGGACCGCTGTCTTTTCGACATATGGTCCCTTTCCGAGCCTCCGCAGCCCACAGTGCTCCTTGCCCAAGCTACTGATGTTCTTTGCTCTTCCGTTAGCTGCCCCTCGGGTGTCGCAGCCCACTTCTCGAGAATTCGGAACGCCGAGCGGCGATTCCTGTATCGCCTTTTCGCCGGAGGAATGTCTCTCGTCCCACTCCCCTGTGCTGCGTTGGTACCGCTAACTCCCGGGACTTGTGCCCTAGAGTCAACCACCTTTGCAACCTTAGAGGCCCCACCCGTCTGGTTCGAGGTACCTCCCTCCGCTGATACCGGCTTTTGAGGAGAGCCGGTGCCCTTTGTTTTTGTGTTTGATCTTACCATTGGATTCCCACGAGTATCGGAGAAATAAAGGTCCGCCTTCGCAGAGATCCGTATACGCAGGTAAGGCTAATTACAACTGGAGGTCGCCAGGTATCCAGAGGGCTCCGTTAGCGACTGGGCTTTGTTAAATGGGACCCAGCCTAGTTGACCATCAGCACGGGTCGCTTAACACCTTAATCCAGCCCATTCGGCTCGCTAGCACCCCGGCCTCCCTGCACCCTCTTCCCTCCGCCCATTCTCTCCCCCATTCACCTAATCACATGGAGAGCCCAATCCAATGGGATCCATTCCATTCACCGGGTCACCCGTTTATAGGGTCCCCCACTCATCACCCGCGGAGACTCCGGAGGTGCAGAGAGGACGTGACGCCCAGTCCGCCGTGGTTATTGGTCGATGGTTTTCTGGCGCCATCTGTTCGCCTTTCCATGCTGGGCATCATAGGCACTCAGAATTTAATGAACTCCCCAGTTCTCTGAGACTCTCCCACCAGTTGGACTGCGGTTGGGGGCGGCTTATTTAATTCACCGCTAACCTACCTATCGATAGGTCGTCCACTATCCAGCACCTGTGACCCCCCCCCCCCCCCCCCCGATAGCTGCAGTACGCCACGGGATATATAAGGTAACTAACTACCTTATCATGTAAGTGGCAAAACGGCAAAATCTCAACGATCATATTCAAAGAATTGTACAGTTAGCCCCAAATTTTGATCAGAACGATATGGTACCAAATGGAATTGTAAGCCCCTGACGAACCGCAAAACTAGGTGAGGTATTTTTTGATATTGGGATAGCTTTTAGTTACTTCATGATTTATATGGCCAATTGGCAAAATCTCTAGGATAATTTTTATTTTGAACGATATGGTACTAAATGGAGTTATAAGCCCCTGATTTTTAACAAAAATAAGGAAGGCATTTTTTGTTATTAAGGTAACTTCTGTTTATGACATTTTAAGTATTTCGACATGTAAAATCTCTTAAATAAACTCTTGAGATAACAATTTTCGTCTTACACAGGTTAGTTCACTAATACATCATTTTAGAGCAAGTTTACAGCTGCTTAATAATCTTCGCATAGATCGGTATATATTTTCAGATGCAGCAACGAAATCAATTCAGCTACATGAATACGCCGATGCTAGTGAGAAGGCATATGGATGTGCTATTTATATACGTAGTGTTAACACGAATGATGTCATCACAGTGAAATTACTTTGTGCTAAATCAAAGGTAGCACCTTTGAAAACCAACACATTGCCCAGATTAGAATTGTGTGCAGCGCAATTACTCGCACAAACAATGGCTAAAATTGAACCAATTCTTAATCTCATTATTGCCAAAAAAATTTATTGGACGGACTCGAAAATCGTACTTTCATGGATTGAGGGTCATCCATCATATTGGAAAACATTCGTCGCCAATAGAGTCGCAAGAATCCAAAATATCAGTTCCAAAGACGAGTGGAATCACGTTGATTCTAAAAACAATGCCGCTGATATTATTTCTCGTGGAGTTGTGCCGGAAGAATTTTCCAAGGTTTCAATTTGGTTTAATGGTCCGGAGTATTTGTTAATGCCTGAAGAGTCCTGGAATGTCAATAAATCCTGGTGTGAATTGGATAGTACAGAACGAAGGCTTGAAAAATGGATACTTACGACGGTGCAAGATGACAATGACTGCATACTACAGCGCATCAAATTTAAAAATAGCTTTATATCTCTCCGGAACGTCGTGGCATATATTCTTCGGTTTTTCCACAATACACAAAGAAGGAATAGAGATAATCGAAATTTCGGACATCTGATTCAAGAAGAACTGGACATTGCACTACGATCGATCATAAAACTAGTTCAAAGAAAGGAATTTCCGAGCGAACTAGCGATGCTGGAATCTAAACAGCCACTTCATAACAAAAATCATTTAAACAATTTATTCATTTTTCTAGATGACGAAAACATAATTAGAGTTGGCGGACGACTACAACTTTCCGCAATACCTTATAGTTCCAAACATCCGATCCTATTACCATTCAAGCATTTTTTTACACCTACACTCTTAAATTACCTTCATATAAAACATTTGCATGCAGGTCCACAGGCGTTACTCGCTGCGGTAAGACAAAATTATTGGCCACTACAAGGAAGACGACTTGTCCAACGAGTGTTTCGAAGTTGTATTCAATGTTTCAAAACCAGGCCAACTGGAATTCACCAAATCATGGGAAATTTGCCTCTAGAACGCATTAGATGTGCACCACCATTTTCGAATGTCGGCGTGGAATATTGCGGCCCAGTTTACGTGCACTACAAGATAAGAGGGAAGGTTCCTACGAAGGCATACATATCCGTATTCGTATGTTTTGCAGTTAAGGCGGTGCATCTCGAGCTGGTGACAGAGTTAACAACCACTGCATTCATTGGTGCACTAAAAAGATTTGTGGCAGTGAGAGGATTGTGCTCAAATATATTTTCCGACAATGGGACTAATTTTGTCGGAGCCAACTCCGAATTAACCGAATTATTTAAATTATTTTCTTCGCAGAAACATAACGATGACATCATTCGAATGTGCCAAGCTGATGGAATAACATGGCAATTCGCTCCACCTGCGTCACCACACTTTGGCGGGTTATATGAAGCAGCGGTGAAGTCTGCGAAGTTTCACTTGAGACGGGTCGTTGGAAATTCCTCTTTGACGTTCGAAGAGCTCAATACCGTCATAAAACAAATAGAAGCCGTGTTGAATTCGAGGCCATTAACTCCAAATTCGTCAAATCCAGATGACTTCACAGCCATTACACCCGGTCACTTTCTTATTGGGAGACCATTAACTGCAATCGTTGAACCGAATATTGAGGACGAGAACATTTCAACGTTAAGAAGGTGGAGATTGGTTCAACAAATTCATCAGCATTTTTGGTCAAGATGGTCTAATGAGTATCTGGCAGAACTTCAACATCGTCGGAAGTGGACCTCGAAGGAACGAAATATAGCGGTTGGAGAATTAGTAGTTTTGAAGGATGAGAACCTTCCATTACTAAAATGGCGACTTGGACGAATCATTACAGTTCATCGTGGTCAAGATGGAAATGTACGGGTTGTCACTATCAAGACTGCTCAAGGACAGGTTAAACGGGCTATATCAAAGGTCTGCCCACTCCCGATCAGTTATGGTGATAATACAGAATTGAAAGCACAAGTCTTTTAAGGCGGGCAGGATGTTGACGCAACACAAAGTAACACCAACCAACACTGTCGACGTCAAATCAAACACACATCATAAACCTGAAAACTAAATAAAATTTGAAGGAAAACAATTATGAATCAAACCTTTTAAAACGTATTGTAAACAAACTTTATTTATATAATATTACAATATTTTTTATTGATGTCAGGCTGTTCCGATATCTAAAATAGAAAATAGATTATTATACATAGGTTAAGTTCACTCACAATTATACACACTTTTCTTTGATTCATTGATTGCCACTCATTATTATAGTTTTTAATTTACATCTTATTTTAAAATTACACTAAATTAATTATTCTTTTTGTTAATCACTTTAATAAAATCAAAATATTGTCAGCTGTCAAACAAACTCTTTGTAAAAATTACGTAATAGATTGTTAGGATGTCTTTATAATTATTATTAAGTTAAGTTACCAATTAATAATTTAAAAATTAATTTTAAATTAACTTTAAATTTAAATTAGCTTTATAATTTGTACATCCTTACATTTATAACATTATTTATTTTTGACAAGCAAAATTTAAGAATTTGTTCGTTCTCTTTTCCTGATCATCTGTGGACGCGACAACATCAACAAAAATTTATATTCACTAATTAAAAAATAAAAAAAATCATAAATTTGTAAATTTTGAAATTTTAATTAAAAATAAAGACTTTAAAAAGGCTTAGAGTCTTATCAATCTTGTTACGGTTGGCAAGGAAAAAAAAATTTCGCCGCAACCGCAAACATAAAACACTTGCGTGTTTTGAATGGTTCGGAACAACACAACAAAAAAATGGTCTTAGCCTGAGCTCAGTCTAGAGAGATCGTTAGTCGTGGGTGTATTGCTCTGAACCACTCGATACGGAAATAAAATAAAAAAACTGAAACTAAAATATCACATTTGCCTTCGACCTACCTACATTCTCACGAACTATCCTCCTTGGAGTTCACTCATCTATCCATGATTAATTGCAATCTAAACGAAAATTAAAAAGAAATATCCCGACCCTAATGTACATAACTGTGAATAGCAGAAAGAAAATAGAAAGAGAGAGAGAGAGAAAGAGAAAGAGTGAAAGAGATAGAGAGAGAGAGAAGCTGCAATCAAATTTATTAGCTAAAAAAAAATAATATAAATAGAAAAAAAAAATATATAAGCATGCACTTTAATTGATAACGTTAAATCTAACGCACTGTAAGAAAAACTGCGAAAAACCACGAACAGTGGGAGCAGAAGAAAAAAAAATTTGACCATGAAAAAAAAAATTTAGCAGAATATGAAAATGTAAGATAATTTAAAGGAATCACAAAATTAATATGAATTTGATTTGAAAACTACGTTATATAAACAAACTAAAAAGAAACACTATGGGGATATAAAAATTGAACATGAAAATCAATGAACTCAAAAGGAAAATACTAAATATAAAAAAATGAAAATAAAAATAAATATATTACTAACGGATTTGTTTTCTCCCGGCTGCCAACTGCTGACTTCCACTTCACTGACTGCAACCGATCTTCGAAACGTAATCAATATCCACGCCCAACTCTGCTCAGTTATTTTATATGTTTAAATCTCATATAAACTCGTTTGTTTAGATCAAATACTGCAAATATTTCACTGTATGCAGATTCAAACTGGCATGGCAATAATTGAGCCGTAAACTTTTAATTTTAGCATATTTACTGCTAAATTCACTTGAGCCGCAGATAATATAACGGGTGAAGGCCTTTGATAATTCACTCGACCAGCAAAAACAACAGGAACAGATAGACAAATAAAATGCACTACGTCTATATAACAATGTCTAATCTTTTATTATTACAAACTTTGTAAAATTTTCACAATTTTCTTTTAATATTTTATTCTAGTTTTAGTTGCTTTTTATTTTGTGTTTATTTATGTAATTAATTTGATTTTTTTTTATAACAATAATACAGTTTTTAGCTAACACAAATATTCGTAATTATTATTATTTTTTATTTTAACACAAAATCAAATACAATTTCATTTTCATTAACAACAATACATTTTAATGGTTTTATTTTATTTTTCATGGACGGTCCTTTCTTCTTATATTGCGCTTACACGTTTTGAGAAACAAACACGAATCGAGCTGCACGCCTATGCTCGTGTATCACAAAAAAAATTCAACAACAAAAACTAAATAAATCGATAAAACTCAACGGATGAGTTATCTTGTCTCATCGAGACCAAAAATTTGACTGATGATCTTTTTAAAAAAACTTTTCCGATCGCACCGCGTTAACAATTTTAAATTTTATTTCCAATGCTTCTCCTCTCTCACACCTCCAATGACTACCTTCCCCTCCCTTCCAATAGCAAACAAAATTATTCCCTCAATATCATGGGTAAATGAGTGCACCATCATTACACGCGCATATAATTAACAAAAAAACCCGAGGATAACCCATTGGTGGGCATGGTCAGTTGGCCACAAAAATAACAATTAATTTAATGATTGTTACAATCTACAATAAAAAATGTTTTGTAAATTCATTAGTAAAATTTTCTCGTTGCCCAACCGCAACGTGAAGTTTTTGCGAAATGTTCTACTAAATATTTTAGTAAGAAAATAAGTAAGTACTTCCCGGACATTCCTGACTCGCGGTATTTGAAAAACATCCGGGAACAGGACCCACTACTGAATTGCAATTTTCGAAAAAAATATTTAATGTCGCACATCAAACGGGATTTTATATCTTTTTATTAGCGGAAAAAGGTGAATTATAACTTAACTAATAACTTTTTTCAAAGCTTATACAGTTCTTAAATTTACAAATTTTAATTTTTGGCTTTTATATAAAGTCGTGGTAAAGTTTTTTCACATACCCACCCGTAAACAGCAAAACGTTGTATTTGGAACTCATAGCGGATAAATCGTGCGGTCACGAATTCGAGAAAAGCTTCCGCGACTTTTCCGCCATTATATTAAAGAAAAAAAAATTATTTAATTAAATTAAAATCTTACCGGCTTTTTAATGATAACTATCGCGTGTTTTTCATAGCATAACCCAAAATTAAAAGCGAGCCGTTACACTAGTAAATATGTGGGATGGGCGTAACAAATTCTAAATACTTAAGTGGCATAATTGAGTAATATGAAACAATAATCATTCTCTAGAAAAAGTAACAAATGTAAAAAAGAAAGCGGCTAATTAAAATTATGTAAAACAAATAATAGACAATTACATAATATTTAAATAAATATCATTGTAACCCAGACTTCAGGTTCAGTCTTATATTATTAGCCCCTTAAGTAAAAACATATTTCTAATTCGATTTTGAGAAAATTGGTTCCAATGCATAAAAATATATAATTACGAAATATATTTCTGCGATATACTGCCGAGGGGGATTTATTTTATCATTCACGAAAATCCCCAAAGTGACTTGGTTCGAAGTCTACAGACAAATAAATAAGGAAATTTTGTCATCATATAGTTTCCAAAGTGAAAATAAACGAACTTAAATGGTAAAGTAAGGACATAATAAAAGAACCTAATAATTTTGTTTTGTTTATATTAATCTTTTAATCAGGCATTTAAACTCCATTGGAAATACCACTCACATATGTATATACTTAATACACTAATTTATGGTAATTTAAAATACAAATTTGAATCAGAAGCAATTTAAAAAAATATTAGAATTGTATGCATTATATGTATGTACATACGAATCACGTTCCGAAGCCTAAGGGTTTGAAAGGAAATAAAAATACAGATAAAATATGTTTTGATAGTTAGATTCCATCATTTTGTACCATTTGAATTCGCAGTCTTTAATTTATTATTTAAAATCAAAGTTCTCTCATTATTCATCTGTAACTAATTTTTGGCTTAAATTAAATTAATATTAGGTTTATTACGATTTTATGTAGTTAATTCCAATTTTTATTACTTTATTTGAATTATATGTTTAAGCGATGCACATAAAACAGAAATAATTTAAATTGTCCGTGTCAATGCTACATCAGTAGAAAAGATTTTATTGGTGCTCGATTTACATTTATTTGTATGTGAAATCAAATAAAATTGTATAAAAAAAAACTTTGGTTCCTAACAGCGCCTCTTTTGAGACGACTCAAACCGAATTTCCGAGTAAAGTTTTATTAATTAATTAATTTTGAAATAAAACGAAATATTATATGCATTCTTCACCTTTTCAAAGGGTTTGCAATTTTTTTGCGTGTTGCGATATTTGCTACCTTAAATACATTTAAATTATCCTTGTTATTTTGCGTTCATTAAAAATGTGCGAACATTTAACTTTCGTGAAATAAGATTAAAAAAAATTGTGAATTCAACCAAAAATTTTATTGTGTGAAGTTCAAGGTAAGTTAAAAATGCATATCAAAATTTTAATCATTATTTTCTTCTTTTCCAGGCGTCTTTGAAATTACGTAACATTTTTTATGTAAGCGTGCGATTTAACGAAACCAGCAAATTGTGTTATGTTTATAAAAATTTCGATTTACATAAAACAACTAATTAACTGTAATTGTCAAATAAATCCGAAGGGGGTTATAAAATCGACAAAAAAACATTATGTGCCAGAAAAGCTTCGAAAAATGAAAGATTGATTCTGGAAAACGTACCAAGCTAAAAATTGTTTAATAATCGACTGTCATAATGTAACATTGTGCGACCGGGAGATGATGAATTAATCCTTTCCTTAAATCTGAATATTTCAGCCACTTTATGTTGTGCTAGTAAAAGATTATTACAAAAACTTGTCATTTCAGCAGAATCAAGTTCCAGTACGGTATTTTGATGTATTTATTTATTTCTAGTATTTTATAAATAATTTAGTATTGAGAGGGTAGTCTGGCGAATGTGGGGGGGGGGGGACAATAAGTCGAATGATTTTCATCGGCTCGGCAACCTATCACAGCACCCACTTTCTGCCCACTGTGTTGGTCATGTTTTAGGCAGAGGTAGGGGGAGGGTGGTCACGAACGGATGTATATCAGATATATCCAGGGGAGACTCGCAAGTGCATGTACGACCACCACGTGGTGGCTACTGGTAACTAGGAATTTTTTCTGGGCTAATGTACAGCGCTGAAGGAGTAAACCTTACACAAATCGCCTAGTCACGGTGGAACAGCATATGCCAAGGAATGAATGGTTAATGGGTAAACTAATCTCTAATATGCGGACTCTGGATACCAGGCGACCTACAGTTTTAATCAGCCTTACCCTTATATACGGATCTCTGCGAAGGTGGACCGTTTATTTCTCCGAAACTCGTGGGAACAAATGAACCCAAATAAATAAAAGCAAAAGAGACAGGCACTCTCAAAAATCCAACAGGTACAACGGTGGATCAAACCTTAAAGGTGGAGTCACCAACGAAGAAACAATAAGGGTCTTTAAGGCTGCGGTGCCGGGTACTAGCGGAAGCCGAGAGCCTGCCGTAGAAAAAGGGAGCTTGGACCGTAAAGGGCAATCTACCTTCACAGTAGGTTCGGTAAACGCGGAATGGCACCTAAGCCGGTGACTGGCACCAAAGTTATTTCTAAGGCTAAGCTGCGGTACAGGAACCGACGCTCGGCGCAGAGGATATTAACGAAGGAACAGTAGGAATCTCTGGCATAGGCAAAGGTTACATTTTTAGGCGACAATTCGGGTAGGGTACCAGCAGAGTCGAAAAGACAGCGATCCCAAGAAGAATTGGAAGCTGGGGATAGTAAGCGACCCAGAATGCAGGGAGTCCAAGGAGATACTAAGACGTATGGGGCAATACTGTTCAGTGACGTCCTTAAAGAGCATCCAGGGATACTAGCCGTCATTAACAGAAGTCAAGAATATGGGAGTATCACTCTCGATAAATGGAGGCTAGTGTATAACGCACTAAACTCGTTTTTCCTAACGGTCCTCGGAGAAAATTCGGGGCCACCTCCATCTTGTAGGGATGCAGGATGGCACCAAGGGCGCGTTAAGCTAACGGCGTGCGCAGATCAAAGATCGGCAGACCTTTATCGTCTGGCCGTAGCTAAGGTAGGATAAGTCTGGCGAGGCGCGAAGCTGGCAGTGGTTGACAGGGACGAGATCCCTAGCAGACCAAGGGCACGCGTCTGGCTGCCAATCGAGCCATCCTGTCCGGATGAAATAATGCACATAATTCGGGCAAGCAACGTTGATCTTCCTACGAACAATTGGAAGATCATTAAACAAGAGGAGGCGAAGGGAGGATCTAGGTTATCCATTTTAGTGGTGAACAGAGAGTCCCTAGCCCCTCTAGCTAAAAAGAAGGGGGTAATCGGCTTCGGTTTCGGGTCAATTACCCTAAAGGTGTTTAAAAAGGATGAGGTCGAAGCGATTGTGGATGACCTACCAGGGAAAGACCAGAGACAAGGTGCTAACACGCGAGACGTTGGGAGCTCAGCGATGGAGCGATTGACGGCTATGGGTAGTCGCCTATCCCTGGACTCGAACGAGGCAGATCGAGTCGAGTCGATGGGGAGGAGGGTGGCATAAAAAGCCAACACGGAGCACCGGAAGGGAGCGTCAGGATTGATGACGTCCCCCTAGGACCGAGAGATTAAACCCTGCCGCGACAGCGGAGGGTATATGAAGGAAGGTGAGTTGATCTGTTTATGCTGAGCACGGTTCAGATTAATCTTCACCATTCTAAGGCTGCTTCGGCAGCCTTGATCCTCAGACTGACCAAATCAGTTAGTAAAAATTAGTAAAAACAAGATCTGTGGCCTCGGTGTAAAAGGGTATTCAATTTTATACTCTTCTGGGTCCGATAAGAACAGATCTTGCATTCTCGCTAAAAATAACTTGTGTATTTTTCTTCTTCCACAATATAGTAGTGGAGACGTAACGGCAGTCTGCCTGGAGACGGGAGGCTGCTTACTATGGCTGGTTTCAGCCTATATGGACCGAGAGAAGGAGGTTCCGTCGGATAACCTTGGGGAACTGATACTCGAAGCGGAACGGGAAAAGATCGTAATAATACTGGGTTGTGATGCAAATGCGCATCATATAATCTGGGGTAGCACCGATATCAATGATAGGTGTGTACTTATTTGATTACTTATTGGGTACTAACTTTGCAGTGTGTAATCTGGGGCAAGAGCCCACTTTTATTATTAGTAACAGGCAGGAGGTACTGGATGTTACCTTTGCATCAGACTCCATTACACATATGGTCATATAATAGAGGGTGGCGAAGGAACACTCCTTCTCGGACCATCGGTACGTGAAGTTTAATATTGACATTCACCCTGTTACCCGGAAAGCCTTCAGGAATCCTAGAAGGACTAACTGGAACAAATACGGGGAGGTGTTAGTAGGACTCTTACCGATCGATGCTCCGAAGCCCCCAGGCACAGAGAAGGAGCTGTCCTTGGACACTGCTTGCCCCAAGAGAATACCTAAAGGGAAGCAGAAACCGGTATGGTGGTCGAGGGAGTTGGGAATCCTTCGTTCAGGGTGTAGGAAAGCATTCAATAGAGCAAAGGGCTCTAGGGAAGCTCAGGACTTGGACTCCTATAAGGAGCACCTCAGGAAAATCTTATCTAAGAGTCCAACGAGCCCTAGTTACTTAATTAAACCAGATGGGCTGAGGACAACGTCTAGTGGGGAATCATTGGCGCTTCTGTTGGATACCCATTTGACAGGTAGTGTGGGTGTGTCGACGGATCTTGGTAGGAATAGGGAAAAATTATCGTCGGGGTGCCCGGAGGAAATCGTGTGCAAAAACCGGATCTTATGGGCACTAAAAGGCTTTAAACCCTATACATCGGCAGGCCCGGACGGTATCATCCCAGCGGAATTGCAAAAACACTCGTCGATCATTCTCCCATGGCTGGAGGTGATCTTCAGGGGGTGTCTAAAACTGAATTATATTCCTAGAAAATGGACGGAAGTTAGGGTGATTCTCATCCCGGAAACGGGGAAAAATTCACATGCCTACCCAAAGGACCTAAGACCTATAACTCTATCATCCTTTCTGTTGAAAACATTGGAAAGACTGATCGATGTGTACTTACGTACAAAAATAAAACCCAGTAATTGGGCGACTTATCAGCATGCGTACTGGAAAGAGAAATCTGTGGACACGGCTCTGCATTCCCTGGTGTGAACAACTGAGAAATCAATCCACTCGAAAGAGTACTGTATGGTAGCCTTCCTCGATATAGAGGGCGCCTTTAACAATTTTAGGACGGAGGCAGTTCGGGAAGGACTGTCTTTCTTAGATGTGGACTAGGAGGTTTATAAATCAGATGCTAGAATGCAGAATTATTAACGCGGATATGGGGGAATCCACATTAGGAGGCGAGTAGTTAGAGGAACTCCTGGAGGAACTCGTGGTGTCCTATCACCTCTTCTTTGGAACATAGTTATCAATGGATTACTTTTGAAACTGGAGAGGGAAGGAATAGGGGTGATAGCGTATGCAGATGACGTAGCGATCGAGATCTCGGGGAAGTACCTTGGCACGATTAAGGAAGTCATGCAACACGCGCTCGTAATCATTACAAAGTGGGCCAGCAAATGTGGGCTGGGTATAAATCTATCCAAAATAGAGCTGGTACTCTTCACCAAGAAATATAAAATTCCGGTAATCGCCCCTCCTACCTTAAATGGCACGGCACTGGCCTTTACTGATAAGGCAAGATTTCTGGGCATAATCTTGGACAGTGATAACAAGTACCCAAGTATGATGAAACAAGTATTTTGAGACGAAAAGGAAAACTCGCTTACGAATTTTAAATTGTCGTTATCCAGACCATATGATTCCGATTTAAGCTTCCAAATGGCAGATTGTAAATCCTCGAGAGAAATATTGGAAAACGAAAACGAATTAGAGGACGCGTTAGAGAACAAATCGACAGTACTACTGCCCGAGTTCAGACTAGAGTAAGAATAACTATTAATGTCATAGGGTTTAAAAACCCCACCAGAACTACTCTTGCATCTGCCTAGGCCTGCTAGGCAAGTAACGTTTTCCATAAACGATGTTTACTAACTCTAATATTTATGGCAATCGAAATTTCCTGAGACAACCAAGGTGGAGATTTGCAAAAAGGAGAAAAAAAAAATTTGCAAGTAGAGTTCTCACCCTCTCTGACCCAGAATTCTATAATAGTAACATTGACACAATTAACAGAATATTACGCAAAAATAATTTTCCTGACAAAATAATTTTTTTTTTTTTTTTAATGTTGCCAATGGCTTTATTCTTGTATCTTTCTACATAAGAAACTCACAAGAAGTATTTTTAGCTGCTCCAGTTAAAACGTCAAAAAATTGATTTTTCAGCTCGGAATCGGGCAGTGGAAAATCTTCAACGAGCAATGAACAACGTTATTATTATTATTATTGGGGGGGGGGGCCATGCGGGCGATCAGCCACTTCGCACTGCGACCTAAAAGACCTATTGTGCTGGCCCCTGCTTAATTATCCGTCCAGTCAATATTCAGGTTCTTAATGAACCTGACAATACTGCCTCCCGGTATGTGATACATACTATCTGGGCTTATTGCTCTCCCTCCTAGATGTTTACTACAGCATGTAGTTTCGCTAGAAAGACGGTAGCATTGGAGGTCAAGGACCTCGAGAGGTTGTCCCACTTCCGTATATTCCTACTCCTGCCCCGTATTCCGTTTGATTTTACTCTTACGAATTGCTGGGAATTGCCAATCACCTGTAGGTCACCCAGCTTTACTACAGGAAGGCTAAAAATAAAACTGGAGGGTGCCTGGTATCCAGAGTCCGCATATTATGGGCTGATTAACCTATCAGCCATTCATCTTTCGGCATATGTTGTTCCACCTTAGATTAGGGTTTTTTGTCGAGGTTTTCTCCTTTAGCGCCGTACTTTAACCTGTGCCAAATGGCCAAAAATTTGCCAAGTGGCCTTAGTTACCAGTGGTTGCCAAGAGGAGGCAGTACGTACACTTGCGAATTGTGAACAGGTTACTCCTTACACAATTGCACCCATCACGTAGCTGTCTAATGACAAGACCAGAACAGCTCACGTGATGCACACCCTACTGGAAGGTTACGGAGCTGGTAGATTAATCTACTCAACTTTGATCCCCGCCTCCAATAGACGCCAAACCACCAATGAACAACGTTACTAAATGGACAATTGACTGGAAAATAGTGCTTAATGAGCTCAAATCAACCCATGTGACATTTACGCTCCGACACAAAAATAACAGTCTACACATATACCTCAATGGGGTGCAAGTGCCGCAGGCTGAATCGGCTAAATACCTTGGTCTGCATTTAGATTCAAGGCTCAACTGGAAACATCATGTGAGACAAAAATCTGAACAGATACGATTAAAACAACGTCAAATGTACTGGTTAATTGGGCATCATTCCAAAATGAACCTGTATTGCAAAAGACTAGTCTACCAGACTATTTTCAAACCATATGGATGTATGGTGCGCAGCGATGGGGTTGTACTCATAAATACAATAGAGACATTATACAACATAACCAAAATAAATTTCTTCGAATGGTCACCAACGCTTACCAATTTGTGACTAACAGGGAAATACACAATGATCTAAAAATACAATTGATAGACGACGTCATCCGCGAATGTGCCATTAAACATGAGAAGATGCTTCTTAACCACACCAACGTTGAGGCCGTACAACTACTGGACAGTACAAACGAAGTTAGGCGGCTCAAACGAATCAAACTACATGAGCTAACCGTATGAATATTATATCTTAAGGGAACTGGATACTGGTCCAGCAGACCCACACAAGTTTATGCTTATCTCATAAGTACTAATGTCAACCTTACTAATGAATTAATATTGTTTAAGATTGTAGTAGCCATATCAATAAAGATGTTTTAAAACAAAACAAAAAAAAAAATATTACCGTAAATTGGAAAACCTGACGGAAAAACCCTCCAAGTCAGTGGAAACGAAAGTTTATAAATTTAGTTATTAAATTATTTTCCAGTCAATTTTCATTAATATTTTTACGTTTTTGCCTTGTCAATCAAGGTTCGTATCACTGGATTGTGAATAAAACAAAATCAATCAGCAACGAATTTATTTTTTTCACACAAAAATTATTACAACACAATTTATTAATGATAATTCACAAAATCAATTTTTATAAATTATTCGCATAATTTTACTGATCACCATTACTTTTTATTTTGCACTAAAACACCTTTTAAATCACTTTTTAATTCCTTTTTAATTTTCATACTATCACTTACCAAATAATAATAATCTTGTTACAAGTTTCCACTATCGCGTTCCAAATTCGAATAATCCAATTCGATTTCATTCGCCTTTTTATATACACAAACCAAACTTCTCGAAAGTTCATGACTTTTCCAGTATGAATAGTGTAGAAACATTTAGAACTGTTTTATCATGGAAAACTCCATTTTAGTACAGTAAAACATTGAGGTATTCATTTAACTTATTCTATCACACACTAGGTGTCACCGTCACATTATTTTGTTATCATTATTACCGTAAATTAGAAAACCTCACGGAAAAATCCTCCAAGTCAGGTGGAAACGAAATTTTATAGATTCAATTGAATTAAAATAAAATTAATTTCGAGTCAATTTTCATTAATATATTTTGAATAAACTGAGGTCATGTCTCTCCATACAAAAACTATTGTTACGTTTTTGCATTGTCAATTAACGGTTGCATCACTGGATTGTGAATAATACAAAATCAATTTAATTTATCTCCAACGAATTTATTTAATTCACAAAATTTATTACAACACAGTTTATCAATAAAAATTCACAAAATCACTTTATATAAATTATTCTCAAATTTTACAGATCACTTTTACTTTTTATTTTACACTAAAACACTTTTTAAATCACTTTTTAATTCCTTTTAATCTTTACACTATCGCTTACCAAATATTACTAATCCAATTCGATCTCCTTCGCCTTTTTATATACACAAACCAAACTTCTCGAAAGTTCATGACTTTTCCAGTTAGAATAGCGTAGAAACATTACGTAACAATTTTATCATGAAAAATTCCATTTTAGTACAGTTAAACATTGAGCTATTAATTTAACTTATTATATTACACACTAGGTGTCACCGTCACACTATGAAATACAATTTTTTTTTTGGATTTTTTGTTACCTTAAATAAAGCTAGTTTTCATCATGGTTTTGGTATAATCAAGGTTGCTTTGGTTTTACACTAAATAAACTTTTCATTTGATAAACAACCTTTTTATTAAAATACCGTTCTTAGCGAGTTTATAATTATGCAGTTACAACACTTTATGGATATATAAAATTAACAGAGATTAAAAGCAAATAAGTTTGACATTTTATCTTCGATACAGTCACGACTTCGATAAGTTTATTAAACAAGGGTCTCAATTTCAAGGTGACATAAGTGTGTCTCTTTAAATGGGAATTCTTTAAGAGAAAACGTTTATCAGATTTATTTATTTGATTTAGGGAAGTCACCTTTGTTTTTATTAAAATTACTGATAAAATGATTTAAAAGATTAAGCGATAAAATTCCAACTCTTGCATAAACCCAGGGAGAACTGTTTTAAAATATTGTGTCATCAAAATGTGCAACAAGCAAAACAAAACCGAGCAGAAAAAGATAATTTTCTTATCTGAGATTTTTTTTGGTTTCGTTTATAATAACAATAAGTGTTTGTATATGGATACATACGAGTATATGTACATATTCATTATTAATTATAATTTATACTATATCACAATAGTAATAATAATAAAAATATATTCTTATAATTTGAAGAAATATTTTAATATTAATCGAAGAAATTATATTTATAAGGTGTTTTGAGGTATTCTAATTGATTGATTGTTAGCAACGATATGTTAGCAACAAAGAATCAACCCGGTTAGTAAATTATTTAGCACAAGACAATACAATTTAAAGTTCATCTACTGCTCAAATTCTGTATAGCGGTTTCGGGTTCTTCAAGAATTTCAAAAACTTAAAATATGCATTAATCCTTTATAGTAACTATTCTAAAATAAATTAAGTATACATTTAATTCTCTGAAATAAATTATGGATCAATCTTTATGGCTACAAATAAATTAACATTAATAGTTTGACAATAATTAAACAAACTATACCACCCGCCCATCGTGCTGTCACCTCAGCCAGTGTCATCTTGGCCGATTTTCTGAGGTGTTTTCTAATCTAAAACCATTTTAACTAACCAATATCAATACTAATACCAAATACAAAGGGTTCATGCCAACTTTCTCCATCTAAGGCCAAGTGTATAACAAAGGCGGTTCACTTGCGAAATTCCTTTACTTTTTTGGGTGATGAAGAAGCCTCACTACGTGAGGACATTCAAAACTGCATTAGAGGAAAACTACAAAATGACATGAAAATAGTGATCAAAGCTGATAAAAAACAACACGCGGGGCATGCCAGAGTTTTCAATGAACCAACAGTTAATGAAGTTGCCATTATCATTGCTGGAAATGACTTCGAAAACAGAGATATTATCTTGAAGATGAGAAGCAATGTGCTTAAGAACTCATGTTTCCAAAAGGAGAAAACGGTTATGCAATAAACCAATTTTAACATTAGCCAAGTTATTCCCGGAACAAATAATAGTGTCAGCAAAACTATATCAGCCATGTCTTACTACTCTTACCGTTTAATGGTGAGGCAAAATCAAATAAATCATATTCTACTCTACCGGCAACTACTTCATCAGTATCTGGTGGATATGTATGTGAAAATGGAACATGAATGGCTGCTCTACATTCGCCTCAACCAAACGAAATTTCTTGTCGATGAGTATATTCACTTAAAGGATGCAGTAGCAAATGATGGAGTTGCTACAAATCACGGAAAGCTGGTGATACTTCCTTCAACATATAGTATACTGGCGGACCGCGAAATATGCACGAATATATATGTCCAAGCCGCAATTACATACGTTCGACATGGAGGTAAGCCATCTCTTTTCATTACTTACACATTCAATCCGAATTGCCAGGAAATGCAGGAAAATTTAATTAACGACCAATTAAGAACGGACCGTCACGATTTGGTTGCAAGAATTTCCCGACAAAAGGTAATTAAATATGTAAATACACTTATTAAAGGTGAAGTTTTTGGAACCGTCAAGTACTGGCCTTACTCAATTGAATGGCAAAGGAGAGGTCTGCCACATGCTCATATTTTAATATGGTTATGGAAAGAAATCCAAATCAAAGCGGTCAACTTATCTCAGCTGAAATCCCCAACCCATTTACCGATATACACCTACACGATATCGTTATGAAAAACATGGTGCACGGTCCGTGTGGTTCGTTGAATCCAAAGTCACCATGCATGAAGGATGGTAAGTGCACAAAGATGTTTCCGCCACCACTGGTAAGCGAAACGCAAACAGCGACTAATGGTTATCCACTCTACCGTTGCCGTAAACCTGAAGATGGTGGATTTACAGCATACGTTATATTAAGGTCAGGGCGTGAAACTCAAGAAGTTGAGCTTGACAATAGATGGATCGCCCCTACGGTCCATTACTTTTGAAGATGTTTGATGCCCTTATTAACGTTGAGTGTTGCAACTCAGTGAAATCGATCAAGTACATTCTCAAATATGTACACAAGTGCTCTGATCAAGGTGTATTTGTCGCTCAATCCCATGACAACGGTGTAGATGAAATTGCTGAATATCAAGCAGGCCGGTATATAAGTAGTAATGAAGCTGCGTGGCGTATTTTTGGATTTCCAATTCACGAACGCTACCCAACTGTGATGAACCTTGACGTACATTTGGAGAATGGCCAGAAAGTTTACTTTAATGAAAACCATCTAGAAGACCGCCTAGCAAATCCACCAAAAACTACTTTAACAGAATTCTTTGAAGAAAGCAAAGACATTGCTATATTTTGAAGTACCGCAATATGTTACATGGGACAAATAGAAGAAGGTCTTCATTCGTCACAAACAAGGCTCAATTGTAAAAGAAAATGGCGGCGTCCGTTCTGGTGACGCACTTGGTCGCGTCTACACAGTCCATTTGAGGAACTTAGAATGTTACTATATACGAATGCTTCTTCATAAGAATCAGATTCACCTTCAAAAATTCGAACTCGTTTTGCTATCTAACTCTCATGCTGCGAGGTGTACAATCCAAAAGCTCTGTGGGAAAAACACAAGAACTGCTTGTCTGAAGATATTCTGCGACGTCTGCTACAAGAAAATCCCAATCTGAAGTTAAATTTCACAGATGAAATCTACAACGAAGCACTGATAATGATCGAAGATAGAGTTATTGATATGTTAGGAAAACTTTTATCAGCATTTGGAATTCCAAGCTTATCACGTAAATCAACAGACAGCTTGAGTAGAGAAATGTTGCGTGAGCTTTCATATAACACTGACAAATTGAACAGATACGTCGAAATAAATAAACCACTTATGAATGCAGAGCAACGAGAAATTTATAATAAAATGTTTCAGCGTTTGGTTGACAAAAAATATTTTTCATAGATGCACCTGGCGGAGCTGGCAAACTTTCCTTATTTGCCAGAATCAGAGAAGAAAAGAAAATTGCACTGGCAAAGGCCTCTTCAGGCATCGCTTCTACCCTGATGGCTGGCGGTCGGACAGCTCATGCTACACTATCGCTTCCAATTGACCTCATACACAACGAAACGGCAATATGTGGAATTAGGGAAGAAACTGGAAAAGCGGAGGTATTAAAAGAATGTAAGGCGATGATTTTATGGGATGAAGTAGCAATGATGCATAAACATGGATTGGAAGCGTTAAATCGATCACTGCAAGACATTCGCGAAAATAATAACATTATGGGTGGATTGTTAGTTATCCTTGCTGGAGATTTTCGTCAAACACTGCCAGTCATTCCTAGTGGTAACATGTACGACGAGATAAAAGCCTGTATCAAATCATCGCAACCGTGGAGATTTGTAAAAATCTGAGTGTTGGCAACGGAAAAGAAGAATTGGATGTGGAAACTGGAAAAATTAAATTGAATAAAGATTTTTGCAACACATGTCAAAACATTAAAATTCTGATTGACCACGTGTATTCAAATCTAACACAACACATTGTAGATCACGGTTGGCGCCAAGAACGAGCAATACTTGCACCAATTAATGCTAAAGTCGACGAAATCAATTTCACCATTCAAGAAATGATTCCAGTTGAATCGAAGTCATTTTACTCAATTGACAAGATGGTACACGAAGAAGAGGCCACCAGTTATCCAGTTGAGTTCTTAAATATGCTCAATCCAAGTGGCATACCACAACATAAAATCACACTCAAGATTGAAAGCACTATTATGTTGTTAAGGAATTTGGATACATCACCATTTTAAGACCCATTTAAGAAGAAAAACAAAATAACGGGGAAAGAACATTCAAAAAGGCACGTAGGCACACAAAAAATAAAATAGGGTATAAAAGCAGTTTTTTATCATAATTTTAGTTAATGTTTGTTAGAAATTTGATAAAGGAGTAGCATCCGAAACGATCGTAATTTCATTTACAAATAAAATAAATATCACGTTAAAGAAAGTGACAAAACCGAAATATTGTGTTTTATTATATAAAATCACTCCAAAACTATGCAACGGAACGCGTTTGGTTGTGAAGGCGATGAACACTTATATAATTGACGCAACAATTTTAGTTGGGCAATTTAAAAGGGAAAATGTGTTCATTCCAAGAATTTCAGTTATTTCCAATGATCTACCTTTTCAAGCTTCTGACACGTCCAAATGTCGAGTCAAGCACAAATATACGTAAGTTATAATTGAAAATATTAAAAAATATAAAATTTAAGAAATAAATATTTAAGATAAATAAATTTTATTTTAAAATTCTGTTAAAAATACGAAGTTTGAAAAACTAAGCAAAAGAATATAAAATAGTTCAGCCAACATTTTTTAAAGAATAAACTTGTCGTTAATCGTTATTATATACTATTTTATCGTTTAAAGTTATTCGTTAGCGAATTAAAGTTATTCGTTAGCGTGTGTGTCTGTTATCGTTAATTTTGAACAATTTAATAATTTAAAATGCAGTCTTAAGTCGATAAATAATAAACACATACCGGCTCAGATGAATATGTAGTCTGATAGTTAATTAAAGAATTGCAGTGATTGTTATTTAACCGATTAACAATATAAATACAAATTATGCTACAAAATAAAAGGTTTTTTATGCCTATGTTAAATCGATTATTAACAACGAACTATACAATGCTAACGCTTAACTGACTATATGAATTTTGTCAACCATCATCCATTTTCGTGTTTTTTTATGTAATGTAATGCGATTGCCTCATAAACCTTTTGGAAAGCTGTGTTTTTTAACGTTTAGCGACGTCACTACGTGCCCCATGGTTGCGGCATTCTGTCATTCTGCCCCATGTTTTCGCAAAATGAAAAATAGCTTTTTATCGCCAATTTGAAATAAGGTCAATTTTAAAAAATGCGCTTCGTTGGGTAAAATTAATGCGACCTTTTTTTAACTGCATCATTTCAATTGTAAATTAATTAGTTATTATTGACTCTATCGAGAAAAAAATCGTATGCCTGAAAGTAAGGCGACTAATGAAATGACACAATCTGGTAACGACTAAAGAAATAAATAATTAATTTTAACGATGGTTATCGAATTTAATTGTTGTCTATTCAATCGTAAATGATTTAATCGACCTTTAATTTATTGATTACGAACACAAAACGAACTAAGTACAAAATTATTGTTTACACTTTTTAATTAAGTAGTATATTTACCAAACAAATATAAACGTTTATGTACTTTGGAAAATCGAACAAAGTTCGAATTAGTATTTGACTACAAGACGGGCAGAAATCGCAATAAAAATAGTAAAATTAATGACAAAAAACAAATAAACCAACATTTAGGGGGTAAAAACCGTGGAATTTATACTATTAAAATAAAGGTGGCAGTGCAAACGTTAAAAGGTAAAACTTTACACTTTGGGGGTTTATTTCTGTGATATTTACTCATAAAATGCGTTGTTTAGTTAGAACACCATTCTGTATGTTTCAAAAGTTGATTTTAAGATGGCGCTCTACATTTTTTTTTTTTTAAATTTATTTAAAGTGTGTTTATCAGTGTTCGCAAAATTGTGTTTATCGGTGTGCCAGCAAATAAGTTTTTAAATATTTGTTGCGCTCCATTTACTATACGAGTACTTTTATGTATAATTGTTGATGACGATGAAAAATGGTCCGTATGAAATTAGTAGTGTGAACTAATGAATTATTCTGATTATCAGAAGCGTAAGTTTGAAATTAAATCGTTAATTGGATGGGGGAGTGGTATGAATTAGGGTAGACAAAGTTTACTAAATCAATTACAATAACATACACTACATTCCAATGATTTTTGATTGGACTCTAAAGCGCAATACTTACTCTAATGCATATCGATTTCGAAGTAGTTTGTGTGCCATCGCATTACAAATTTAGCTTGCATAAATACATTTGTAAAGGATCTACTTGTATATATGATGAACTAAAATTAAAAAATAAAAATACTCAAAAAATCTGGAGCTTTGTCAGAAGTTATGAAACCAGAATTTGAATGTGGCGTTTGGCCTTGTTCTAACCAATTTTTGGTTTGAAATTTCTTTTCAATACATCCTACCACAGAAGGTACCACAAATCGAAAGACTTTTAAATAAAATACAATTATTACGATCTTTTAAATGCTTCTTATTTTATTCACAGCAAGTGTACATTCCATTAACTTCGGTCGGTACAGAATAATCAAAACTCTCTCTAACGTTGTATTTCTACCGCTTTTATATACAAAATATCTTCTATGTATTAAGCCACAAATAGGTACTTAATCGAAATCTTTAAAATTAATAATATGTATGCATATCAACGGGAAGTCAATTACACAAGTAATTATATCAGGTATGGGCAAAATAACATCAATGAACCATTGTAATCTATCTAAACATAGGTAATCTATTAATCGAGATGTTGATAACGTCTCAAATTAATTAGATCTTCCCCTTTATTCTTCACTGTACCACCAATATTCATGACATCCTATCTGCTGCTCAAACATTAAAAATATCATTAACTCGGGCGTCTTTATCGGGTATCTTCTTTGTCGTGAACATCCCTCATCGTCTTATAGTGTGGAGATTCTTAAATCATCTTCAGCGTCTTAGTCTGAACATTTTTAAATCGCCTGTTGAGCTGTTAAGTCATCATAAGGTTTATCATCTGGCTATTAAAATTAGTTGTCTTCTCCATCGGATTCATCGCGAGAACTACATTGGCGATAACATCAGCTATGTTTTTGTATTCTGGATTCCTCATTTTTACTCCGAATAACACCTCAAATGGACTTCTCTTGATGGTGTGTTGCCATGTGCCTACAATTAAGAAATCTTTGTAAGACATTCGTTAACTTGTACCATTTTTTAGGAGTAGAACTAGCTAGTAGCTAGTTTAGTTGCCTCTTGGAACTCTGATTGTACACAATGTGTGTTTAACATGATTTTTTCGCAAAAATCCTGGAATTGTTTGGATGTAAATGCTGGCCCTCTGGCTGAGACTATGCTTTCAGGATTGCCGAATATAGCTCGATGTAATTCAAGTTTCGCCAGTACCTCTGCGGTGGATGTTGACTTCGTTTTATAAATTCATGAGTATTTTGAGAAGGTATCAACAACTAAAAATATATATTTGTAAACTTTATTAGTGCTAGGGAAAGGCCTTAAATGACTGATATGTAATATAGATAAAGTGCACTCGCCTTTTGGCAGATGGTTTAGAAAACCCTCTTGCCTTCCTTGTTTCCTCACCCCAAGTATACACTGAACACAATTTCACCTTACAATTTCACATTTCCCCTTCAGTTTAGGAATATAATAATGCCTCTGGAAAAGCTCCATCATCTTTTGAACACCAAAATGCCCCTGATTGTGTACCATTTGAATTATTTCGTTTTCTAGACCTTTGGGTATATATAGCAACTGTTTCCCCATTTTATTGCAGTGATAAACGATGTCTTGATTTATTCTCTATTCCTTATAAGGGCCATACTCGAATAATGCCCTTATCAACTGAACATGACTACCCCGACCTTGAATTATTCTAACTCTATTTAATAATTCACTAGTCACCACTAATACCACTGCATTCCTGCTCAGAGCATCTACATGTTTCATCCTCGTGCCTTTCCGATATTCCTTCCAATGTATAGTTGAAATAATATGTAGGATGCAACTTGTTGTTTTCACTATATTTCGCCGTAATAATATGGCACCATAGCCATATTTGCATGCGTCCGTATGTAGTTCCGTTTGTTGATTGCATTTAGGTGGATATTTGTACTTTCTTTCGTAGTTCTGTTAACGGCCTCGCAATTAAAAAGTAGTTTGGTATAAATTTACGAAAGTATCCAGTCAGAACAAGAAAACTTTGTACATCTTTAATTGATTTCGGATTTGTAAATTTCATAAATGCCCTCGTCGTAGTTTCAGATGGTTTTATTTCTCCATTGCGAATTATTTATCCTAAAAATAATCTACGGCGGCTACTTGAAGAAAACAGCATTTTTAAAATTAAACCAATTAAACTTCAATCCATAATCGCTTGCAATGTTTAGTACCAAGTTTAGTGTTTTTAAGTTCTCCTCTATCGTCCGCGAAGGAATAATTATGTCATCCATGTACACAATCCATGTGATGAATTACCTTCTCGTATTACTTATCGCCAATTTCGACTGGATTTTCCTGTTGTACTAATAGACGGATTAACAGGCAAAATTCATCCTTCTTTTTAATTTAAATTCGACCATTTTGAGTATAAATTACGGCACTTTTAAGAACGTCAAATTCAACTAAAATCAGTACTGGTATAACATGTTTGACTCGACCACTTTAATATCAGCTTCAAAGAATTCATCATCAATTATCAACTCTGTTTTGAAAGTACCAAGCAATTTAACCTTCACGTTTCCAATTCCACTTAATGTATCATTACACTACTCCCCTCAAGATCCAGCTTTAATTTTACAAATTCATCTTGACGAATAATGGTATAGACGCTCCCAGTGTCTATTATTGCATCAATGTTTCTTCGACCAAGTGTAACTATACGAGTTTTCAGAAATATGAGCAAAATACGATTTTCTTTCACTAGAATTACCTGAACTACCTTGCTGCTAAGATTTAGGGTCAACTGAGTTCCTTGTGGCGTTTTAACATTCGAAAGATTTATGGCCAAATTCGGAGCAACGAAAACATTTTGGTCCTTTTGATTTGTTATACCAAATGACTTGGACAAGTGACAAAATTTGCCACAGTTATAGCATCTTTCATTTATAACATTTAGAACTTTACCTGAATGATTACTTTTCGAGAACCTATTTTGTTTAGAAATATAATTTTGATAAGTATCGATTTTGATTCTCAATTCGTCAAAATTTTTGGCGCCATAAAGTAATATTTTATTCGATGGTGTATCATCTACGCCTTCCACAAAGTAATCAAATACCGCCTGATCTTCTACGTTACCCACGGCAGCTATTTCTCTTAGGGTAGAACTATATTCTCTAAGAGTTTCGACTTTCAGTTTTCTTCTTTCCCTCAGCCACTTATGAATTTCAACACTACTCACTTCGACGTGTAATTCTTTTTACTTCAGGATATGCTTTTAAAGCTTTGGCTGCTGATCCTTATAAAGCATTTTTAGCAACAACAAACGAGTGTATTGGATCTAAATTAAAAATTTTAATTGAATTTTCTACATCGTTAACCCAAGTTTCAATCCTAGTTGATACTGCCGCAAAAATAGATGATTGTATGTCCATTAACTAAATTAAATTTGGTCGTTGAAAATAATCATGTTCATGCGATATATTTCGACCGGTAGAAAACCTAATTTGACCCACCTCAGCCGAACAATCATTTGTTAAACCATAATTCCGATCTGTTTCATTAATGTTTTCATTTTGATCCTCACCTCGCTTTGGTACCGTTGAATTATAGTTCGCATGATCGAGATTACTTTCGTTTAATAAATTATCGTCATGCGACTATTTTGTATACCGTTCATTAGAAGTTAGAACTACCTTCATTATGTGCTTGGTTTAAATTTAACGTATCCATCTTCATTTTCGAAGACCCTTGACCACTGTTAATCGTTTGAAGACTGTTTTTAAGTTTATGATTTTCTTGCGACAGCAACTTTAATTTAGTTTTTATCTCATCAAATTCGGCCATGACATTATTCTGAACTACTGTCCCATTCCAAATACTAATCAAACACAATTTTTTTTTCCGGTGTGCTGCTCATTTTATTCATGCTCATTCGACCTGTAAAATTTCTCTGTTTTATTATTATTATTTTTAACAGTAACTATTGTAACAGCAAGGCTATTTTTTCACAATATATTAAAAACTACTTGGCGTTTACCAAAAATCTAGTTCATTCACTACATTTTTCCACAACAAATTCTATTCAACTTTCCAACAACTATAGGAATTCTCTTTCAATAATCACGAGTATGAATACTATAGACTTTATGATTACTATGCGGTTTACGACATCGGAGTATTTCTTCCTTTCTTGATAATATTGAACTTATTTTTCGCAGACTACCACAAATAAATTAAACATTAATTTGAGCACATAATGACCATTATACTTAACAAAACAAAATAAAAAAAGATCGCACATTGGATTACACAAAAAAAAAATTGGATTTTTCTTCAACTTACCAGATTAACATCGGTTGAGCCCCAATTGTTGAGTTTAATATCCATACCGCGCCCAGAGAATTACAATCACACCAAATTACCACAAATCGACCGACTTTTAAATAAAATACAATTATTACGATCTTTTAAATGCTTCTTATTTTATTCACAGCAAGTGTACATTCCATTAACTTCAGTCGGTACAGAATAATCAAAACTCTCTCTAACATGGTATTTCTACCGCTTTTATATCCAACATATCTTCTATATATTAAACCAAAACACTTAATTGAAATCTTTACAATTAATAATATGCAAATCAACGGGAAGCCAATGACACACAAGTGTAGTGAAAATAGTGAGTGTAAACATGCAATTTTATTTTAATAGTGTCAGACTCGTTACGTTACAAAAAGGTCTTATGTTTTGGAGTACTACGAGTATGTGTTCCGGACAAATTGTGAAATTAGAGGTGTTACATTGTTTGAAGAATTTGTTCAAAATTATTTTTGCTGTTTTGATAAAAGTTCATTTTGACCTTGACCAATCAAATATTATATATATATTCACAGATATGGTTACACCGTACACACCACATTTTGAATGAACGTACCATATTATTATCAACTTCACCATATTTTGTCCTACAATTGAAACGAATGTTCTAAATTTATCACTTATCATTCATACATTTTCCATAGAATTTATATTTAATACTTTGATATTCTCAAATACTAAACGTAATGCTAAAAATTATAGGTTAAGATTTGTTTTTGAAATATTCTTCTGAAAAATAGAGATTTCCGTTCTAATTTGAAAATTAAATCTCCATTTTCCAGAATATTTTAAAATTCTACCAAAAACTATAATAGATTTACATAGAGACGTCTCATGTCGTTTTAACTAAAATTCCATTATGATGGGGATAGAAAAATCAAAGACATAAGTACGGTCCAAAGCTGCATTGGAGGAATTTCTAAAACTTCACCGATTGAGCTGATGTTTGGATATTTAGTGCAAAATCATAAATAAATCGTTATTTTTTAACGGTAATGGTGGTGGTGATGGTGATGGTATTGAAGATGTTGATCTTGATGACATAAACTACGATGGCACGATATTACGATGGTATGATGGTTTAGTAGAATATTAGTGAAATCATTCCATCATAATAATAACGGTTATGATGATATGATAGAGTGATGGTATGATGGTATATTTATATGATGGTATGATGGTATAATTATGTATATGACGATGGGATGGTTTAATTGTGTGATGCCATGATGGAATGCTGGTGTGATGGTACGATGGTTTATTGGTATGATAGTATGAAATTATGATGATAACTTGGTCCAATGGTGTGATGGTATGGCACTAGTATATTGGTTTGATGGTATGACTGAAATGATGATGTTATGATAATCTTATTGTGTTATCGTATAATTTACGATGGTATCTCTGATGGAATGTATGATTACGATTGATTGATTATCATTCGTAAAATCCGCCTTTGAAAGCATATCAAACAAATTTTAATAGCAACTTCTTCCACAATGTAGAGCAAGAAAGAAAAGACAATGAAGAACTTGAGCGACACATTTTTAGCAACATAGATCTCAATCACCTGAATCATGAGAGTATCATTGCATGGAAATTCTGTCTCATAAGCTCACATTAAATATTTACTTTTGGGGACACAACCTCATACAAATAAATTAGCAATTAACACTGACAACGAAGCCTTATGCAGTACTCTATCCTTCTCGTTGGGTTTTTTAAGTATGTGGCTATGTAAAGGTGAACGCAGCTTCATTTCAAGGATTTAAGTGACTAATACGCGTTTGTTTCCAAGCGTTTGTAATTTCCAACGAAAGGCAAGAGATTGGGTCTAGTTGGCAGTAATTTGAAGAAAAGGCTGCATATTCAAGGGCTGATAATCTCTTTACTTAAAATTGAAATAACGGAAAATATTAGGCCATATTACGGGATTTAAAATTGTATCTTATGTTATGTATGCTTCCTATTTGAATTTGTATTGAAAAAACAAAAATAACATAACATACAATTTTGGAAGGCGAAATCGGGCTTAATATGTTTTAAAAAAACAATGAGCGAGTTCATGCTCAACTCGTAAAAGATTTATGTTAAAACATTTATATAACAAAAATTGTTAATGTTTTAGACTCAACGTGCACCGATTTATATATAAATAAAAACCGTAATTCAGGAACGTTATAAAATTGTTTATTATTTAAGAATATAATTTCATCGCACTCATGTACGATCTAAAAAAAAGTGAAAACGTAAAAATAACAATTGACAAAATATATTTGTTTTACAAGAGAGGGAGAATAACTTAATATTATAATCATACAGATTGATATAAAAATAGTACTTTTATTATTTCTCCCTTCTTAAATGATCAACGTCCAGTGGAAGCTTGGAATCTAACAGTTTTAGTTATTTTACGTTCTGATCTTCGTGGTGTAGAAACTTCCCTGGCTTGACCCGACTGTGGTTGGTTAATGTTATGTGGTGGTATTGAACAACTCGAACTTGGTTCAACTACAGGCTCTTGACTAACAACATCTGACGTTAACTGATCAATTAATTTTTGACCATTACTGTTTGGAGATTGGCTATTAGTAAAACAAGATCTTCTCTGACTCGGCGTGTGTTTTTGGTGACTACTCGACGATGATTGTTGGTCAGTAGAGAGTTCAACTAATACATCGAGGTTCGGCTGATCCAAGCTAGAATGAGATAAATGGGTTTGATTAAGACAGCTATGACGAAGTTGGTTTTGATGTCTTCTCCAGACTCCGATTTCGGTCCCGACCAAAAACATTTTTCGTCCCATCTTTTTGAATATTCGGCCTGGAACCCACTTGACGCCTCTTGAAAAGTTTCTTGCTAAAACGTTTTGATTCAGTTGAAACTTGCTTTCCTGATCATTACTGAATTTATGTTGTTCATTCGGTAGCAAAACCGATAGTAGGTTTCGAGGTTGTCTACCGTGAAGCAGTTCAGCTGGTGATTGTTGTGATATTGGATCGGGTGTTGATCGATACGTTGATAAGAATTTCAGCAAAGCCAATTGACTGTTTTTCTCTTCCGAAATTATTTTTGTAAATAACGTTTTGAACGTTCTAACAAAACGCTCAGCTTGTCCGTTTGATGCTGGATGGAACGGTGCGGTTGTCAAATGAGTGATTGAGTTTAGCTTACAAAATTCCCCAAACTCACTGGATACGAGTTGAGGTCCATTGTCGGATACAATGGTTTCAGGCAATCCTTCTATTGAAAAGATTTTTTGTAAAGCCAAAATGGTTGTTGTTGACGTAATATTACCCATTTCCACCGTATACGGATACTTTGAAAAAGAATCAACACAAATTAACCACATTTTGTTGAAAAATGGTCCAGCAAAGTCTATATGAATCCTTTCCCAAGGTTTCTCGGCGATCGGCCAACTAGAAAAGTCCCTTTTCGGATTACTGGAGGCAACTTGGCATATTTGACATTTTTTTACTAGTTGTTCAATATTTTTGTCCATGTTTGGGAACCAGCAGTATCGTCGAGCAAGTTGCTTCATCCTTGCGACTCGCCAATGTCCTTCGTGCAACATTTGTAGTATGTTTCGTTGGAGCGTTTGTGGTATGACAACTCTGGTATAATCTGTTTGAAGTAAAGCGATATTGCTCTGTAATGGCTCTGTAATGAAAATGCAAATTTACGGTCAAAATATGGTTTTAAATCAGTTTTGTCTCCTTCTTGGAGTTTTTCAGGCCAACCGTTCTGAATAAAATAGACAATTTTCGATAAAATTCGATCTTCTGACGTATATTTTTCGATCACTTTTGAGTTTATTGGAAAATCTTTAATGATCTCCTGATTGATCTGATGAACATTAAATAATTTTGGGACCCATAGGTAATCGTGAAAGTGCGTCAGCGTTAGCATGCTGTGTGGTACTTTTGTATTTGATTGTATACGTATATCCTTGAAGAAGGATAGCCCATCGTTGAATGCGATGCAAGGTCATGTAACTTTTTATTCTGATTGAAAAGTGACGTCAATGGTTGATGATCGGTGAGTAGTTCGAAACTTCGCCCTGACAAGTATTGATGGAATTTAGTCACTCCATAGACAATTGACAAAGCTTCTTTCTCGATTTGGCTATATGAACGTTGATTGGCATCAAGAGTTTTAAATGCAAACGCAATTGGTTTCTTTGAGCCATCTGGATACCGATGAGAAATAACAGCACCAATCCCAATCGCTGAAGCATCTGTAGCTAAAATTACAGGATATTCCTCATTATAATGAACTAATCGCGTAGCGTTGATAATTGATTTTTTCAATGATTGAAACGATTCTTCCTGACGTTCACTCCAAGTAAATAGAACGTTTTTGTGTCGAAGTTCGTTTAATGGTGCGGCCACCGTTGAAAAATTTTGAATACATTTATTGTAATAATTAATTTTACCGATGAACGCTTCAACTTCCTTCAAATTTGTTAGTTAGACGCTTTTCAGAAGGTAAAATACCCTCTGCATTGTTAACATGACCCACATATTCAATATGTTCAGCCGCTAGCTTACATTTATCCCGTTTACATCGTAACCCTAATTCTTCAAATCGATTAAAAATTTCGGTTAGATTTGAGATATGTTCCTCGTTTGTTTCTCCAGAAACAATTACATCGTCGAGGTAAACAGCGCATTTAGGTACACCCGCGACGACTTCTTCCATGAACCTTTGAAAAATTCCGGATGCGCTGGCCACGCCGAAAGGTAATCTTTGGTATTCAAATAATCCAAAAGGTGTATTGATTACCATTAACTTCTTCGACTCGTCTGATAATTCGATTTGCAGATACGCGTCGGTCAAATCAATTTTCGTGAAAAATTTACCGCCTTGCAATTTGTGGAAGAGTTCCTCGATACGATCGATCTCAATTTGTGGGTTTACAGTGACTTTAAAGTCACCGCAAATTCGAATTTTGCCGCTCGGTTTCGGGACGACTACAGACAGCCTGTCGATTTCTTCACGAACTTGTTTGACGTACGCAAAAGGCATGTGGTACGGTTTGCGAAACTTCGGAAGGGCATTCGACTTCAGAACAATTTCAGCTTTGAAGGATTTGCAGAGACCTAATGTCAATGAAAATAAATTCGGATGTTTGGCACACAAATTGTTAACTCGCTCGGTTAGTTTTTTATGGTCTGAAGAATCTAAAATAGAATTAATTGAATTGTTAGAACTGGAATAATTTTTTGGATACAATATATCAAAATTAAGTGCTTTAAACCAGTCTAATCCCATAACGTTTGTTGCTTTGTTCCTATCAACAACTAAGAGATTGCCTTTGAACGACTTATCGGCTAGTGAGATGATGACATCAGTAACGCCTTTCAGCTCGATAAAAGTTCCACCGTATGATATTAAAAATTTGTTTACCGGCTGGCATCGTGGCGATCCTAATTTTGTATATCCATCCAGTCCCACCAATGAACACGAAGCACCCGTGTCGACTTGAAAGGTCATTTCGACGCCGTTAACAAGAAGATCCACTACGATTTTACTGGATGACTCATTCATATTTGATGAGATGACATTGACTTCAACCGAATTTATATCATGGAATAAACTAACTGAATTAATTGTCTCCTTTTGCTGATTTGCTGGTCTGTTATTAAAGTTATTTCGATTACGACTTCTACCACGTTGACGATAACCGTAATTGTTATTATTTTTTGAACTTTCAATATTAGAATTTGTTCTAGATGATGATCGGGACAAACATACTGGTGAAATATGACCTTGCTTACCACAATCATCACACACAGACTTAATATGCTTACAGTCACGACGCAAATGATACTTATTGCATTCCGGGCATGATTGATTACCAGTATATCGCTGCTGCGATAATGATGCACGAAAGTTGCGGTTTGCTTGACGTGTTCGATTTTGGTGATAACGATTTTTTTCGTTCATCGTCGATTTAATTTGATTCACGTCACCCGTTACGAACGTTGGTGGTTCTTTTTTAACTTCTTTACACGATTGCTGAGTAGACTCGTAAATGGTGGCAATTTCGAGAACTTCATCTAATGTCGGATTTGTTTTTTGAAGGGCACTGATACGTACATGATCATGTGGTGTATGCTTGACTAGGTTAGGTTAGGTTAGGTTGGAGTGGCTGCTTACGCACAGACCGGTGACGGTCCATTGTGATACCACAGGATGTATCCCCTTTTACCCCTATTGGAACCATTTCGAGCTACTTATGTAGCGTAAGACGTCCCGCACTTTAATGTTTTCGAGATCCGAGAGGCAGTCCATCCTGAACTTACCTAAGTGTTTGTGCCTTCTGAGAGCCAATGCTGGACACGAGCAAAGGAAGTGGACCAACGTCTCTTCCTCCTCTTCATCCAAGCAGCTTCTGCAGAAGTCATTAGCCTCCAGACCCAGCCTTCTTGCATGTTCTCCAAAAAGGCAGTGTCCCGTGAGTATTCCTACGACCGTTCTTAATTCACGTCTGCGTAAGGATATTAATGCCCAAGTGCGCCCCAAGTCCAGCCTTGGCCAAACTTGTCTTGCAACTCTACAGGTTAGGGTGTTAGACCACCTTTCCCCCGCTGAGGATAACGCCTGCTTCCCAAGTGCTTGTCTCAGCGCTGTGATAGGCCTCCCCAGACTTGCCCTTTCCGGTTGCAGCTGGAGAGTCGTACCCCATGACGCCCGAGTGACCTGGGACCCAGACTACCTGGATGTTGAAATGCTCACCCATCTCATTTAGAGATGAGTGACAACTCAACGCCACCCGTGACGGCAAAGACACCGATTCTAACGACCGGATCGCTGCTTGACTGTCCACATAGATTGTGATGTCGTCTGAGGATAACACATTATGCTTCAACCATGTCATGACCTCCTCAACCGCTACGACTTCAGCTTGGTACACGCTGCAGTAATCAGGGAGACGAATAGAAATATTTACATTTAATTTGTCACAGAATACTCGAGTTCCTACTTTGCCGTCTAGCTTGGAGCCATCTGTGAAGAATTGCAACGCTTCAGTTTCCGATGACGGTCTATCCCTCCAGGATTCCCTTGAAGGGAAGGAGGTCCGCAATCGCTTCTCGAAGCGTAGAGTAGGTTTAATGTAGTCAAGATTCGCCAGCTCATCCTTCAACGATCTGACGATAGTAGAGTGTCCTATACTAAGACACCTCCACTGAGAGACGGCTGCAAGTCGTACAGCCATATTTGCCGCCATCTGTTTGCCAAAAATGTCGACCGGAAGAAGGTGCAACATAACCTCTAAGGCACTTGTCGGTGTCGACCTCAATGCCCCGCTAACAAGCATACAGGCCGTTCTTTGCACTCTCTCAATCTTACTTTTGTAAGTTACCTTGTCCAGAGCTGGCCACCAAACACCCACCCCGTACATGAGTACAGGTCTCACTACGGCGGTGTAGAGCCAGTGTACCAGCTCCGGCTTCAGACCCCATCTATGACCAATGGCGTTCCTTCAGGAGTACAAAGCAATAGTAGCTTTGTTTATTCTCTCCAACATGTTGGGCTTCCAATTAAGCTTACTGTCCAAGATAATGCCCAGATATCTAGCTCTATCAGTAAAAGCAAGTCTCGTGCCATTTAAGGTAGGAGGGACAACTACCGGAATTTTGTATTTCTTAGTAAAGAGTACCAGCTCTGTCTTGGACGGGTTAATACCAAGTCCACATTTGCCAGCCCATTTCGTAACGATGGTAAGCGCATTCTGAATTACGTCTACAATCGTGCCCAGGAATTTCCCGGTAACAGCTAAAGCTACGTCATCTGCGTACGCAATAACTTCAATACCCTCTCTCTCCAATTCAAGTAGTAACCCGTTTACCACTATGTTCCAGAGAAGAGGGGACAGAACCCCCACCCCTGCGGAGTTCCCCTAGTTACTCGCCTCTTGAAGGTGGAGTCCCCCAACTTCGAGCTAACAATCCTGCTTCCCAGCATATAATTGATTAACCCTATCAGAGGAACGTCCACCTCCAAAAATGACAATCCCTCCTTGATTGCCTCCGCTTTCACATTATTAAAGGCGCCTTCTATATCCAGGAAGGCCACCAAACAGAATTCCTTCGAATTAATCGATTTCTCAATCGTAGACACCAAGGCGTGCAGAGCAGTGTCCACAGATCTACCCTTTGTGTACGCGTGCTGAGACGATGCCCACTTCCTGGCACCTATTTTATCTCTGATGTATACATCCAGCAGCCTCTCCAATGTTTTCAAAAGAAAGGATGATAGAGTTATTGGTCTTAGGTCCTTAGGATAGACATGTGAGCTTTTCCCCGCTTTCGGTATGAACACCACATTGACCTCCGTCCAGTACCTAGGAATATAGCCCAGCTTCAAACACCCTTTGAATATAGCTTCCAGGTAGGGAAGAATAATTACTGAGTTGTTTTGAAGTTCCGCTGGTATAATTTGATCCGGACCAGCAGATTTAAATGGTTTAAAACCCCTTAGTGCCCATAGGATCCGTTTTCTGGTTACGATATCCTCTGTGGTTACTGACAGTGATTCCTGATGATTGCTACGCACCAACAGGTCTTCAAAGCTCCCTGGTAAGTGTGTCTCGAAGAGAAGCTCCAGAGATTCTCCACTAGAAGCTGTCCAAGATCCGTCCGGTTTTATCAAAAAACTAGGACTAGATGTACTTTTGGAAAGAATCTTCCTAAGGCGGGAGGTTTCGGATACCTCTTCCATATTTCACAGAAGATTCTCCAAGACCTCCTTTGTGCCTTTCTTAATTCTTTCTTATAAATTCCGAGTTTCTCCTTATAGGAGTCCCAATCCTGAGCCTCCCTTGTATTTTTGGCTCTATTAAAGGCTATCCTACAAGCCTTACGATAGGTTCCCAGTTCCCTGGACCACCATACCGGTTTTTGCCTACCCCTAGGCTTTGCCAGTGGGCAGGCAGCGCGAAAGGATCGGTTGCATGCGCTAGTAACGCTAGCCACCATGTCCTCCAGCTCCCCAACGGTCGTCGGGGGCTCCATAGCCCTCGTCGGTAACATTCCCTCCAATAATTCCCCATATTTGCTCCAGTTGGTCCTTCTAGGGTTCCTGAAGGCTTCCCGGGTAGCAGGGTGAATATCGAGGCAATAGGTTAAATATCGATGATCAGAAAAGGAGTGTTCCTTATCCACCCTCCAATTTTTAACCATATGATGAATATTATTTGAATATGATTTTATGCTTGACTATCATATCACGAATTTCAAAATCAGAATACGAAGTGTTACAATCAGGCTTCTGACAAACAAATAAAAAATCTCGAACAGCGCCTTTTAAATCGGCTACCCATTCAGAATAGGTTTGATTAGATTTCATTAAAGTTTTATTAAATTGACATCGAGCAGCAAGCACATGTTTCTTTGCCAAAAAATGTTCACTTAATTTTGTAGTCAATTCTTTAAACGTTTTACTCACCAGATTTTCCGAAAACAATTTTTGTAATAATTCAATTGTTTCGTTGCCTACCCACGATAAAAAACATGCTCGTTTTTTCTTATCAATCGTTATACTGTTACCTTCAAAATGTTGTTCCAATTGTGGCACATAGTTTGACCATGTGACTTTTTCCTTTTCAAAGGAATGAAATACTGGAACCGCTTGCGTAGCGTTAATATTTTCAACCGGCGGTGTAACTGTTTTTTTAAAAAAATGTTGCTGTTCGGCCAAGACTTCCTTCATAAAAGTTTCATTCTGCTTTTGTAGCGATTTCAATATTGCTTCCAGCTCCGCCTTATTCATTTTGATGTTGATTTGTAAAAAAAAAAGATTTATTTCCCTTATCCTCGTCGCCAAATACAATATTCGAATATAATATTCGATGAGGCTGAGCAACCCCTGTATAAAAACGGCTGTTCTTCGCTCAGTATTTAAAACACCTTACATTTTTAGTTCCCAAAGTGAATATGTTCTTCTATTTTGGATTTGGAAGATAAACCTTACTGACATTAATTGAGCATTAGCAAAGTACAGTTCTACTAAGTTAATCACCTAAACCTGCCAAGTACGCTTTAAAATATACCATTACTCATATACGGCAATATTGTCTAAGATTCCATAGTAGTGAATGGTCACAGCAAACTCGCTGCAAGCAGTTCTATTTAGCCGCAATATTGACCGTAAAATCATAGCAATTAGCCATTTGCCAAATTTAGTTTTTGGTTTTATCTTTGCTCACATGGGTAAAATTTATATGTGAAAAATTCCATATAAAAACACGAAAATTGTTGATTTTTATCTCAACATTTATCTGTAAAAGCTAGGTGTCCATAAATATATAATGGGGTTACTAACACTATCTGGGGTTACTAACTCCAAAGATATAACCAAATGAAAAATCACTAAAGTATGATTTTAGAAATAATGAAAACCGAAAAATACTTAAGTCATATTTTGAAAAATTAAGTTTAAAATAATTTTAAAATGTTAACTAACCTAACGGATTGAACAAAAAAAAAAATTAGTAGTTTTTGGATTTTTAGATTTTGGAATAAAAACTCAAATTTGTGTGTTTGTCATTCGTAAGTTATTGTTCTAAATTCATTTTTCATACTCGTACATTCGAAAATTAAATTAAGTGATTATTCATTACATAAGTGGTTTTTTCAAATTTTTAATTTGATAAAGTTTAACGGTAAGTTGAAATAAGTGCATTTTCTAAAAATATTCAGTATGTTGTGTCTTGGTTACTTAAGTTATTTCTCGTATAAATAGTTAGTTGTTTTATGTAATAAGAATGTCTTTTCGTACAAAATTAATGCTGTCTATGGTCCAAGATAATATTAATAAACAAACGAATCAATGGCTACCATTAAAATCAAAAAATCTCAGAAGTACATGTAAACAAGTTGTTGATACTACCACAGAAGAAAAATTAACCAGAATAGACATTGCGTGGACCAAATTTTATTTTCATCTTACCTTCTTTTTTGGACATTGAAATATAATTATTTTTGAATATTATAGTAGTTAATACAAATTATGCTGTGAAAACAAAACTTGTCAAATAATTTCACTAGCTACACTGTTAAGGATTCTCAATTGTTATTATTTCAAATCAAAATCAGTAAACCAAAGAATACATAACCCAACTTTCTCTTACCTTCTGTAAATCAAGGTCAAAAAATGAGTCCAAATTTTTCCAAAAACAACGTTATGTCTCTTCTGGTTGTATTCTGTGATACTACTGAGCCAAACTCCTCACTTCCGTATGGAAAGGAAAAACCAGAACAAGACTCTACATCAGAACATAATTGTTCAACATATTCTGCAAAACCTGTTTCAATGGACACTTCAGAAGTATTTCTATCGCCTGTTCTTAACGAAACATCGTCATCATTTGTCAATAAAGTAAGTTTTGAAAGAAATTAAAGATAATGAAGATTGACGATAGTGACATTGATCCAAATTATTCACTCGAGTTATCAGTTAATGAAAATGAATCTGACGAGGAGAATCTAATTGTAATGGCTCCGCAATTGGAAAGGAATGTAATGCCGCCAATTATACACTATCATTCATCACAAAGTTTACAAAATTGAGACAAAAAAATCAAAATACGGGAAAGGAATATAAAACTGGTAAAGGTCGAGTCATCAGAGAGAGAATGTGTCAGCTGTCAGCTTCTCAAGAAATGTAGAACAAACTGAAAGAAAATATTATTGTATTTATCATCTTAAAATAGGCGTTGAAAATATCGATGTATGCCAAAAATGCTTTCGAACAACCTTTGATGAAACGGATAATATTCTAAAAACTATATGAAAAAAGAAAATGAGTCTAGGTGAAACTAAATCTCTATCTGATTTACGAGGTACCTATTCGCCACATTCAAAGCTTTCTGATGAAAGAATTAATGAAGTAAAATGTCATGTAAACAGTTTTCCTAGCTACGAAAGTCATTATTCCAGACGTCACACCAAAAAACAATACTTTCAATTTGACTTAAGCGTTGCAAAAATGTACAGGATGTATTCATTAACAAAGTACTCTCAAATATTTAAAGGTTTGTACTTTAATTTTTTTTAGATATGGGTATAAAATTCAAACAACCACAATCTGACGTATGTAGTACTTGTGAAAAATTTAAAATTCAGATCCAAAATTCGAAATGATATAATACAACGCCAGAAAATTCATCACAAACAAGCGGATGCGCAAACTAATTTATCGATTAAAGTTTTTAAGCTTTAAAGTAGCTTGCCAATATCGTATTTGGAGAATTCACTATCCTTTTACAAACGTCAACTTTGGACGTTTAACTTTACCGTTCATGATCTCGTCACCAATCAACCCTATTGTTAGATGTGGAGTGAAGTGGATGCGCGTCGTGGAGGCAACGAAATGGCTTCATGTTTATTGCAACATCTGAATTCGGTTGGTGTCAACTGTACTGGACCAAATAAGAGTTCCATGGTTTTAGCGATGTTTTCTTTATTACTTTCCAATTCTGAACATATAGAAATAATAGATCATAAGTTCTTAATATCAGGCCACACTCATATGTAGTGTGATTCAGATCATGCTCTTATATAAAGAAAAAAGAAAAGAACGTCAACAAGCATCCATGTACCACATGATTGGTATCAATTAATCCGAACAGTGGGTACAAAATCTTTTTTCTAACTGAAATGATTCAGGATAAATTTTATGACTTTGCAAAGATTCTTGAAAGTAAATTTATGTTGCGTAAGGTCGAGAAGGAAAAAATAAGTTTATTTGGCGAAACGTCCAATGGGTGCGATACACAAAACATTTTGGAACAGTTTTATATAAGAATTCGTTAAATGAGGATGAACCATTTAATACGCTAAAGTCTAAACATTAAATGTCGCGGAGCGAACAATGTATCAATTTCGGATCTATCTAGATGTTATTCAGCTCCGTAAAAAATAAGTAAAGAGAAGAAAGACCTCTTGAATTTACTTAAATTTATTGATCCAACGCTTCATAATTTTTATTTGAATATACTCGACGACAACGTATGCACTTATATAGGACCATCTGCACACACTGATGTTGATTCCGAAAGCGAAGCAGATTAAGAGTTATTGCAGTAAAAAATGATTACTTATAATGAATTTTTTTTTTTTTTATTTATGAATATATTTTAGTTATTATGGTATGTTACATTTAAATTAATTCCTTGTATATTTTTATTTTAATAAATAAATTTAACTGAACTTAAAATCTTTTATTCACTTTGTTTCAGTTTGGAAAAATCATATGTTGACTTAAGTAAACTTTTATATTTATTTTAAGTTTAGTAAAACCACTTACGGGAAACACACATAATAATTCTCATAAAATTAGAAAATATTTTGAAAATTTTAAAATACATAGTTTTAAAAAGTGGAAAAAAATTCCAATATTTTGATTTATTGACCGTTTCATTAAGTTTTGAATGTTTTTTAAAAAACTACCAAACAGCTTGTTTTTGCTCTACTGAAAATCGAGTATTTCATACATAAGTTGTTTTTAGTTATTTCCACAAACATATTGCGAAGTGATTATTATTAATACGTGATAAGTAAATTGATTGTAGTCAGTAATATTTTTTTGATTTTGTAGTGACATCTAATGGCAAACGCTCTGTACTTTTTCTTTGATCGTGCTGCCTCTTTCGGAAAACATGATCTATAATTTATCCTTTTATTTATGAACACCAAAAGATCTTGTTTATTTTTGACGATTCTTGCTTATATAGGGGGAAATAATTTAAACCAATCAGAAGAGAAATTACGAAATACGCAAATACGAAAAATCAAATTTACGAAATTACGAAATACGCAAATACGAAAATGCTCGTGACGAGCCCTAATCATTCACAAGGAGTTCCTAATAGAAATGGGCAAAAAAAATTTGAAATTATTAAACAAAAACCAACAATAAACCATCAGACATAACCTCACAAAATTCAAATAATGGCCGGTGTTTTCAACATCAAATTCTAGTAAACCAAAAGCTTTTCGTTTTATTTTATGTTAAAAATATAATAAATAATCTTTTGTTAAAAAATAATTTTGTTCTGCACTTCTTGTCACGGTAATTTTCATTGATTTTTTAAAACTTTAAATTACTTGTTTTTGATCAAACTCCATATAAACAAAATGTAATACTAACTAATCACACGACAAATTAGGTCTGCGTCAAAAAGCTAAAACGCACGACATTTAGGGGTATACTATTTACTACTTAAGCTATAGGAACAAAGATGGCAGTGCAAACGTTTAAAATTAAAATTTTACACTTTTTAGGTGGATTTCTGTAATACTCATAAAATGTGTACTTATGGTTGAGTACCATTCTGAGTATTTCAAGAGTTTAATTTAAGATGCCGCCCTTGGTTCTGTTTTAATAATTGAGCTGTTATTTTTGAGTTTTTTAAGTCCATATTTTGTTGAAATGAGATAATGAAGAAATAAACAATAAATACAAAAATATACGGGATTTTGAATTTATTCTTTTATTGGACAAGTATTAGGGATTCATTATTTTTTATTTGGACTATAGATTGTTTACCGTTAGAAAGATTATACCTACTGTCATTTTTTTCTATTGTTTTCATTAACTTTATTTTTTTGAAAAATGGACTTATACAACTTTCAAATAACAACTCAATTCATTATTTACTGTGATTAATTATAAATTCATTGAAAAATATCACAATCATACATAATTTAAAATTTTAGCTTGTACATTATAATTAATTGCAATCTCAAGAGCAGACCCAATGGGCCAAAGAAAAATATTTAATATCGCAAATTAGAATAAGTACTTCGGCTATAGTTGCCAACTTTTTAAAATGGTCCGATCGGCCAGAGGTAAAAAAAATAAACGTTATGGTTTTTCTGTAAATTCTCTCGCCCGTGGAAGCCGCCACTTCAATAAATATTCTCTATAAATTTTATTTCAGATGCCCGAATACTTTTACGCCAACAGCATTCATTTACTCCGCCATTTATGATATAATCGGGGAACTAAAATTAACCATTTTGGAGAAAGTGTCTCTGATAAATATATTTTTTTTTAGTTACCAAAGGATTTTTATTTCTTGCAATTTTCTCAATTATTAATCACTGTGTTTCATTGGAAACAATTTTCTACTGGCAAGTACTTGTGGCAACCAACATATTTTTGTGATTTCAGTAAATTCAAATTCTAATCAAATAATTTACTAAATTTTTTCAAAGAATGCCAAGTACGTCGAATAGAATGTATGGAACGTTTCAAAATAAAATTCATACAAGATTATAATTAAATTAACATGTATATTTTCCTAACGGCAGGATCTTAATATTTCCTCTAGTCTTCGGGTTTGGCAGCCAATAAAACTAATTTTTAATATTTATGTCGACGTTTCGATAATTTTATTATCTTCTTCAGGTCTACAACAGTTTTAACAATACATACATACAAAGTTTATTAAAATATATAGAAATTACTATGCCATACTCCGACTTACCGTTAAATATATCTATACATTTTTTTTTTTTTTTTTAATGTTGCCAATGGCTTTATTCTTGAATCTTTCTACATAAGAAACTATAACAAGAAGTAATCAAATCTTAAGCTAAAATTATTACATATTTTAAGTCTTAACCAATGTTAATACTTATTGTTAGGGCTCACAATTTAATTAATTTAGACTATACTTATATGTATATATCGAATTAAATTTACAGGTTCACAGGTTCATCAGTTCGAGTGGATCTGTTCTTCTCAGACGTCTAAATCGCGGCTGTTTTAGTATCTCCTGACCAATTCGTTGGGATGTGCTTCTAGTTTTGAGTAATATTTCGAACTGAATTCTTTAATTGTTTCTTTAACGGTTTTAATCCCAAGGTCGTGATGTATATTACTATTTCGAATTTACCAAGGAGCATTGGTAATACTGCGAAGTATTTTCGCTTGGGTTCGTTGCAAGAGTTCTCTGTTTGAAGCGCTGGTGGATCCCCATAACTGAATACCATATGTCCATATGGGTTTGATTATCGCTTTGTAAAGTAAAACTTTATTGGCTAATGACAACTGAGATTCTCTTCCCATCAGCCAATACATTTTGGAAAATATAATTTTTATTTGGTTGCGCTTTGTTTCAATATGATTTTTCCATGTTAACCTTCTATCCAGATGCAAACCTAAGTATTTTACCTTCGTTTGTTGAGGAATATTTTTATCGTTTAATTTCACTGATGGGCAGGTGCGCTTGTTTAGCGTGAATGTGACGTGAGTTGATTTGTTTTCGTTCATTTTTATTCGCCATGCCTTTAGCCAGTCCGCGACTTTGTTTAAATGATTCTGTAATTCCTTTGAGGAAATTTCAGGATTAGTGTGAGACACCAGGATGGCCGTGTCATCGGCAAATGTTGATATTATTACTTTGTTGGTTACAGGTATATCAGCTGTGTACAACAAGTATAATATTGGTCCTAGAACGCTACCTTGTGGGACACCTGCATTAATATTATTTAAGCAAGTAGTTGCGCTGTTTTGTTTGACCATGTATTGCCTTTGAAGAAGATAGTTTCCCAAAACTGAGTGAAATTTTTTCGGTAGAAGCTCTTTAATTTTGTAAATTAGTTCATCGTGCCAAAGTTTATCAAAAGCTTGGGCGATATCCAAAAAGGTAGCAGAACAATATTTCTTTTCCGCGAAGGTGAGTTTGATTGCATTTACAATTCTGTGTACTTGTTCTGTAGTACCATGTTGGTTTCGGAATCCAAATTGATAGTCTGGAATAATGCGCCGTTCTTCTAATATTGGTTTCAATTTCGTTAGTAACATTTTTTCAAATAGCTTAGAGATTGTGAGCAGCATGCTTATTGGACGATATGATGAGATTTACGTTTCATTTTTCCATGGCTTCTTGTCCATTTTTGAGGAATATAACTGGTTCGCATGATCGCGTTGAATACAAATGTTATTAGTTTTATGCATTTATCTGGCAATTCCATATATAAATTTGAAGAAAATTTCTGTCATACGAACTTGTAAACAGAAAATAAAATTTTTTCACAAACGACAAATTGATTCAAATTGGACAACTACAATCAAAATATTTTTAGTAAACAAACTTTTTGAATTTGGAATTTCAAGAATCTACAAACGATTTATATTTTGGGAATTTAGATATAAAATCAATGATGCCAGAATAAATTTGGTTAAGATCGTCAGTATCAGAGGTGTGTATAGTGTGTCCAGCAGTGGTGTACGCAGGATTTGTCTAAGGTAGGGGTCTGTTTTTTTTTTTATATAAACCACTAAAAGATATTTTTTGTGTATTATTATTCAATTTAAATAATAAAAAAGTAATTCATAATATAAATATTTAATTTTAATATATTTAAAGTAAAAAATCGGTTCTTCTTGGTTTTTTGCATAATTCTGTAATTATACTTTCGACAGGCACATCTGCTTCGCTATAAACATGCATTAACACCATTCCATTCAATCTGTCTTCAGCCATCGTAGATCTTAAATATGTTTTTAGCCGTCTCAGCGTCGAAAAACTCCTCTCCGGCTCACATGATGTAATCGGAAGTGTTGCTAAAATACAGAGAAGATTATAAATGTTAGGAAATACTTCTTGGTTGCAACCACGTAAAACTTGAAGTAACGGCGTGTTATTTGTAGAATAAGATGCTCTATTTGTTAGATATTTCTGCCACATAACTATTTCCGAGAATAGTTCCTGACTACTACAGTTTACGTCATATGGATAAAATTTGCACAATTGTTCAATATTTTCAATATCCAATGAAGTTGTTAAAAATTGTGGTAAAATATAATCAAAGCCTTGCAGTATATTTTTATGCTTCGTAAATTTTTGTTGGAGACTCACAATAAATGTTTCTATCAATGGTAAAAATATGTTGTTTTTATAATATTCGATGGGGATTTCAGTAGATCTGATATTTGGTCTTCCTCGTAGCTTTGGTTTTTCTACTGGAAATTCATACTTTTGTGCTATTTCAGTAGCTTCTTTGAATATGCTGCTAAATACGCTAGTGTCATTTTTCATTTTGATTAATATTGCAATGAGATCGTCGGTAGCTTTAATGACTTCAGTGATTGCAATGTTTTTGGATTGTAAATATCGACAGAGAACTACGCTATAATTGAATATATGATTTAAACAAATTATGCTAAAAGTGAATTGAAAATTTTTAATAGTGTTTAAAAATTGTTGAGCTTTTGAAGATGCAATATTATTTGTCCAATTCATTATTGATTCTAGTGCGTCAATAACGGCGTTTTCTAATTCTAAAAATGTTGAAACAGAATTATGTCGTTCTACCCATATAGTAGCACACAAATTTATAAGTTTTTGTTTTTTTGATTCCGGACAAACTTCTTTTATCGACGCAATCAAAGTTTGTTGTTTTTTTGGAACATTAAAAAATAGGTAAGTTTCACCTAAAAGAGACATACAATGCCTTATTTCACGTGCATCACAAATACTACTAATTGCTAAGTTGAGGCTATGACTTGAACAGTGAACATAAATGGCACTAGGAAATAAGTCGCTAATTTTGGCTTAACGCCATTTACAATGCCGCTCATAACTGGTGCGCCGTCATATCCTTGGCCACGGAGTTTTTTCATATTAATGCCGAGGGATGATAATGTTGAAATCAAACTTGTTGCTAAACCTTCCGCAGTAACATCTGGTACCGGTATAAATTGTAAAAACTTCTCACACAATTTTGGTTCGTCATTGTTAAAAGACAAAAATCGAACACAGATTGACATTTGTTCGATGCCCGCAATATCAGCTGTTTCATCAGCAAATAACGAAAAACACGGAGCTTCATTCACTTCACTTACAATTTGATTCACTATCATTGTCCCAACTGTTTCAATTATTTCATTTTGAAAACGAGGACTAATGTAGGATGCATTTCTCGGAGCGGCGACTAACTGTAATTTAAAGCTTTCGTCATGTTTAGCACAAAATCGAATAAGGGATCGAAAATTACCATCATTTTCATCAGGTTCAGAGTCAAATGATAAGGGACCCGAATCTCTATGTCCTCTCAATGGAATATTCTGCTTCCCACATAACAAAATTATTTCGATAATTGGGATCAACAACTTTCTATTATTGTCTGCTTGCTTACGTCGCTCATTATGTATTAATAAATCGATTGGAGTGATTTTATTTTCTTCGACATCTGATAAATTAGTCACCATTATCACACAAGATTTGTGGTAAGATGCATCATTATGCAAACGGAAACGTTCAAGAGCGTGTTTCCATGCGTCAAATTTAAGTTTAACTAATTGCCCTAATTCTTGTTCACTTCTCGTTCGATCATTTATCGCGAAAAAGAAGCAGTATTTACAAAAGGCACCATCAAGACTTTTAGAATAAACTAACCAGGTAAATCGTTCACACCAACTTAATTGGAATTTTAAATTTTTTTTACCTTTTGCCGGAAATTTGAAGTTGTTTTCTGGTTTTTTTTAACTGTTTGATGGCTTTTAATTTTTCTTGGGAATTTAATTCATTTACTTTATCCAAATAATATCCAATGTCATCGGTTTGTAAGTGAATATCATTTGATTTCTCGTTGGCTTGCTTTTTAGATTCACTAGAATGATCATTATTATAATTTGTAATGTAGCTCCAGAATTCTCTGCAGATGGTTCATTCATCGAGTTTAAACTGTAATCCGTTGAACTTGTAGACGCGTCATCATTTGAATCCAAAACGTTTTTGGGAATTTTTGAAAAATAATTGAACAAATTATTTTTTCGTTTATTCATTTTAGGCTAAAATACAAATACAATTAACTACATATATTTTATATTTAAGAAGCATTATTCCATTTTTCTACAAAGAAAACGTACTCACCTCTCAAGAATGTACCGCAACATACACAAAAAAAACAAAAAAATCCCTAAAAATCAAATTATATTTTTGTAATGATTATGATTTTATTATATTCTGATCGTCTCAGGAATAATGTCAACACCGAGTTTAATTATAAATATAATAATTATGTAATTGGATTTTAATTGTTTTAATTATTATTGTTACTAATTTGGTTCACACGTCCAAACGAATAAAGAAGATTTACATCAAGACTTTAAGAGTGTGTATCGAGTAACTGCAAAAACCGAATAATCAAAGAACAAATCAACGCCACTACATAAAAAGCCATGACACAAAAATGTGTGGTAGTATGTGTTAAGGGGATAAAGATTTTTATTTTCCTATGAAACGTAAACAAAATCATATGGGATTTTCAAACACATTTTTTTATATCGTCTCTATTTTCAATTTAAATAAGTATTTTTATTTACAAATATAAATAATTTGATATCAAATATATTGAAATGTAAATTGTGAACAATTTTGATTGAAATAAATAATCATTTATTAAGTAATTTTGCATTTTTATAAAAATATTTGTTTCTCAAAACATCGTCGTGCTTCGTGTTCCTCTAAACATTTCATTTTCATAATAAATTTATTATGATTAGAGGAACACGAAGCATGCCGATGTTTTGAGAAACAAATATTTTTATAAAAATGCAAAATTACTTAATAAATGATTATTTATTTCAATCAAAATTGTTCACAATTTACATTTCAATATATTTGATATCAAATTATTTATATTTGTAAATAAAAATATTTATTTAAATTGAAAATAGAGACGATATAAAAAAATGTGTTTGAAAATCCCAGATGATTTTGTTTACGTTTCATAGGAAAATAAAAATCTTTATTCCCCTCTTTATATTAGTGATTTGACTTTTTTAGACTGATGTCACGGCTATTTATGTAGTGGCATTGAACAAATACATACATATTTTATTTTCTCTCTGTTTTTTTTTATTGCGGTTCTTTTAACTATGTTTATATGGATGATTGAAATGCAGTTGATGAGGAGTATTTGTTTGTGTTTTCAGAGAATTGGAATTTTCGAACGAGCTAATGTTAATTTGAAGATTAATGTTCTTAGCTAAGGTGGGGGTCCAGACCCGTTGGACCCCCCTTGTGTACGCGCCTGGTGTCCAGTATCAGAGGAATGCTGGCATAATGGTAGTAGCTTGAGAATTTCTGATAGGTGGTTTGACGTCCGATTTATGTTGTGAAATGCGATTTTTTAATAATTGTTTCATGGTACCGATGTATTTCAATTGGCAATGGTTACATGGAATTAAATATACAATATTCGAACGATTTAATTTAGGTGTGATATCTTTGATTTGGCTAAAGACGTTACGAATAGAGTTAACTGCTGAAAATGTAATTTTAGAATTTATATTGAATTTGTGCAATGTGCTGGAAATTTGGTCACTGAGATTTTTAATGTAATAAATTGATTTATATATTAAATTTTGATGAACATTGTTATTGGTACCGACCATACTAACCATTTGTCCACTGTTAGTTTGGTTGGTTTCCACTTGGTTTCTCCAAAAATTTTATGCTACACAGGACCAATTATTTTGTAATTTACTAAATTCTTTTTTAAGCGTTGTAAATAGGAAGTTCGATTCCATACGCAATCATCAAAATCGCACTTTTGATATTGCACACCATAATGCGTGCCGAAACATAAGTAATGTTGATGTTCCAAACGAAGTATTGGATATTGTGAGCTTGGGACCAAAATTTAATTTGCCATTTTTTAATAAGGAAGATATTCCGGCGTTAAAAATTTTGGCTCAAACAGAATCAATAATTCAAGAAATTAATGGTGAACATCAACAAAACGTCGCAAGGTTTCAAGTTTGAAATGTTCTTCAAAATTTCTTGTCGCGGAGTTGTATCCTAACAATGAAAGAAAAACATTTAAAACATTTGACAATTGAAACAAAAAATTGTTTAAGCCATAATCAAAATATTATTATTTTAAGTGCGGATAAAGGAAATATGTCGGTGATAATGTTAAGATCAGAGTATGAGGACAAAATTAAAAATTTGGTGAGCGATCAAAATACATACAAAACATTAAACAGGGACCCCACACTTTCACTACAAAATTTGAACAACAACAAAATTAAAAATTTATTTTTATCATATTGACCGGGAAACTAAGACCAAGCTTACGACCTACTCTTCAGTTTTACCTAAATTATACGGACTTCCCAAAATCCATAAACTGGATCATCCACTTAGGCCCATTGTATGTTTCATAAATAGCCCTACATATAAAACATCAAAATATTTAGCTGAAACGTCGAAAAGTTCAATTGATAATCGGAGGTACAATTGTAAAAATTCGTACGAATTAGTAGATTTCGTAAAACAACAAAATATTCCAAATCACCATGTATTAATAAGCTTGGACGTAGTTTCCTTGTTCACCAATATTAAGATTGATTTGGCTGTAGAAACAATTTCAGATATTTGGTCAATGATAGAACCACATACCAGAATACCCAAAATAAAATTTCTAGATATTCTAGAATTTTGTTTAAAATCAGGATATTTCAGCCTGTTTAACGGACCAAATTTCCAGCACATTGCACAAATTCAATATAAATTGTAAAATTACATTTTCAGCGGCTAACTCTATTCGGAACATCTTTAGCCAAATCAAAGATATCACACCTAAATTAAATCGTTCGAATATTGTATATTTAATTCCATGTAACCATTGCCAATTGAAATACATCGGTACCATGAAACAATTATTAAAAAATCGCATTTCACAACATAAATCGGACGTCAAACCACCTATCAGAAATTCTCAAGCTACTACCATTATGCCAGTATTCCTCTGATACTGGACACACTATACCTCTGATACTGACGATCTTAACCAAATTTATTCTGACATCATTGATTTTATATCTAAATTCCCAAAATATAAATCGTTTGTTGATTCTTGAAATTCTAAATTCAAAAAGTTTGTTTACTAAAAATATTTTGATTGTAGTCGTCCAATTTGAATCAATTTGTCGTTTGTGAAAAAATGTTATTTTCTGTTTACAAGTTCGTATGACAAGAAATTTTCTTCAAATTTATATATGGAATTGCCAGATAAATGCATAAAACTAATAACATTTGTATTCAACGCGATCATGCGACCAGTTATATTCCTCAAAAATGGAAGATATCTTTGATCACAATGATACATAAGCCATGGAAAAATGAAACGCAAATCTCATCATATCGTCCAATAAGCATGCTGCTCACAATCTCTAAGCTATTTGAAAAAATGTTACTAACGAAATTGAAACCAATATTAAAAGAACGGCGCATTATTCCAGACCATCAATTTGGATTCCGGAACCAACATGGTATTACAGAACAAGTACACAGAATTGTAAATGCAATCAAACTCACCTTCGAGGAAAAGAAATATTGTTCTGCTGCCTTTTTGGATATCGCCCAAGCTTTTGATAAACTTTGGCACGATGGACTAATTTACAAAATTAAAGAGCTTCTACCGTAAAAATTTCACTCAGTTTTGGGAAACTGTCTTCTTCAAAGGCAATACATGGTCAAACAAAACAGCGCAACTACTTGCTTAAATAATATTAATACAGGTGTCCCACAAGGTAGCGTTCTAGGACCAATATTATACTTGTTGTACACAGCTGATATATCTGTAACCAACAAAGTAATAATATCAATATTTGCCGATGACACGGCCATCCTGGTGTCTCACACTAATCCCGAAATTTCCTCAAAGGAATTACAGAATTATTTAAACAAGGTCGCGGACTGGCTAAAGGCATGGCGAATAAAAGTGAACGAAAACAAATAAACTCACGTCACATTCACGCTAAACAAGCGCACCTGCCCACCAGTGAAATTAAACGATAAAAATATTCCTCAACAAACGAAGGTAAAATACTTAGGTTTGCATCTGGATAGAAGGTTAACGTGGAAAAATCATATTGAAACAAAGCGCAATCAAATAAAAATTACATTTTCCAAAATGTATTGGCTGATGGGAAGAAAATCTCAGTTGTCATTAGCCAATAAAGTTTTACTGTACAAAGCGATAATCGAACCCATATGGACATACGGTATTCAGTTATGGGGATCCACCAGCGCTTCAAACAGAGAACTCTTGCAACGAACCCAAGCGAAAATACTTCGCAGTATTACCAATGCTCCTTGGTATATTCGAAATAGTAATATACATCACGACCTTGGGATTAAAACCGTTAAAGAAACAATTAAAAAATTCAGTTCGAAATATTACTCAAAACTGGAAGCACATCCCAACGAATTGGCCAGGGAGATACTAAAACAGCCGCGATTTAGACGTCTGAGAAGAACAGATCCACTCGAACTGATAAACCTGTGAACCTGTAAATTTAATTCGATATATACATATAAGTATAGTCTAAATTAATTAAATTGTGAGCCCTAACAATAAGTATTAACATTGGTTAAGACTTAAAATATGTAATAATTTTAGCTTAAGATTTGATTACTTCTTGTTATAGTTTCTTATGTAGAAAGAATCAAGAATAAAGCCATTGGCAACATTTAAAAAAAAAATAAAAAATGTATATATATATATATTTAAAGGTAAGTCGGAGTATGGCATAGTAATTTCTATATACATATTTTAATAAACTTTGTATGTATGTATTGTTAAAACCGTTGTAGACCTGAAGAAGATAATAAAATTATCGAAACGTCGACATAAATATTAAAAATTAGTTTTATTGGCTGCCAAATTTCGAAGACTAGAGGATAAATTAACATGATTTTGAAAATTGATGCCTTGATCAAATGAGTCAAAAAGGCACATCTTGGTTGGATTAGGGTTTTAAAATGATATTTCACGCAATTACAATTGATATAGAGCCATTTATTGGAATTTTTTAAACTAAAATCTCTCGTTAATTTTATGCGAAACTGCTTCTAACAACTACACTATCATTTGAGCATGAGTAGTTTGCTCACGCCAATGAAATGCACTAAATAATTATTTCGCAAAAAGTTGTTGGCACTTTGAAGTTATGTAGCGGAAAAACTACAAAGAAAATTCGGAAAAGCAATTGTCAATTTTTAAATAAAACTCTAAATAATTTTTTAAAACAAATGTTTTGGAGATAGGCCTACTAGTTTGTTTACTATGGTACCACAAAAAGTCATAATTATTGTGTTTTTCGTGAAACAGAGCCTTAAAGGACTACTACCACAGATAAGAATATCAGATGAACCAAGCAAGCACGAATGATTTTGCGGTTGTTTGAACTGGAATCCAATGATGGCGATCTGTGTCACCAAAATTATTTTGCATTCAGTTCATTAGCGTCTTTTATAAAATTTTCGCTCTTGCTCCCAAAAATATATTTTTTCAATATACATATAGACGTACGCTCTTTACCTATATTGATAAACACTTGAAAAAAGATTATATAACTCTTTCAAAATGAGTTAAATTTTTATATTTAATATCGCTCTAGAAAGAGGGAGCGAAGAAGTTAAAAATATCGCTCCCTCCCAATCTAAACTACAGAGCGATTGGGGAAAAATTAATCACCATTAGGTGAATTTTTGGAAGACGGACAATTAGGATGGAACTTGAATATTTGTTAACTGATTAAGATGAAATTTGACATGTGCGTTAAAAATGGGATTGTTAAATGATTTTTCGATGAAGTTCTGAAATATGGCTAATTAGGACAGAACTTAGGTATTTCTTTACCTATTATCATGAAATTCGACAAACATAACGAAAATGAGATTCTAAAATGATTTTTTAATTCCGGGACCCTTCACTACCATTAGAAGTTTCAATAATGGTGCGCGTGCCATCACCCACTTTTTTGTATTTTCCTTTGATTGCGATTTTAATTTCCTGGCACATGTATAATAAATATATCAATATGAGAAACCACAACAGAGACTCCCATTTCCAATGCACATGTCGAATTTCAGCATACATTGTTAAGGAATAGCTAAGTTCTATCCTAACTGTCCATATTTCAGAACTTTATCGAAAAATCATTTAATAATCCGATTTCCAACGCACACGCCAAATTTCATCTTAATCAGTTAAGATTCGATTCATATTTCAGCACTTTATCCAAAAAACCATTCTAGAATTCCATTTTCATCGCAAATGTCAAATTTGAGAAACAAAGAGAAAATATGCATTTCGTTTTCTCGTAATATACAGTTTTCCAATTGTAGTGGCCGAATTTTATAATTGTTTCATCTGGTAAAACTGCGTCTTTTGTTTTACGTTTGTAGTAACTTAAGTATTCTGTAAGCTTTCAGCATGGAAAATACACAGTTCCACAAAGACTGATTATTCAGTCCAATTATGGAAATTCGCGTTTTGCAATTAAAGTTTGATCCAACTGGTTCTGTCTGTACACACGGTCAAGTAACAAGTGGATCGTTGCAGCTCCCGGTCAAACCAGAATATTACCGCTGACCGCGATTGTCTACGTGATAATCCAAACCTCCCGATCGACTTTGGAATATCTCGAGATAAACCTCGGTTTTGGCCAAAAAAAAAAATGTTCAGTGCCACGGGCTATTTTTAGATGAATATGGCCATGCAAACAAATAAAATTTCCGCTTGGGGGAACCGCCCGGAAATAATTACTCGGTGCGAATTGTGGATTGGTGGTATCATGGTACTACTTCATCGAGATCAATCGGGAAGGGGACATGCGATGATTAACCATTTTCCCCAATTTTGCCCTGTTTTTTTTTTAGATATTTTTTCTAACAAGTCGTGCCATACAAGTGGCGGAACAGTTACTGTTTTAAGAAAAGTTCCGTGGCTGCGTAATTTTATAAAACGGTGATATTAATTAACCGCTAGGAATGCATGATTTGACACCTTTATACTTTTTTCTGTGGAATTATACCAATTCACTCGTATAAGCCAAGAAGCAAGAACGATTCAGAAGCTACGAGTAAAGGGCAAAATAAGATTTTAAATTGCCGGTGAGGGGCACAGCAAAGCTAGTTAAAATTTAGTTAAAATCTTCAGAAACTTGATCTTATATTCCATACAAATGTTATAATAGTAATTACACAATTATGCAATTTGTAATTGCTTTGAAAATGTGAATTTAATTTTTTCTAAAATATTTTTTTATTTTCAGGGGAAAAAAATTAAAATTCAATATACGATCAAGTTTCAGAAGATTTTAGAGAAAATCAAATACACATTTTCTTTTGTTTTTTCATGGGACTTCACAAAATGTTGCAGAACGTTTTTATCAAACAATTCATTTTAATATTGCAAGTAAACTGTCTTCAGGGGTATGATGATAAAACTGTATTATTTATGGTATTAGTACCAACTTTCTTTAGAAACCTAGTTGCGTCTTTAAATCCTTAACTTAAAATACCAAATCTTCTAAGCTTCCCTTAATTTGTTTAACGCAACCGATGCATGATAGACAGGTTCGCTCCTTCCATAGTTTTGACTATGGAATTGTAACTTAATTTGAATGTGTTACGACTGGCATACGTCTTCACCGATCAAAAGAGAAAAATTGCGGATGTAAACGCACAAGTGAAATTAAATTTTTTTTTTACAATGTGCTCTTGAGGGTTAAATATATGCTCGGTATATGTATGTTGTTACCAACATTGGATGTAACATTCCATTCGCTTAATATACAAACATATTTTGCGTTCTTTATGCATTTAAATGAGTCAGTTCCACTTCTAGTGCGTAGCTCACGCGACGGAGTATATTAAACAGTCGTACAATATCAATTTGGATACTAGTAAATACGAACAATAGTTGCTCTTATTTTAATCCTTCGAATAGAGAGGGACTCAATGTTCATTAATTTACACCTACCATGGTAAGCTGGAAGTAAGAAAGCGGGCAGATTAAGGTCCTGTAAAAAGGATTCCATATGATAGCAAATTATTTCAGGTGCGATCGAACAAAATAGATGTATAAAGTTTTGGTGGCAAACGCAAACATCAATGTGTTTATGAAATAATAAATTTGAGGTAAATATAATGCAAAGATCTTTGAATGTATTAACCGTTTCTATTAGGCAACCATCAAGAAAAAAATCTTCAACTAGCGAACAAACGAGAGCCGGTGAAACACATTGTCTTATATTTAATAAAATTAAGAACTAGCTTATGATCTGTACCTCAAGAAGTGAAGTTTTCAAATTCTATTGGATATCAACTTCTCACTAATATTTAAAATAGTTTTTCGAAAATTTTGATGTCGTCTGCGCATAAATGAGAATATCAAGAATATAAGCATGAGACCCAGAAGACTACCTTGAGGAACTCTAAGTAAGATTACCTGTTAGAACCTGTCAAATAGACATTAAAATATTTTTTACTAAATGACGGCTTTGTAAATTATGAAATTCCGTGTTGCGTTCGTAGGTGATTAATGAAGCCCGCATATATATTTGTATTAAACGCTATCACCACATACATTTTTCTTTCTTAGTAAAGCAATTTTCATTTGGCATAAATAATGATTGAAGCCCATCACACAGACACTTTTACGATTATATATCAACATGTCACTTAAATAGAGGGCATGTGTTTTTTTTTGTTGCTGGGAACCGCTGAGGATATTTTTTCCTTAAAGATCTTTGTGTGAAACCCAACGAACAATTATGGAATTATAAGAGCGGATTATATGGCATTGGAAGTTGAGTCATCAAGAATTGGTTTTTGATAATGAGCTTAAATTTCTGCCCACATTCCGAAGGAAAAAGAGTTTTGGAAGTTTTTGGTTTGACAAATCTGATTTCAAAATTGTAGCTGTCTATTATCTGTCAATGACCCTTAAAAATTCTTCAAATGTAAATGAATAAAATAAATAAAATTGGTAACGAAAAAAAAAATAAAATAAAAAAAATGGTTTTCTTGTATAGGACACATCCCTCTAGGAGAGGCGTAGCCTCGAGGTGAACTAGTTTTCGAGATTTGAATGGTACTTTTCGCCGAGGTTTGTGTACTATTGTATTCACAATCAAAGGCATTTAATAAAACAAGCAACTTACGCTCATCACTGATTGACTCGGGAACGCTTTCCTTATATTTCCAAATTATATGCTCAAATTTTATAACTGAGTGATATAGGTGTCGACGTGTTAACAAGAAAGTTCGAATAGAAAATGTTTCAGCTTTGATATGCTCACGAAAGTCCTAACATGAGATGTAATAAATTAATGAATTGTGTAAAACTGGTAATCAACATTTAGGCTGGTACAGCCTAAAGCATTAAAGTGGCAGCATTAGACAATAAATGGTTTCTAAATATTTTTTTTTTTCTATCAAAACCATAAAGTAAACCAAAGCAATCAACTCGAATAAAAATGACAACTATACCTTTTCATTTTCAAATTGGAAATAATCATTTTCAAAATGGAAATAATCAATATAAAATTGGAAAAAATCATTTTTAATAGGTAATGTGGGGCTTATTCATCACGAAGTAAGAAGAGGAGCATTTAAAACCCCGCAAGCGAATGAGTTCACACTCAATTGTTTACGCAATGCTCTAACCAAATATCAATCACCAGTTGTAATGGTAATTGATAATGCTCTGTGTCATGCGTCTATTGAAGCTGTATTTCTTGAAAGTGAATTTATCAATCATCGGTTATTAAGATTAGGCCCATACAGCCCAATGTTAAACCCCACAGAATTTGCTTGGTCGGCTCTTAAGGCCTCTATTAAACGAATTTAACAGAAATGCCACAGATTTCAGCAGGTGAAAATAGGATAGATTTGACCCAAACCGAATTTCGTTTACAAAGGCTGGAAAATATTATACAACGGAATTTGCCAAATTTATCTGTTGCAAATTGTGCTAAATATGTTGCATATATTAAAAAATTCATACCAGATGTTTTAAATTTAGTCGATATGATTTTTTAATTTACTGTATATATTAATGAAGTTTTGATCATAAATATTGTTGTACCTGTGAGTTTTTTATTTTTAAATTTAAAAATGATTATTTCCAATTTCGAAATGATTATTTCCAATTTGATATTGATCATTTCCAATTTGAAAATGATTATTTCCAATTTGAAAATGATAACTTCCAATTTGAAATTGAAAAGGTATAGACAAAATTTCTTTGAATTATTCTGTTGGTCAGACTGTAACATACCAAAATAACAATGAAAATTAAATTTGATTTCTTTTATGATTTGGGTTTTAGTGGTATGTACAGTACTGCACTAGGACTACAAAAGTTCGATTCTCTTTAATGTTTTTTCTGTCCAATTTTTCAGTTCTTTTAAGTTTTATTATTATTTTTTTTATTAACCAAATATTTTACTTTATATTAAATATTGCTCTTTATAGTTAGTATAGTACATAATTATACAAAATATAGATGGTCAGCTTATAAGATGCGCCTAAATGTATGTTAATACTACTCAAATTTATTTAAAACTACTTATATTGTCAGTTGTAGCAAGCCAGGAAAATTTTTCGGTAAAACGTTTTTTTCCTATTATAAAATGCATAGAATAAGTACAATATAAAGACTGATTTACATTCAAAGATTTTCGCAGATGTAGATGTCAAATCAAAAATTCGTTTTCTTTACACATAAAAATTCAAAAAATGTCACAAGTCAATACAAATGATTGGTTTTCTTGTTTATCTAACCTTATTATAGTTATTTATTCACGCATCGACGATTTTACAGATAAAAGATGAAACTCGATATCTGCAAAAAAAGTAGACGGCGACTTTTGGGTTTGTTCCTCGGGTTTAAATTGACTTTTTTAAGCAGATGATTATTTTTTCTCTTTTTGTCTTTGTACTTTTTCCTATGTTGTGTTTCAATTTTTTTGCGGATGTCGAATGTCGTTGAATGTAAATCAGCTATAAAGAGTGCTATCTTTGGAAAATAACAATGAACATTAAATCAAGTTTGTTGCGTTGGATGTTAGTTAGTAGTAGAGCGGCTAGGGTCTGAGGTTCATTTCTGCTCATCTCATGTTAGTTAGTATTCTTTATTTTTTTTTTTAAACAAAAACCCATCCTCTGCCTTTTGTCGGGTTGTAAGGTTTTGAGTAATGCCCCAACACATGTAGCATCATCTTTTAAAGCAGTTACTCTGTGGTTTAAGGTTTATTTACGGTACAATCATCCTTAAAAGCCTTTAATCTCGAACTACTTTTACTTGGCCAGGAAATAACGGATAAAAAAATATCAAATGGTCAAATGCTGATTGTGGCAGCGGCCGCTGGACATCACCATTAGGTGTAATATCTGTAGCAAAACATTACACAACAAAAGCTACTCACAAAATTGTATCCGTCCTAGGAGGGGCTGTACCCCTAGTTATAACATAAATAAATAAATCATATTTCTATAATATTATCGTTTATTTTGGCAAAAATATTAACGTTTAGTAGGCGCTGCACAATTGACATTTTATTAAATTAATCGGCAGTAGCGCCGCCACGTGTTAGTAATGTTTCCATTACTGACCGATTACGTCTCATTACTAACCTCTTTTTACTATTACTGACCGCTTGAAATGTATCCATGGAAATCCCTCGCTGGAAGATAGGACTTCCAAATTTTCATGCGTAAAAGACATATTTGTAAGTTGACGAACTTTTTCAAAAATTGGCACCTACGTTATCTCGGTTATATGTATAGCTTGTAAAATCGAGAACTGACTGCTTGAAAAACCTATCATATTTCGGGCAATGTGATGGCACATTCAAATTTGCACAGTAATCCCTATGGTTCCCTGACATTATTTGTAGAAAACAATTACAGAAATTTTTAATGCTATAGGTTTAACACGAAAGCAGTAAATAATTTAAAAAAACGTAGTGGGTGATGAAAAGAGTATTATTTATATTTAGTCGTTCAAAGAGCAGTTTCTTGTTTGAGTTAGCTTTATACGCTTATTTTACCGCCTCAACATAAATTTATTGATATTCTTATTTACCGTATAGATAAGTACAAAAACCGATTTTCATAGTTTTATAATTAAACCTTTCTTATTTTAATGATAAACTTTATAATCGTGATATAAATTTTGCTTGTTTACTTGGAAAGATTTAGAAAAATGATTTTTAGGCGGACAGTTTCATTCAAAAATTCGGCAAATTTAAATTATAATTACCCTTTATAATTTTATATAATCCCTCAAAAATTTCATAAACTTTGTTTTAAAAAAAGAATTACGACGATTGGTAAATTTCGGTAATTAGCTAATAGAAGATAAAAAAAATGTGCATTAATTCCTATTTTTGTATTAACAAAATTGAATGTGAACTACGAAGCGACACAAACGATGAATAAAACTTTAACTAAAAATTAAATAAAACGACCAAATTTTCTTACGATTTTAAAAACTTTATTATTCAGAGAAAAGTAAAACAATATAAACTTTTTTCTTTAAAAATTTTTGTTAAAAATAAATAAATAAATTTACAAAACATATTGTTTAATTTTTTTTTTATTTTTAGTTTTTTCTTAAATTTTTGTCCAAAATATTTGAGTTTTTTATTTTTTTGTTTTTATCTGTGTGTTGTTGCTTTTATTAATTTTCTTATCTTTTTCTTTATTGTTATAAATAGATTTTGAAATGTTTTCTTCTTTTATTTAATTAAGTTTCTTTTTTATTTTTATTATAGAAACAAAAGGTATATATCTATTATTACTATCATAATTTGTATCGTCGATGGGAGCAAAATACATAATATGTTCAAAAATAAACAAATTCCCAAAAATAGTAAAAAAACTATAAAGCTCCAACAAATGGTTTGAACAAAAAAAAAAAAATTTTTTTTAACAAAATAAAACTATAACCGAAACGTTTTTTTGAATTACATAATTTTTTTAAAATTTAATTTAGTAACAAAATAAAAATAATTTTTTGGTTTTATTTGTGTATTATTTTTTTTATTAAATTTACTTAGGTATTTTTTTTTTTTGTTTATTTTATAAGTAAATTATTTTATTTAAAAATTATGCATCTCTCTCAAAAAAAAAAATGTTCTCTTATTTATATAATAAATTTGTTATTTTCAATTTTTGTTTCAATTATATAAATTAATTTAGTTTATGTAGAGAGAATTAAATTTATTGATTTGATATATATATATATATATATATATATATATATATATATATATATATATATATATATATATATACAATTTTGTTTTCATTATTTTACACCAAACATTTGAAATTTCTAATTAACATGATAACATGTAAGGACAATGACACGCTTTGTTTTAAATACAGATATAAAAATAATAAGCATAATTACATAAATTTAATTGTTTTTTTTAATTACGATTAAATAAAATTAATATAATTGATGATTTAGTTTCTTATATAAAATAGAAAACTACGGTTTCCTTGTGTTCTTCATTTTTTTTTTTTTTATGTGCGTTAATTTTTTTTTCCTCTAATTTATTAGAAAAAAAAAATTATGTTTCACAAGAAAATTATGTAAATAAAGAAAAGAATAAAAACAATTACATAATAAAAAATAAATAAATATAAAGTCAAAAAGATTTTATGCAATTCAATACTTACAAAAATTTTTGGGAAATTTTTATTGTTTTTTATAATAATTAATTAATTAAAAAATGACCTAAATAATTGTTTTAAACTAAATTTTTTAAATATATAACGACCAAAAATTCATAAAAAATTTTTATAAAACTTTTCAAAAATAATATTTTTTTTTTTTTTTTAATTATTAATAAATAAATATCACTATAAATTTTTTTTATATTAAATTTAATAAAAAAATTTTATAAAAAACAATAAAAATTTTGTGAAGGTTGATGTAAAATTGAATTTTGATAATCTTTTTAAACTATATATCTATTTATAAATATACAATATAATTCAAATTAAATTAGATTTATTTTTATAATAATAAAGTCGCTGATTATTATAATTTAATTCATAATTTTGGTTTCTTTTAAATTAATTCTTATTTATATTCATTCATTTATTAAAATTAATATATATTTTATTTGTACGTTTCATACAGTTAGCTGCGACTGATTTTTCTTTTTTTTTTATATATTATTATTAAATTATATATTTTATTATTTAAACATCAATTTATGATTACAAATTCTTCTAGGACAGCGTCCGAGTTTCGTTTCGTACTTATATTTTATAATTTTTTAGGTTTAATTTTTTGTTTTGCTTTATACTCGGAAATATATTATAATTATTAATAATCAATATAATACTTAATAATAAATATTAATACATTTTTTAAAATTTTCATTTATAGAATTTGTATTTGTATTTTTTTTTTTGTAATAAATAATAATTTATAAAATTATTTCTTTTTTGTTGTCAAATAAAATTCAGGATATATATTCTCTTTTTCATATAAAAATGGGGCAGTTTCGTTTATTAATTTTATTTTATATATTTTATATCCTTAGTTAGTAAATATATATGCATACAATATATATACATTATTATTAAATATATAATATGAATATATATATTATATACACAGATATTAAAAAAATTTTGTAAAAAGATAAATCAAAGTCGAATTAGTTGTGTTTTGATATAAATACAGAATTGTTCGTTTTAAATTTTATTTACAGATTTTTAATTTATTTTTATAGTACCTAAAGTTAAAAAATTATAAATAATTTTGACCTAAAGCCTAAATTTCATATATAGTATATTATATAAAAATTATAAGGAACCCAAATATATAAAAACTAAAAAAATTATAATTTAATTTTGTCCACTTTAATATTTATATATTTGTTTTATCTAAAATTTTTCTATAAATCGATTTTGTTTTATGATTTTTAATTTGGTTATTCCTATTCATAGTTTTTTTAAGTTTTTTATACACCAACGTTTAGAAAATATTAATACAAAAATATCTTTTTACTCAATTTCAAAATACCTTTTTATACAAAAGTTTTTTAAATTAATTATTCGAAACACAACTAAGACAAATTAGTTTTATTTGATTTTTTTTTTTTTTTTTTTTAATTTTGGTTATTAACTCAAGAAACAAAAATTACTAACGTGATTTTGATTTCCAATAAATTTGTATTTTTTTTTTTATAAAGTTTACATTTAAAAATTATTTTAACTAGAAATTAAAAATATATATATTTATATTATCATCAAAGTAGAACCCCATCAATTTGTTTTGTTTGAGATGTTTTTATATTTTTTGTTCAAAAATAAAACGGAAAAAAATTTATATTATCCAATTTTTTTTTGGTTGTTTGTTTGTTTATAATATTAATTAATTAATTAGAATAATTTTTTTTTAAATTATATATTTTAATAATAATAATCAAATTTGTTTTTTTTTCTGCGCAATCACACATAGAATTCCACACGTTTGTAGCATATGGTTTCAAGTTTCCTTTAATTTATTAATATTTACTTAACTTATTTTTTAAAAACCAAAATAATTAATATTTAAAAAAAAAAAAACTTTCCTACTTGTCACAACGTTTTTAGTTTTATTTTTTAGTTTTATTTATATAACTTATTTTAAAATTATTTTCATATATGTACTTATTTATAAATATTTTTTTTCTTCCTTTGAATGAGTTCTGCATAATAAAACATCTGTACCATTTTTAGATTAATTTCGATTGTGAATGCGCTATTATTATTATTTTTTAATAAAATTAATAATAATTCAAAATTAAATAAAATAATAGTATTATTTTATATTATGGGGGAATAAAAGTATGAAACGTTATCGGGCTATGTCAATTTTATTAGATTAATTATTTAATAATAACATCAGTCTATCATATCTATTGCACAACATTTTTTTTTTATATCTTGAATGAATTATTTTATTATTAGGTTAACGAAAAATTATATAAATTAGTAAACGTATAAATATAAATTATTAATATTTGTAACCGCATTGAAAAATCGCCAAAAGCTTTATTTAATCACGTGTCATTATATAGCGGACCTTCGGTTTATTTCTATTTTTGTTATTTTATTTTATTAACTAAAAAGTATATTATTATTATTATGTTTTTGTTGTTTTAATTACTGTATATTTTTATCCCATTTACGATTAAATTATGATATATATTTTTAATTGATACATACAGAGATAAATCTTTATATTTTAATATGCATGTAAGAAAAAACAAAAAAAAAATGTATTTCTAATTGACGATTCTTCAATACAAGAAAAAATTGTTGATCTTCTTAATTATTTTATCTTGCTTGTTTTATTATTTTATTTTTTTTTGCATTTTTAATACATTTTGTTTTATAACGTAAAAAATTATATATTATGTTTCGTTTATATTGCAAATTAAATCAAAAAATTAAAAATTATATTAACATAAAAAATAACATTTAAAAAATTAACTAAATAAAATTAAAATAAACTATAATAGTTATTTGATATTATTTATTTATTGAGTTTTTTTGTTTTAATTTAATTGTATTTTCTGTTCAACTTATAATATATATAAAGTAATTATTTAACTAAATTAAAATTAATACAAAAAAATAATGTAGTTTGAATTTTATCATGTAAATAAAGTCTTATTTCAGATATTTAGAAACTGATTTATTATTTTATAATTATTTTTTAATGTTTATCCCAGAATATATATTTATTTATATATTTTAATTGAGTTTATAGTGGATATATAATAATCAAATTCAAATTAAAGTATACAAATAAAATAAAAATCCATTTATATTTTTGTTTGTTCATTTGATAATTAAGAATAATTAATAATCATAATAATAGCTTGGTATTAGAGTTCATTAATATTACTTATGTACGTAATTATAATTCCTACTTACTAAAAATCTTTTCATATTTTTTTTTATCAAGAATTGATTTTTTATAGTTATTATTTTTAGCGGCTCCCAAGCGTACGTCTTATTTTAATTTTATTTTATGGTTATAATTAAATTGTAACTAATTCTATTTGATTTTAAAAGGGGGGGTCGGATTTGTAAATTTCTATTTATCATGTATTTCAAATGTTTATTTTAGATGTCAGAAATTAATAATTTTGGTTATTGCTGAAAGACATGCACTTGGGGCGGCGCTCAAATTTATATATATATATATATATATATATATATATATATATATATATATATATATATATATATATATATATATATATATATATATATTTATATATAATTAAGACTTACAATAACAATATAATTTAGAGTTTGTTTTGTTTTATATAATCTTAAAGTTTAGAAGAGCATTTTATCTGGCTACTTCTACGTCATTAATTCGCGTTTTCTTAGTTTTTATAAAACTTTTTTTCTTTTTTTTTTTTGTTAAAAATTATAAAAACAACATTGGATTACGCCCGAATAGTCAAATGCTTTGGTGGGGCGAGAAGTCTATTTAGGGCCCATTTTT